>CM064540.1:28916083-29571083 GCA_032716605.1 Paralithodes platypus
AATATATAAATGAACCAATAAATAAACCCTACCCCCCTAAACAACCATCCAGACCGCAGTAGAGCCCCTACACTTTAAACAACAATATGGATATTAACAATAATTATCAATATTAACAATAATTATAAATATTAACAATAATTATCAATATTAGCAATAATTATCAATACTAACAATAATTATTAATATTAACAATAATTATCAATATTAACAATAATAATTAATATTACCAATAATTATCAATATTAACAATAATTATTAATATTAACAATAATTATCAATATAAACAATAATTATTAATATTCCCAATAATGATCAATATTCCCAATAATGATCAATATTCCCAATAATGATCAATATTAACAATAATTATCAATATTAACAATAATTGCATATACGTTTCTTATACCCTTTTTTTTTAACCTTGAGTTTTTACAGTGTGGTCCATCAGTTGACCAGGTGAGTAATGAACCAAATGAGTCACCTTAATTGGTTCCTTGTTGTTGTTGCTGTTGTTGCTGTGTTTTATGGTGCAGTAGTAGTAGTGGTAGTAGTAGTAGTAGTAGTAGTAGTAGTAGTAGTAGTAGTAGTATAGTAGTAGTAGTAGTGGTAGTAGTAGTAGTAGTAGTGAAGTCCCACACCCCAAATGCTACAGAGAGGGAGTTGCTCGCACTTCCTCCTAGGTTAGGAGGGCTTGGAATCATCAATCCGGTGAGGAGGGCGACAACGGAACACGAGAACTCAGTAAAGATAACAGAATCTCTCACTGAATGCATCGTAGCGCAAGATCCTGACGGCGAAGTGGACCAGGCGGACATCTACAACATCAGAAAGACCATCACATCAGAGAGGCAAAACTCACAGAAAAATGACCTGGCACAATTGATGCGACAACTTTCCCCGAGACTAACAAGAAAAGTACAAATAGCACAAGAAACGGGTGCTTCAAATTGGCTGACAACACTACCAATCAAGGCAAAAGGCTTCAATCTAAACAAACAAGAATTTAATGATGCTATTGCACTGAGGTATGATTGGCCGATTGAAGGACTGCCCGATCGATGCGTTTGTGGAATCAACAACGATGCAGACCACAGCATGATATGTAAGAAGGGAGGATTCATCAGCATCAGGCACGATGAAGTAAGAGATGTAACGGCGAACATGCTCAGGGAGGTGTGTCGAGATGTGGTGCGCGAACCATCACTCATTCCCTTGGAGGGAGAGATCTTGCAGCACAGGATGGCCAACACATCCAACGAAGCACGAGTGGACGTTAGTGCAAGAAGTTTTTGGACAAGAGCACAGCGAGCATTCTTTGACGTAAGAATATTCGACCCAATGGCCCATAGCTACAGCGGGCTGTCTCTGGAGGCTGCACACAAGAGGAATGAACAAGAGAAGGTCAGGGCATATGGGGAAAGGATCTTAAATATCGAACATGGCAGCTTTACCCCACTAGTCTTCACCACATCTGGAGGGATGGGACCTAGGGCCCAGTGCTTCTATTCAAGGCTTGCAGAGATCATCGCAGAGAAGAAGAAACAGCCCAGGAGCCACGTTGTAGCCTGCATGAGGTGCCGTCTATCTTTCTCGTTGCTCAGATCAGCACTACTATGCCTGCGGGGAACAAGACTGTCTGCACCACAACCAGCGACGGTGGCAGAAGTGGACTAAGAGGCAGCAGTGGCAGAGGGTCGCATAGGAAGGAGACTGGATTGAAGTTGGATGGTGTTGAATAGTAATATCTGATGCTTGTAAAATAAAATGTATGAACAATATTAAATACAAACCAATGTAGTAGTAGTAAAAAAAAAAAAAAAAAAAAAAAAAAGTAGTAGTAGTATAGTAGTAGTATTCGTTCTTTAGGCTGCCTGGCCAAACAGCCCCGAGCTCCTCAAGAAGGCCACGGCCGCGACCGGGTTTTCCCACAAGGCTCTCAAAGAATGTATATTGTGTTGTTGTTGTAAGTGGTTTTGTACTATGCAGTCTTCTATAATGTGTTTGATAGTATGTGTTGTGTTGCTGTTGTAAGTGGTTGTGTACTATGCAGTCTTCCATAATGTGTTTGATAGTATGTGTTGTGTTGTTGTTGTAAGTGGTTGTGTACTATGCAGTCTTCCATAATGTGTTTGATAGTATGTGTTGTGTTGTTGTTGTAAGTGGTTGTGTACTATGCAGTTTTGATAGTATGTGTTGTGTTATAATGTGTTTGATAGTATGTGTTGTGTTGTTGTTGTAAGTGGTTGTGTACTATGCAGTCTTCTATAATGTGTTTGATAGTATGTGTTGTGTTGTTGTTGTAAGTGGTTGTGTACTATGCAGTCTTCCATAATGTGTTTGATAGTATGTGTTGTGTTGTTGTTGTAAGTGGTTGTGTACTATGCAGTCTTCCATAATGTGTTTAATAGTATGCAGTGTTGTGCTTCAGCCTGGACAGGTATCATCCAGCCTCTTCTGATAAATCAAAGGGGCTGGATGGTGCCCACATCGTAGCCCAGCCAGGTGGACTCTGTCCTTCTGGGAAAGGAGGGTTTCTGAGGGATGGACATCAAGGGGGCCGCGCATGTAGCTGAGTGATGTGTTTGAGTGACTGGATGGATCGGTGGATGATATGAGTATGTATATGCTTCTGGAGGCTGGTTTGGGGTGGGCAAGGGGGAAGTATGTATGTATGTATTTACTCAGGCCCATTCCTCACTTTTTATATTTTGTTTGTTCTGGGGGTGGCCAAATCGAGACAGAGCCTGAATATGGACAACAAAATACAACAGAAAAACAATGAACAAACAACAAAACAAAGCACAAATTCACACACATCTAGGTCACCCAGGAGAAGACCCGGAGACCAGGGATCACCAAGGTCACTCCAGCACTCCCCCGGCCCCCTACCACCAGAAGTTCCGGACTCAGCAGGCAGACAATATAATATTTTGTATGATAACGTATTAACGAGTGATAGGTAATGTTTTGATGTTTCTTGGTGTGTGTGGATGTTCTATCATGTAGTGTAGTGGGTGACGTTGGTTTGTGGAGTCTGAGGCGAAAATTTGTGAGCCTCTCATATCAAGGTGATGAGGACTCTGGTTTCCTGGTGTATGTGGTAGGTAGGTGCGCTGTAGCTATGTGGCCAGTGTTAATTTTGAAGGCTTTGTTCTATAATTTTATAATCTGTAGGGTGTTGTGATGTGTTTCAGTGAGGTTAGAAGCCCATGCAGGGCTAGCATATTCCATCACTGAACGTATATATTGTTTGTATATTGTGGTGGTAGTTTCTTTGATGTGTCCGAATGTTGTGTGGGCAAGTGACTTGAGGGCGTTTAGTATTTGTGTCATTTTGTTTTTGATGCTTGTGTAATACCCTGTACCTGCAAACATCCTATCAATCTATCCATTTACTCAGGCCCATTCCCAATGTTTTTGATTTTTTTCTTTTCTGGGGGTGGCTGACTTGAAACAAGAGCCAAAACAGGGTCAACACAACACAACAGAAAAACAATGAACACACAAAAACAAAACACAAATTCATACAAATCAAGGTAACCCAGGAGAAGACCCAGAGACCAGGGTCACCAAGGTCACTCCAGCAATCCCCCGGCCTCCGACCACCAGAAGTTCCGGTCCCAGCAGGCAGACATGCAGCGAGCCGAAACCACAAGCCCACCCACCACACTTCCAGGTGCACCCTTCATATATACCGGCTTCCCGGGCCAGGCACCTGACGGACTATTACCTAGTCCTACTGGCGCCCGACTCCTTCTCCCAAATGACCACGTTATCACTCATCTATTCACAAGCATTCTCCATTTATTCCTGTTTATTAGAATAGGAGCAAAAATCCTGCAACCGCAAAACTACCCGAGTTGACGTCTGGGATAGCGTAAAATAGTCGCTGGTGGTGAAGTCTGATATACCCACCACTTGAATCAGCTACCACGAGACTATCACCTGGTTCTTTCAAGGAGAACCCAGACATCAACTCAGGTAGTTTTGTGGTTGCGTGATTTTTGCGGGTACAAGGTATTACAATATATAATGTAATAAGAATGTATTATTTTAGAGTTGTTTGTATGATGTATCAGTTGTACCAATATTGTCCAACTTACCTTATTAGCTTCCTGTAGTGACTGAGCTTCCGGCACCTGAACTTCTTGTAGTGACTGAGCCATGTTGATAGTGTTGACAGTGAGAACCTTAACTGTTAGTGTTCATGGTTAACTCTCACTTTCCCTACATAACTTGATCACATATTTAGACGAGTCTTTCAAATACTTAAACAGTCAATTATGAAGTATAATGAAATGGTCAGTAATGTTAGTACACAACTGTACAGTACTGAGGCACAGCATAGAATATATACATTGTTATTGTAACCGGGAAAGATTATGACGTTCACTGATAGGCTTGTTTTGATACGAGCATCCTGCCTGACACTCCTATCCAGCCAGCAGTGTCAACACCTCAAGGTCTTCAATGTGGCCACAATAACTATAATGAATATATTATTATATACTAATTTCGGTAACATCTGATATAAATAAATAAAATAAAATAACAATTAATGACTTATATTCAATGCAGGTGTCTCAGATTTAGAACATCGATCCGAGCTTTCAAATGTTGTTGTATAGCCAAAGAGGCAATATATACCGGTACTGTAGCCTATATATATATATATATATATATATATATATATATATATATATATATATATATATATATATATATATATACACATATATACATACACATACCACATCCCCCCCCCCCCTCAACTTGACCTTTGATATTGCACAGCTTCTAGCAGTTCAGGGGTTAAGGGGAGGCAGATGGTTTTTCGGATCCTCCTCCTCCCTCATGTTTAGCCCTATTAGTCATGAGATTTCAAGACATTCACCCCATTAGTTTGACAATTTTTAGACCTTTTGCCCCATTTCTTTGCCAATATTAAGACCTTTCGTGCCATTTAGGTGTCGATTTTTTTCCTGGCGAGCAAAAGCGAGCCTATATTATAAGAGGAATCGGCCTTCGGCCGGGACATTTTTCTAACGAAAAATGTACAAATTGATATCGAAGGGGGGACTTGTGGGTGTTTTATTAAGTTTGATAGAGGTTTAGAGAGCAAACTAAATCCCCTCCTAAAACCATTGAGCCGAACCAGTAAACTATGCTGTACAATACGGTACCATCTGAGCTCCCTTACACACCAAAGCCTTTATTCTTCTGCCAACATTTCTGTGACCTTAGCCAGCAGGTTGGTCTAGTGGATACCGTCTTGACTTCCTACCCAGGAGTCGGCCGTTCTCACCAAGCTTGGGGGGTCAACAGTTGTCCACAAACCTTATGGAGTCTCTGTTGGCTGATACAGTGAAAATTGAATCTCAAAGGAGAGAAGTTGCATGTAACAAAAGACCAGACTATTATTATTATTATTATTATTATTATTATTATTATTATTATTATACAGTAATTATAAAAATATACCCGGCTAGCTATATTTCATAAACATTTAATTTACAAATTGACACACCAGAATTGTCCAAATAATTGGCATGAGAGGTGCTTGTGTGATAGAGTTTTAACCCTTCCATACGATGTTGTTGTTGTCGTTGTTGTTGTTCCCCGGGCTGTCTGACCGAGCAGCCCCAAGGGCCCAAGCAAGGCCAAGACCATAACCGTGCGCCCCCACAGAACCCTTCCTGCTTACCAAACCTCACTCTGGATAGAACCAGTCCTCACCCAAAAATGTAATTATTAGTACCGGTACCCATTATTTAACTTGTGATTACCAAAATGTATTTAAATATTTCATACTATACGATATATACAACGGAAAACCTATCACAAAATATGTATATTTAATAGTGGCCCCTCCACCATTGACGATATTGCCTATTAGTATAATAGTCTCCATTCAACATCCCGCGTCAGCATTTTTAATCTACCGCCGCGGAAGAATCATGGAGGACTCATCATAAGTGCATGCTTAATTCCCTTATGGGATCGTCATTATGATTGGGTACCCTACAGAAGAAACTCCGTACAAAAGAAAAAAGAAAAATTAACTTAATATTTGTTATTATACGATTTTCCATATGTGGATTTCTTGCGTTTTGCATCCCCGACTCCAGACCCCCTAGCGGCCATCTTCGTCCTACCTACTTCCGTGGCCATACAAGCCAGTGGGGTGCCGCCGTCGCTCCCGCTTCATTCGACGTTTCCAGCGCTTCTAGTGAGTCCTTGTTCATTTGTATATACCTGCGTTGTAGTGAACAGGTTTAGATTAGCTAGCAACGGCTGCCCCATTGGTATGTCCGCAGGAAGTGTGTAAATTAGGGTACCATTGTAACAGGCGCCTACGTACCCAGGATCTTCGCGCCACGTGTTATTATTATGTTGTGTTGCGCCTTTAGCTTTTGATATCATAGCTACGAGGCTACCACTCTACAAGATTATGCTTCAGGCCGTCACTAAGAGGCAGTTGCATATATTAATTGTGTTTTTTAGCAGATGCTCTAGTCTAAGGGTGACTGCACATGGTGCTACACCTTCTAGAGTTCGTATTTGCTTGCGGGACCCTGTCGTGGTCCTCCCTCATCTGGTTGCGGTTGCTGGGTCTTCGGAGCGCCGTTTACCTGTGATGTCTCGTCGAGCCACGTGGCCAGCCTGGTTAGGGGTCTCCAGTGTAGGCTGCAGGTAATTTAGGATTCTGAATTCTCTGTTTATGTTTAAGCCTATGTGTGCCCCTGGTGTTTTTACATGTGTGCTTTGCATGTTATTTGGGGGTTGGGAGACGTCCCTGTATTTGTCTGTGGGTTTTGGAGAGAGGAGCTGTGCTTTGCCTCCCATCTCTGAAATTTTGGTTGTTTGTCTCCGGCGGCCCCGTGCAGCAGGGCCCTGGTTACCCGTCTTCAAAACGGGTAGGGAACAACCAAATGTCCTGGCGTGGTAAGCTGAACCACAATCCTTTCGGCGGAAATGCGGATTCCTACAGGAGCTCTGAACTCGGCCCGCCGAGTTAACTCGCCCTGACCACAATTGTCACGCGGTAAAGACTTCCTCACCCTGCGGTGCCCCAGTCGAGTGTGCAAGTGTTTAGATACGTCATGCGGCGGATAGTCATACCCTAACGGTCTAATAGGGCCTGTGACACTTGTCATAGGTAAGCAGTTCCAATCAGCTTAGACGGAAAAGCCTCAGGTTTTTTCACGGCGAGTCCAGCGGAAGGTTAGAGTAGTTGTGACTAGAGCTAATTTTCCGGCGGACTCAAGGTAGGATGTATTACACCTCGCAGGTTATGCTTATGAGCATTGATTCCTGGAAATTTTCTATTTCCAGAATTCCCGGCACCTTAGTGACTACAGGACCGGCGGGTGATGGCTGCTGATTCCGGCGGAGGGGGGCCCTCTTTATCCATCATGCCTCGGTTTGAGTTATGCGCTACTCCTAACTGTTCACTGTTACCGATATTCGCTCATAAACTCTGTTTAAAATGTGTTAAGTGTTTAGACCGCTCTAGAGGCTTGTGGATGTCAAAGCGTTGTTCCGTCTGTGCCGACTTGAAAACGGCTTTGTTCACCAAGAAAGACTTGTCGTGCTTGGCAGCTTTGCAAGAAATAATGGCCATTTTTAACACTTATGCCAAAGACACAGCCCATAATGACTAGGCCCTCTGGGAACAATTAATAATAAAGTCACCTCTGGTCAAATCAGCTTCCCATAAATCTGTTAGGCCTAAAGTGAAATCTAAAAACCTTTCCAAAGAGGTAGTGAGTAGCAGCAGTGGCACTGACAGTGAAATTACCGAGGTTGCCCCACCCCGCCCCCCCGACCAACCAAAGAGGAAACTTTCACCCTCTCCAAAACGTAAGTTGAGGTCGAGGTCGAGGTCTCCCTGAAGACAGTCCCGACACTCTTCGGCTGAGTCTTTCCGGTCTCACAAGCGCCGGAGGGAGTGCTCTCAGTCACGTAGTGGTAGCCGGAAAGAGACCCCACCGCCACCTCCCTCTTCCCCTATCTCCGACACGCCCAACGTTGAAGCCGGCTGCTCGGAAGTGGGGTCAGAAGACATAGAGTCCCAACCGGGTCGTGAACAATCTTTAAGTGTACCACCTGATTTCACCTTTGCTATTCCTAAGTTGAATTATGTGCCACGTACTAGCTTCTCCGCTGGACCTAGACGAGTCCTGGCCGAGCAATATAAGGGCAATATCAGGTTCACAATTTGTTGATAGCTCCCAAATAATCCAAGACTCACAGCCACCTGCGGCGCGGGGGTGCTGGCGTCAATCGGAGCCATCTCATGACTGGGTTAGAGTAAGTCGGGAACCATTGATTGAGAGTAATATTGATATGTTATCTTCGTCTGTCCCTGATTTGGTGTGGCCACCGGCGGATCAGACGCCGGAGGCACAATAGGATATTTCTGAAGAGGTTGAGCCGGAGGAAGTGCCTTTATCCTCGGCTCCACCAGGTCTAACAGGTGAGGAGTCTGAAGCTAGCTCCCAATCTTCTAAGGGATCCCACAGTAAGTGTGTTACCTCAGATGAAATAATTGATATTTTACATAAAGTAATGCTACAGTATAATCTCCCTACCTCCTCTGACCCCCCTGCCAGTCTAACTGTAGTTTCCACGAGTCACTCCATGATAAGACCTCTATAACTTTCGGGTTTTCTTACCCCCCAAGCCTCTGTGCCTCCTATGTCCTTGTCTCCGTCAGTAACCGCGGCTTCTGGCACTACAGTGCCAGCCACACTGACTACCACTAATGTTAGAGTGATCTCGGATATTACTCCTCCTCCCTTAGATAAGGTTCCTCAGAGGAAAGGCCCTATGCCTCTCCTCTATGGACCTGACTGTTCATGGGTTCCGGCAATGCCACTAAACCCACATTTAGCACAACCCACCATTTCAGGAGACCTCCCGGTCCCTAGTGAGTGGAAATTTGAGATAAACAAAAACAGAAAGTTCAGGGCTAAGGACGAAGCAGGGAGATTACTGGATGTATCAATCAAAGCTATACCTAGTTCTTTTAACCCGGATTTCTTTGTTCATACGGCTGCCCCGGCAGTTCCCGCCGCCTCATCTGCACGACTCTTTACGGACTGGTCTAAAACCGATGGCGTTAATGATGTCAAGGCTTTGACTGCTCTTACGCCGGAACTGGATACAATTCCGGTACTGGATCAGTCGCATACGCTAGTCCTGCAAATGGGGCAGATATGGGTGGGTCCCTGGATAGATTGGGAGTTAGAGGCTCAGGTATTTGCATCCACCATTACGTCTAAGTCCTCTCATCAGGTTCCACAGGAAACTCATAATTATTTCTCGTTACCTGTAAAGATGGCTGACGGGGTGTCGCCGGATTTGTTTGCCTTTTTAGAGGCACCCAAAGTAGCCCTCGACACTCTAGATGAACCCTTTTGCACTCCTCCGGCAGCTCATTTGGAAAGGGATTTTTAAATTACGAAACAAAGCCTACCGGATGTTCTCTCAGTATTTAGTCAGCCGCCAGGTTGCTGTCTCTCTTAGCAGGACTATCTCGGCCATTGCTGACCCACTTGTTAGGAAGGCCACTGAATTGTCACGCAGAATTTTATTGCTAAACTCTATTCAAACCTTAGGAGACATCAGAATAGCGATCATGGAAGCGGTTCGAGCCCGCCAGGATCTAAGAGTGCATCTAGTAAAAAAGTTACCTGATGACATTGGGCGCCGGGTAACTTTTTCGCCGGTACTCACTGCCTCCCTTCTTAACTCAGACACGTGGAGTGTAGTCTTTAATATGGTTAATGGGTGGAAACAGATTACCTCCCAAGCTAGGAGAGAACCATTTAAGAAGCCTTTTCATAAGCCAAAGAGCGGAGGTAAACCTAACCAACCGCATGCTAAACAGTCCTCTTGAGATCCCAGAACTCCTCCTAAGCAGGGAAGTACTCAGCCCAAACCCAAACAAGGTAAATATTCAGGGTATAGAGGTAAGCCTTACCAGAAGTCAAATCAGGGGCAGACGTCAGCCAAAACTAGCCAGCCATCTGATACAAACCCACCTCCCCCTCCCAAACTCTGTTTCCCGGCACAGTGGATTCGAGAGTTGCTTCTCCGAACAGGCCCAGTTTGCAAACTGGTCGTTCCAGTTATTCCGCTCGGCCTGGCCCAAGAAAACTTGGGCCAGGAAAGTAGTGAGCAAAGGGATCACCTGGCGGTGGCTCCGGCGACCTCGACTGCGTCAGTGTCACAAATAAACTTATGAACCAATATACCATGTCTACCAGGAGACAATATCAATCACATTGGAAAACTTTTACAACCTGGATTGTAGAGTCAGGGCAAACGGATGCCTCGGGAGCCTTGATTTTCAAATACCTAAATTATCTATTTGAGCAAAAACGTTTTCCAGTAGTCACATTAAAAAATCACTTATCGGCCATCAGAACTCCCTTCTTTGATCTCACAGGTCTTTCCATACCGCAGGCGGAGGAGAAATGGTTTATGAGGGCGTGTTTCAAGCTGCGCCCACCACCGCGTCAGCTCATGCCCACCTGGTCACTAGACAAAGCCTTATCATTGCTTCAGTCACGTAAATACAATAACTCGCCGGATTTTGATTCACTTTTAAAGAAGGCTATTTTCCTGATGGCTCTTGCCACGGGGAATAGGGTGTCTGAGCTCGCGGCGATGAGCAACAAACCTAATTGCCTTAGGTTTGGGAGACTGCACGATCATGTGCAAATCGCGCCGTCTCCCACATTCATAGCAAAGAAATTAGCATTCTGATCATGTGTTTTCTGAATTTTCTGTTCCGGCATTGAAACGCGGACACTCTCATCATATTATATGCCCAGTGCAGGCCTTAACTAAGATTATGAGGGCATCGCCTCCTCACAAATCAGGTGCTCTATGGGTGAACCAGGCAGGTAATTGTGTTACGAGAAGAAAGTTAGCTTCTCTGTTAGTAGACGTCATTAAAGAAAGTAACCCCGGTGTGGTGGGCAGGGCTCACGACATCAGGAAATGGGCAGTCTCCCTTCGTTTCTTACAAAACTTTTTGATAGAAGACATTGCTAATACTCAATTATGGGTGTCCAATCTTACTTTCGTAACACGTTACCTGTCGGTCGCTCTCGATAAACCAAAGAGTACCTGTGTAGCTTTACGACAACGGGTCCAGTAGGTTATGTTCTATTGTGTAAGATTTGTTTTAAGAGAAAGGGGGGGGGGGATGCGGAATAGCCCATACCTCACTAAGTCCCCTTCCGCCGGAGAAATGTGATAAATCACGAGCTGTGAACTGGTTGTAAAGTTCAACAAATTTGATTTTATGTTAATTTTAAGAAGAAATCTAGCAACTATGTAGTTTTATCAGAATGTACAAACATATATTATACTGTACAAACTAAATTATACAGAGTTATAGTTCTATTTATGGGAACAAATGCGTGCCCCAAAAGTATCATGCATAGATCTTAAGGAAAAGATCTGGTCATGAGTAAGCAGACTTTCTTGATGTCACGCACTGCTTACAATCTTTTGTCCTGAAGTGGCGGCATCTACGCCGTGGGGCCACCTCCCGAGGCTGCCAACCGCGGATGGCTGCCGACCCTCCACGGCCGAAGACAAAATCAACGACCAGTGGAGGAAAAACGGATGCCGGCCGCGGGGTGCAGTTTCGGGAGCCAAACCATCACAACCATCCCCTGCCCCCTCCCTGGGGGCACGGGTGCTTGGAGCGGCTTCGGTCGCGCCGGGAATTTCCACACATCTCACACCACACACACACATCACACAGTTTTTCCTACACCGAGAAATGACTCTCCGGCTGTCATTTCTCGAAGACTTCTTCTAGCCGGAGACATTGAGAGCAACCCTGGACCCACGTACACATACATATGTCCAACTTGCTCAAAACCCATCACTTCGAGTCGCCATACTAAGGGTTCAGTTCTCCGCAATTCATGCGGGAACTGGACCCACTTCACCTGCACAACACTTGCCTCCAAGAAACACTACACAAACACCTGGACCTGTTCTTCATGCCCCTCCCTCTCCCAGTCAAATCCCTCACCTAAAACCCGTTCACCTCTCCTCCCCAACCCACCTAACTTCCCATATCATCCACTACCCCCCCCCCCCCCTAAAACCTGTTCACCTCTCCTCCCTAACCCACCTAACCTTCCCATACCGTCCACATCCTCAACTCAACACACCACACCCCATCCTAATCCATTCCAACCCCCATCTCCTGCTCCCATATCCCCACCCCCACCTCACGCATCCCAACCCCCAGCCCTTCCCTCACCCCCCCCCCCCCCCCCCCCCCACCCCCACCCCCACCCCATCCTCGTGCAGCAGCACCCAACATACATCGTGCACATAACATTACCATTCTTCAACTGAACATAGATGGCATCAACACAAAGAAACACAAACTCTCACACTTCATCAAACAACACAACATACACATTGCCATCTTACAAGAAACAAAACTCCGCACAACACAAAAAACACCCACATTTCATAATTTCACCACCATCAGACAAGACCGGGCTGTCGGCGGGGGCGGTGGACTCATCACGCTGGTACACAAAGAAATATCATACATAATAACCAGTGTTCAAACCAAATCCCTCCTCCACCCAAATGATAACACAACAGAAATACAGTCAATTAAAATACGCACTGGCAACAACTCTAACATAACCATCATAAACACATACATCCCTCCCCAAACATCCCCTACAGTATCAAATGAATACAGACCACACCTACAACACATCACAAACACCCCACACACCCCACACATCATCCTGGATGGTGACTTCAACGCCAAGACCTCAGCCTAGTTTGTCGACAACCCCGACACAGACAGAGGGCTGGTACTACAAAACCAAACCGACAACCTCATCATCCTTAACGACATCCATCAACATACCCATATTCCTCACCAAGCCCTCTATAACCCATCATCTCCAGACATCACCTTTTTCTCCACAGAACTCGCCCCCACAACATCCTGGAGGGTTGTCAGAACCTTAGGCTCTGACTACCTCCCGATCATTATCACCACCAAAACCAGACTCACCCCAGCTAGCCACAAACACACATACACCAATTATAAAAGAGCTAACTGGGAAGCATTCACAAATAAGACAGAACAACACTTCACAATTCTAAACAGTACACCCATCACTAACATCAACAATGCTGTACACATACTCAATAAAACTATCCAAAACGCTGACATGAAACACATTCCAAGAGGTAACAGAAAAAGACACAACCCCAACTTCACACCAGAAATTCAAAACCTCATCAGACAACGCGACATACTGAAACACTCCCCAGCATCCCACACACAAGACATCACACAACAAATTCAAGCACTCAACACCCAAACTAACAACAAAATACAAGAACAACAAAAACTAAATTGGAATAACTTCCTACAAACACTTGATCACAAAACAAACCCCAAAAAACTCTACAAAACACTAAACAGCATCACACTTTCCAACAGCAACACAACACAATCACATGCTGCAATCACAACAACAGACTCTACTCCTTCATGTAAACAACAAGCAAACACTCTCATCAATCACTTTTCACATGTCAGCCACCTAAAACCTCACAAAGACGACCGACGTGTCATCCGACGTAAGAGACAATTCCCCACAGACCCTGACTATACACCCTTCACCAATCACCAGACAAAGCATATCATCAACAATCTCAAGCACTCACCCGCCTGTGGCCTAGACAACATAAGCAACATACACCTCAGACACCTGGGACCACAAGGCATACAAGCACTCACTAACATATCAAACTACAGCTATTCACACAACACAATACCAGACATTTGGAAGCATGGTATCATCATCACATTCCCCAAACCCAACAAAGACCCCACGCTACCCTCCTCGCACCGCCCCATCACATTCCTTTGCTCCCCCTCCAAAGTCATGTAACGCCTAGTATTACAACTAATTACACCTGACCTACCCCTACCTCCAACACAACATGGCTTTAGGCCACTGCACTCCACAAACACTCTTCTCACAGACCTTACACAAAGAGCTTTCGACGGCATCAACTCAGCTAGACCACCACACAGATCACTATTAGCCACACTCAACATTAGTAAGGCCTTTGATGCCATCCCCCACCACAACCTAACAAACAAAATCTACAACACAAACATGCACAACAACACAAAAAGGTGGCTGGCCAACTTCCTAGCAGGCAGATGTGCACACGTATCTTTTGCCGGTCAGTCATCTAATATCAGAAACTTTCCAAACGGAGTCCCACAAGGCTCCGTCCTATCGCCCGCACTCTTCAATCTGTACATGCAAGATATAACTACACCCAATACGCCCCAAATAAACTTAGCCTCCTATGCAGATGACATAACACTCACATGAACACACCATGACCCAAAAAGAGCAACAGATCTCCTTCAACCCTATCTCAACACACTACATGGCTGGTCCACTACAAACAGACTTAATCTAGCCCCAGCCAAATCCACCGCAACCCTGCTCACAAGTTGGACAGGAGAACACGAATACATCCCTCAACTCACCATAAACAACACACCCCTAACACATACACACACACCCAAAATCCTAGGAGTAACATATAATACTCATATGACATTCAAACAGCACACCACACACATTAAAAAGAAACTGACACCCAGACTTAACGCCCTCAGGTCACTTGCTCACACAAAATTTGGACACAACAAAGAAACTACCACCACAGTATATAAACAATACATAAGATCAGTGATGGAATACGCAAGCCCAGCCTGGGCTTCTAACCTAGCTGAAACACATCATAAGACCTTACAGACTATTCAATACAAAGCCCTGAAGATCATTACAGGTTACACAGCTACTTCACCCACAGATCACCTACATCAAGAAACCAAAATCCTCAAAGTCAAAGACCATCTGGACATGAGAGGCACTCAATTCCTGGCAGCAGCCTCTACGAACCAAGACCACCCACTAACTACATGGCAACACACCCACAGACACTAAGAAATATCAAAACAACACCCAGCACACGGTATCACACACAATTATTGTCCTCTCTCCCTCCCTGCCCACCCCGAACCAACTTCCAAAAGCACATCCATACTCATATCTCTCACCGATCCATCCACTCACTCACAGACAACACGCAGCTGCATGCACGACCTCCCGAAATCCATTCTTCCGAATCCTCCCTTCCTCGCGAGGACAGAGCCCACCTGGCCAGGCTGAGATGCGGACACCATCCAGCTCTCCTGAGCTATCAGAAGAGACTGGATGACTCCGTTGTCGACGCCTGCCCGGGATGTAACACAGCACCCCATACCATTAAACACATCATAGAAGACTGCATTTCACACAACCACTTACGCCAACAACACAATCTACACTCAATGAGAGCTCTGTGGGAAAGCCCGATCGTGGCCATGGCCTTTCTCAGGGACTCAGGGCTGTTCGGCCAGGCAGCTTAGGGAACAACAACAACAACAACAACAATCTTTTATATTTTTTATATAGTGTTTGCATACAATAAAACTTAACAAAATTTATACGATTATTTTGTCCCCTGATATTGTCACGAATGTCCTCCTCCAGACTTGGTATTCAGGCAATATCGTCAATTATGGAGGTGCCACTATTATATTATAGGTTTGATTCCCGGAGAGAAGTAGAGAAAACCTAATATTTAGTAGGGCTCCGTAATCATTGACGATAAAATGACCCTCCCATCCATCCCACTTCCCATTTGTGGATTTCTAGAGTTGTATCTTGGTATATCAGTGAAGAACGAAGATGGCCGCTAGGGGGCCTGGAGTCGGGGAAGCAAAACGCAAGAAATCCACATATGGAAAGTCATATAATTACAAATATTAAGTTAATTTTTCTTTTTTCTTTTTTACGGAGTTTTTTCTGTACGACGATCGCATAAGGGAATTAAGCGTGCGCTTATGATGAGTACTCCATGATACTTCCGCGGCGGTAGATTCAAAATGCTGAGGCGGGATGTTGAATGGAGACTATTATACTAATAGGCAATATCGTCAATGATTACGGGGCCCTACTAAATATTTGCTTTTCTCTAGTTCCCTCCGGGAATTAAACCTATATTCTTTTGTTATACTACATATCTGTGTTGTTTGGAAGACAACAATATATATAAATAAGGCTCGTCATATACTTGAACTTCACACTCCTATTGCTTGTTAACTGGTAAACATTAAATAACCATGAAAGACCGTGATAATTTAGTACACGAATGGAAAGAATATTGAACATTCAAATATACAGTATATACAGTAGAGAGATGCAGAGTTAGAGGAGATATGATAGACGTGTTCAAGTGGGTTAGTGGGATTAATAAAGGGGACATGAAAGATGTATTAAAGCTCAGTGATAGCGAAAGAACGCAACAAATGGTTTCATATTAGATAAATTTAGTTTCAGAAAAGATATAGGCAAATATTGGTTTGGTAACAGAGTTGTAGATAGGTGGAGTAGTGCTACCATGTGCTGTAGTGGGATCAAGAACGATAGAGAGCTTTAAGATAAAATTAGCTAGACATATGGACGAGATGGGTTGGGAGTGAGGGGGATCTGCCGGGTGTGGGCCAATCGGCGCTCTACAGACCATTGTTTTCTGACATCTGACCGTTTTGATGAGGTCGGTCCTCATGGTGTCCTCATTGTTATACTAGTCGGTGATGAAGTTCTGTTCCGGTACTCTTCATGTAGGGTCTTTAATACAAAGTCGCTCGTGTCTTGACAGAGTAACTAGGTATCGGGCTAACGTGGGGAATAAGTAAGATCAGGATCATCTAATTCTCCCAATCTGCCTCTGATCGTTGTAAGAGTGTTCAAAGAACCCAGGGATCGGTTATTAAATTTGTTTACAGTATATTTCCTTGACCATGGTGTTGGACAGATGCAGTATGGTTTTTTATGTGCAAAATGCCGTTACTTATTCGGTATCTCGCAAAGCCCCAACTATAATAAATGTCTTGCCATGGCAAAGACTTCTTTAAGTTTTGGAGAGTACTGAATTTATCCTGAAAGTCAGTTTGTGGCATGCCCTCGGTGGTATTTTCAGTGTCAACATGTGCTGCCTAAAAGAGATCCCAATGTTATCACTACACCATGGTATGTAAGAACAAAAGTTCACTAGTAGGGAAAAGAACTCTCAGACAATAAGATAGACAGCCATGGCTTGAATAATCGGATGAATGAGAGGTTAATTCTTATGCTCAAAGCTTGCATGCAAGTACAAAGGAGTACAAAGGAAATCAAGCAACAACAGGTCTAGTGACCCTTCTAGGCTGCTTGTCCTCCAAAACACTGAGGATCAAGTGTCCAAACAGTGGTTTAGAGTGGGTAAGGGAACATTGGAAAGGGAACTACTGCCCTAGAACTAATGTCCGTGGCAGGATTAGGAACTTAGTAGGGGACAGATGGGTTAGTAACTGAGGGGGGGATAAAATAAAGTTATTAATTTACAAACGCAGTCAGTCGCGGGTTTGATGCGAGATATTTGTCTAAGCGGAGTTTAAATGAATCAACGGTGCTGCAGTCTATAACGTCTCGGGGAAGCCCATTCCACAAGTTGACAACTAGATTGAAGAAGAATTTCTTAGATTCGTGTGAGTTAAAAGATTTACCAATAATTTTGCAACCGTTTCCCCGCGTGTAATTAGATTGGTCGATAGTGAAGTACTTACTACAGTTCATATTGTCGATGCCTTTGATGATTTTGAACACTTGAAGTAAGTCACCTCTTAATCTGCGCTGGGTTAAAGGAAATAGATTTAATTCTCTAAGACGCTCTTCGTATGTTTTGTTCTTTAGGCTAGGTATTATTTTGGTAACTCTACGTTGAACTCGTTCTAGCTTGTTTATATCTTTTTGGTAATAAGGGCACCAGGATTGAACGCAGTATTCCAGAAGAGGGCAGACTAAGGAATTGTAAAGGGTGAGGATAACTTCTTTGGATTTATGCTTAAATGACCTGCCTATGAAGCCAATTATTGTGTTTGCCTTCTTAACAACTTCTGAACATTGTTGACTCGGTTTTAGGTTACTCGATATTGTTACTCCCAGATCGATTTCTCTGTTTACATTCTTAAGCTGAGTGCCATTCATCGAATAGTTTGCTTTCTCATTTAGGTATCCGATATGTAGTACTTTACATTTATCCGCATTGAAACTCATTTGCCAAATTTGGGCCCAACATGACAATTTATCTAGATTGTGTTGCATATCGTCAACTTGTCTTTTGAGAGTACGCTATTTGCAATTTTTGTATCGTCAGCAAATTTTGAGATTGTACAGGTGAGACCCTCATCTATGTCGTTGATGTAAATTAGAAAGATAATTGGTCCTAGTACCGATCCCTGGGGTACCCCGCTACTTACATTGGTCCATTTAGATGCCTTACCGTTTATGACTACTCTTTGCTTTCTGTCGCTGAGCCAATTTTCTATCCATTTCAACACACCGTCTTGTATTCCATGCGCTTTTAGTTTTACCAGTAAACGTTTGTGGGGAACTTTGTCAAAGGCCTTTTGAAAATCAAGGTATATAATATCTACAGCTTTACTCTCATCGTAGAGGTTAAGGATATCGTGGAAGAAGTCTAAGAGGTTTGTTAAACAGGAACGTTTTTTACGAAAGCCGTGTTGAGTATCTTTAAGTAAGTTATTTGCCTCTAAGTGATTTACGAGTCTGTCTCTTATGACCGTTTCTAACATTTTACATACAATTGAGGTTAAGCTAATTGGACGATAGTTACTGGGTAGGGATTTGCTGCCTTTTTTGAATATCGGTGTTACGTTGGCTAGCTTCCACTGATCAGGCATAGTCCCAGACTGCAAGGATTCATTGAATAGCAATGTCAGTGGTTTGGAGAGCTCATCCTTAGCTTCCTTTAGAACTCTAGGCGAGATTGTATCAGGTCCAGGCGTTTTATTTACCTTGAGTTTATCTAAACAATTCAATACTTCTCTCTCTGTAACGGTGATATTGCTTAGAACATCTGAATTATCAATCTGAATCGGCGATGGTGTTGGGATATCGCTGAGGTCTTCGGTTGTAAAAACTGATGCAAAGAAGGTATTGAGGGCATTACTCATTTGTACTTCGTCTTTGGTGTATTCTCCATTTTCATCGACTAACGGTCCAACAGTTGAAGTAACTACTTTTTTCTTTCTGATGTAACTATAGAATTCTTTCGAGTTTGTTTTACTTTGATTCGCAACATGTAACTCCAGTTTTTTTTTTATCTATCTATCTATTGCCTGATGCCGTGATCCCCGAAGGGATGGCCACGAACGAACCGCCCCCATGCACCTCTGTCCCCAGTCAGTCGACGCCCCTCCCCCCAACCAGCACCGCCTTCGTTCATATAGTTCCTCACTCCATCCTTCCACCTCATATTCGGTCTACCTCTCCCCCTCTGTCCCTCCACCTCGCTCTCGTACACCCTCTTAGTCATTCTCTCGCTTTCCATACGTTCCATATGGCCGAACCATCTCAAGTTGTTCCTTTTCACACTTTCCAGCACATCTACCTCCACACCACACCTCCTTCTTACTTCCTCATTAGTCTGTCTATCCCTCCATGTAACTCCGCACGCACTCCTTAAGTAATTCATTTCCACTGCTCTCACTCTTGGTCTGAGTCTCTCAACCAACGTCCATGCTTCGCTTCCGTAAGTCAGTGTCGGGATTACCACACTGTCATGCAAGGACTTCTTCACTTCCATACTGACCACCCTATTTCTTATTCCACCATTTGGGCTTATCATTATGGCCTGGATGCCGTATTTTCGATGGTATGCAGTCTTGCACTGCCTTAAGGTAAGTGGTTGTGAAACACTCCCAAGATGTATTTATATCGTTATTGTTAGTCAGAAAGCTCCAGTCAGTTTCTTTAAGCTTTGATTTAAGTTTATGAAAATTTGCTTTCTTGAAATTAGGGACTTTCTCAATGCTGCTATTTGATTGTTACTAGTAAACTTTAAAGTGAAAGTTATCGTACGATGGTCGCTGTTACTGAATTCATCACCAACATTCAAATTCTCTATTAATTCTTCTTTTGTTGCGAGTACAAGGTCAAGCACATTATTACCACGGGTCGGAGATTGTACAAATTGAAAAAGTGAACTCTCTTGCAAGTTAGCATAGAGGTCGTGTCCAGAGTGTGAAGTAAGAATATCGCCCCATTTAGTCACGGGTAAGTTGAAATCGCCAAGAATTACGGTATCTTGTATGTTAGTTATTTCTGCAATTTGTTCATAAATTTCACTGTCAGTTTGCACTGATTGAGATGGGGGTCTGTATAATAAAGCTAGTGTTATTTTAGTTCCTCGTTTATTATTTAATAGTACGTAAGATATGTCTATATTCGCAATTTGAGGTTTTGACATTAAGACAGGATTAAGACTTTCCTTTATAAAAAACAGAACTCCTCCTCCATTTCTATTGATACGACTTTTCTCAAACATTGTATAAGCAGGAAGCGTATATTCGGCTAAAAAGTCTCTGTCTTCCGTATTTAACCAAGATTCTGTAATGCCGATTATATCATAATGTTCTGTAAACACGATTTCCTCTAGATCTGAAAATGTATTGCGTATGCTACGAGCAATTACATAAAACACCTTAAGAGTATTAGAGTTGGATGTTACCGATTGTGCATTGTCTGAATTTTCAGTTCGTATTTGACTTACACTACCCTGTCTGGGGTCTGGTTGACCCCGTGTTTTGAACGGAAATCCTTGACAGCATCGTTCAGCAGACGACCAAGACATGCAGCTCCTACTTCATTGAGATGTACACCATCTCCTGAAAACAAAGATTTATCATAGTAAAAATTATCCCACGTGTCGACAAAGCCGATGTCCTCCTCCCTGCAGAGTTTGGCTAGTCGGCGATTTGTACTGGTAGCTATGTTGTAGAATCGGTTTTCTACATCAATCCGGGGAACAATTCCTGAAATTAAGATTCTATTAGATTTTTCCTTGAAGGACCTGATCAGCCGCCGGTACTTGCAAAGTAGTTCCTCTGACCGCGTCCGTTGGACATCTATAGATCCAACGTGGATGATATACGTAGTGCTTGCGGGGGCGAGCCTGGAAACCTCTTCCACAGCCGCAACAATGTCGTCCATGCCGCCACCTGGGATACAGAATCGCTATCTGGTCCTGGGTGCTAGTGAGCCTTCAAATTGCTGACTCTACCTTGTTCTCGTCGAGATGATCATGACGTTTGCTGCTATGTCCCAGGGCTGGTACTTGGAGGTCAGAAGGTCATAGGTGCAGGGGGGGTGGAGGTAGCCCCCTAGAAATTTCCGCGCGGATGGTGGGAAACCTGTGCAGAAGAGCGGCACATCTGGAGGGGGGAAATTTGGTTATGCTGTCCTTCGTTTGTTTAGCGGTATTTTTTTTTCCTCTCTTGTCCTCCTGTATTGTTGATCGTGATGCTGAATGTTTGTCCTGGGGTGGGGAGTAGGTTGTGATTGATGGTGGCAATTCTGGCTTCCCGAGTGTTGATGTGGGGCGGGGCTAATTTTGTTCTTGGGCGGCCATGTGGTTTCCCTTCCTCCTTCGTCTTTCTATTTATTTCTTGTTAAGGTAGCTGTTTGGTGTTTATTTGTTGGGTTGAGTTCTCCTTCTCCTTTTGTTCTTTTTTTTTCATGTTCTTTTCTTTTGTGTTCGTCCGGTGTGTGGTGTGTCTTGGTGTTTTCATATTTCTATCTGTGTTGCTGGCATTCTTGTTCTTTCTTGCCGATTTGTTTGGTGGTGTACTTTCTCTGCTGTTCCTTTCTTTTCTTGTGGTTTCCCCTGTTATTTCTATTCTTAATTTTTGGTTCCGGCTGGTCTGTTGTGGCATGGTTGTTATTTCTATCTCGGGTATTTTAGATGTACTTTCTGCCGTTGCTATGCTTATATTAATACTAAGAAGGCGTACGGACCAGATGATCCTGTCATACTCAAACTGTTTCTTCAGTGCTGTCTCCCAGCCTACGCAAACTCTTTCGTCTCTGCCTTTCCTCTAACTTTTTCCTTCTTGCTGGAAGTTTGCTCTCATTTAACCTGTCCCAAAAAGGATGACCGCTTTCAACCCTCCAACTATCGTCCATTTTTTGTTTTCTATATTCCAACTACTCTCTCTCGGGCATAGGCTGAGAGCATATACATCCAACTGTTGTACATTGAACGGTGAAGACTGTGAGGTCTCGTTCCAGTCTAGGGGGTGAGACATGTGAAGCACTTTTTAGCTGCAACCAGTGGCTAGCCCCTGCCATCTTGCCTTCGCATGATGCATGGGGCTTAGTTGCCCACTCACGGCTTGAAGCAGCCCCATCGCTGAAGCTGCCTCACTCCAGTGCTTCACTGTCTCATCTCCTAGACTCGGATCCTCACTCTCAGAACGCCACATATTGAGCAATTAACTTAAAATTACCAAATTATCCAAGACCCCACAACGAACAAAAGGAAAACAAATGAAGAACGGGAAGCCAGTACTAATCTAATCCAGAAACAAAGCCAACAGAGAAAACGGACTAAGAGAGAGGAAGAAGGAGGAACTACAGCAGAACCAATAACACCAAAGGCGGGAACTGCAAGAAACAAAATAAGCACGATGCCAAGAATACCAAAATTACCCCACATCACCAACGGAAGAAACGGATGCAAGAACATCAGACCAGACCTGCACGCGGAGAAGACAAATAGCTCTACAACACCGAAAGACATCAAACCAGTAAAACCACATGTACGGAATAACTACCAGAATAAAACCTACGCATCTAAACAAGTCACCAAATCCCATACACCATCTACTAACACCAGAATTGCCACCATAACACCAGAGATACCAGCAACACCCGGCAAGACTATCACCAAAACACCACAACACCACGAGGCTCCAAGAAAGAAGATAGTGTTCAGTCAGGGACAAAAGACCAATATCACTATAAAAAGAGAAGTAACTTATCCCCTCTTCCACCCAAAAGCCGACTCACCTGCCCGCGAACTTCTAGGGGGGTCCTCCTAATCCCCCTAGATCCGCCCCCTACTGGACTTATGACCTTTTGACCCCCGCACACCTGCCCTGGGACATCTCAGCTAAAGTCGTCACTACTCCGACGAAACCTGAACAAGGCCTGCAATTCTAGGGCTTGATAATACTGACATGTTAGTAGTCTAGCTTTAAAATTACCCTCCAATTCAACTAGAGCATTGAAGTCATGACGAATATCTCTAAAGGTCTGAGGAGTTCTTTTCCCTATTGAGGAATTATTGGTATCGCATACCATCTTATAGGGAATATCCTTAAGATCCCCAATAGGCTGCACTTTTAGTAAAAGAAGTATAAACTCGCGGACATGCCCCCACCTTACTTCTCTTACTAAATCTGTACTCTATAAACTACCGAGAGATACTTGTCATGGCAAGGTCATTCGACTAGTTTAGGGTATTGCGAGAAACCATTAAAACCGGCACTCAGTATATAAAAGTCCTTAGTCATGCAGGGGTGTCAAACATGCGGCCCGCGGGCCACATGCGTCCCCTTTCCCTCTAGCATGCGGCCTTGCGAACCAGTTTGGCCAAGTAGTGTCAAATATTGTATTTTCTTCTAGACATAATTATGATTTCTTAAATATATTATATGTTGGTACTATATTTACTTAAGTTCTAATTCTAGGAAGTATTTGAGAGAGTAAGAAGCTTAACCCTTAATTAGCGGCGAGCAACATAAGTCGAGTTAAATAAAGCTGGACTATGTGGCGGCGCTCGACATAGGTCGTGTGACAATTTCAGCACGTAATGTTGCTGAGAGAGAGAGACAAGTGGTGGCAGGAAAGTAGCGAGCGTATGACTGCTCCAGACCACCGCGGCGAACCTACTGACACGAATCCCACCTCCTCCCTCCCTCTCTCACTCGCTATATACGGAATTGTATGGGGAAAGTGCCTAATTACATGCTTTTTGCACTCGCGTTGCACGGTTATTGCAAGAAAACTAGCCATCATAAAAGGATCGTTATGGTGTCATTCGAAAGCTCTGTTTATGCCCTTTCAGGGATAGATACTTGTTTTACGTTCTGGGTCTTATTTAGGCATGAAAATGATCACGTAAACAGCCCTATTTTGGCTAAAAACACCCCGCTGGCGGTACATATAAATAAACCGCATAGGCCGCTCGTAAGGTGTTAAAGTAGATTAAATTATCTTTCTCCCTTAGACATTCTTCTTAAGCTGAATAAAATCGTCAACGGGTTTATGATATGCTCAAGTCGGGGCCAGTGAGACGGTTCTTGCAGTCATGCTCAGTATGTGGCCCAAGGCTACGGGGATAAAACACAACTAGTGCGACAGGTGCCACAGTTGCCGTAATTTCATATTTAAATAATATATATTTATGTGTTTTGAATATTTTCTGAAATTGTTAAATCTGGATAATACGAAGCATTTCTTTTAATTTATAATAGGACGGATGGAGGCATTACCGGTACTGTATATTATATTTGGCCTGCTACCTTAACCCCTTCTGTACCGGCAAAGTCTTTTTAACTTTAATCTTGCTAATATTTGACTATTTTATTCAGTTTCAAAAAGGCCTCCAGCAATTGAGAGGCTTCGAACTATCTCACATATTCCTTTTTACTACCCCAGATCCTTCTTAAACTACACACAATCCTCTAAACATAGCTACAATAAAATATAAAAGACGTCGCCGGTACAGAAGGGGTTAATGCGGTCCTACAATATTGTACCGTGTCAAATTTGGCCCGCCAGAGCAAATGAGTTTGACACCCCTGCCTTAGTGCATCTGTCCAACACCATGGTAGCTGACACTTGCAATTACAAGGTTTAAACACCGCCCCAAATATCTTTGAACCCCTTATAACGGTCAGTGGCATATCGAGTGAAATTAGTAATGGTCATGACCTTACTATTTCCTCGCGTTAGCCTGATACGTTGTCACTGTGTCATGACATCAGAGACATCATATTAAAGACCCCAAGTCAAGAGTACCGAAACGGAACTTCATCAATGATTAGCATAACAATCAGGATAAACGAGTAACTCTAGCCCCACGACATGTCCAGCTAAAACCATTCGCGTTCGTCCGATGAAAGTGTCCGGTGTCATGACATTAAGGAACTTTCATTTAAGATCCAAAACCAGATAATCCATCTGTATCCCAAACAACTCATCCACACGGCAGGCCAACCTGGACGGCCCAACAGAGAATCAGAGGACCCCCCTAGCTGTTACCTCAAGTCATCACCTACTCCAGCTCCAAGTGTTAGCTTAGGAGTAAATATTGAAAACTCACAATAAAGTCTATACCCAGAATCGGAATGTCGAAAGAAAAGACTGAAAGGGCATAAAAGGAAAGTCATTAATGACTGGGGTTGTCGGGTAATACAGCCTTTACACGGTTCTTATATTATACTTAACTTCAACACTATGTACGGCGGTTACCGACATTATAACCACTAGAGGTTAGCTTCACGAATTACAATTGATAACACAAATAAGGGGGATGGAGATAACAAACTGGGCGTGCAATTCTAAGCTTGGTACTCACATGTGCTGGGTTTTGATGCAATCCTCATAGACAGTGGTTATCTTCTTGCACAGGCCAAAGCCTCATTGTTTCTACTGGATGGCGTCTCAATGATTTGGTGATGCACACTCGTAGGCCAGCCACACCTTAGGGTTTAGGCCAACGTCTGCTTTCCAAAGTTGCACAGCAAGGGTCCCGCCATTTTCCAGGGGGGATGTCTGCTCACCTCGGACTGTTCCCTCTCACAATGAGGGTTCGACTTACTTTGGTCAACTTCTGCACCACGTGTTGCCTCTCAATGTTCTAGGGGTTATCTTTCTCCTTCATGCTTCGTGCCTCTTCTTCCTCCTTCTACTCTCTCTGTGTTGTAGCTAGGTCCAGTTGAAGGACATAAGGACACTGGGGCTTCCGACACTGGCATATAGGAGAAAGAGAGGGGATATGATAGAGACTTTTAAGATAGTGTCACGAAAGTACGATGAGGATGTGTGTGAAGGTATCTTCTTGATGCGGGAGGGAACAAGAATGAGAGGACACTCAAAGAAAATTTACAAAGAAAGAAATAGGCTTGAGAAGGCAAAGAACTCATTTTGTGATAGAGTGGTAAATGAGTGGAACGCACTGCCCCAGTATGTAGTCGATTCCGAATCAATAAGGGATTTTGAAAGTAATCTTGATAAAGCATGGGGAAGACAAGATTTGAAGTTTGATTATAAAACAAAAATACAGAATAGTAAAAATGTTGCGTCTGCTACCGCCGCCGCCAACACCGTGAACGACCGCGGCAGTGCAAGTACTGGTACTGAGCTGGATACACAGGCCTAGTTTGCCTTTTTCCAGAGGATCTACTGTAAGAAACTGTAAGTAAGAATAAACATCAGGGAATGGGGTGATCAGCCTTCGCAGGTCTTGCAATTCCTCGTAAAGACTAGGCTCGGTGACAGTAACAGTGGGTTGCACAAATTGAAATTCAGCTTTAGGTTCAAGCCCAAAGATCGTGGGAGATTGTGGGCTCGGTGGGGGGGAGGCAGGGAGAGGGACCTGCTGTTGGTGAAGGTGAGGAGGGGAGGGAGAGGGTTGTTGGCTTGGAACACAAATTGAATAATGACTTTTCCAGAGTGATTCTGGGATCATAGCTTTAGTATTCTCGGTAGCCTATCCCCTGTGACTTATCTTTCTGCGCTTGCCCTCGGCCACTCACCTACCTAGTATTCATCCTCTGTTCCTCCAGGACTCGTCCTGTCCAGGGATATGTGACATAGCTAGGCTCTTTGGTGAGAGGGATAGGCTCGACGGCTAGTATGGGTGGCTCGACTCTAAAGGACATCAAAGGAATGGGGCCGAGAGTTAAGGTGGCGCTTGGTGATTTTACTGGGAAGGTTATCCATGATGCCTGTGTGTCCATTGCACTGCACCTATCGAGGATGTTTGGGGAGGTGTCAAGAAGTACCTAGTGGAGGATAGCTGTGCACCACGATGAGAGGTGGCATCGTGGTCAGTGTGGCGATCAAGGGCGTTGCATGGAATACGTTTTCATCATTCTCAATAGACTATATTATTATGTCCCTTCCAACAACCATCTATACTCCTTAAATTGATTAATTAAATTTACAAACACATGTGGCAATCCGTGGATTAGAACCCAGGACGCTCACACCGAAAATCAACACCTTATGCATCGCACCATGAAGACAGTTAAAGGATGGTGGACACTGCATACGATTTATTATGCAACTTCGAATCCTGCATATCAATCTAAGCATGTACACACATCCCAACTACAACTCACGTAGGCTATGCATAATGTGAATGGAAAGAGCAATTAATGGGGCCTTAACCACTAGGGAAGTCCTCTCGACATTAACCCTTTTGCAGCGGTTAATGTTTTGACAAGTTATATTATAACTTGCCAAAACGTTAACCGCTGCAAAAGGGTTAATGGAGAATTATAGAACTACGTGAGTTGCAGTTGGGATGTGTGTACATGCTTAGATTGATATGCAGGATTCGAAGTTGCATAATAAATCGTAGGCAGTGTCCACCATTCTTTAACTGTCTTCGTGGTGCGATGCATAAGGTGTTGATTTTCGGTGTGAGCATCCTGGATTCGAATCCACGGACTGCCACATGTGTTTGTAAATTTCATTAATCGATTTTAGGAGTATAGTTGGTTGTTGGAAGGAACATAATAATTGATATTGGTTCAGGGTAATTTATCGAGAGGACTTCCCTAGTGGTTAAGGCCCCATTAATTGCTCTTTCCATTCACATATGCATAGCCTACGTGAGTTGCAGTTGGGATGTGTGTACATGCTTAGATTGATATGCAGGATTCGAAGTTGCATAATAAATCGTAGGCAGTGTCCACCATTCTTTAACTGTCTTCGTGGTGCGATGCATAAGGTGTTGATTTTCGGTGTGAGCATCCTGGATTCGAATCCACGGACTGCCACATGTGTTTGTAAATTTCATTAATCGATTTTAGGAGTATAGTTGGTTGTTGGAAGGAACATAATAAATGACTACATATTTTCTCTTATAATTAATCAAAATAAATAGCTCATTAACTTTTGGAAGTTTATCTCTACCTCTATACATTAATTGGAAAACTTTCAGTTACTTCCAATCAATCAAAATACCAAAATAAATTATCAAGTCCCTCAATTCTTGATTTTGTCCCAATAGAGAACGGTCTGACTTAGGATTTGATAACCTGTTATCCATTACCTAACATTTCTCTAAGTTTTGTAACATCCTGAATATGATATTTCACTGGTATGTAAATTAACCGGAAAAGTATGTGTTCAAAGTGTTTGCTAATGCAGCCAGAGACTTGTTGGATCTATAGAGGTCCAATGATACTCTATAATTTAGTTTTACATTCCAGATGACTCAAGAATCTTTCAGACTTTTTGTTTTGTAAAGGGTTGCTACCATTAGTTTGTCTGCCATTACGAGATACTGTACTTTGTCTTTCTGCATGCAGCCTTTCTCTTTACATTTGTTCAGGCTAAGTCTCCTGTTTAGGTTAGGTGAACCTTTTTGGAAAGCTACCACAACGAATGAAGCTTATCATTCCATTTCGGGAATTCGGTGAGACTTTTTCTATTGCACTAGACATATCGAAAGCCTTCGATAGAGTCTGGCACAAATCTTTAATTTCTAAACTACCCTCCTTCGGTTTCTATCCCTACATCTGTGCCTTTGTCTCGAATTTCCTTTCCGGCCGTTCCATAGCCGCGCTTGTGGACGGCCATTGTTCACTTCCTCACCCTATAAACTCTGGTGTTCCTCAGAGCTGAGTCCTATCTCCTATTCTCTTTCTAATTTTGATAAATTAATGATCTCCTCAACTGTACCTCAATTCCCATCCATTCATACGCAGACGACTCAACCTTACACTACTCCATTAGTTTTTCAGAACGCCCGAGCCAGCAATCCCTCAACGACAAACGTAATGAAGCGATAGAACTCTTAAATTTTGATCTAAAGTCTATCTCCAATTGGGGCAGAGAAAACCTTGTTACCTATAATGATTCCAAAACCCAATTTCTCCATCTATCTACCCGTAAGGAACTCCCAGCGGACTATCCCTTATTCTTCAACAATACAAAAATCAATCTTTCATCTTCTCTCAATATTCTTGGTGTCTCTTTTTCTTCTGCTCTCATTTGGAAGGACCATATTACCAGTCTTGCTAAGGCAGCCTCCCAGAAGCTGGGTGTGCTCAACCGCCTAAGGGGGTTCTTTTTCCCAGCACAGCTTCTTGCTCTGTACAGGGGAATAGTGCGTCCTTGTATTGAATATTCTTCACATGTGTGGGGAGGTTCCTCTCACACCGCTCTCCTAGACAAAGTTGAAAGGAAGGCCTTTCGTATCATTAACTCCCGTCCACTCACCAACTCTCTGCAATCTCTCTCTCTCCGCCGCAATGTTACATATCTCTCGCTATTCTATCACTACTATAATAATCAGTGTTCCTCAGAGCTTTCCCAGTGTATACCACCTCCTTTACGTAGGGCACGTGGTACCCATCTTGCAACTCCCATCCCACCCCTACTCTGTGCAACTCTCCAACCCAAGAGAGAAACGTTACTTTCAAACTTTCTTCTACTCAACAGCTGAGCTCTGGAACTCATCTCCCAGAATCAGTCTTTCCCTCTTCCTATGACTTAAATTGCTTCAAACTCCGTGTGTCCAGGCATTTAGGCTCGAACGTCCCTTGATTTTGGCCCTGTCACTCTTTCAACTATGGGGGATGCACTCCCTATAGGCAGTTATGTCTTTTGCCTCCCTCAATCACATAGAAAAAAAATAAAACAAAAAATACACTACAGCTTGAATTACCAACAGGTGGCATTAACATCCTCATCCTCAGGTCTGAGCTAGGGTTACCTTTCCAAAAATATCTTCAGCGTTTGTCTTACACATATCTAGTAACTTACATTGAGGACCGGTGAGTCTTCTGCATCAAGAGCAAACAGAAAATCTAATTAGAGTGTGATGGCATGCTTCTTAAGCAGACATGTGCATAGCCTTCTTTAATGATAAATAAAAGATCTAGAATTAATATTTTACCCCTAGCTGGAATTTGAATTTGAACGGAATTTGAAGGTAAATACGGGGAAGAGCAAGGTTATGGTCTTCGAAAGGGGTGAAGTCACAGAGTGTGAGGTGAAGCTGAACGGTCAGGCTATGGAGATCGTCAACTCTTTTAAGTATCTGGGCAGTGTGTTGAGTAAAGATGGGACTATGGATGAAGAGGTGCGGGAGAGGGTACAACAGGGGAAGAGGGTTGTAGGAATGCTAAAAGCAGTAACAAGAAATAGGGTGGTCAGTATGGAAGTGAAGAAGTCCTTGCATGACAGTGTGGTAATCCCGACACTGACTTACGGAAGCGAAGCATGGACGTTGGTTGAGAGACTCAGACCAAGAGTGAGAGCAGTGGAAATGAATTACTTAAGGAGTGCGTGCGGAGTTACATGGAGGGATAGACAGACTAATGAGGAAGTAAGAAGGAGGTGTGGTGTGGAGGTAGATGTGCTGGAAAGTGTGAAAAGGAACAACTTGAGATGGTTCGGCCATATGGAACGTATGGAAAGCGAGAGAATGACTAAGAGGGTGTACGAGAGCGAGGTGGAGGGACAGAGGGGGAGAGGTAGACCGAATATGAGGTGGAAGGATGGAGTGAGGAACTACATGAACGAAGGCGGTGCTGGATGGGGGGAGGGGCGTCGACTGACTGGGGACAGAGGTGCATGGGGGCGGTTCGTTCGTGGCCACCGCTTCGGGGATCACGGCGTCAGGCAATAGATAGATAGATAGACCCCTAGCTGGACTATACACACACTGTGTCAAATAATTTGTATCAATAAAGTCAACAAGACGAGGGGGCGTTTGTAGCTTTCAAACAAACAGAATGAAACATGTTGATCACAATCAATATCTGGGTAAACTAAGCCAAACATTTACTAATTTCAGTAATGGTCATCAAACAAGGATGGTCAAGGAGTGTTAGGTGTTCTCTCTCTCTCTCTTTCTTGTTAGACGTAATTATTCCCATTAGGATTGGTTATGAAAATCAGATGGCACGTTGGGATACTCTATCTATCTATCTATTGCTTGACGCCGTGATCCCCGAAGGGTTAGCCACGAATGAAACACCCCCATGCACCTCTGTCCCCAGTCAGTCGATGCCCCTCCTCCCAACCAGCACCGCCTTCATCCATATACTTCTTCACTTCATCCTTCCACCTCTCTTTCGGTATACCTCTCCTTCTCTGTCCTTCCACCTCGCCCTCGTACACCCTCTTAGTCATTCTCTCGCTTCCCATACGTTCCATATGGCCGAACCCTCTCAATGTGTTCCTTTTCACACTTTCCAGCACATTTACCTCCACACCACACCTCCTTCTTACTTCCTCATTCGTCTGTCTATCCCTCTATGTAACTCCGCACGCACTTCTCAAGTAGCTCATTTCCACCCCTCTCACTCTTGGTCTGAGTCTCTCCACCAACGTCCATGCTTCGCTTCCGTAAGTCAGTGTCGGTATTACCACACTGTCATGCAAGGCCTTCTTCACTTCCATGCTGACCACCTTATTTCTTACTACTGCTTTCAGCATTCCTACAACCCTCTTCCCCTGTTGCACCCTCTCCCACACTTCTTCCTCCATAGTCCCATCTTTACTAAACACACTGCCCAGATACTTAAATGAGCTGACAATCTCCATAGCCTGACAGTTCAACTTCACCTCACACTCTGTGGCTTCACCCCTTTCGAAGACCATAACCTTGCTCTGCCCCGCATTTACCTTCAGATTCTGTTTATCGCATGCTGTTCCAAACATATTTACCAGACCCTGCAACTCCCATTCAATTATTGCTCATCAGAACTGTATCATCAGCAAGCATCAGTACAGGTAGCTTCCACTCATTTCCCTCCCTTATAAGCGATACACCAATATCCACTGCTCTTCCTTGTATTTCTTTCATGACTCCATGTATATATATAGTAAACAACCAGGGGGACATCACACACCCCTGTTTCAACCCAACATTCAGATAAAAGAACTCGCTCTGCTCATTCTCCACACGTACTGCCGCCTTTGCACCCTCATACATGCTCTTCACTGCGTTCAGCCACTTGCCATCTACTCCGTATATTCTAAGTACTTTCCATATACCTTCTCTATCCACTCTGTCATAGGCCTTCTCCAAGTCCATAAAGGTAACATACAGCTTTTGTTGCTTAGGGATAGTGTGATTCGTAAAAGGCCGTCCGAAGTTGAAAACGTAATCTAATGTTACCCAGAATAAATTTGATATGACAGAGGTAATATTGAATATCCAAAAACGTTGAAAAAAATATTGAGGAATTTTATATTTTTGGGGAAATTCTCTCCTTACTAGTTAAAAGACCTGCATTTATGTTCGGATGAATCAAAAGCATAATTTGTATCTTTTACACGGGCAAAAATAGTTTTAAATATCTGAATTTGTATTTTATTTTAATTTAATTATATATATGATGAAATACGAAAATAAACTACAGTATAATATGAAGCTGAGAAATAATAAATTCTTTCTCTACAATTATCAGAAACTCTGTTGCTCAAGAATTAAATGTTTTTGCTAGATAAAGTAAATATAGTATTAACAGTAATTGTCTAGAGAATTGTACTAACGAATGTTGATTATTCAGACGAAGTACGTAACTAGGTAAGTATATCAGGATCGATGACAACATTTGTCCTTGTATTCTGACTTACACAAAGCAATATGATTTGGGACTACTGACAGCAAACCCTTCTCTGCATCCTCCTGCTATCTCTATCCTCAGTTTCAAACCAAAGGTGGATGTTGCGTATATGTACGCAACAATCTTGCTTTCTCTCGTGTTCCTAACTTTGATTCTTCTGAATTCTCAACTCTCTGGCTAAAGCTTTCTTGTCACTCTCAAATTAAATATTTCTGTGCTGTTTATCTCTTACCTTGTTCTACTGATTTTCCAAAATTCTTTGACCATCTAACTTCTACAGTGGAACAAATTCTGTTCATCTCTCCTTTCGCAGAAATCTCCCTCCTAGGATATTTCAACGTTCACCACCGCCAATGGCTCTTCTCTCTTTCCACTGACCAACCTGGTGAACAAGCCTATATCTTTCCTATCCTAAATGACCTAGAGCAATTAGTCCAGCAACCCTCCCATATCCCGGATCGCTTTGAAGATTGGCCCAACATTCTTGACTTATTTCTAACCTCTAACCCTTCTACTTATACTGTAAAAAATTTCTCTTCTTTGGGCTCCTCCGACCATAAACTTATCTCTGTAACCTATCCTATCTCTCAGGTATGGCCACCCAATCCTCCCAGCTGGCGGCGTTTGTGGAACTTTGGCGCTGCCGACTGGGAGGCTCTTCGGCAGTACTTTTTTTATTTCCCATGGAATGACTTCTGCTTCCGTGGCCGGCTCCCTCGGAGAGTGCTGAACGCATTACAGAGGTAATCCTCTCATGGCATGGAAGCATAAATCCCATTTTTTTCTCTCAGTTTAATGCAAACAAATCTTGGTTTACTCATGCTTATTCTTCTGCTGTCAGCAATAAGGAGGAAGCGTTCAAACAGTACCATCGCCTTCAAACTCAAGAATCTCATACTTCCTATTTTTCTGCCCGGAATCAAGCCAAATATATTCTTTGACTCGCCAAACATTCTTTCATCAAAAATATATGCACTGAACTATCCAACTGTAGCTCTTCACAAGCCTTCTGGCATCTAGCCAAAAACCTCTCCAACAATTTTTCTTCTTCGTCATTCCCTCCTCTTTTCTACTCTGACGGCACCACCGTCACTTCTTAAGCCTAATATCCTAATCTCTTCTAAAGATGTACTTTCTACCCTCTCGGGCTTAATACTAAGAAGGCGTATGGTCTGGACAGTGTTCCCCCTTTTGTACTAAAAAACTGAGCTTCCGTTCTGGCTCCCTGTCTAGGCAATCTCTTTCGTCTCTGTCTCTCCTCTAACGTCTTCCCTTCTTGCTGGAGGTTTGCTCTCATTCAACCTGTCCCGAAGAAGGGTGACCGCCCTCAACCCTCCAACTATCGCCCAATTGCTTTCATCTCTTGTATCTCTAAAGTTTTTGAAACTATTCTTCCTTCCAATTTTCTTAAGCATTTCTCTTCTCATGACCTACTCTCAGATCGCCAGTATGGCTTCCTTAAGGGTCGCTCTACTGGTGATCTTCTTTCATATCTTACTAACTCTTGGTCATCCTCCTTTCGGGACTTCGGTTAGACCTTTTCTATTGCACTACACATTTCGAAGGCCTTCGATAGTCTGGCGCAAATCTCTAATATCTAAACTACCATCCTTCGGTTTCTATCCCTCCATCTGTGCCTCTGTCTCTAATTTCCTCTCCGGCCATTCCATGGCCACGGTTGTGAACGGCCATCGCTCACTTCCTCATCCGATCAGCTCCGGTGTTCCTCAGGGATCTGTCCTATCTTGCATTCTCTTTCTAATTTTCATAAATTATATTCCCAACTGTACCTCCAGTTCCATCCATTCATATGCAGACGACTCTACCTTACACTACTCGCTCAGTTTTCCTGTTTGTTTTTTAGGAATTTTTGGCTGGCCAACAATCCCTAAAAAACAAACATAATGAAGCCATGCAACACTTATCTTCTGATCTAACTACTATTTCCGATTGGGGCAGATTAAACCTTGTTGCCTTTAATGCTTCCAAAACCCAATTTCTTCATCTTACTACCCGTCTGGAACTCCCAGAGAACTATCCCTTACACTTCAACAATGCAAAAATCAATCATTCATCTTCTCTCAATATTCTCGGTGTCTCTTTTTCTTCTGCTCTCACTTGGAAGGACCATATTACCAGTCTTGCTAAGGCAGCCTCCCAGAAGGTGGGTGTGCTCAACTGCCTCAACGGGTTCTTTAACCATACACAGCTTCTTGCTCAGTGCGTCCTCGTATTGAATATTGTTCACATGTGTGGGGAGGATCCTCTTACACCGAACTCCAAGACAAAGTAGAAAGGAAAGCCTTTTGTATCATTAACTCCCGTCCATGCACCAACTCTCTGCAATCTCTTTCTCTTCACCGCAATATTGCATCTCTCTCGCTATTCTATCGCTACTACAATAAGCAATGTTCCTCAGAGCTTTCCCAGTGTATACCACCTCCTCTACGTAGGGTACGTAGTACCCGTCTTGCAACACAATCCCACCACTACTCTGTGCAACTCTCTAACCCAAGAGTGAATCGTTATTCTGTTATTTCTTCTATTCAACTGCTCAGCTCTGTAACTCTCTCCCAGAATCAGTCTTTCCCTCCTCCTTTGACTTAAATTGCTTCAAACTCAGTGTGTCCAGGCATTTTGGCTCGAACGTCCCTTTATTTTGGCCCTGTCACTCGTTCAACCTTGGGGAGGCACTCGCTACAGGCAGATCTGCCTTTTGTGTCCCTCACTCACATAGAAAACAAAAATAGTCTTGACTCTCGCAGGACCCTTCAACTATGAATTATATTGTCTAATGATAGCCAAAATGAAATGAAGAAAAGCGGCTTCACGCTGAGAGGGTCGGATTTTTTCTGTTTATAGCTCAACTAATTAACATGTCGATGGGAAACAAGCTATAAAGTAGGTACACTCGGCCAACAAAGTATCTGCACCCCTACGCTGATCATCTGGTGTGTACAGCTCGATAGGGTTGGTACCTCTGCCTGCAACTATATCCATGTGTCAGAGAAGATCGTCTCTGACACATGGATATAATGGATATACAACAAACACACGCAAGCAACCACTCACAAAGACTGACGAAGTCACAGGAAACTTAATTTTTGATCATCTCGATACCGTATTATACGCTGTTCATGCTATTGTACACCCACCCACACGCGCGCACACCCACACACATTTTGAAGCTTGTTTACTGAATAAACAAAGGTGAATAATGAAAGGATACAAAATGGAGATTAACAATAATTCATGACCCGAATAGCTGACAATCAATGACACATTGCAACACTTGATAATACTGTATAGGCATGTTTGTTTTGGCAAATGAATTACAAATATGACCTATATGGCTGATAATTATAATGTGGTTGTCTACAGTCCCGCTTAAAAGTCTTGTAATATATTCAGTTCTGGACTTTATATTGTTATTTCTTTATAATGAAATCACTAGAATAATGCTTTGAACAATATGTTTAGTAGTCACGGCTGAGCGCCGGCTGATAGGTGACAGAGGATTACGGAGGCGATTCATTCGTGGTCACCCCCTTGTAGGTCAAGGCGTCAATATATATAGATAGATAATTTATAATTTAGGAGTTTTCCGTAATGATTGCCAAATTAGTACATCTATTTACAAATACATTTAAACTATTGTCCTTGCAATGTGAACCACTGTTTCTACAGTCAATGTATTTTGCCATGGAAACTCTATTATCAAATTGCAGTCACTTATTCTAAGGTGGTTATTAATATTATTATTATTATTATTTTGTTTATATTATTAATATTATTAATTTTGTTATTATTATTATTATTATTATTATATATTTGTTTGATCTTCTGCAACTCAACGTCATCCTACCCAATATTCTACTCTAACGGCGGATATACTCGAGCTGATTAAATATTTTTTCCCGCAAATATTATCGGAAGCTTTCATCTGTTAGCTTCTGATAAGAAGTCTGCCACTTACGTTACTATACCTTCTCTCTAGTTGGCGATAACAAATCGATTTAAGTCTTAATTCTTTGACAGTAGAAGAATGTGGATCAAAAGGTGTTGAAAAGTCCGTATATGCACATCCTTCTTAGTCTAGCTCAACTTAACGTTTCTTATGCTAACTTAAGGTACTCCAACATTGATTAACCAATCTGTCATTAAACAGCTTGAAATATGTCCAGAAGCGTAATTTGTGTAGCAATATGGTAACATATTCTTAGTACAAGACACAAATCTGTCCAATATAGTAAAGGCGCATTTTTGGTTATACAGAAGTTCAAGTAGTAGCTCTTGGTATTTAGCAGAAATATGAAACAAATACTAAGCTTTGGTGTGCGAACATTGTGTACAGTTTATGTTACTTCATTTACTTATGTTTGTACAGCTACTATGCTTTAGCTTGAATGTTAGCCAAATATATATACAGTATATACTGTATATATATATTATATATATACTGTATATATATATTATATATATATATATATATATATATATATATATATATATATATATATATATATATATATATATATATATATGTATATATATATATATATATATATATATATATATATATATATTATATATAAATATATATATATATATATAGCTAAGCTATATATATATATATATATATATATATATATATACATATATTATATATGTGTATATATACAGTATACTGATATATATATTATATATATATATATATATATATATATATATATATATATATATATATATATATATATATATATATATATATATATATATATATATATATATATCAACAGTCTACAAGGAATGGGTACGCAAAGCTATTATTACGCATTTATTATGTGTACCTGTTTCATTACAGCCGACTATATGTGCCCTATATTGGGAACGCGCATGTTACAGAATAGGTGTGCCTGGCGACTGCGTTTTCTTTCTACTTATCTTCCTACCTGTTGGTCGAGAAGACGTGCTGCCTCGCTCACTGCAATCACCAAGACAACTCGATTTCCTTGGACTATACTACTATACTGGTATGTACAAAAGCTATACTAAGGTCTTTCGACTTCATCCATAATTCGTAGAAGATACCCCATCAGATCGAATAACCAAGAAAGACCCTATCTGAATTGTTATCCATCAAGAGGAATATAGTCATCGATAAATTGATAGTATACAATTGAACACGACATACAATATAATATAGCCAGTGGAGCCTATTCACTTCCTCCCCATTCCTTAGAAGTTTCTGTACGTTACCTGATACTTTACTCACTCTAAACTATTGTCAGACGCAGCTCACAAGACTGACGGAAATACTATAAAATACTTCGGGTCACACGTATTCCGAAGCTTATTCTGTAACTGCAACAGATACAAAATTTAACTTGCCCTTCGATATTTTTATTTATTTAGATATTGAATATCGTAGTTTACGGGTGAAACATAGCTAGTAAACCATACTATTGATTCTGAATTACGATAGTAGTAATTTACGATCTTGTACTGTTATATATTTTGTTTTCCTTTTACAGTGACCCGTTGACCAAGAATACTTGCTATGATGTACTTCGGACATCCATTATATGTCATTCTTACCGTGTACAAATATTTTGGTGGTTTCCCGTACAAGTTCTCATGGCACGAGACGGGGAAATCTCTGGATAGCTACGAGGACGGAAATGGAAATTGTCTATGGAAAAACACTAATGGAAAAAGGGAAAACAGCTTGTCCCCAGGAAAGAAGGATATATTACAATGGGCAGGCATAAATGGCCTTCGGAGAAGTAGCCTAGCAACAGCTTGGACTATAATGTTTACCCTTCTGACTATTATCATTTGTGCACTGTATATGGCATTAGCTCCATATGGAACCTTTGACACTTGGACAACTGTCACAAGCATTGGTCAGAGCTCACTGAGTTTGATCACAATCATTGTCATTTTGTGCCTGGCACTAAGACATAAACAACTCTATACTGTCGTGAACAGTTTAGTTCTATCAAGATTCTTTTCAGATAAGATTTCTGGATGGTGCAATAGTCGAAAAGTTGATTGTAACAATGGTCGAGGAAGCATAAATGGAATGTTGCCATTCAATTACCCGAACGGGAAACAAAATAATCATTACATTAAAAGTGTTTTTGTGGCTTTTTACGCGAGGGCAGGGATGGATATGGCTCTGAACACTATTACGATAATAGGGTGGCCCATATCAATTAGCATTCATCCTCTCACTTCCAATATTGTGTTGATGGTTAGTTCATCGACCATCAACTTCATATTCAACGCTTTAAGCTTCATGATCCACACACTCACACACGCTGTCTGTTGCACTATAGCCTTACACGTGGAAAATCAGTATAATATGGGCGTTGGTTCCGTTTGGCAGACTAGCGGTCTTTCCTGGCAGCATCTTGGCCAAGAAAAAATGATGAATACGTATCGGAGTCTAGCACCCAAAACTTTACCAACCATGGGAGATACATCTAAGATATATGGAGAACCAAGAGATGAGGAACTTTTGCTCATCGAATGCGAATTGGGTGAAACACAAATCAATTCCTATCACAAACCAGACACACCAACACCTTCCAAACAGAGGACACGATCGGGAGCTTACAATTCCCATGCATCGGTAAGCAAGTATCTTGAGGGCAATTTGACTGGGCATAGGAATACTAGGACATCCAGCATTAACTTGAGCCAAAGCCCCTTCAGTATAAATAAAAATACTGCATATACCACTTCTACAAAAGACTTGCATGATTTCGTAATGACCATGGAAACAGCTGATCATATAGTGGATCTACTGCTACAATATCAAGGTCCAATAATCTTGGTGGTGTGTCTGCAGGGTTTACTAGGGACGGTGACAACATTATATGGTTGGCTGGCTGGACACCTCGGCATCTGGTACTTACCTTATCTACAGGCGGCCAATATCCTGCTCAGACTCATCCTCGTTCTCTCGTCTCCGGATCCTCTCAAACAACAGGTAAGTCATAAATAATTATCTTCATTGTCTTCATTATCCCTGACAGATATTATGTGACCATCTACTTGTGTCTGTATTTTGTGCGTTGCATTCGTCAAAATGATGTCTTGTATAGATCCGGTGTTTATATGTAAGCAGGATTTATAAACAATCATTGAACGAAGTCTTATTAAAATTGGGCATTGCCTATACTTAGCACCTGGTTGACACAATCACATTTTGGTCAGTCACTGATAAGCTTCTCCCTCCCCCCTCCCTCCCCACCCCCCAGGAAAAAAAAATAATCATGAAAATAATACATGAAAAGTTCTTGTTCCATGTCCCCTATAATTACTGTGTTACCTATTGTGTATTTGTTTGTCGTGCAGTAGATTGCAAGCAACATTGCTATTAATGATTGTATACATGGCTCGTTTTTTAGTATACTGTGCTAAGTTATGAAATAAATAATAGGGAAAAAGCTAGGTAATAATTATCTAGAAAGAATGCAACAAAAGGTAACTACTTCCCAAACAGTTACATTTGCCATGCAAGGAGAAGCGACTTAAAGAACTTGCCTAATTATCAACGGACATATCAATATGAACACAGTTAACTAACTAACCATATATAATTCTAATTTCTCTTAAACTAATGACTTTATCTTTAAAATGACCTCTGGTCCACTTGAAGCAAAAACAAATATATATATATATATTGTTTTCAAACTGGCTATTGCCTGATAATGTTGTGGCGTGTTCTGTAATCCAGGCAATTAAATCTGACTAGATAATTATATATCTCGTATTGAATTCCTGAATGGCTATTTTATCAAGAAACACAATTTTTATATTGCGCAGGTCTAATATTATTACTAAGAGAGTGACATATACTGTTAACATCTGATGACTGCGACTCTTTCGACGATAAATTCTTGATATTATTAGACGATTTTCTTCAGTAAAGGAAGAACTTGTGGGAGCTAAGCAATTATTTGAGATAATTTTCAGCCCTTTGATTCCCCGTGAACCTTCGTTAGATTGAATGAAATCGTAATTTGTTCTTACTCTTCTTTTATGTGTATGAGAGAGACAAAAGACAAAGCTGCCTGTAACGAGTATCCCCCTCAAATTTGAAAGAGAGACAGAGATCAAAATTCAAGGCACATTGCAGTCAAAATGTCTGGACAACACACAGTTTAAGTCGTAGGAAGAGGAAAGATAGGATGAGGAAGAGAGTTCTAGAGTTATCTTGTGGAGTAGAATATAGAATGGGAAGTCGGTTTACTCCTGGGTTAGAGAGCTGGAAAGAATAGGGGTGGACATTTGTTAAAAAGCGGGTGCCACCTACTCTCCGTAAGGGAGGAGGTATACGTTGAGAAAGCTCTGAAGAACACTGATTATTTGATAGCTATAGTAGAGAGAGAGAGAGAGATGCATCATTAGGCTCATAGAGAAAGCTTGTAGAGTATTAGTAAAAGTAGGTGATTTGATGTTTTTAACTCTAACCCTTTTGAAAAGAGCGGTATATATGTGTGGAACCTTCCCACACATACAAACAGTAGTCCATACATCGGGGTACAGTACCCCTGTACAGTACATAGCAAGAAGTTGTGCATTGGTTAAGAACCCAGAGAGACTGTTGAGCACACCTAACTTCTGGGAAGCTGTTTTAGCAGGAGTGGTAATAATTTGGTCCAAGAAAGGTCAGAGGAAAAAGAGACACCACAAATATTGAAAGAGGGTGAAAGGTTGATTTTGAGTTTTGTTGAAGAGTAAGGGACAGTCGTGTGGAAGATTGTGATGGGTAGATAGATGGAGCTTCAAAAGCAATAAGTTTATCAATCCCCCAATTAGACATGATTGATGAATCAGAAGAAAGCCAAGCTATGGCCTCATCATGTGAGTTTTGAAGTAACTGGATAGAGTCGTTGTGAATTGCAAATTGAATAGCATAAGGTAGAATCATCGATGTAGGAGTGGAAAGGACTAGAGATACAGTTGAGAAGATCATTAACTCTTTCATTTTTTTTTTTTTTTTTTTTTTTTAAGAGACAATGAACGGAGGAAGGAAAAACACAGATAAAACAAAAAGGTCCATGTGCCTAAAGGCATCCTCCATTCATAAAATGTTTGTAACAACTGGATTTACACATTTGTAGATTGTAAGTTTGTGGAAAGCAATTCGAGGGAAGTGAACTCCAAAGAGTAGTAGTTCTAGGGAAAAATGAATTTTGATAAGCAGAAGTTCTGCATTGTGGAGGAGAAAGTGTAAATTCATGGACGCTCTCAGCTGCCCTAGTTCTACGGGGAAAGATGTGGAGAGGCGGCACAATTGAAGCAAGTTCCTCGGAACAATTGCTGTGAAAATATCTGTAGAATAATGCAAGGGATGCAACGTTTCTTCGTATGGATAATGTAGGAAGGTCCTGTGTGATTGCAGGGTTATTGATTAATCTAATAGCTTTATTTTGAATTTTGTCCAACTGCCTCAATGCAACCACTCCACTTCCACTCCACAGAGGTGAACAGTAATCCATCTGAGAACGCACATGACTTTTATATATTACGGCCAACTGCTCGTCAGTGAAGAATTCTCGAACTCTGTACAGGAGTCCCAGTTTTTTAGAGGCATTCTTAGCAATGCTTCTAACATAATGTGTCCAGCTCAAGTTAGTAGTTAATGTTACACCGAGAATGTCAATACTATGGGAAGTGGGAATATTGACATCATTAAAAAATATATGGGAGTCAGTGAGATTCTGTCGGTTAGAAAATTGAATGTACTTGGTTTTTTGTGCATTAAAGGAAACTAGATTCTTTTGTCCCCATTCTTCAATTCTAGAAAGGTCCTGGTTCAGAGAAATTGCAGTGCTTATTTTTGAATTTATAAGATCGGGTTGGGTGAAAGAATTGGTAAATGTGAAGGAACTGTGGAGTGTTGAGTCATCTGCGTAGGAATGTATTGGATTATGAGTGGTAGATATGAGATCATTGATATGAATGAGGAACAGAATTGGGGCCAAAACTGATCCCTGGGGAACACCAGCATTTATTGAGTGAAATTGAGAATAAAGGCCATCTACCATTACACATATTTTTCTGTTATGAAGATAAGAAGAAATTAGTGGAAATTAAGAAGAAATTAGTTAGAATTGCAGTTGCCGCACAGGTACATCCGGGAAATATCCTGGAATTATTTGCCCATTAAAGCCTGTGGAGACGAGTGTGAGTGATCAGGAGCGCGGTAGGCCCTCGTCCACTCTCCGACAATTCTGCCGCGGCTCTGAGGCTCTGTGGGGTGGTCTCATGAGATATATTCAGTATTGCCAAAGGCAAATGCTATTCAATTTGCAATTCACAACAACTCTATCAAGTTACTTCAAAACTCACATGATGAGGCCATAGCTTGGCTTTCTTCTGATTCATCATTCATTTCCAATTGGAGGATTAATAAACTTATTGCTTTTGAAGCTCCATCTATTGCAAATTATTAGCGAATATTGCCGATGTATTGCTGTGGGTGAAACCCGCTAGCTAGAGAGCTCGTTCTGGTATCATTTGAAAGCTCCATTCTTCTAGTTGTTTTGCTGCAAATATTTAATTTTATTCAGGCACTAGCTTAACCCCCTGACTGCGGGAGACGTTCCGGAAAGCCATGGCAATTTAAAAGTTTTTAAAGCCTCTTAAAGCCTGTAGAATCGAGTGCAAGTGAGCGGGAGCTCGGCAGGCCACCCATCCTCTCTCCAGCCAACCGGCCGGTGCACTGAGGAGTATGAGACATACTCTAGCTAGATATACAATGCAGCCAAAAGCAAATGTAGCACGACATTAGCATAATTTGCTCAGTATTAGCGAATGTCTATGGTAGCGCTGCGGGTCAAGCCCGCGAGCTACGAAGCTCGTTTTAGTGTAATTTTTAAGCTATTTTGTTCTAGTTTTTGGCTGAATAGGTTCCATTTAATTCAGACACGTGCTTAATCAATCAGGAGTGCCTGAACGAACCCTAATATGGCAGAAAAAGGCTGAAATATGCCCGCAGTGTAAGTGTTAAGCAATCTAGAGTGCCTGAAAGAGCCCTATTATAGCGGATAATCCCCTGCACAGATTGTGTTGAAGAATATTAGGAATACAGTTGGAGATAAGACAGAAATCTGAGGAACACCGGAGTTGATTGATTTAGGAAGGGAGAGATGGTCATCCACAACTTTAGCTATGGAACGGTCAGAAAGAAAATTGGAGATAAAAGCACAGATAGAGGGATAGAATTCGAAAGATAATAGTTTAGTGTTATGTTGGACATAATGACACCATGCTGCATCTCACTTATTGATGCCACTTCTGCAATGACAGCCAACACCACCAACCACCACTACCAGCACCCCGACAATTTATTACACGGTCCCCTACCGGACACTCTGCACTCGTCTCTCCTCTTAACCACACCCGGAGAATGACAAAGGAGAAGCATCACAAGAATGCTGCAGTCTCCCATGCCCACCACCACCAAAGAAAATGAGAGGAAACAGTCACCCCTTCCAGCCAGCCCGGGATAAAACAGGAGTCACCTCTACCAGCCTTTACCAGTGACAGAAGGGCCTAAATCTGACCCAATCCTAAGGATACCTGTGGCCCCTCTTCCCCAGAAACCAAATTCTAGCAGAAGGCATCATAACATTACAGAGGCCAGGATACATTGAATCTTTGGCAGCTTTCTAGCTCCAGTGCTACCTCAGGCTGTAAGGCTATCGTTACCTCAGGATAGTTGTGGTTCTTCGATACCTCAGGAAGAACACAATGAGTCGCTACCTCAGGGCTCTCGAGATTTACTACCTCAGGTGTCTCGAACAGTATCACTACCTCAGAATACTGTAGCAGTATTGATACCTCTGGATACTGAAATGGTGTTGCTACTTAACAACACTGCACCAGCATAGTTGAGTTGACAGTGCAGATTTGTACACTAATCTTGTCAAAGTGGCTCCTTCGCTGAGACCATAGCCAGCCCATCAAAAGAAGTCCGAGAACAAGGCACCTCAACAACCACCCAAGAAGGCTCTCGAGAAACATAGACGAGAAAAGAGGAAAAGAAGCCGGAGCCAGTAATTGCCCGAGACCACTGGAAAAAGTATCTTATCGAGATAGAGGAAAATACTACAATTGCAGCTGTTTGTTGTCCATTTCAATTATAAACTTAACAATGCCCATTCTATCCTTTGTTTGAGAAACCTATGAATAGGTATGTGTTGTATGTATTATTGCCCTCTTTTTCTATAATACTTAATATATAAATAGCTATTACTTAACTCCCAGAGCTCAGCCATTAAATATTCCCACCACTCCGCCTTAACTGGGTGTACGGGTGCACAGATGCCTTGATTATGCTTCTTGTGGCTTCATACAAACCAAACAACCAATAATCAACCAAATATCATGATTACATACCTATATTTAGCTTGACAATGGTGAAAACACCATGGCTCTACGTTGCTTTGTTCTTTGTTTATCACTGCCAGAACGTCAGCAAGAAATACAATTGTGCATATATATATATATATATATATATATATATATATATATATATATATATATATATATATATATATATATATATATATATATATATATATATACAATATATATATATATATATGTATATAAATATGGGACTGAGCATCGATCAATACTCGTATGTGTTTCGATCATGTGGCCTCACATCTTCTCTCTCAGTGAATCACTTAATCACTGTCTCACGGCCTGCGAGTCATGATGCAATCGTGTGAAAGGCAGTGGGCAAGTTGGAAGGGAGATGATTTGTGGGGCTTGTAGGTGGGTAATATGTTGGGAGGGGGGGGGGGGGTAGGGAGAGTTTTGGGGGAGTGCAGGAGAGGATGCAGAGGGAGCTTAATTCATCTCAAGGACGATAGGGCGGTGATTGCACCATGGACAATTTGGTGGAGTGGTCTTGCCACTGGACTGATAATCCAATGGTCCCGGGTTCGAATCCTCATGTATCAATGGGAAGATATTTTTGTGATGGAATTTGTGCTGTACCTAGTATCAGTGCATTACCACAAAGCCCACCGAAACGCCACAAAAATACCCTCATTGTTCCCCGAATAAATAGTATTGTATGAATATTCCCATATTCAAAATATGCTACAGGAGGCCAATGCCTAGTGAGTTAATTGCTCAATGGGAGGCTATCTGATAGTGAGGGACCAAGTCTTGGGTGTCAGACAGTGAAGCACGACGGCGAAGCAGCTCCATATATATGCAAAGGCAAGATATGGCAAAGTCTGGTTGCAGCTTCACATGTTTCACTCCCAAGACTGAAACGAGACCTCACAGGCTTCACCGTGTTGAACGGTTGAATGTACAGGTTCTCAGCCTATACCCGAGAGGGAGTACGTTGGAATATACAAAAAAAAAAAATGCTGACTCCAAATGAAGTCACCCTGGGTTCTGCCCATTAATACTATTGATACCATAGGATACCATATGGCATCAACTGGGTTTAAGGGGTTAACGTCACAATAGTAGCAACACCCACCAACAAATACGTTAGTCCCTCTCCCTTCCATTTATGTGTTTATCTGTTTCAGGTTTCACCATAGATATCAGACAGACAGACAGACAAACCTTTATTTCGTAATATATACATTACAATATACATTACATGTCTTTAAAAATATAACATGTAATATATTTACATATATTTACACATATAAGTAGACACACTGGCCTCACAGATCCCACGACCAAAAATTAGAGGCCAAGAGTTAGTTCAAGAAGAGAATGGAATACATGACATAAGGAAAATTTAACACAATATAGATGATTCCATAATATATATCTAAAATAGCTGAAAACCCAGTGTACAGAAGCAGTCATGTATTAAGAACATAAGAAGAACATAAGAACATAAGAAAATGGGAGTCTGCAGAAAGCCGATTGGCCTAAGCAAGGCAGATCCCTGTCCCACACAACCCCAAATCAATTACAAAGCCCAATTATAGGCTCAACACTCTAATACCCTGAGGATCATCTTACCAAAACGGTTAGAGATTAACGCAGGATTATGGGGGTCTGCACAGCGCTGATTGGCCCAACCCGGCTGATCCCCCTTCACACCCAACCCTTCTCGTCCATATGCTTATCCAATTTTATCTTAAAGCTCCCTACAGTTTTAGATCCCACTATAGCACTTGGTAGTCCATTCCACCCATCTACAACTCTGTTACCAAACCAATATTTGCCTATATCTTTTCTGAAACGAAATTTATCTAATTTGAAACCATTGGTACGAGTTCTTTCGCTATCACTGAGCTTTAGTACATTTGTCATGTCCCCTTTGTTAATCCCACTAACCCACTTGAACACCTCTATCATATCCCCTCTAACTCTGCGTCTCTCTAACGAATGTAAACCTAATTTCTTCAACCTTTCTTCATACGGAAGATTTCTAATATTATGGATCATTTTTGTCATTCTACGCTGTACTCTCTCCAATGAATCTATGTCCATTCTGTAATAAGGACACCAAAATTGGACAGCATAATCCATATGGGGTCTCACTAATGACAAGTAAAGTTTTAAGATAACATCAGCAGTTCTGTTACTCACACTCCTAGAGATGAACCCGAGAATCCTGTTTGCCTTATTACGAACGCCTATACACTGTTTTCTAGGCTTCAAATCATTGCTAACAAACACACCTAGATCTTTCTCGCAGTCTGAATTTTCTAATTCTAAATTAGCTAGTTTATATTTAACATTTGTTAACTACAGGTTGTCGACGAGGCTCATGCTGTAGTACCAACCACAACCTAGATTTAATTAAACCCAAATCATTATCATATATAGTTATATTATACTTGTCATAAAACATTTGATGTAAATACGCACAGAAGAAACCTTTCTGTAAGTAAGCAAAATTTTAGCTAATTAATGAACTTCTTGAGGATGATATTCTTTTATAGAAAAGAGCTTGGATAAGAGAAAGATAATGTTTAAGCAATAATTGTTCACACATTTCTACTGCTTCATGAATACTACTGTTTATAGGTACAGTAGCCCAACTAAGTTTTGCGACAAAATATTAGGGATATGGCACCTGTCTAGTTTGCACTCCCGTCCCAAGCCTGTGTGGTCATGTCTAGCAGAGATCGTGGTGTCTATCTAGGCAGGCGCCACCACCTTTGCTCGGCCCCACTACCAGAGCCAGGGCACACACACACAGTACTTGCACACGCTGGGTAGCTACATATGACAATATTGCTATATTTATTTGTTTGTATCATAATAAAAGTATCTCTCTCTCTCTCTTTGTTTATCTAAATATAATCCTGCTTGACCAGCTAACAGTGACACCAGCGCCATCTGTTGATACAGTATATTAACCCCTTGTGTGCAGTTACACTTTATTCTTATATAATCGCTATTTGGTGATTTGTATATTAGTTACATATTCAATTATATATATATATATATTTGTTTTGCTTTTTTAGGTAGGTTATCATCCCTGGTAGCCTATTTCTTCGTATTTCATAATTTTTGTTTTCGGTTAGTCTAGCCTATCATCCCTGGTGGCCTATTTCAGCGTACTTCAATTTTTTAATTTTCAGTTAGGCTATCGCCGCTTGTGGCCTATTTCTGCTTACCGGTAGTTCATAATTTTTGTTTTCGGTTATTTTTTTTTTTCGGTTAGTCTAGGCTATCATCCCTGGTGGCCTATTTATGCGTACTGTATTTCAATTTTTAAATTTTCCGTTAGGCTATCACTGCTGGTGGCCTATTTCTGCGTACCGGTATTTCATAATTTTTGTTTTCGGTTATTTTTGTTTTCGGTTAGTCTAGGCTATCATCCCTGGTGGTCTATTTCTGTGTACTTCAATTATTAAATTTTCAGTTAGGCTATCACCACTGGTGGCCTATTTCTGAGTACCGGTATCTCATAATTTTTGTTTTCGGTTATTTTTGATGTTTTCGGTTATTTTTGTTTTCGGTTAGGATAGGCTATCACCCCTGGTGGCCTATTTCTGTTTAAATAAAAATAAAATTGTTTTCGGTTCGGCTATCACTGCGTATTTAAATTTTATTTTGTTTTGTTTTAATTTTCGGTTAGACTATCACCGCTGATAACCTATTTGTGCGTATTTAAATGTTGTTGTTTTCGGTTAGGCCTATTTAAGCAAGTGAAGCGACCTGAAGTGAGTGAAGTGTTTTTAAAGTGAGATAAGTGTTTTTAAAGTGAGTTAAGTATTTTTAAAGTGAGTTAAGTGTTTTTAAGTGAGTGAAGTGATCTGAAGAAAGTGATCGTCACCATGCCTCGTGCCTGTACGAACTGCGCCGGTAGGTTTGGTGCTTCCATGTTTGCTCCTGCCAATCCACAAGTCTGCCGACTCTGCCAGCAACGAGAGGATTTGACAGCGAAATTGGATGAAGCTCACAACAAGACCAAAGCCCTCACCAGGAAGCTGGAATCACTCCAAGAGTTTGTAACACTCAACGTTGGAGTATCACTAACTCCAATTGTTTCAACTCCAGCATCCACCACCGCCCCAATGTCATCTGCCAAAAATCCAACACCTGCAGTAGCCACTGCAGCAGATGCTTCTGATGAACCTGAGCCGACATCAAACCAGGACAGCCGCCCTGTTTACCTTAGTCTCTCCCCCACTCCTCGTGCAAGAAGCCTGCTAGCACGAACAGTACCAACCCCTCGCCCCCGTTCTAAACACTCCTCTCCCCGACCTGTACGCAGAGTCTCGCCACCACAGGTTTCCGGATTTACACCAGTGAGGAACGGTGCATGGCCAACGCAGAAAAGGTCTCATCTACCAGTCACAATGTCAAACAGATTTGAGATCTTGGTAGAGATGGAAGACGAACCAGTAGAGACCAGGCTCGTTGGGGTTTCCATCCTACAAGGACAGGTCGAAGAGTTCTGCGACAGAGTCCCAAATCGACGAAAAAGATTTTGCATCCCAGGAGCTGGACTGGACGACATTGTGGAAGCCTTCGAAGATACCACAAAGGATGCAAACAAAAATACCCTTTTTGTCATCCATGCTGATTCAAATGATGTCATGCACACCAGATCCGAAGAGTTGATGGAGAAATATCACAAGATGATCCAGCACTACAAAAACAAGTCAAGGAATATCATCATCTCAGGCATTCTCCCCAAGATCGACGTTCCTGACAAATTCTACGACAAGGCCTTCAGCACAAATAGCCGACAAAAATATATGTGTCTGAAGGAAGAAGTTGAATTCATCAAGCTCTGGGATAATTTCTATAACCAGCCTACTCTGTTCCGCAAGGATGGCACTCATCTAAACCGTGTGGGTTCAGCACGCATGGGTCGTCTCCTACACGAAGCAGTCCGCAGCCATGGATAAAAAAACGCCATCCGAGAAGAAGCCTCAGTGACATAAATCATCTAACGCCAAGCAAAAAACAGAGGCAACCGAGGCCCACCAGCCATAAGGACCGAAGACAGCGAGGACCGAGGACAGCCATGAACATAAATGTAGATCCGACAAGAACCAAACAAACTATTAAAGAGCGTTCCGTGAGTTCTAAAATAACAAATTTAAAGGTTTTCTATGCAAACGCTCGTAGCATACGCAATAAATTTTCAGATTTAGAGGAGCTAGTGTTTACAGAAAATTATGATGTGATTGGCATAACAGAATCTTGGCTCAATACAGAAGATAGAGATTTTTTAGCAGAGTATTCACTTTCCGGTTATGTAATGTTTGAGAAAAGCCGAATAAATAGAAATGGAGGTGGCGTTTTACTTTATATCAAAGAAAGTCTTAACCCTACCCTCTTGTCAAAACCTCAAATTGTGAACGTCGACACATCTTTTGTGCTAATAAAGAATAATAAAGGTACAAAAATAATACTTGTGTTAATATACAGACTTCCAGCTTAATCAGTGCAAACTGACCAAGAAATTTATGAACAAATTGCAGATGTAAGTAACTCACATGATACCGTAATTTTTGGCGACTTTAACCCTTAAAGAGCGGCGCTCGAATTAAATCGTGCACCAATTTGCCTCAAGTTAGGAGCATTATTAACCCTTTACGAGCGGCCTAGGCGGTTTATTTACATGTACTGCCCAGCGGGGTGTTTTTAGCCAAAATAGGGCTATTTACGTGATCATTTTCTTGCCTAAATAAGACCCAGAACGTAAAACAAGTATATATCCCTGAAAGGGCATAAACAGAGCTTTCGAATGACACAATAACGATCCTTTTATGATGGCTAGTTTTCTTGCAATAACCGTGAAACGCGAGTGCAAAAAGCATGTAATTAGCCACTTTCCCGATACAATTCCGTATATAGCGAGTGAGAGAGGGAGGAGGGAGCTGAGATTCATGTCAGTAGGTTCGCCGCGGTGGTCTGGAGCAGTCATACGCTCGCTAGTCTCCTGCCACCACTTGTCTCTCTCTCTCAGCAACATTACGTGCTGAAATTGCCACTCGACCTATGTCGAGCGCCGCCACATAGTCCAGCTTTATTAAATACGACTTAAGTTGCGCCCCGACTTTTAGGGGTTAAGGCTTTTAAAGGGTTAAAATCGAGTGCAAATGGCCAGGAGCGCAGCAGGCCACACGTCCGACACCCAGGGCTCTTACCGCCAGCCACTGACTCACGCTCCCTGTGTTCTCGAGAGGCCGGCAGTGTAGCCAGTAGTGAGCATAGCTGGGAAAAATATACCGCTATACGCTAAACTCCCATGTTGGTGGCACCACTGCATGAGAACCACGAGTGCTACGTAGCTCGTTCTGGTCTCATTTTGAAGCTTTTATCGCCTAGTTTTTTGCTGAATACATTTCTTTTCATGCAGATACTTGATTGATCATTCAGGAGGGCCTGAATATGCCCAAAATAGCCTAAAATACCCCGCTAGACAAGGGTTAAAAGCCTCCCCTAAGGGATGGCTGAAGGCTCCTGAGCCCAGATATCAACATTTCAAATTATTGTGTTCTTGTTCTACAATGCTCCTTTCAACATAGGAGAATAGCATAGGAAGTAACAAAAAAACATATCGCATCCATAACCCCTGGGGCCGGGGGTTCGACCTCGACCCCCGAAAAACTTACAAAATTTCTTTCAGCCATCCAAAAAAATAAATTTTGTCTGTAGTCTAAAGGGCTGCTGTAATCAATAGAAATGATCATATGAGGGCATAAATGCCCATATGACATCCCTAGGGCCCCCCCAAAGGGGCCCCAAAATCATGGATTTTGGTACCAATTTGTCTCATAAATTCTTAGAACCATGCCCCTGACGAAATTTTGTTTAGTTTACCCATTACTCTCGATCTTCTATGTGCGCACTATGATAGAAAACAGAAGCTTAGGAGGAAAAACCATTTTTGGGGGGCCCAAAATAAATGTTCTGTGGTGAAAATTTTCAATTTTAGTTTGCCAGAGATGATATTTTGGCACTTACGAGCTCCTCTACTTTTGTGTTTATGGCTCAAATTAATTCCCCTTCCACACACTACATATAGGACTATATAGCTACTGGAACATGAAGAGATAATGGCATTATCTCACATATTTGTTAAGATTCAACATTGTTTAGGTTGAAATGTTGGCTAAAAAAAAAATATATATATATTATATAGTTTTTTCAGCCCCTTCTACTATGCAATATGGTAACTTTGGTTCATTTTCTTGCAGGGGATGCAGGTAGAGTACACTATGCACAAGTTGGGGGAAATTTGAACAATTTTGAGTGAGAAGAGGATTTTACAAATATTTCAATGAAATTCTGCGCTCGCGCGCACACGCGCGCTCATAGAGAGCTGATTTTTTTAAGCGAGTCTTAGTATTTCCATTTGTAATAAGATGGTATGAGTGAAGAAAAACACTATCTCTTACACCGGCTGACTTGGGGGTCAAGCCTTCAGCCTCCCCTTTTACCTGTGACCAAGTGGGGCGATACTCTTACTTCACACTCCGGACATGACTTGTATACGAACTTGCAAGAGAGTTCGCTTTATCAATTTGATCGAACGCCGACCCGTGGTAATAACGTTCTTGACATCGTACTTGCAACAAAAGAAGAATTAATAGAGAATTTGGATGTTGGTGATGAATTCAGTAACAGCGACCATCGTACGATAACTTTCACTTTAAAGTTTACTAGTAACGAATCCAATAGTAGCATCGAAAAAGTCCCTAATTTCAAGAAAGCAAACTTTCATAAACTTAGACCTATGTTGAAAGAAACTGACTGGAGCTTTTTAATTAACAATAACGATATAAATACATCTTGGAAGTTATTCGAAACCACTTACCTAAAAGCAGTGCAAGACTCCATACCATCGAAAATACGGCGTCCAGGCCATATTAATAAGCCCAAATGGTGGAAAGATATTTCAAACTGCCTGCTTGCTAAAAAATGTCCTAATGATAGATTAAAATCCTCACAAAATGACGGAGAACGGGTGAAATTTGTAGAGCTACGACGCAAAGCCAAAAAGTTAATTAAGCAAAGTAAAAAGACCCAAGAGTTACATATTGCGAATCAAAGAAAAACAAACTCGAAAGAATTCTATAGTTATATCAGAAAGAAACTTCAACTGTTGAACCGTTAGTCGATGAAAATACACCAAAGACGAAGTACAAATGAGTAATGCCCTCAATATCTTCTTTGCATCAGTTTTTACAACAGAAGACCTCAGTGATATCCCTACACCATCGCCGATTCAGATTGATAATTCAGATGTTCTAAGCAATATCACTGTTACAGAGAGAGAAGTATTGAATTGTTTAGATAAACTCAAGGTAAATAAAACGCCTGGACCTGATACAATCTCGCCTAGAGTTCTAAAGGAAGCTAAGGATGAGCTCTCCAAACCACTGACATTACTATTCAATAAATCCTTGCAGTCTGGAACTATGCCTGATCAGTGGAAGCTAGCCAACGTAACACCGATGCTAAAAAATGGCAGCAAATACCTACCCAGTAACTATTGTCCAATTAGCTTAACCTCAGTTGTATGTAAAATGCTAGAAACGGTCATTAGAGACAGACTCGTAAATCACTTAGAGGAAAATAACATACTTAAAGATACTCAACACGCCTTTCGTAATAAACGTTCCTGTTTAACAAACCTCTTAGACTTCTTCCACGATATCCTCAACCTCTACGATGAGAGTAAAGCAGTAGATATTATATACCTTGATTTTCAAAAGGCCTTTGACAAAGTTCCCCACAAACGTTTACTGCTAAAACTAAAAGCGCATGGAATACAAGACGGTGTGTTGAAATGGATAGAAAATTGGCTCAGCGACAGAAAGCAAAGAGTAGTCATAAACGGTAAGGCATCTAAATGGACCAATGTAAGTAGCGGGGTACCCCAGGGATCGGTACTAGGACCAATTCTCTTTCTAATTTACATCAACGACATAGATGAGGGTCTCACCTGTACAATCTCAAAATTTGCTGACGATACAAAAATTGCTAATAGCATACTCTCAAAAGAACAAGTTGACGATATGCAACACAATCTAGATAAATTGTCATGTTGGGCCCAAATTTGGCAAATAAGTTTCAATGCGGATAAATGTAAAGTACTACATATCGGATACCTAAATGAGAAAGCAAACTATTCGATGAATGGCACTCAGCTTAAGAATGTAAACAGAGAAACCGATCTCGGAGTAACAATATCGAGTAACCTAAAACCGAGTCAACAATGTTCAGAAGTTGTTAAGAAAGCAAACAAAATAATTGGCTTTATAGGCAGGTCATTTGAGCATAAATCCAAAGAAGTAATCCTAACCCTTTACAATTCCTTTGTCCACCCTCTTCTGGAATACTGCATTCAATCCTGGTGCCCTTATTACCAAAAAGATATAAACAAGCTAGAACGAGTTCAACATAGAGTTACCAAAATTATACCTAGCCTAAAGAACAAACCAAACGAAGAGCATCTTAGAGAATTAAATCTATTTCCTTTAACCCAGCGCAGATTAAGAGCTGACTTAATTCAAGTGTTCAAAATCATCAAAGGCATCGACAATATGAACTGTAGTAAGTACTTTACTATCGACCAATCTATTTACACGTGGGGGAAACGGTTGCAAAACTATTGGTAAATCTTTTAACTCACACGAATCTAAGAATTTCTTCTTCAATCGAGTTGTCAACTTGTGGAATGGGCTTCCCCGAGACGTTATAGACCGCAGCACCGTTGATTCATTTAAACTCCGCCTGGACAAATATCTCGCATCAAACCCGCGACTGACTGCGTTTGCAAATGAATAACTTTATTTTATTGCCCCCTCAGTTACTAACCCATCTGTCCCCTACTAACTTCCTAATCCTGCCACGGACATTAGTTCCCTTTCCAATGTTCCCTTACCCACTCTAAACCACTGTTTGGACACTTGATCCTCAGTGTTTTGGAGGACAAGCAGCCTAGAAGGGTCACTAGATATGTTGTTGCTTGATTTCCTTTGTACTCCTTTGTACTCTCTCTCTCTCTCCGATAAATAAAAATATATTTACGCGCGACAACCTTTGTAGATTAGCACACACACACACACACACACACCAGAATGGTAAACCTCACTACTCTATTGATCCACATTCTATACATATCTCAAAATGAACACAAAAAGTTGCATAGATTGTTATTTTATAATATATTATACACTTTTTAGTGATTGTTTTAATCAAAGCCCCGGCCTCCTTAACACTATACTGGGTGTTGGTGTCAGCGAACTTGGCTCTAATTTTGATTGATAGCCTCTCTGTAACCCAGAAAGTGCTCGAGAAACGGGTACTCCATGTCTATATCTATTTCCTGATCTACTCATATATTGTTTTGTTTTTTTGTTTTGTTCTTTATATAATGTTATGCGGTCAGGGTTAGCTCCAAGTTCGCCGACACCTGGTATAGATTTTATGAGTTATCCTAGACGGTTATATGCATCAACTGTATTAGATGTTACTCAATAAAATGTAATTTTATACAGCTAAATGACTAAAAGACTTAATTTGTCCGGACACTTATAGCATCTGAGGTGAAGCCAGTGATCTTGGGGGCTAATTAGTGATTGAGATTTCCGAAAGACTGTGTGCGAACTGTTGTATGGATTCTCCCCCTGCCGCCTCTTGTTTTGCCTCCTTTCGTGTCTCTTGTTGATACTCCCTACCCCTTGTGGGAATAAGGGCTGGCTACTGACTAAATTACAAACGTCAAATTAAGAGGAGTAGGCCTATGCTGCTGAGGCATTTGTTAAATGTTTAATCATAAATCTTGTAATATAATTTATCCGTTTTGGCTGCGAGTGTCTCGCTATCTATTAACTTTTCTTTTCCCAAGCATACGAATCGATAAACAAAGAACAAAAATGCTTTCAAAGATATTGACAGGTCAGTAAACTGTTCGATAAATATTAACATGAATAGTTGCTGATTGAAGAAGCAGCTCATGGAATAGGGCGAACTATATTACGTGAATTAGACCATGGCTAATTAGTAGGAAACAACTATTTAATATTAAAAGTAGCCTATACAATTAGGTTGCGGTGTAGTGAAGGTTGGGGTCTTACACTGATGGTCAGTTTTAGTTCCTTAATTGTTCATCTTTTACATTAACGACCTTTATTTAGGCCTAACTAAAAAGATTGGTAATTTTTCAAATGACACTAAAAATAGGTTGAATTATTGATCCTAACAACGATTCATGCTCTCCAAAAACAATGCCCGAATGGGCATTACCTTGTCCGATGATATTTAATGTAGATAAATACATGCAGTTTATTGAAAATTGAGGAATCGATAGACATTTCAAGATATAGAATTACCAATATTGATTTAAAGTCATCAATTACGCGTTATTCATCTCCCGTTCGAGGAGGCTCAGTAGCTCAATGCATTCATGTAATGTCCGATTCCATTACCCATCTCCCCCACTCAAGGGTAGCTAGTAACCACCAGTTATATCTCAGAAGAAACAAAATATTTTCACCAATCTGACTGGTGACAGACCAAGACGCAATATCAGTGGTATCTAGATGGCTAAATAACATGGAATCAAATAACTCCATTATTACAAAAGATTTGGAAATCATCGTCAGTTGTGATCTGAAATAAATAAAATGCAACATTGTTTGAAATCAGAGTTTTTAGATAGATATCTAGAAGCGTGAATAACAACAAACGTAATTTTAAAATTTCACCCGTCCTTAGTAAGGCTTCACATGGATTATGTTTTTAATTGTGCTGTCCAATGTCCATAGATTTATTGGAAGTTACGGTACAAAGAAGAATGGAATAACAATCCAAAATAATAGAACATAAAAACATCAATAATATTCTAACGCCTGACCTCAAAGGCCAAATGACACGGAATTATAACCAGAATGGGTTAGCACATTTAACAAAAGTCAAATACATTATTATTGAGGTAGTGACTATCATAAATACATGTTAATATGGTCAATACAAAAGAAAGGGGACTTGGGAAAACATTTGGCCTGCATTTATAAGAGGTGTAGAGTAAGAGAGGATATGCTACAGATGCTGAAGTTGTAAGTGGGATCCAAAAAGACGATGTAGAAAACGGGCTGCCGCTCCGTGATAAACATGCAAAAGTTTGGTAGATATGAGAAATAGGCTACCGAGTGCTACAGTAGGATCAATAACGACACCAGAGTAGAAAAGACGTCATAAGTGGCCTCCTTTTCCAAAGGCCTATTTATACTGCTAGGTCAAGAGAGGCACATTGTGCAAGACTTTTCCAAATGTTTCCTTCCCGCCCGGGACTGGAATCTGTGTCCTTTTGGCTGTGAACCAAGCACGATAATTAATACGTTACGGATCACTGTGTGTGTGTGTGTAAGATTATGTAAAATATAACTTAAATTATATACACTAAATAATGTTTAGTTTTAATCCCATATATTTCCATAATAGACAGAATTTCATCGGAGTTAGATTCTAAAATAATGATACGGTAACGACAATTTTATATATTCTAATAGTATCTCATAGAAACAGTAAGAACTTTAGCTGTATATTAATACACGCTCTTATCATTACTCATATTACCTGATGCAGATGTTGCAAATAGAACAACTCGTATAACCCAGCTCTGCAAGATGATGCAAATTACAACATACTATCTAAAGAGTGTTGATTAGATAAAAGAACACAATTATTTACACCTCATTATCTTGTCAAGGAATTCAGTGTAGAATGTGGGTTTATAACACTGAACTTTGCCTTCTGTTTCTGTGTGTGTGTGTGTGTGTGTGTGTGTTAATTAATCTACAAAAAGTGTAGCGTGAAAATCGATTGATATTAACCTCTGAGAGAGAGAGAGAGAGAGAGAGAGAGAGAGAGAGAGACTTTTATTATGATACAAACAAATAATTATAGCAATATTGTCATATGTAGCGCCCAGCGTGTGCGAGTATACTGTGTGTGTGTGCCCTGGCTGTGGTAGTGGGGCCGAGCACAGGTGGTGGGGCCTGCTTAGATAGACACCACGGTCTCTGCTAGACACGACCACACGGGCTTGGGACGGGAGTGCAAACTAGACAGGTGCCACATATCTTAGTTGAGCTACTGTACAATAGCACTCTTCTGAACATCTCTGTTCCACAAGCAGAGACCGTAATCAGGCCTGCAGTATGAACAAAAAAGGAAAATAAGTGCCTCCCTATCAACATGCTTAAAGTCTCTGGTAATACTATTAAAACTAGAGTAGAATATTTTCAATCTCATTTCAACATCACTTGCATCGCGTAGATTATTCTGTATATAATGTCCCAAATATTTATAAGACTTGACAACATCAAAGACATCATTTGAAAGAGTTATATTACCAGTATTATCAATATATTTACCAAACATCATACAATTACTCTTTGATATATTTATTTTATATTTATGTATTTTTTAACTCTTCTTGTAATTTTACATAAGCTTTTCCAAATCCTTTTGAGATTTATCAATTAAAACAATGTCGTCTGCATATGCGAGAACATTAATTCTGGTAATTCCCACTATACAACCTTTGTTTAAAATAGATATATTCTTTATAATTCTGTCTGTATAGTTTGTATAGAAAAGGGGAAAGAATGCCTCCTTGCCGAAGAGGGTGTACAGTATATCAATAGTAGGATATATGCCCTGATAATTATTCCAGATCACATTTGCATACTGGTTTCTCAAGTAATTAATTATAAAAAAGACAAGATCGATAGGAACATTTTGTTCTATTAATTTTTCACCAAGTAAAAAATGATCAACATTATCGAATGCATTTGATAGACCGACAAATGTTAGAATCCCATTAGCATTATTTTTAGAATATGAATACATTATTTCCTTAACCCTTCCAGCCCGGGTGTCCTTTCAGAAGGACACCTCGAAAGAAGGGCAGGTGCCCGGGTGTCCTGTTAAAAGGCTTATGCTTGAATGCGTGCTTCAAAATTCGCGCGGCCAAATTTTTTTTTGCAGGGGCGATCGCAGCGCCACCAAGCCTCAACTACTAACGTTATCAGTTCGTACGTGGCTGCCATACCGAGTAATACAGGAAAAATGGATTCCGACGTGTCCGATTCGGTGCAACCTCCCGCGCGCCCCACTGCTACCCCACTAGCAACTTCGGCGCCTGTAGCAACAGAGAAGAAACCACAACAACAGCAAGTGAAGCGTTTGTTAAGTGATAGCGCCATACAGCGAGGACTCTTTGATATTGAAGAGAGCAGTGGCGAAAGCTTGGTGGACAAAGAAACATTTATCAGTGCAAGCGAAGAAGACGAATTCGTTGGCTTTGGAGACGACGATAATGTGGATTTGTTTGAGGGGGGAGACAGTAGTGATGATCCTGATGTGGAAGTGTTTCAGGAAGGTGCTATTGAACTTCCAAGTGTCCTAGAAGCTAGGCCTACCCCCTCGCCATCTTTCGTAGGTCAGCCTAGGGCTAGGCCTAGGCCTAGCCATAGCCCTACCCCTGGACCTTCCACTTTGCCTGCCTGTACGCCCTTGAAAGTGGGCAAATATTTTTATAAACAGTCGCTGGTGAAAAGTGCAGCTAAAAAAGCACGCAGGGCAGCTGCAGAAAAGGCTAGGGAAGCTCAACAGAGTGATAGTGATGCCGACCCTGCACTAGCAACCACCCGCATTCCATTGTCACGACGCCTTGACCCGGGACGCCGCGTGGGTCACCCACAGCCCTCGGCTTCATCTCTCCTTCAGGAGGACCAAAGGGCCTCTTCAAGTGGTATTGGTGATGTGCCACAGCCCTCAACACACCGCAGAGCATTATTTCATGCGGAGAAGCCCTCGGCTCGCCGCAAAAGGAGCCCAAATCCCGAGGCCGAGGCTCCCAGTGTTGAAGCTCCCGCAGCCTCCCGCGCCCCACGCCGCCGACGCCCGGTCACTTCAGAACCAGAATTGTCTCCTGAAGAGGATGCTGATGACCCCAACATTGCCCCAGATGAGCTGATGTCGCCTGAGGAGGAAGAGGAAGAGGAATAGGAACAGGAGGAATTCCTGGCAAGACAAGTGAGAGGGCGAGGTCGTGGACGTGGTCAGGCTGCCGACGCCGCTGCCCCTGGGCGTGGGCGTGGGCGTGGGCGTCCGTGTGGCCAAGGGCGTGTGCCAGGGCGTCCAGGGCATGTGCCTGCTGCACCTGCACGAGGATCAGCATTAGACCAGTTTGTGTGGACAGATGGGGCTGATTTTGAGCCAAATTGTCCTGCCTTTGACGAGGTACAGATGGGGTCCGGGGTGTCACCAACATTTCCCTGTGGCCCAGATGCTACCCCCAGTGAAATTTTCTGTGGCTTCTATGATGATGAAGTCATGGAATACCTCGTCGAGGAGACCAACAACCATCATGCAATCTGTGCCAACTTTCTTGGCAGGAAGACCAGTGCTAATATGGTGGCATGGAGAGCTGTCACTGTGGCAGAACTATATGGGTTCTTGGCACTCACAATGCTGATGACACATATCAGGAAGCACGCTCTGGCAGACTACTGGATCACTGGCGACATCATAACGACTCCAGCATTTGGCAAGTACATGTCCAGGGACAGGTACTTCGACATCCTCTCCTATCTCCACATGAGAAACAACATGGCAGTCCACCTTCCCGACTCATTATGGAAGATCAGGAAGCTGAATGACATGATACGTCATCGGTTCACCACCTACCTGATTCCTTTCCAGATGATGTGCCTCGACGAGTCTCTGGTCCTGTTCCATGGTAGGCTGCACTTCCGACAGTATATTCCGTCCAGGAGACACCGCTTCGGCATCAAGCTCTTCGTCCTCTGCGACTGTTTGACGGGGTATGTGCTGGACTTTGTGGTCTATAGCGGCAAGAGTGGAGAAATTGTGACTGACCCCCTCATTGGTTTTGGTGGCGCTGTAGTGAAGAAGATGATGGAGAGGCTCTTCAATAAAAACCACATCCTCTACACCGATAATTACTACACGTCGCCTCTCCTGACCAAGTACCTCCATGACAGCAAGACCGGAACTGTCGGCACAGTCAAGGCCAAGAGGAAGGGCATGCCAGGCTACCCAACCAAGACGAAGAAGGCGGACATCTTCCACAAGAAGAGTGGCCCCATCCTCTCCATCCACTCGCATGACCAGCGCAAGGTCAACCTCCTCAGCACATGCCACAAGGCAGAGATGGTCGCCACAGGGAAGGTGGACCGAAGAACCAAGAACCCCGTCCAGAAACCAGCTGCTGTCCTGGACTACAACATCAATATGCGCCTCGTCGACAAGTCCGACATGCAGATGGACTTCATCGACTGCCTGCGAACATCTTGCAGGTGGTACAATAAGTTTATCCTGCATACGGTAGATATGTCGATCCTCAGTGCCTACAACATCTACCGTCTGAGGACTCCAGGAGCCAAGAAGTACATTCCCTGTGGAAGTTCCACAAGCAGGTGCTACTTGAGCTCCTGGCTAAACATGCGGGTACACCAGGGAGGCCACTACAAGGACCAGGCCAGCTGGACAGAACGGGGTGTGCTGACTTTTTCAGGAAGCACCAGCTCAATGCCCTTCCTTTCCAGGGTCCTCATAGTAAGTCAAGAGTGCAGAAGAGGTGCCATGTGTGCAGCCACACAACTCGCAGATCCCGCAAAGCCACAAAAAGCACTTGGGAATGCCTTGAGTGTCAAGTTGGACTGTGTGCTGGCACCTGCTTCAACGACTTCCACACTCTAACAAACTTTTGAAGTGGAAGTGACACCAGTGAAAGTGACACTCAACTATTAGGCTAATAATAATAATATAACTAAGTATAAGTGAAAAGGACACATATAAGTAATAATAAGTGCCTTCAATAACAATATGAACAAGTCAAAGTGACAGTATAATAATAATAACACTATGTATAAGTGAAAGAGACACACACAAGTAATAATAAGTGCCTTCAATAACAATATGAACAAGTAAAAGTGACTATAATAATAATAACACTATGTATAAGTGAAAGAGATACACACAAGTAATAATAAGTGCCTTCAATAACAATATGAACAAGGAAAAGTGACAGTATAATAATAATAACACTATGTATAAGTGAAAGAGACACACACAAGTAATAATAAGTGCGTTCATAATAATATGAACAAGTGACAGTGACACTATATATGTTCTTAGCTTACCAAACAATACATAACAGTGAAAATGACACTATCAATTATCAGAGTCCAGTGAAAGTGACACTCTAATCATAATAATAATAATAAAACTAAGTAATAAGTGACAGAGACACAAATAACTTCATGTAAATAACTTTATTGAGTGAAAATAACATATTAACTATAATAAATTACATAATAAACTATAAAACACTATCAAATCGCTTCCCGGCATAATTGCGGGTGGAGCGACGAGTGCAACTGGGCGTCCTAGCCGAGGCCGCGGTTGAGTGTTCGGACGCGCCGAGGTAAATACGGGAAAAAGTTACTTCCACTTCCATCACCATCACTCCGGAACCAGTTGTTGTTGTTGTTGTTGTTCCCCAAGCTGCCTGGCCGAACAGCCCCAAGGCCCCGACCAAGGCCAAGGCCATAACCGAGCACCCCCACAGAACCCTCCCTGCCGACCACAACAAAGCCTGGGTGACCGAAGCCACTCCATGGCGTGGAGCTGAGGAGGGTGCGGAAACGCCCAGGAAACCAAAGCCCCACCCAGGGCCCTGTGCCCCTCAGCAATTATGAAGAAAAAGTTGAGGGGCAAAGGAAAATGTGACGCTTTGGCTTCCAATCTTGGTAGATTGGGAGGTTAATCCACAGAAGAGACGCCATCACTTGAGATCTAGAAGATATATAAGTAAAAGGAACAGTCAGAGTAAGCTATGGGTATGGCAGAGATCGCTCAGTTCTCACTCTGATAGACCAGCCCATCACCATTGAGCTAGAGAGCTCTACTCAATGCCATTCTACGCGGCAAGGTAAGGCACCCATTTCTCTATATGTTTGATTAATGTAGGTAATATATCAAGCGAGATTAGCCTTAGTTTACTTTTGTTGATATTCGGCCAGATCGCCCGGATACGAGCTCCGTCCTTTGGAGAGACAGCCCGGGCCAGGAGAGTTAAGTAGGAAGCAAGCATCACCAGTCGAGACACCTTTTTTTAAAGCCAAATTGTCGATCATTAAAGAAAACCTTTTCAGCTAATACATCAAGAGTATGGATTTCTAAGATCTTCATAAGGCATGAAGACTGCATAATGGGACGAACATTTGAAGAATCAGTTGTATTACTTTTTTTGTCTTTGATTATGGGAATTTTTTTACCTTTCAGCATGTTGACAGGAACATAACAATGGCTTAAACATGCATTTAAAACAAAAATATCGAATATTTAAAAACCTGTTAGAAGAATGTTTAAGAAGAACAGAATGAATATGATCATGACCACTGCCATTATTAAGTTGATTTATTGCTCTTCGGAGGGAAACACAAGACATTCTAAGATGCATATTCCTCCTTGTTGCCCATGCAGACTTGAATACATCGAGAAACCTATCCTCATTTATTGAATCATTACCGTCTTTATCAGTTAAACATTTGTCAGTAAACAAATTAGAAATATCTGAATTATTTGAAGAGCCATCTATTACATTAGGTGTTTTATCTTTTTGTGTTTTTCAGTTTAACCTCCTTCCAAAATTTACCATAATATTTATTATAAAATGTATCAATGATGGACTGAGAGATCTCCTTATTCTTATTATGTCTGCACAATTTTAAGCCGTGTTTAAAAACTTTCCTAGAGTCCAACATGTTATGTTAATGGGTGCCTCGTTCCTTGCCAGATTCTACCAACTTCAAGAAACTTTCTCTTGCATCTTTATTAAGGTGCTTTACTCGGCGATTCCACCCAGGAATTATCTTATGTTTATTTACATTTAACAGTTTTGTTCTATAAGAATATGATGCATTTAAATCAGATGTACAAATTCTAGTGTAAAAGTCATCAATCATTTTGAGACTTTGACGATTGCAACACCCAGATACAGCACATTCCATTAGCGAATTTTCAGAAGTTACATATATTTATTGACATATATAAATTTATAAATATTCAGAGGTTAGTGATGACCACTTGACAAAGGTAGGATCATCTACTATTTCAGAGCCGTTATTCATATCTAAATTGGGATTTAATAGAGTTACAATTTTGAATAGGAAGTGTTAAAGCCATTGGAAAGTGATTCGATACAAAGATATTATTCATAATACTTATATTTGTTATGGATATTTCAGAGGTCTCACGACCAATAACGTGGTCCAGCCATCTAATTGATAAGTTACCATAGCTGACAAATGAATAGGAGTCATTAGGAAGCAAATCAACATCGAAACACCGTAGGACACTTTCATTCATGAAAGTAGATAAACTACGCCATGCCCTCCCAGAATGTAGGTCAGCATTACAGTCTCCAATTAAGAAGAGAGTATCAAGATGTATATTGAGATATACAGTAGTGTCTTCAAATAAAGAAAGGGTTTCAAGATACATATTCAAGGTACGAACTTCCCGAATGTCACTATTCATATAAGTAAAACCTCACTGCCCAATATATTAATACATAAAACAATAACATTATTTTCCAAGACAATTTTGTTTATTCTAAATATAGGACTCTTCTTCCAAAATATAGCAAGGCCTCCCTTCGGACATCCCACCATGGCAGAAAGTGCGGCATCAGAGAACACTGCTGGAACACTTGCACACTCTTAATTTTCATCAACAAAGTCAAGGATTCCCATCTTATCACTAGTAACAAAAGTTTCTTGAAGACAAATTAAATAAAAATTCTGATAAGTAAGTTCCCTAATCAAATCAATATTCTGTTTTAAAGAACAGCAGTTATATGTGCACATTTTTAAGTCTATACTATCCATAAACATTAAAGCAAAGCAAAATATTTATAATATGTTCATATATACATGCAGCAAAACTATGAATCACGATTGATTATTATTAGAATTGTTTCTATTGTAAAATCTATCAACAATTATGTCCTCTGGCCATAAGTCTGAATTAAATAGTTTTTTCTCGCTCAGAAAGGGGGACTGTTACCTTATAAGCATCTAAAGTAGCAGATTTAAATTCAAGCTTTTTAATTGTTAAGTTTGCAATAGCAAAATTATTGGTAATGTAGTTCTTAAGCTCATCCATAGATACCTCTTTGTCCATTCGCCCAATGAAGACATCAACATGCCTCTTGGAAGCCTTAAATACATCAGAACTTTGTTTATTCCCTCTTATACCTTTAACCCGGGAACTGCAGGGAGACTCTTAAGAGTTCCCCCGGCGGACTGCGGGGAGACTCTTAAGAGTGAGTGAAAAAAAAAATCAACTTTTGACATCGAAAAAAAAAATATATATTTTTATTTTATTTTTTTTATTTTTTTTTGGCCCCTGGGCCATGCAAAATCTCAGTCCTCTACCTCCCCTCCTTCCCCACTTTCCTCCTCTCCTTCAGTTATCACCTATTTTCCCTGCTATTCCCTTATTCTGAGGTATATTTTTGTGCTAACATTAGCGAGTTGCAAGCAGGGTGTTGTCATCACTGATGGCAAGCGAGTGCAAGAGAGAGAGAGAGTATCGATCGACTGTGTCTCAGTGGCCTTGGGGGAAATTGGCGGGAAAGCAGCTTGCCTCACCCATACATTATACAACTCGCGGGCTATATCTCCGATTTTGACCATCCAAACGCTGTTTTCACTCGTTTTATTGTTGTTTCAGGTTAATACCTTTATAATCAACCCAAAATAGGCGCATATGGATAAGTATTAACCCATAATTAGCGGCGAGCAACATAAGTCGAGTTAAATAAAGCTGGAGTATGTGGCGGCGCTCGACATAACTCGAGTGGCAATTTCAGCACGTAATGTGGCTGAGAGAGAGAGACAAGTGGTGGCAGGAGACTAGCGAGCGTATGACTGCTCCAGACCACCGCGGCGAACCTACTGACACAAATCTCAGCTCCCTCCTCCCTCTCTCACTCGCTACATACTCAATTATGTACTGAAAGTACCGAATTACCTGCTTTTTGCACTCGCGTTGCACGGTTATTGCAAGAAAACTATCCATCATACAAGGATCGTTATGGTGTCATTCGAAAGCTCTGTTTATGCCCTTTCAGGGATAGGTACTTGTTTTACGTTCTGGGTCTTATTTAGGCATGAAAATGATCACGTAAACAGCCCTATTTTGGCTAAAAACACCCCGCTGTGCGGTACACATAAATAAACCGCATAGGCCGCTCGTAAGGTGTTAATGCTATTAATGGCACAATTAATATTTTAGTGACGGAAACACCTCAAATACGTCAGCACAGGGGGACGTTTCCAATTACCCCCATGCGCACTTCAGAGGTTAACAGTTTTATGGGATGGACAATTCTCATTTCTTTTATTATTCCTTGACTTGACCATCCTCCACTCATCCCCAGTACCAGAGCTCTCAACAACAGTAGGTGAAGCAGGTGATGTCTGGCGATTATGTGAGGCAGGTGCAGCATGTGATGGCAGGTGGTGTTTACTGATGGCCCCAGTGGTGGGGTCTGCTACCAGGGGCTCACTCACCCTACGGCCTCCTCTACCCCGACTTGCAGGTCCTTTCACAACTTCAGCAAAGTTGGAAGAATCTTGAATTTCCTCATTCTCCTTGCTGTGTTACCTCTGTTGGCGGTATTCTTCACATTTTCACTCTCAAGACTGAGAGGCTTCTCTGTAGAGACAGCTTCTTCATCAGGTTCAGGCATGCTAGAGGTGTCATATAGCTTGTAAATATATAATATATATATATATATATATTGTTACGAATCTGGACCTCAGTTGCATAGACTGTATACGAATATAATTACTAAAGCAAATGCACCTTGTCTCTCTACCAAGCAACACCACGACGCAACAGGTAAGAGAACTATAAACGCTTCCAGGCTCTTCTCAGGGGTTAAGGTGCACACTGCCCTGCTCCTATTCTGAATAATATGTAGAACAGAAATAATCATGTAATTTACTAGCTACGAGAGCTCGAAACCAACACCGGGATTAGCAATGCTGGGTGGATAATCAAAACAGTTAAATACATATAGGCTACCAGCAGACATCAAAGAAAGAAAAGTGCAGGTGTACTTCGAGCATAACAGGCTATGCGCGCCCTCGACAATACTATACCGTGCACAAACCAGCCAACGGTAATCCACTCTCAACCCAAGAGAGTTGCACATAATAATATTGTATACATATAATAATGAACTAACAATACAAGGCAGTGTCCTAATATGACTACTAACCTCGGGGTCATATTAATGGAAGCAGGTTGCCCTGACCACACCTAATATCACACCAATGTATCCTACTTCAACCTGGGCCCCCCAGTAAGATACCGCCCAAAAACAATGAACTCTAGAGAGTCCACCTCCCACACTCACTTAACTATGGGGGGGGGGGGTCCAGACTGAAGCTGGATTTCTAATTAATATTAAACACTCTGTTGTCTCAGTTCGAAACCCGAGATAGGGAACAAACAATCGCTGGGGCAGAACCGTCAAGGTTGTTACCGGGTCCTAAGCACAAACACTGGGAAAAATATGTAGGGGTTATGGATGTGTGTGTGTGTGGATTGTCTACGGGATTAACAGTGCTTATTAGTAAGAACCCCGGCAAGCCTCCCAACTCTCCCTATCACGGATCCCAAAGTAAGCCACCGGAGATACAGAACATATGATAAACATGGAAATATCATAAATGCTGATCAGAGGAAAATAAAAATAAAACAAATAAATGAATGTCTAGGATTCTCTGTTAATTACGTTACATTAATATTTGTGCAAGCAAGGACATCAAAAGGGGCAGACTGGTGGGCCACAAGAGAGAGAGAGCACCACCTATATCGTCTGACCGCCTAGCAGAGAATGGCGAGGCCAAGCGTCACTAGCGGCAGCCGGCCTCAAAACTAAAGGGTAGCAATATATCACCACACGATATGATAACACTAGGACACTTCACAAGAATAACTTATAATAACGTATTCCTGTGTTTAACATATCGGCTAAAACAGCATGGCAGATAAAATAAAGTATATCTCGGTATTGTAACACAACTAAACTTGCAATGGCCACGTAATTAAATAAAAACTCCTGGTGCCAGCAAAATCGCCTACCCCCTCCCCCCCGCGAGACAGGAGCAACATTCCTTCCTCCCCTCCCTCCCCTCGCTTGCAAGCCGACGTTGCCACGGTCAATTTCAACCCGAAACTGATGACACTCTATTGGCTCATTCTACACAAAAGTTTATTAAGACAAAAATGCTTAGAGGTACGACAAAACTAGACATGTGCAATTAGAAGGGTATCGGAGTGAAACTCACAATACCAGGTCTTTCTAATAGACTTGGCACAGCTGCATACAAAAGACAGCTAGCCGCCAACTAAAGTCTAGCTACTCCTAAAAGACCCTAAAAGACCCTGGTCATTATGACAATATATATTATATATACAGTATATACAGGTGTATGTCAATCACTTATATACCTTGAGCACAATCGTATATTCACTCTAAACTTATAGGCTTTGTTCTTATAGATATAACCTTATACACCATAACTGTGTATTTTCCTAGGCTTTGTTCCACAGCTAATATAATGAACACTGCACCCTAAAATATTATTGCACAGGACCCAGGTTTGTGACCTTTTATTTAGAAACAAGGGATTTGTGCCAAATTCTGCCAAAGGCTTTTGATATGTCTAACACAATATAGAAAAGGTCTCGCCGAAGTTTAGAGAAGAGGATGACCAAGAGTTAGTAAGATAAGAATGAAGATCAGCACTAGAGCTGGTGACCTGGTGAGCTGGCTGTATTCTATGAGAAGGCAAATGCTTAAAACAAATTTGAATTCCTAATGGTAGTTTGGTAGCATATACATCCTGTGAAGAATATGACATGGATATGGAAGACTGATTCTGGAACAAACTGTATGAAGTGATAGATAGTATTCCAGTGAGTTATAAAATTATTGTTTTGGTGACATGAATGGAAAAGTTGGCACTGGTCCGGAGAATGACATCTTGGCTGGGTTTGGTGTATCAGGTGAAAATTACAAAAAGCATAACGATGTTCATAAGTATACTGTACATGGTATAAAAGTGTTGAAAGCCAGGATGATAGAAGTTTGATTGATTATGTGTTGGCAGAGAGAGGAATGATTGGTGATGTAAGTGATACAAAAGCAGCGAGAGGTTTGAGTGGAGGACTGTTTTTTTATCTTTCTATGTGAGTGAGGGAGGCAAAAGCCAGAACTGCCTATAGCGAGTGCCTCCCCCATAGTTGAAAGAGTGACAGGGCCAAAATCAAGGGACGTTCGAGCCAAAATGCCTCGACACACGGAGTTTGAAGCAATTTAAGTCATAGGAAGAGGGAAAGACTGATTCTGGGAAAGAGTTCCAGAGCTCAGCTGTTGAATAGAAGAAAGTTTGATCATATGATTGTGCTATACAAGGTGAAGTTGAGAGGAGCGTGGAGGAAAGATAGGAGAAGCAATTCTAATGCTGAAAGAATACAAATTGAAAAAATAACAAATCAGGATGTAACAGAAGAATACATACAAAGGGTGGGAGATGAATTAAAGGCACGCGACAAGGATGGCATTGAAGATAACTATATAAGGACTGCTAAGTGAAGAATGCGAAGAATGTATGTGGTGTGTGCAAGATCAGAAATGAAAGGTAAGGGACATTATGGTGGGATGAAGAAGTGAAATAATCTGTTGAAGATACAATAAGTAAATGGCTTGCGTGTAATTAAGGATACAGTGTATATACATATATATATATATATATATATATATATATTTTTTTTTTCATTACATTGAACGTATTTATCAATATCAAATATTAGTGTGGAATGTTTTATATATATATATATATATATATATATATATATATATATATATATATATATATATATATATATATATATATATATATATATATATATATATATATATATATGGGAGATGAAAGGCTTACAAAGAGAATATGTGAGTCAGGTACAAGGGGAGATAGAAGGGCAGGAAGACCCCCATTGAGATGGAGAGACTGTGTAAGAAAGGCTTTGGATGATAGAGGAATGACTATAGATCAGGCAGGGGAAGTGGTGGTGGACAGGAGTGAATGGAGAATGCTTGTGAATAGTTGAGTGAACACGTGGTCATTTGGAGTAAGGGGTCGGGCGCAAGTTGGACTAGATAATAGTCCATCAGGCGCCTGGCCCGGGGAGACGATTAATATGAAGGGTGTGCCTGGAAGTGTGGTGGGAGGGCTTGTGGCTTTGGCTCCGCTGCATGTCTGCCTGCCGAGATCGGAACCTCTCCGGGTGGTCAGGGGCCGGGGGAGTGCTTAAGCGACCTTGGTAACCCTGGTCTCTGGGTCTTCTCCTGGGTGACCTGGATGTGTGAGAGTTTGTGTTTTTTATCTGTGTTTATTTTTTGTTTTATGTTGTTTTTGTGTTTTCCCTGTTCTTTGCTCTGTCTTGAGTCGGCTACCCCCAAAATGGGGATTGGGCCTGAGCATATAGATAGATAGATAGATATATACTGTATATATATATATATATATATATATATATATGTATATATATATATATATATATATATGTATATATATATATATATACACCGCTGCAGCGTACGCTATATTTTACTAGTAGTGCCATATGAATTAATGTGTTACTGACCATGTTGCAGCGTGAACGACACCTGCTGCTAGTGAGACAGATGGTCAACTCGGCACCACATGAGCGAGCCAAGGCACAGGTGAGTCACGAGGTTTACCAAATATGGTGCAAGGTGGGTCTTTTTTAATATGCTTGTTTCACCCCATTAGTTTGGAGATTTCACCTCATATGTCTGGCAAATATAATACAATGCGCCCCATTAGGGGGAGATTGTAGGCACCCAGGAGAGGCTATAGGCCTGTGATAAGGAGTTGCTGGAACTCGCCGGAATATCTTCCTTAGGGGTCGCTCTACTGGTGATCTTCTTTCAAGATATATCTTACTAACTCTTAGTCATCCTTTTTTCGGGACTTCAGTGAGACTTTTTCCTATTGGACTGGACATATCGATGACCTTCGATAGAGTCTGGCACACATCTCTAATTTCCCTCCATCTGTGCCTTTATCTTTGGCTGTTCCAAAGCTATGGTTGTGGACGGCCATCGTTCACTTCCTCATACTATCAACTCTGGTGTTCCTCAGGGTTCTGTCCTATCTCAAATTCTCTTTCTAATATTAATTAATTATCTTCTCCTCTGTACCTCCAGTCCTATCCATTCAAAACGCTGATGACTCATTTTCTTCTGATCTCTTTTGGAAAGAGACCACATTACCACTCTTGTTAAAATGACTTCCCAGATGCTGGGTGTGCTCAACCGCCTCATTATTTTTGTTTTACTCCATACAACTTCTTCGTCTGTACAGGGGGACAGTGTGTCCATGTATTAAGTAGTGTTTGCATGTGTGGGGAGGATCCTCTCATGCAGCACTTCTAGACAAAGTAGAAAAGAAAGCCTTTCTTCTCATTAACTCACGTCCACTCACCGATTCCCTGCAATATCTCTCTTTGCCGCAATGTTGCATCTCTCTCGCTATTTTACCACTATCACAATAATCAGTGTTCCTCAGAACTCTTTCATTGTGTACCGCATCCTCTACATAGAGCACGTAGCACGCGTCTTGCAACACAATCCCTCCCTACTCTGTGCAACTCTCTAACCCAAGAGTGACACGATATTCCCAGTCTTTCTTGTAATCAACAGCAAAACTCTGGAACTCTCTCCTTGAATCCATCTCTCTGTCATCCTATGATTTAAATTACTTCAAACTCTGTGTGTCCAGGCATTTTGGCTCGAACATTCTTTGATGTTGGCCCTTTCATGCCTTCTACTCTGGCGGAAGCACTCGTCACGGGCAGTTTTGACTTTTGTCACCCTCCTCCACATAGAACAAAAAGGAGAATCATGTGTATTTTATTTTTTTCAGGTGGAGCGATAGCGATATAGGAGAAACTAGTGTTTGGCCTGGACAATTTCCTATCTATATAATTATCCAGAGAACACTAATGAGCGGGGTCTGGGGGATGATTTTTAGCTTGAAGGGGTCTGGGGTAGCGTTTTCTTTTGATAGAGGATGCAAACTCTAAATACATATCTTTTATATGGAAAAATCAATCATGGACCTCAATAATCATTATGCAATGGTGAGCAGAATCTAGAAGAATAAATGACACCCCTAGTATCTCCAACAGTTACGGTGATAAAAATTAGGCAGCTGCCATCGGCGCGACCCTCCGACAACTCAGTTTCCACGTCTTTGACTGACCAGGTTTCTGGACATGAACCTCTAGGTCTTCGTCTCCAAGGTCACCAGTAGAACCCCTGGCAAACTCTGCTTAGGCCTGGTACCTCTCATGCCATGTGGAAGCACCTGCTCTTGCCCAAACACACACCCACACTGAGCCAAGGGACGAAACGGGAAGAAGAGGAGACCAAGGCCGATGATTGACCAAGCCGAATCATCTGACTTTCCACCTTACTTAACTGGATGTCTATCCATCTCCTGACTCTACTAACTGTCCTAACTTCCTTGGTTATCTAAACTCTAAAGAGAAACACATTGTATCAACCTCACCTTTCTGTGAAATGTCCATCTTAAGAGATTTCAATGTTCACTACCAACATTGACTTTCCTCTCATTGCACTGACCTGGAGATCCTATAGTAAGTAACTATATGATCTATACATTGACCAACCTGGTGAATAAGCCTATATTTTGTCTATCCTAAATTAACTAGAGCAGTCCAGCACCATACTCGTATCCCTGACCTCCTTGGAGATCGGCCCAACATCCTTGACTTATTTCTAATCCCTAATCTTCCTGCTTATACTTTAAATCTCTGTTCTCCATTGGGCTCCTCCGATCACAACCATATCTCTTTACCTGACCTATCTCTCCAGTACGGCTACCAGATCCTCTGAGCCGACGGCGCTTGTGGCACTTTTGGTGCTGTTGGTTGGGAGGATCTTCGTCAGTACTTCTTTGATTTCCCTTGGAATAATTTTTGTTTCCATGGCCAGGGTCCCTCAGTGTGTGCTGAATGCATCACCAAGGTAAGAATCTTGGGCATAGAGGCATACATTCCATTTTCTTTCTCTTAGTCTAATGCAAACAAAAATATGGTTTACTAACGTTTGTTCTACTGCTGTCGGCAATAAGGAGGAAGCATTCAAATGGTGCAGTCACCTTCAAACTCAAGAGTCTCCTACACTTTATGTTTCTGCTAGGAAAAAAAATCTCTTCCCAAGCTTTCTGGCATCTAGCCAAAAACCTCTTCAACAATTTTACTTCCTCATCTTTCCCTCCTCTTTTACACGCTGACGGCACCACCACCACAACTTCCTCTGACAAAGTTGAACTCTTCGCTCAAACTTTTGCTAAAAACTCCACCTTGGATGATTCTGGTGCTGTTACTCCCTCTCCATCCCTCTTCCTCTTATGTATGCCTAATATAATAATCTCTTCTGAGGATGTACTTTCTGCCCTCTCTGGGCTTAATACAAAGAAGGCATATAGACCGGATGGTGTTCCTCCTGTTGCACTCAAACACTGTTCTTCCATTCTGACTCCCTGCCTAGGCAAACTGGGTTGTCTCTGTCTTTCCTCTAACGTCTTCCCTTCTTGCTGGAAATTTGCTCTCATTCAACCTGTCCCAAAGAAGGGTGTTCTGTCTCCAGTCCTCTTTCTAATAATCATTAATGATCTGCTTAACTGTACCTCCAGCCTTATCCACTCTTTTTTAAATCTAAATCTAAAAATCTAATCTAATCTAAAATCTAAATTTCAAAATCTATGCTGATGACTCTCCCTTACACTATTCAACCAGTTGTCCGACCATGCAATCATTCTAAAACTCATGTGATGAGGCCATTGCACACCTATTTTCCGATCGATCAACTATCTTTGATTGGGGCAGAGAAAGTCTTGTTACTTTCAATGCTTCCAAAACTCAAGATCTCCTTCTATCTACCCGGTACATTCTGCCAGATGACAATCCCACACTCTTCAAGAACACACAAGTGAACCATTCATCTTCTCTCAGTATTCTCGGTGTTTCTTTTTCCTCTGGCTTTTCTTGGAAAGATCATATTACTACTCTTGCTAAAACGGCTTCCCAGAAGTTGGGTGTGCTCAACTGTCTATGTGGGTTCCCCCCCCCCCCCCCGCGCACAGCCTTTTGCTCTATACTGGGGCACAAGGGCCCCATGTATCAAGTTATTGTTCTCATGTGTGGGGAGGTTCCTAACATACCACACTTCTCGAATGGGTAAAGTCAAAGGTATTACGTCTCATCAACTCATTCCCTCTTACTATATATTATATAGTAAGATTCCCTCTTACTAATTCCCTAAAATCTCTCACTACACACTGCAATTCTGCAGCTCTCTCACTCTTTTACAGCTATTACAATAATCAGTGTTCTTCAGAGCTTTCTCAGTGTATACCTCCTCCTCTACAGAGAGGGGGGAGCACCTGCCTTTCAACACACTCCCATCCCTATTCTGTCAAACTCTCTAACAAAAGAGTGAACCGATTTTCGCAGTCTTTCTTCTAATCAACAAGTAAACTTTGGAACTCTCTCCTTCCATCTGTAATGTTTTCATCCTTTGACCTAAACTGCTTCAAGCTCCGTGTGTTCAGCCATTTTAGCTCTAACATACCTAAAATTGGCTCTCTGTCAGTCTTTCAACTTTGGGGGAGACATTTGTTACAGGCAGCTTTACTTTTTGTCCCATTCATATTCATAGAAAAAAAGAGAAAACAAAACAAAAAACAGACACAAATGAACTACCAAGAGCTTTATGCCCAATCCTAGGTGTGCTGTAGATAAGAGAAGTTGTATTTGTCGTTGGAAGGTTTGATATACCGGTACTGATATTAGGCAACCTTATGGGACATGGCATACTGGAAGATTGCAGTCTATTGACATGTGATGCCTAGTGTAGTACAATAACCACCCTCCACTTCCCACATAATTCAAGATCAACAATATGTATTCCTACTTCATTTATCTTCGGTTGTCGATCAACTTTAATATTTTCATGTTGATTGTTCATTTATTGCTATTCTCAGAAAACAAATAATAATAATTTTGAAATAATTTTATTTATATGATGACGAGATACAACAATTTTGTATTTAGCCACTGCCATTGAAAATAATCAGCTAATAAGGAATAGCAATTCTCGTCATCTAAAGAAAAACAGAGTAGGGATAATGATGTGGGATGTCCAATGTATGTGCCAGTCACCGGAACATGTAAGGTATAGTCTAATAACGTAGATATGCTTCAGGGTTTTAATAGTTTCATTATCAGTCATGACACAATGTTTAATTTGTTATATATACATATTTTCTATAGTATGATAAAGCCTTTCCTCCCTGATATCCAGCCCATTTTAGTCAACTAAGGAGGGACCTGCGCAAGTTAGAGAGTTCATTGGTATGGGGGTTTTCCCTTTGATTAATACAGTTTCTTCCTATTTAAAGCATTTTGTTTTTATTACTATCTACAAACATTTACTACATCATACAATGTTAACAAAATTATGTTCTTTAGGAGGGTATGCATAGGATACTTAGAGTCCATAATAAGTTACCTTTAACAGGAATATTGAGAGTAATAAATCAATATAATATTAGAAAAGTTCTATCTATCTATCTATTGCCGGATGCCGTGATCCCCGAAGAGGTGGCCACGAACGAAACGGCCCCATGCACCTCTGTCTCAAGTCAGTCGACGCCCCTCCTCCGACCCAGCACCGCCTTCACTCTTATAATTCTTAACTCCATCCTTCCACCTCTCACTCGGTCTACCTCTCCCTCTCTGTCCTTCCATCTCACTCTCGTACACTCTCTTAGTCATTCTCTCGCTTCGCATACGTTCTAAATGGCCGAACCATCTCAAGGTGTTCCTTTTCACACTTTCCAACACATCTACATCCACACCCAACATCTCTCGTACTTCCTCATTAGTCTGTATATCCCTCCATGTAACACCCCACGCATTTCTCAAGTAACTCATTTCCACCCCTCTCATTCTTGGTTTGAGTCTCTTCACCAACGTCCATGCTTCGCTCCCGTACTGTCATGCAAGGACTTCTTTACTTCCATGCTGACCACCTTATTTCTTGTTACTTCTTTCAGCATTCCTACAACCCTCTTCCCCTGTTGCACCCTCTCCCACACTTCTTCATCCATACTCCCATCTTTAGTCAATTCGCTGCCCAAATACTTAAATGAGCTTACATTCTCCATAGCCTGACAGTTCAACCTCACCTCACACTCTGTGTGTCGGGAATTTAGATAAAGAGGTTAAATTACATATCACTGGTACATGAAATATCCCAACAAATAGTTATAATATAATTACCAACGAGGTATTCGATGGGTGTAATCCAGTCCCCCACACGCGGCTAATTCAATTGCATGACATGTAGGAATGTTCACATAATACAATATCGATACAATGAACTTAGCTTAGAGGACTGGTGATGTAGGACTGTTGTTAATATTGTTATAGATTAATATTTGTAGCACATGGCGAACTCTGGGTTGAGTCAGAGCCGGGGGAGGAGATGTTGGCTGTATGGTGTTGATTGAGAGACTAAAGGGCCGGCGTCCGATCGCTTCGCGAAATTACATATGGCTGCCGGCTCATAATAATTATAACCCATAACTTGGTTTCATAATACATCTAGAGCTGATGTAGATATTTATACATTACAGTTAATATTTAACCTAACTTAAGAATAAACTACAATACACAAAGAACCAGCCGAAATCGTACAAGCGATACGATACCGCCAAATTCAAATGTCCTATTGGACCAAAACCTGTCGGGATCATTACCCTATTCCCGACACTGTGGCTGCACCACTTTCAAAACCATAACCTTGCTCTTCCCCACATTTTCCTTCAGATTCCGTTTTTCACACACTGTTCTAAACATATTTACCAGCCCCTGCAACTCCCATTCACTATCGCTCATCAGAACTGTATCATCAGCAAACAGCAGTACAGGCAACTTCCACTCGTTTCCTTCCCTTATTAGGGGTACACCAACATCCACTGCTCTTCCTTGTATTTCTTTCATATATATATTGAACAACCATTGGGGCATCACTCACCCTTGCTTTAACCCAACATTCATATCAAAGAACTCGCTCTGCTCATTCTTCACACGTACTGACGCCTTTGCACCCTCATACACGCTCTTCACTGCTTTCAGCAACTTGCCGTTTACTCTGTATATTCTCAGTACTTTCCAAATACCTTCTCTATCAACTCTGTTATAGGCCTTCTGCAAGTCCACAAAGGCAGCATGCAACTTGTTTTATTTTATTTATATATATATATATATACATATAAATATATATACGGTATATATATACAGTATATATATATTCCAACTACTCCCTCTCGGGCATAGACTGATAGCCTGTACATTCAACCGTTGATTCAACGGTGAAGCCTGTGAGGTCTCATTCCAATCTAGGGAGTGAGACATGTGAAGCACTTTGAGATACAACCAGCCCCCGCTATCTTGCCTTCACATGATGCACGGGGCCCGGTTGCCCACTCACGGCTCGAAGCTCTGGAGCTGTCTCACCCCAGTGCTTCACTGTCTCACTCCTTAGACTCGGACCCCCACTCTCAGAACGCCACCTATTGAGCAATGGACTTACTAGGCATTGCCCCCACATAGCAGATTTTGAATAAGGAAATATTCATACAGTGCTATTTCATCAGGGAACAATGAGGTATTTTTTGGCGTTTCGGTGGGCTTTGTGGTAAAGCACTGATACTAGGTACAGCACAATTTACATTCAAATAATATCTTCCCCTTGATACATCGGGATTCGAACCCGGGGCCTTTGGATTACCAGTCCAGTGGCATGACCACTCCACCACACATCCCTTCTGCAGATATTTATCCACAACACATTTCAGGGCAAAAATCTGATCTACACATCCTCTTCCCTTCCTAAACCCATCCTGCTCGACACCTATCCATTTCTCCGTTCTCGCTCTGACTCTCTCAATCACTACCCTACTGTACACCTTCCATACTGCACTTAGAAGGCATACTCCCCGGTGGTTGCCACACACTCCTCTTTCTCTTTTACCCTTATTCTCCCTCCCATACCCCATCCAACTATGTTTGCTGGTGCTTCATTTTTAATATTCATTGGTAAATTGCCAGCATTTATATATTTACTTTGTTCATAATATTTTTACAATCAATAACATATTTTGATACAAAATAATAGCAGAATAGTGAAGATGGGGACGGAGCAATGTCAGCTGGAAACAAAATGTGCAGAATGTAGATGGAAGGTAAGCAATCCTAGTTGACCCTACAATTAGCTAGAACACTTTATTTCAGAAGTTCCTGACCAAAGTTGCCGATAAAAGACGCTGGAAAAATAATGGTCTATTCGCTGAAAGTAGGCGAGAAATCATAACCTCTATCTTTTGTAACTCAAAAAGGGCTATAGCAAATTGGCTGTAAGTTTCCATATTTATTCCTTGACTGACTCTTCCCATTTGGTAGACATATTAGCTCGATTACTCTAGTCGTTATTGAGTTACAGAGGTTAGAGGTAATGATTTCTCACCTACTTACAGCAAATAGACTATAGTATGACTCGTCCTCATGTACAGTACGTATACTGTACATATCCCATTCATTAGCCAACTATGGTGTCCTATCAATTATAATTCAGCAAACACCAGATAAATTCTCTATGCTTTGAATTTGGGCTGCTTGTCATGAGTCAAACCTAATTAACTACACAAACACCTGGACCTGTTCCTCATGTCCCTCCCTCTCCCAGTCAAATCCCTCACCTAAAACCCGTCCACCTCTCCTCCCCAACCCACCTAACCTTCCCATATCATCCACTCCCCTCCCTAAAACCCGTCCAGCTCTCCTCCCTTACCCACCTAACCTTCCCATACCATCCACATCTTCAACTCAACACACCACACCCCATCCTAATCCATTCCAACCCCCATCTCCTGCTCCCCAATCCCCACTCCCACCTCACCCATCCCAACCCCCAGCCCCTCCCTCACCCCCACCCCCACCCCATCCTCGTGCAGCAGCACCCAACATACATCGTGCACATAACATTAACATTCTTCAACTGAACATAGATGGCATCAACACAAAGAAACACAAACTCTCACACTTCATCAAACAACACAACATACACATTGCCATCTTACAAGAAACAAAACTCCGCACAACACAAAAAAAGCCCACATTTCATAATTTCACCACCATCAGACTAGACCGGGCTGTCGGCGGGGGCGGTGGACTCATCACCCTGGTACACAAAGAAATATCATACATAGTAACCAGTGTACAAACCAAATCCCTCCTCCCCCGAAATGATAACGTAACAGAAATACAGTCAATTAAAATACGCACTGGCAACAACTCCAATATAACCATCATAAACACATACATCCCTCCCCAAACATCCCCTACAGTACCAAATGAATACAGACCACACTTACAACACATCACAAACACCCCACACACCCCACACATCATCCTGGGTGGTGACTTCAACGCCAAGACGTCGGCCTGGTTTGTCGACAACCCCGACACAGACAGAGGGCTGGTACTACAAAACCAAACCGATAACCTCATCATCCTTAACGACATCCATCAACATACCCATATTCCTCACCAAGCCCTCTATAACCCATCATCTCCAGACATCACTTTTGCTCTCCAGAACTCGCCCCCACAACATCCTGGAGGGTGGTCAGAACCTTAGGCTCTGACCACCTCCCGATCATTATCACCACCAAAAACCAGACTCACCCCAGCTAGCCACAAACACACATACACCAATTATAAAAGAGCTAACTGGGAAGCATTCACAAATGAGACAGAACAACACTTCACAACTCTAAACAGTACACCCATCACTAACATCAACAATGCTGTACACATACTCCATAAAACTATCCAAAACGCTGACAAGAAACACATTCCAAGAGGTAACAGAAAAAGACACAACCCCAACTTCACACCAGATATTCAAAACCTCATCAGACAATGCGACATACTGAAACACTCCCCAGCACCCCACACACAAGACATCACACAACAAATTCAAGCACTCAACACCCAAACTAACAACAAAATACAAGAACAACAAAAACTAAATTGGAATAACTTCCTACAAACACTAGATCACAAAACGAACCCCAAAAAACTCTACAAAACACTAAACAGCATCACACTTTCCAACAGCAACACAACACAATCACATGCTGCAATCACAACAACAGACTCTACTCCTTCATGTAAACAACAAGCAAACACTCTCATCAATCACTTCTCACATGTCAGCCACTTAAAACCTCACAAAGACGACCGACGTGTCATCCGACGTAAGAGACAATTCCCCACAGACCCTGACTATACACCCTTCACCAATTACCAGACAAAGCATATCATCAACAATCTCAAGCACTCACCCGCCTGTGGCCTAGACAACATAAGCAACATACACCTCAGACACCTGGGACCACAAGGCATACAAGCACTCACTAACATATCAAACTACAGCTATTCACACAACACAATACCAGACATTTGGAAGCACGGTATCATCATCACATTCCCCAAACCCAACAAAGACCCCATGCTACCCTCCTCGCACCGCCCCATCACACTCCTTTGCTCCCCCTCCAAAGTCATGGAACGCCTAGTATTACAACTAATTACACCTGACCTACCCCTAGCTCCAACACAACATGGCTTTAGGTCACTGCACTCCACAAACACTCTTCTCACAAACCTTATACAAAGAGCTTTTGACGGCATCAATTCAGCTAGACCACCACACAGATCACTATTAGCCACACTCGACATTAGTAAAGCCTTCGATGCCATCCCCCGCCACAACCTAACAAACAAAATCTACAACACAAACATGCACAACAACACAAAAAGGTGGCTGGCCAACTTCCTAGCAGGCAGATGTGCACACGTATCTTTTGCCGGTCAGTCATCTAAACTCAGAAACTTTCCAAACGGAGTCCCACAAGGCTCCGTCCTGTCGCCCGCACTCTTCAATCTGTACATGCAAGATATAACTACACCCAATACGCCCCAAATAAACTTAGCCTCCTATGCAGATGACATAACACTCACATGCACACACCATGACCCAAAAAGAGCAACAGATATCCTTCAACCCTATCTCAACACACTACATGGCTGGTGCACTACAAACAGACTTAATCTAGCCCTCAGCCAAATCCACCGCAACCCTGCTCACAAGTTGGACAGGAGAACACGAATACATCCCTCAACTCACCATAAACAACACACCCCTAACACATACACACACACCCAAAATCCTAGGAGTAACATATGATACTCATATGACATTTTTTTTTTTTTTTTTTTTTTTTTTTTTTTAAGAGACAATGAACGGAGGAAGGAAAAACACAGATAAAACAAAAAGGTCCATGTGCCTAAAGGCATCCTCCATTCATAAAATGTTTGTAACAACTGGATTTAAACATTTGTTGATTGTAAGTTTGTGGAAAGCAATTCGAGGGAAGTGAATTCCAAAGAGTAGTAGCTCTGGGGATAAATGAATTCTGATAAGCAGAAGTTCTGCATTGTGGAGGAGAAAGTGTAAATTCATGGGCGCTCTCAGCTGCCCTAGTTCTACGGGGAAAGATGTGGAGAGGCGGCACAATTGAAGCAAGTTCCTCGGAACAATTGCTGTGAAAATATCTGTAGAATAATGCAAGGGATGCAACGTTTCTTCGTATGGCTAATGTAGGAAGGTCCTGTGTGATTGCAGGGTTATTGATTAATCTAATAGCTTTATTTTGAATTTTGTCCAACTGCCTCAATGCAACCACTCCACTTCCACCCCACAGAGGTGAACAGTAATCCATCTGAGAGCGCACATGACTTTTATATATTACGGCCAACTGCTCGTCAGTGAAGAATTCTCGAACTCTGTACAGGAGTCCCAGTTTTTTAGAGGCATTCTTAGCAATGCTTCTAACATAATGTGTCCAGCTCAAGTTAGTAGTTAATGTTACACCGAGAATGTCAATACTAGGGGAAGTGGGAATATTTACATCATTAAAAAATATATGGGAGTCAGTGAGATTCTGTCGGTTAGAAAATTGAATGTACTTGGTTTTCTGTGCATTAAAGGAAACTAGATTCTCTTGTCCCCATTCATTAATTCTAGAAAGGTCCTGGTTCAGAGAAATTGCAGTGTTTATTTTTGAATTTATAAGATCGGGTTGGGTGAAAGAATTGGTAAATGTGAAGGAACTGTGGAGTGTTGAGTCATCTGCGTAGGAATGTATTGGATTATGAGTGGTAGATATGAGATCATTGATATGAATGAGGAACAGAGTTGGGGCCAAAACTGATCCCTGGGGAACACCAGCATTTATTGAGTGAAATTGAGAATAAAGGCCATCTACCATTACACGTATTTTTCTGTTATGAAGATAAGAAGAAATTAGTGGAACTAATGATGCAAGGCCGTAGTGTGACATCTTCGACAATAAGGATTGATGCCAGACTCTATCAAATGCCTTTGATATATCCAGTGCTATTGTATGTGTTTCACCATGTTGGTCTGTAGCTTGGTTGATTTGATGCGTAAGAAGGCAAAGAATGTCTGCAGTTGATCGACATCGTCTAAAACCATATTGCCTATCACTGATTAATTTATTATTCTCCAGATGCTTAATTATGTGATTATTTAATATAATTTCAAAAACTTTGCCAAGAGTGGAAGTTATAGCTAATGGTCTGTAGTTTGATGGATCTGAAGAGGCACCTTTTTTAGGAACTGGATGGATGTTTGCTTCTTTCCAGGGTACTGGGAAGCATGAGGTATGAGTACACAGACGGAAAAATTTTGCCAATACAGGAGCGAGCACCAAGGAGCAATTCTTAAGTACTATTGGAGGAATTTCATCTGGACCAGGAGCGTTATCTACTGAGAGATTCTGCAAAATAGTTTTGACATGTCTGGTGTGGATCTTAAGTGAGGGAATTTCAGGTGAATTAAAATTAAGTACAGGGACATCTTGATTTATTTCATCTAAGGTTGAGTTGGTGGAGAAAATATCTGCAAGAAGGTTAGCTTTACCTCGTGGGTCACTTACAAGATTGCCAGTCGGAGATTTTAATGGTGGAATGGATGAAGCAGTAGTGAAGTTGGATTTGAATGAGTTAAGAGTAGACCAAAATATTTTGTTATCATTTGGATTATTTAGAAGTTTATTTGCCTGCTTATGGAGAAAGTTTGATTTAGTTAGGTTTAATACAGTTTTGGCATGATTTCTGATGTTTCTAAAGTAATTAAAGGCTTCATGTGTTTTTGATCTTGTGTATGCATTGTAGGCTATTGCTTTTTGTTCAGTTACTCTAGCACAATTATGGTCAAACCATTTAGGAAACAGCACACCACAAACAGTATGCCACAAACATTAAAAAGAAACTGACACCCAGACTTAACGCCCTCACGTCACTTGCTCACACAAAATTTGGACACAACAAAGAAACTACCACCACAGTATATAAACAATACATAAGATCAGTGATGGAATACGCAAGCCCAGCCTGGGCATCTAACCTAGCTGAAACACATCATAAGACCTTACAGACTATTCAAAACAAAGCCCTGAAGATCATTACAGGCTGCACAGCTACTGCACCCACAGATCACCTACATCAAGAAACCAAAATCCTCAAAGTCAAAGACCATCTGGACATGAGAGGCACTCAATTCCTGGCAGCAGCCTCCACGAACCAAGACCACCCACTAACTACATGGCAACACACCCACAGACACCAAGAAATATCAAAACAACACCCAGCACACGTATCACCACAATTATTGTCCTCTCTCCTCCCTGCCCACCCCGAACCAACTTCCAGAAGCACATCCATACATATCTCTCACCGATCCATTCACTCACAGACAACACGCAGCTGCATGCACGACCTCCCGAAATCCATCCTTCCGAATCCTCTCTCTCTCCGAGGACAGAGTCCACCTGGCCAGGCTGAGATGCGGACACCATCCAGCTCTCCTGAGCTATCAGAAGAGACTGGATGACTCCGTTGTCGACGCCTGCCTGGGATGTAACACAGCACCCCATACCATTAAACACATCATAGAAGACTGCATTTCACACAATCACTTATGCCATCAACACAATCTACACTCAATGAGAGCTCTGTGGGAAAGCCCGATCGTGGCCATGGCCTTTCTCAGGGACTCGGGGCTGTTTGCCCAGGCAGCTTAGGGAACAACAACAACAACAACAACCTAATTAACATTTTGTCATCAATACTTTCTTCTCAAGTGGCGTAAAATTGCATAATGGTAGTCTGAAAAAAAAATGGAAATCAGCGTTATTGTACTTAAAGAAATAGTTGATATTGTTTTACCTCCCTTTGTTTCAGAGGTGCCACTTTCAATTCAAGTAATATGGTTGTGAGTTATGAAAACAAAAATTTTTTTTTACGAAGGTGATCTTATGCGTTTATGCCAGCTCGTGTGGATTTACTAAAACTTTGGGTGCGGGGAGTTCAATAGGGAAGAGTACGCCTTGGCAGATATTTTCCCACTAAATCTGCTCAATATATGTAACCCTAGCGCAATATATGTAGCCCTGATTAAATTTTGAGTTCCAATGAAGGTTGTATAAAATTCTCTATATAGCAAGGCCACTCACCAACCATAATATATCTGCCTCTTCCATCTCAGTATTTATCAAGTTATATGTTTAGAAGACAGTATTAGTTACGGCTTGAAGCATGAAAAAACATCACATTTGCACCTGGTACATAGTTATCACAAATAAATGATGAAGCCCTCTTTTGTTCTATTTCAGCTTCTAAAACACCTCTTGCTTGGACACACACCCTCCCTCAAGTAATGTATAGAGCAAACTGATATTAGTATGCATGTCAAACTGAGAAGTTCCTGAAAGCATCTGGCAACAAGCAGAGCTGGTTGGTCCAACCAACTCAGCCGGTAATACCAACACGCACGGTTGCGTTGCCCGCAGCATAGGCCTTTTTACATAGCATGTACCAGTATGTCGGTCACAGTGATTGGGTTTATGTAATATGTTTTATGTGTGTATTTTCTCAGGATATCAAGGCCATTGGTGGTGCAAGAATGACACCCAAATTACTTTGTGGGTGATTATTTAAATATTTTAATGTAATTTTGTTTTCATCGGTCATTTTCCTATGAGGAAATTATTGCTAGGCATGATACAGTTGAATATTATTGATATTTTTCTTTCTAGGAGCCGCTCAACTTCTCAAGACCATTGTATTCATGATTATCTATGATTTTGTAAGTCTTTCATAGGTTTAGTTGGTGTCACTTTTGTTGTTGTAGTTTGTGTGTGTCTGTGTGACCGTTTTTATTTTTATTACAAAATTGTAACATAATCTTAGCAGAAGTAAATTCAAGTGAAATACACTGAAGCTATTAACCCCTCCAGCCTCAGCGACATCCATTGGCCAACACCTACTTATGCAATGCACAGCCCCAGCAACATTCGTTGGACGTCAGCTATATTTGCCTTATGAAAATAATTTTAGCCTTTCCAAAAGGCTTTAGGGGTCTCGAATTTGTACACATAGTTGCGTAAGATGTTGGGCAAAGGAGGCAGCCCACAGAGACTACTTTGAGCCACACCATTTTGTTTACTATTGGAAAATATGAACAAATATGAATAATGCCTGGGACTGGGTGATACCATAAGTTACTTTTCCGATGGGGCTCAGTGGGTCAAGAAACAAAGACCAAAATATTATTTATATTTTTACTTTACACTCAGATATCAAGAGTAGTAGTGGGGAAAAAATTACCCCTGAACAACTCATTCACTTTTATTTTTTTTAACTAAATTGTATTTAGTAATTTTTGTACATGTATTTCCCCCCAGGTGAAAAGTTTGGTGGAGGTGCTGGAGAGACCCCCGAGTTACTCTGTGTGTGGTCTCTTCTCCTTGGGCCGCCACTGTATCATTCCTGTTAGTATTATTATTGTTGTGTTGTAAAGTAATACTCACAAACACGCACACGGCCACAGTACTTTAGTCACTTTGATCAGGTAGCGAGTTTTCGAATGGGGGCCCTACCGAAAAGTGAGGTTTCTGTCAAACGGCGTTTGGATACCACTGAGTTCCCTGCATACCACTCATGGTCTTTACAATTATGTACTTATGTGGCAGGCAAGGTTGGCCTGTTCACCACTTTGGATAAGATAGGTTAAGGAATTATAGTTATTTTGCCTCATTGGCTTTCATCTGAAAAACAAATATTTACTGTTATTATTGATTATATTATTATCATTATTATTATTAGTATTAACCCTTTCAGTGTGGCAGATTCTATAGGTAAAAATATACCCTAATGGGTTTTTGCTCGCTAATTCTGCTCAATATACGTTGCCCTAGCACCAGATACGTAGCCCTGAGCAAATTGGAACAAATACCAATGACAACATTGGATCGACCTCTCCCTATTACAGTCAACATACCCTTCTTACCTCCTCACATTACCTAGGAAAAATTATCAATACTTTGCTTGTTTTGTCGCTGAATGCTGACCACCCCCATTACACTCGCAAGCGAAAGTATATGATTTTTTCCATTCATTTCCACTTGTGATAACTCAATGATATTCACAATTTTGTTTGTCATGTTTTATGTTTACAAGACAGTGTGAGTTATTGAAATGAAGATGAAATTAACTTCATATTCATATTTGGTAAATAGCTGTCACAATTGCATGAAGAAGTGGCCCAAATATCATAAGAAGGGCGGTGTGGTATAAGCTGCTCAGCTGGTTGCATATAAACGTTGTATATATCGCCCAGAGTTTAAACCTTTTACACATAGGATGTATATGCATGTTGACCGCAGTGAGTGCGTTATTGATATTATTATTTTTATCATTGATATTTACAAAATAACCATGGCGCACACACAATCACACTGCGCCATTTCAATCCAGTCAGTAATATGCATTGTGTTTCCAGCAGTACACATACATAAATATTTATTCACACTCATATAAATTATATATATATATATATATATATATATATTCTGACATACGGAGCCCTGTATGTTAATTTAAAAGTTAGAATTAGAGTTGAAGGAGCCCACTACCCAAACGGTGAAGCTGACTAGCGAACGAGCGAGTGGGCAAACCATCTCCCCCCATACCAGCATGCTAGCCTTCACACCTCGATGACCGATGCTATGACGTATGATCGACGCCAGGAGCTGTGAATGGACCTCGCACCTGTTATGTGATTCGAGGAGCTATGATTGGCGCGCACCACCCGCCGCCTCCTGATTCGTTCCTACACCATCATTGTTTGGTATATAAGACCCGAGTTGTGGGCATTCAAATCAGTCTCATTTGGAGTTGGGGAAGGTGAACTTGCAGCTGGAGGAAGACGGGGTGAAGTATTATAATGGGATTGTGACTGTCAGTCAGATTATATAAATGTGTGTTAAGTGTGTTCGGTGTAAACACTTACGTTATGTTGGTTAGTGAGATATGTGATTGGGAATTAACGTGATGTGTTTAATGTGTGTAATGTGTTTAACTATTTAATTGGGAATTAACGTGAACACTACTATTATGTGTTTAATTATTATTGGGAATTAACGTGAACGCTACTATTATGTGTTTAACTATTTGATTGCGAATTAACGTTAACGCTACTATTTATGTACTTAACTATTTGATTGGGAATTAACGTTAACGCTATTATTATGTACTTAACTATTTTAGTTGACTAACTTGTGGACTAAAGCAACTCTTTAAGTAATTGGGTTATGATGAAAGTAATACTATTGTTTTATTAATACTTACGAGTTCTTTCATTTTCTTTGAATTAAGCTTACATTGCTTAATGGTGCTTAGTACGGTGATGCTATTGTCTCGTAATTAGTAATATCGCCTTAGACTAACATGGCTGTGTTAATATTACTTCTAGTGATTTCCTAAGCTGAAGAAAATTCTTTTGCTTCAAAATATTATATTTTGCTTTTCATATTATTTGAGTGAGACCTGAATCGAATCTATGAAACGATCCTGTAACTTTATTTACTCTAATCAAACCTCAATGTTACGTGGTTAAGAAATACATTTAACTAATTATTAAATATATATCTAACTTTTTATGTGACTTTGATATTACTCCTGATGATAATAATAATAGAATACTATTAACGTAAGACAAGAACCAAGAATAATTACATTTAATATAAATAAAAGGACATAGAAGAAAACTATCTATTCATTTCAAAAAGGGTAAGAGACAGAAATATTCTTACTTTAATATTTATCTTTCAAGACTTTTTATAAAATTAATAGTCCTTCTTTAGCTATAACTTATTCGGTTCATAACCATAGCCTACTAAGCTTCGGTTAAATAATAATTCTTTATAAATACTACATGACTTTAATTAGTTTCAGTATTTTTCATAAGTAAAGAGTATCAGTCAATAAAGGATACCAAGTCCTATGATCCAAAAGGAAAGGAAGCAACAACAGGAATTTATGTTATTAGATTTTACTTTTGTTTTGCCTTCAGCTGACTGATACCTTAATATATATCTCTGTGCTATCTAGATTCATCAGGTTAACCACTTGAGGATCAAGATTCGTAACAGAAGAGTGGCGACCTTGCCAGGATTCGTTTCATACAGTTTCACTCAGTTTCATTAACGTTTCACTACTTAAAAATCAAATATTAATCATGCCTCAACTAATTAATAACGAAGATGCTCGAGTTTTCATAGAATCAGAACCCACATCCCTGATATTGACTGTCTGTCAAAATCTGAACTGAAAGTGCTTGCCTCACATCTCCAATTATCTGTCTCAAACATGTCTAAAGTAGAGGTGGCTCAGACCATAAAAACCCACCTGTTCCCTGTAGAAGGCGGGGAGGGTGACGGAGCAGTTGGTGGGATCCCTAGTAAACCTAGCCAACTTGATGAACAATTGCCACCTGGTTTTACCATTGATCAATTATTCGAACTAGAACAAAGCAGAGCAAAGACCGAGAACAAGCCAGACTAAATGCCGAACAAGCCAGAGCAACGACCGAACAATATGAATATCAATATCGTACGGCTCAACTAAATGTCCATACAAATGCTCCCGAAATTGCTCCCCCTCTGGGATTGACTATGACTAGTGTCATTCCACCTTTCACTGAGGATAATGTGCAGGATTTCTTTGTTTTGTTTGAGGAAGTTGCTGGAGGTATGAAGTGGACAAGAGATCAATGGCCTTTTATGTTACAAACTGTTTTGACAGGGCAGGCTCGAGCCACGTATTTGTCAGAAGTAGCCGAAGTTAGGCAGGATTATGACAATCTCAAAGAAGCTATCTTAAAAACCTATCAATTGCAGCCTGAGGCTTACAGGCAATCTTTCCGTAAAAACCAGAAGAAAGTAGAAGAAACCCATAAGGTATTTGCCAGGACCATGACTAAAACTTTCAATCATTGGGTCAAGAGTAAGAAAGTCACAAGCTACAACGATCTGAAGGAGTTGGTCCTGTTAGAAAATTTCCTATGGAAAATTGATTCTTCTGTATCCTATCATTTAAAGGGGAAAAAGGTAGATTGTCTTGCCGACGCCGCTGACATGGCTGACACATACGTGCTCAACAACAAATTTCGTGGAAAGAAGCCCTACGATAATTCTAGTTCTAATTCTAAGTATCCCAATCACAAATCTGACAGACCCAGTCACAAGCCTATAACGTCTTCCCCAGCTAGCCAAAATAGAAATGTTCCCCCAACTAAAAATGCGACTCAGGGCAATGGTAACAGAGGTGGGCCCCAAACTAATAGTAATGCTCAAAGAGGGAACTTTCCCGTATCCCCTAAAGTATGTACTTTTTGTGGCATGAGAGGCCACCTAGCTTATCAGTGCTGGGCCAAGGAAAAAAACCGAGAGATCGGGGCAGACAGTTGCCGCCGTATCTCAAATTCCATGTGTGCCTTTAATGCAGGGCTCCCGACAGAAGGAGTACCTAGCACCAAATGTTCCTTTAATGCAGGACTCCCGACAGAAGGAGTACCTAGCACCAAAAGTTCCTTTAATGCAGGACTCTCGACAGAAGGAGTACCTAGCAGCTAACGTAAATCATCTAGACAGGGGTGTAGTAGCATGTGTGGTGCAACCCAAGGGTTAAACCAATAATAATTTCACCATCAGTGCAGGACAGTTACCGTCCCTTTATTTCATCTGGCAACGTGAGATTAAATGGTTGCATGCATGAGGTAAAAATTCTGAGAGACACAGGTTCTACTAGCACCCTCATGGTGAATCCTTACACTGAGTGCCCACCTGGCGAACCAGTTGTAATGAGAGGTGCTGGAGGCCAGTTTTATGCATACTTGGTAAAAGGCGAAATTGAATGCGAGTTACTACAGGGTGAGGCCACCATAGCTTTGTGTAGGTCCCAAGATATCCCTGTGCCTGGGGTAACACTCCTTTTGGGGAATGATGTAGCAGGTGAGAAGGTCCGACCAGACCCCATTTTATCACTTTCCCCTGTTAACGAGCCACTAACCGGTGAGCTCGACAAGGAGTTGCCAACTGTTTTCCCTGTGTGTGCTGACAAACGTTCAATGTCTCAAGTAGCAGTTCCCTCAGACAGAAATATACCGAATGTAAGAGTTGATGAAAGGGATGATGAGAGTGTGAATGATGCTCCAACTGTGCCTGATGATGTGACTGAGGTGGATTTATCTGACGCCTTTATGGCTCATCTTGACCCTAATGATGACCATGAAACCCCTCCAAATTGTCCTAGCGGCCTGGTAGAGCTACAGAGAGATGATAGTGAATGCAAGGAGTTAGCTGCCAGGTCCGTGAGTGAAGAGGAATGTGAGAAGGAGGGTGGTGAATGTTTCTACCTCAAAGGAGGAGTATTGTGGCGAAGATGGAGACCGCCACACAGACCAATCGATGACGGGGCTTGGGACGTCCATCAAGTAGTAGTCCCCAAACCTTGTCGTAGAGATATAATGGAAATGGCACATTGTATACCATTGGCAGGACACCAAGGTGTGAGAAAAACTCTAGACAGAATCAGATCCCACTTTTACTGGCCAGGAATGCGTGCAGATGTAGTGGAGTGTTGTAGAGTGTGTCACACTTGCCAGATGACGGGAAAACCCAATCAAAAGGTGCCTGTACATCCTCTGGTGCCCTTGCCCGTTTTCGAGAATCCTTTTACTCGGGTGGTAGTGGACATTGTAGGCCCATTGCCTAAGACTTCCCAAGGTAACATTTATTTATTAACTATCATGGACATGGCAACTCGCTACCCAGAGGCTATACCCTTAAGGACTACCTCTGCTCCAACTGTTATCAAGGAACTGCTCAAATTTTTCACCAGAATGGGTTTCCCCCATGAGGTGCAAAGTGATCAAGGAACTAATTTTACCTCTACCATTTTCCAGCAGTCCCTGAAGGAGTTGGGTATCGAGCATGTAAAGTCTAGCACCTACCACCCAGAGAGTCGAGGGGTTCTCGAACGATATCATCAGACAGTAAAGGGAATGTTACGTAAGTATTGTACAGAGACCGGAGTTGAGTGGGATAAGGGGGTACCTTTTCTTTTATTTGCTACTCGTGAGGTTTTGGTCCTGCTCCCCCTTTTTGGCCAACCTTTATCTGCCAAGTTCAGGGGCCCATATAAGATCATTCGGAGGGTGAGCATTACCGATTATCTAGTCACTACCCCAGACAGGAGAAAGCCCACGCAAGTATTCCATATAAATATGTTGAAGCCCTACCATAGGTCCCCTGATTCCTCTCCTCCAGATTCTCCCACTGTGGCAGTGAATGTCAGGACCTGTGAGCAGCCTGGTGCGGACAAAGTCTTCAGTTCTCTTACTGATCCGCAACAGACTGTTCCAGAGCCTGAAGGTATCCATGCAGACTTTGACTTGTCATGTAGCCTATCCAACTTTCAGTATAATTCAGTGGCTTTGAGGGAATTACCATCTAAACTATGTCATCTTCCCTCTGATCAAGCGAACCATCTAATCTCTGTTTTATCTCAGTCTCCCAGTGTGTTCCGTGATACTCCAGGGCTCACTTCTTTGGCCGTGCACGACATCGACGTAGGGGATGCAACTCCCATTAACCTATCCCACTACCGTGTCTCGCCACAACGCAGGAGTATACTGCAGGTCGAGCTTGACTTAATTTTTTCAAACCAGCTGATCACAAGGGCCTTAAGCCAGTGGAGTAGTCCGGTCATACTTGTGCCAAAGCCAGACGGGAGCCATAGGTTTTGTAGGGTCTATAGGCAAGTCAATGCTGTCACAAAGAACGATACCTACCCACTGCCACGGATCAAAGATTGCATTTCCCAGGTTGGCCTCGTGCAGCAGTAAGTATAATTTATTGAGAGGATTATTTGGCAATTAGCTCTCCCTTGTAGCGAGGTAAATATCATGCTTTTGTAGTGCGCTTTCAAGCCTTCAGCTGTGAGATAATGCCTTGCAGTTCGAATAACGCTCCAGCTACGTTCCGGCTATGTTCTGATGTGGTACCTGGAGACGTTGCCTACTTTGGGTGATATCCTTATTATATCCTCATTATAATCTTGCTGTTGCCAATCTGATGGTGAATCTATTTATGTATTATGTTTAATATTCTGTACTATACTCCTTAAACTCTTTTCTAGGGGGGAGGTCTGACATACGGAGCCCTGTATGTTAATTTAAAAGTTAGAATTAGAGTTGAAGGAGCCCACTACCCAAACGGTGAAGCTGACTAGCGAACGAGCGAGTGGGCAAACCATCTCCCCCCCCATACCAGCATGCTAGCCTTCACACCTCGATGACCGATGCTATGACGTATGATCGACGCCAGGAGCTGTGAATGGACCTCGCACCTGTTATGTGATTCGAGGAGCTATGATTGGCGCCGGCACCACCCGCCGCCTCCTGATTCGTTCCTACACCATCATTGTTTGGTATATAAGACCCGAGTTGTGGGCATTCAAATCAGTCTCATTTGGAGTTGGGGAAGGTGAACTTGCAGCTGGAGGAAGACGGGGTGAAGTATTATAATGGGATTGTGACTGTCAGTCAGATTATATAAATGTGTGTTAAGTGTGTTCGGTGTAAACACTTACGTTATGTTGGTTAGTGAGATATGTGATTGGGAATTAACGTGATGTGTTTAATGTGTGTAATGTGTTTAACTATTTAATTGGGAATTAACGTGAACACTACTATTATGTGTTTAATTATTTAATTGGGAATTAACGTGAACGCTACTATTATGTGTTTAACTATTTGATTGCGAATTAACGTTAACGCTACTATTTATGTACTTAACTATTTGATTGGGAATTAACGTTAACGCTATTATTATGTACTTAACTATTTTAGTTGACTAACTTGTGGACTAAAGCAACTCTTTAAGTAATTGGGTTATGATGAAAGTAATACTATTGTTTTATATTAATACTTACGAGTTCTTTCATTTTCTTTGAATTAAGCTTACATTGCTTAATGGTGCTTAGTACGGTGATGCTATTGTCTCGTAATTAGTAATATCGCCTTAGACTAACATGGCTGTGTTAATATTACTTCTAGTGATTTCCTAAGCTGAAGAAAATTCTTTTGCTTCAAAATATTATATTTTGCTTTTCATATTATTTGAGTGAGACCTGAATCGAATCTATGAAACGATCCTGTAACTTTATTTACTCCTAATCAAACTTCAATGTTACGTGGTTAAGAAATACATTTAACTAATTATTAAATATATATCTAACTTTTTATGTGACTTTGATATTACTCCTGATGATAATAATAATAGAATACTATTAACGTAAGACAAGAACCAAGAATAATTACATTTAATATAAATAAAAGGACATAGAAGAAAACTATCTATTCATTTCAAAAAGGGTAAGAGACAGAAATATTCTTACTTTAATATTTATCTTTCAAGACTTTTTATAAAATTAATAGTCCTTCTTTAGCTATAACTTATTCGGTTCATAACCATAGCCTACTAAGCTTCGGTTAAATAATAATTCTTTATAAATACTACATGACTTTAATTAGTTTCAGTATTTTTCATAAGTAAAGAGTATCAGTCAATAAAGGATACCAAGTCCTATGATCCAAAAGGAAAGGAAGCAACAACAGGAATTTATGTTATTAGATTTTACTTTTGTTTTGCCTTCAGCTGACTGATACCTTAATATATATCTCTGTGCTATCTAGATTCATCAGGTTAACCACTTGAGGATCAAGATTCGTAACAATATATATATATATATATATATATATATATACACAGTATATAGATAGCCGTTCGGCTGGCTCAGTTGATAGCGGGCCTGCTTTACAGGTCTCGCGTTCAATCCCCGCTCAGATTGAAAAGTTTTTCCGAGGTATAGCCGGGGTTACCGTCTCCTCATGAGCAAGGGAGATGGGTAATGGTCTCTGGTTGATTAAAGATGTGTCAAGCGCTTGAGAATCCTCGAAGGAGGAGATACGGGCACTATATAAGTAACCAGACGATTATTATTATTATAATTATATTATTATATATATATAATTATATATACAGTATACTGTATATATATATATATATATATATACAGTATATATGGAGGTAAAATCACAAATACGTGTTATCAAAATATGTAGTAAAACTCACTTTTTGTATTTATATGCTAGTTAGCAACTCACAGATGATTTAGGACGGGTATTTAAGCCTCACTCTCCCCCTGTTTCCTTGTATTACCCTGAAGATGTCTTGAGAGAATAGACAAAAGCTTGGTGTTCCACTGTTTCAATTTACCTAGCGAGTTTTACTACATATACAGTATATATATATATATATATATATATATATATATATATATATATATAAGAAGATAAGTAGTGGAGGAGGAGGTGAGGATCAGGAGGTCAGAAGAGCGTGAAGCCATGAAAAGAGTGAAGTTGGGGAAAGCACCAGGAATAGATGGAGTGTGTGGGAAAATGCTGAGGTATGGTGGTGAGATAGTGATCGAATGGGTATGGAAAATGTGCAAACTAGCATGGGAGAAGCGGAGTGCACATGATGACTGGAAGACAGGCATAATAGTCCCCCTATATAAAGGTAAAGGGGAAAGAGGAGTGTGTGCTAACCACCGAGGAATATGTCTTCTAAGCTTAGTAGGGAAGGTGTACAGTAGGGTAGTGATTGAAAGAGTGAGAAAGAGAACAGCAAAATGGAAAGGTGACGAACAGGGTGGTTTTAGGAAGGGAAGAGGATGTGTAGATCAGATTTTTACCCTGAATTGTGTTGTGGAGAAATATCTGGAGAAGCAACAAAAACTGTATGTTGCCTTTATGGACATGGAGAAGGCCTATGACAGAGTGGATAGAGAAGGTATGTGGAAAGTACTGAGAATATACAGAGTAGATGGCAATTTGCTGAAAGCAGTGAAGAGCATGTATGAGGGTGCAAAGGCGGCAGTACCTAAGGAGAATGAGCAGAGCGAGTTCTTTGATCTGAATGTTGGGTTGAAACAGGGGTGTGTGATGTTCCCATGGTTGTTTACTGTATATATATGGATGGAGTCATGAAAGAAATACAAGGAAGAGCTGTGGATGTTGGTGTGTTGCTGATAAGGGAGGGAAACGTGTGGAAGCTACCTGTACTGCTGTTTGCTGTTGATACAGTTCTGATGAGCGATAATGAATGGGAGTTGCAGGGTCTGGTAAATTTGTTTGGAACAGTGTGCAAAAAACAGAATCTGAAGGTAAATGCGGGGAAGAGCAAGGTTATGATCTTCGAAATGAGTTACTTAAGAAGTGCGTGCGGAATTACATGAAGGGATAGACAGACGAATGAGGAAGTAAGAAGGAGGTGTGGTGTGGAGGTAGATGTGCTGGAAAGTGTGAAAAGGTACACCTTGAGATGGTTAGGCCATATGGAACGTATGGGAAGCGAGAGAATGACAAGCCTGGTTCACACATACAAGTGTTGGTGCCCGACTCTAGCAAGAGTGAGGACATTTTCAAATTCGGCAATGACTCGGGCTCGAAAAAATACATTCTTCATGACTCGTGTTACACTCGTGTGAGTCGTATTGGTATTGGGGTGTGACGTGGTGACTCCTGACGTGGCCTAGAATTTTCATGCCTGCATGAAATTTCTTGTCCCCGGGCTGGAACTCTTGGCGACTCCTCGTGACTCGTCGTGACTCTTTGTGATTCGTGTTGACTCTTGTTGAACTCTTCATAGCTCTTTGTGACTTGTGTTGACTCTTATTACACTCTTGGGTGAATAGGGCTCGATCGTCGAAATTCCGATGTGGCCGAAATGTACAAGAGTCAACACGAGTCACAAAGAGTTTATGCAGAGTTCAACAAGAGTCAACAAGTGTGCAATGCTAGTAACCAAGAGTTGAAATCATGATTCAGGGTTCATAGGTTTTGTGCAAGCACATGTTGCGTGGGTTCCGGGGTGTGGGTGCCAGGGTGTTTCCTGCGTGGTGGTGAGTGGATGTGTGGCAGGGGATGGGCGTCGTGGCAGGGCACCTGCACAATGGGGGCCACTCTTGGGAGCACTCTTTGTGACTCTTGTTGGACTCTAAGTAACTCTTATTGAGTCCCATTACACTCTTGTTGACTCTTGTTACACTCTTGTTGACTCGTGTTGACTCGTCCAGACTCTTGGTGACTCGGGCCAAAAAGATTACTGTTATTATTCAAATTTCCTCAACTCCTGTTGGGTTCGTGTTACACTCTTCGTGACTCTTGTTGACTCTCCGTGACTCGTACTGACTCTTGGATGAACACGTACTGACTATTGTTGACTCTTGGTGAATCGGGAAAAGTGACCTTACTCGGGCTGGTTCTTGCCAGAGTCACGAAGATCCATGAAGAGTGTCACTCTTAGCTTACTTGTACTTGACTCTGGCGCCTACTCTTGAATGTGTGAACCAGGATTAAGAGGGTGTACGAGAGCGAGGTGGAAGGACAGAGAGGGAGAGGTAAACTGAAGGAGAGGTGGAAGGATGGAGTGGGGAAGTATATGGATGAAGGAGGTGCTGGTTGGAACTCGGGAGGAGGGACGTCGACTGACTGGGGACAGAGGTGCATGGGGGCGGTTTTTTCGTGGCCACACCTTCGGGGATCACGGTGTCAGGCAATAGATGTATATGCAGTATATATATATACATACAGTATATAGTGTATATACAGTATATATATATATATATATATATATATATATATTATATATATATATGTATATATACAGTATATATATATGTATATATATGTAATGTATATATACAGTAATATATATATATATATATATATATATAATATATATATATATATATATATATAGAGAGAGAGAGAGAGGTGCAGTTAGATAGGTAACAGAGATATTCATATTTGTTTTCACCAACTCGCCAATTAATTTACAAATATTCCCAACTAATGAAATCAATGAAAGTAATGAATACATGTGGTGCTCCAAGGACTCGAACCTAGGATACTCACACCGAAATTCCGCACGCTTAGGCTATCAAGACAGTAATACGTTTACGCACACGCCTACGATATATTATGCATTCTCGAATACTGCATATTTATCTTAGCCAGTACACATACCTAACTGCACTCTGATAACGTAATGATTAGACAAATATATAGAAGAGAGAAAGTGGCGGGAAAGGTCCAGCGCAAGACATTGATTCAAGTAATGAATCAACATAAAGTGTGGTCATGAGGCAAATGAGGTATATAATTGATGCCGTGGACAAATCATTTAATGCTTAGTTCGGTCCGGTACTGTTCAAGGTTCGATAGCTGGCACTTGACTAACTCAGCTGGTCGGTTTATCTGTAGGTTGGTGTATAGGAACTACAAGTTACACCAGGTGTACTATATACTTTTTACTTACTATTTTCTATCTGTCTATTTTGCTGTCCTACTTTTCCTTTTGGGAACGGTAGGCTAGGAATCCTCCTCCCCTTGTAAATTTCATCTACTAGACGAGACAGAGAAAGGGGTGAAGGAACGCGAAAGTGGTAACATACCATAAAAATTGGAACTTTAAATGTTATTTCTGTTCGGTCTGTCTCGAGTTGGCCACCCCCAGCTACGGGGTGTGCTGCACAGTACCTATTATCAGTGCATTACCACAAAGCCCACCGAAACGCCAAACGAAATAAAAAAGTACCCTCATTGTTCCCTTAAACGATTTTCATCGCCCATACCAACGAATGGGCACATTCGGAACATGTCGCAACAAAATTTTGAATCCTCGGAGGATGATCGTTTGACTCGCAAGGGGTCTCGCAAGTTTTTGGATTGTTCAAAATTTGGCACGATATTCTCCGACGCAATGGTGAGGCCCTCAGAGCTCCTCTTTGACATCGGCGAGGGTGTCGCACGAAAAAGAGCGTTCCAAATTTCCGAAACTTCGCATGATGGCATGCCGAAAATCGCCGATGCACAATAATCATCGGAGGTTGCCTCGGCGATTACTCGCACATGTAAAGCGACGTGCGACCGAATACTCGTTGAGAGTATACTCGCCACGGGTATACTACGCACGAGGCGTGCGAAGGGCTGTGCGACGTAGACGAGTGCTCGGAAAATACCTCGCCGAGGCGAAAGAACAACTTCGGCGAGGTGGGTTTAAAAAAAGGATTATAGTGAACCTGTCAACCATTTTTTCTTTGCACCTTTCTTAAGCTGTAATTCGTAAACATACGGCAAGGACATTGCCAATCTCCGAATTAATGGGAGATGGGTAATTTTTCTGGTCCCCTTTCTTTCCCATGGTTAACCCCATTAGTTTTCAGATTCTATGGTGTTTGGCCCATTAGTATGGCGATTTTAAGATATTTCACCCCATTTCATTGTCAATATTAAGAATTTTCTTGTCATTTAGGCGTTGAGTTTTTCCTGGCTAGCGATAGCGATGCTGTACTTTATGAGGAACCGGCCTTCGACCAGGACATTTTTCTATCGAAAAATGTACAAATTGATCTTGAAGGAGGGTGTTGGGGGGTGCTTTATATGCTTAATGGAGGTCTAGGGATGAAACTAATTAAATTATGAACAAATATATAAATGAAAATTTTTTACGCCCAGTATAAGAAATTAACCCTCTCGCATCCAGCAACTTAATTAGCAAACTTATGGTAAGACATTCTGTAATTTGCCATGAAATATCAGGCTGTTTTCGAAGCCTTGTGTTTTTCTGTATTTTCATCCACCAGAATGCTGTTTATTGTGATGTACCATATGTCAATGGAAAGAGGAATATTTATAGTACATGATAAAACAAAACAAAAATGTAAATAAATCGAAATATGAAAGTGTAAATGAGTCCGGAATACAATTATTTCCCATGCAATTGTCTTCACACCGTCCTAGCTCTAAATTGTGAGTGATGACCATATATATATTTTTTTTTGCTCAAATAATAGTATTTTTTCTCCTCTTTCCAAATCTGCAAACAAAAATTGTTTATCTTCGATAGTTCTCAAGCAGTAACCGATTTTTTTTTTTTTTTTTTTTTATTGATATGGTTTATAACATTTTCGATTTATTTCGTTGCTACGATGTGTATGGTTTTAAATTTAGGCTGTATGAATACGGCAAATAATGCTGATGAGTATAAAACAAACTAGAAGCTCCTAGGACAATACTTTTTGTGCTATGAATATTTGAAATGAAGAGCCAAAATGTGAATATTTATGCTTCACCCATCTCTGTTCCGGCGATGCTAGCCGGGTTCCGAGCTGTTCCCCACCTTGTGGTTGCCTTATTTGCTCGGATACGTATATAACTGTATATATCACCAGAATCGAAAAATGTGCTCTTTCCAATGGTGAAAACAAAAATAATATAGCGTAATTGGTTCGCGAGCTATGCGCAATTGTTTCCATGCAGTGACCGAAAAAGAAAAAAATAGATATGGTTCATAACATTTTCGATTTATTTCGTTGCTACGAAGTGTATGGTTTTAAATTTAAGCTGTATGAATACGGCAAATAATGCTGATGAGTATAAAACAAACTAGAAGTTCCTAGGACAAATACTTTTTGCGCTATGAATATTTGAAATGAAGAGCCAAAATGCGAATATTAACGCTTCACCCGTCTCTTTTCCGCCAATGCTAGCCGGGTTCCGAGCTGTTCCCCACCTCGTCATTGGTTTATTTGCTCGGATACGTATATAACTGTTTATATCACCGTCATCGGAAAATTATGCTCTTTCTAATGGTGAAAACAAAAATAATAGAGCGTTATTGGTTCGCGAGCTATGCGCAATTGTTTCCATGCACTGTTATTGTTATGTAAATATATGAGAATGTTTATACAGTTGTATATCTTTGCCACAATGTACAACATTTATATAAATATATAAATATAATATATATACCGTATATATATATATATATATATATATATATATATATATATATATATATATATATATATATATATATATATATATATATATATATATACGGTATATATATATATATATATATATATATATAAAATAAATGAAATACAAATATAAATAAAATTAAATAAATAAAATCAAATAAATAAATATATAAATAAAATACAAATGTAATAATAATATAAATACTCGATTATGGGCCTTGGGCTTGCTCGGGACCTTGGGGCTGATCCGCTAGACACCCTGGGGAACAGGAATAAAAAAGAAAAAAAATATATATATACCGGGTATAAATATCTATCTATCTATCTATCTATATTCTCAGGCCCAATCCCCATTTTGGGGGTAGCCGGCTCAAGACAGAGCAAGAACAGGGAAAACACAAAAACAACATAAAACAAAAAATAAACACAGATAAAAAACACAAACTCTCACACATCCAGGTCACCCAGGAGAAGACCCAGAGACCAGGGTTACCAAGGTCGCTCCAGCACTCCCCTGGCCCCTGACCACCCGGAGAGGTTCCGATCTTGGCAGGCAGACATGCAGCGGAGCCAAAGCGACAAGCCCTCCCACCACACTTCCAGGCACACCCTTCATATTAATCGTCTCCCGGGCCAGGCGCCTGATGGACTATTATCTAGTCCAACTTGCGCCCGACCCCTTACTCCAAATGACCACATGTTCACTCAACTATTCACAAGCATTCTCCATTCACTCCTGTCCACCACCACTTCCCCTGCCTGATCTATAGTCATTCCTCTATCATCCAAAGCCTTTCTTACACAGTCTCTCCATCTCAATGGGGGTCTTCCTGCCCTTCTATCTCCCCTTGTACCTGACTCACATATTCTCTTTGTAAGCCTCATCTCCCATTCGTTCAACATGACCATACCAGGTCAGCACCCTTCTGTGTACTCTGGCTGACAAATGGTCCTGCTGCCCACTCTCCTGCATATCTTTTTATTCTTCAATCTGTCTCTACAAGTCACTCCACACATACTCCTCAGCTCATCTCCATCACATCCAGCCCTCTTTTCTCCTTCTTCTTCAGAGCCCATGTTTCAGCCCCATACATCACTGTTGCACAACAATTCCTTGATACAGTGCACTTTTTACTTTCACTCCGAGATTTCTCGTCTTCCACATACTTCCCATTGCTCCGAAACCTTCCTTCCTTCACACACTCTCTGTTTACCTCCACTTCCATCCACTCCTGTTTATCATTCCTCCTAGATATTTAAAACACTCTACTTGTTCCAATATTTCCCCATCCAGCCTCACATCTAGATTCACCCTATGCTCTCCCCTATTACACACCATTACTTTACTTTTATTTACGTTCACCTTCAGTTTCCTCCTTCCACAAACCACACCAAACTCTTTGTCTACCCAATGCAGTTTCTCATCAGAATCCGCCACCAATGCTGTGTCATCAGCGAACAGCAACTGATTCAGCTCCCAATCTCTACCATTCTTTCCCGGCCAATGACATTCCATTTTTCTACAGAAACTACATATCTTCCGACCACACAACAGACGAATCCATTATGAAAGAAATAATTCACAAAAACGTCCTCCCCACCAACCCTGACAATAAAATGAAACTCATTATTTACTACAAATCTCCTAAGACCTCCAACCTTGTCCTCCGTAACCGCCCCATTTCCACCAACCAACCGAAAGACGATCATGTGATATACCAGCATATTTGCACCTGGGGGACTGTGGACCCCTATCCTATGTTGGAATGACACAGACTCGCCTTTCCCGTCGACTAACCCTCCATCTTCAATCTGGCGCTATAATAGATCACTATCAAGCCCCCCACCATCTTGCCCTAACTCGCGCCGACCTAGACAAACAAACTACCATACTCGACAAAGAATCAGACCCCAGAAGACTAGCTATTTTAGAAGCTCTATACATCCAAACGCTCAACCCCAGCATCAACAACCAAACACAAGACCTTCAAATTCTTCCTTCAGGCAAGCGCTACAGGCATACTGCCCCCCTTCCTCTCGCCCTGTGCCCCCCTCCCTTACCTTTCCGCGCTCAGCACACAACTGACAACACCAACCAATCACAGCCACCCACAGCCAACAACCAACCACCGATACGATTTAGTGCCCGTCTCGCGAATAGACTGCCTTCCACCAATGAACAGCCACCCCACATCCAGTAGCTCCGCCCACCTACCTATTCTTGATCCTCGAATTTTGTAAAAATATGTTGCTTTGTCCTTATTCTAATCATTACCTGTCCATTCCCTGAAGATGCAAGATGTTTACTTGTGAAACGTTGGATCCACCATGAATTTTGCTAACCTGTTGTACCTCATCTCTGAACCCCAGAGGAAAATTGTTAGAACTATTGAAAGCTGTAACAATAAAATCCTGAATGCTGAAACTGCTGTTGCCTTTAACCTCGTCTGTTTAAAAGAGAAATATATATATATATATATATATATATATATATATATTATATACCGGGTATATATATTATATATATATATACGGTATATATAAATAAAAAAAAAAATATATATAATAATAATATAAATACTCGACTATGGGCCTTGGGCGTGCTCGGGACCTTGGGGCTGATCTGCTAGACACCCTGGCGAACAGGAATAACAAAAAAAAAAATATATATATATACCGGTATATATATATATATATATATATATATATATATATATATATATATATATATATATATATATATATATATATATATATATATATATATATAAATAAAAAATAAAATAAATAAAATAAAAAATATACTAATAATATAAATACTCGATTATGGGCCTTGGGCTTGCCCAGGACCTTGGGCTGATCTGCTAGACACCCTGGGGAACAGGAATAACAAAAAAAAATATATTCGGTATATATATATATATAATATATATATATAATATATATATATATATATATATATATATATATACATAATTAAAATGAAATAAATAAAAAAAAAAAAAAAAAACTATTAAATCAAATATATAAATATTTAAATAAAATACAAAATATAATAATAATATATATACTGTAATATAACTAAAATTCCATAGAGTACTTACCATACTTCCTGTAAGCATTCCTGTGACATCTTCGTGATTATAATGTATTTAGTTCGTAGGCAGTATTTATTGATAAATATATTTGTCTTTCAAGCAAAAAATAGTGTAAAGTCATCAATGATACCTAGACAAATCTGCATTAATATTCAAGGGGTTAACCAAGATTCACTCCCCTCAGTCACCAAAAGTCACAAGTAACATCTTATATACATATATAGGTCGAATTATTCACTAAACACTTTCACTGGGCCTGCCTATAGCTAGACATGGTGGGCCAGAGGGAGGGAGCCCAGAATTTAAAGGGCCGGGACCCTGCCTCACAGTCTGGGGGCCGGGAAACTACTGACTTTACAGAGGCCCGCGCTCCTCAGAGAGGGACGCTATGGGGTTGCTAGATACTTCCTTTTGTAACTTACTGATGCCTAACTTACCAGTCCAAATTGAGTCAAAATCGAGTCATAAACTTATATTTGGCGAATATTTCTAACTTACAGGTGGCATTATGATGCGATTGCGTCATACGAGCACTCTTGGAGGGGTGGCGTTATGACGCGATCGCGTCCTATAGATGCGGGAGGGTTAAGTGTAGGTTTATGACCCAGTTTTCAAATTCTAACCATTCAATTTTACACATTTCGTTTACTAGCCCTTGTATATATTTGCATTATTAATTTAACCCCAATTACGCTTTGCTCGCTGTGTGATGTATTAATGTCTGTCAGATGTTGAATAGAGTGTGTAAAGATAGAAATTTGTTTGTGTATCTCACTCGAAACTATGAATCAAACTTTATATAATGCTGATAGCAATTATTGATCGAAATATAGTTGGTGCCGCTACATTACTTATTTGGGCAACTGTACCGGCGACATATATTTGATTATATTACAGCTACTTGTTGAAGATTATATGAAGCATAGGAAGGCTATATGGTAGCTAAAATGATTGATTGAGATAGTGTGTAGCCTTCTTATGGGTAGACGTGCTTCCAAAGCTGAATAAAATCGTATACTAATTGTCAGCATAAAATGAAAAAGACGTCACCGTTACTGAATGGGTTGTCTTAGTTACCCCTTACAGTACCGGCGACGTTTTTTGTTTTTATTTCAGCTGCATTTAGACGATTTTGTGCAGCTTAGGAAGGATATATGGTAGCTAAAATCTAGCTATCCAGATAGTCTGTAATATTTTACGGGTAGCCATCCTTCCTAAGCTGAATATAACAGTCTAATAGTTGCCAGAATATAATGAAAAGGACGTCACCGGTACTGAAAGAGTTAAATACCGGTACTACAATAACGTTCAGCCGTATAAAGACACATCCGCTCCCGCTATCAGTATTAGGTTGAGAAGAATGAGATATATGATAGAGGTGTTCAAGTGGGTTAGTGGGATTAATAAAGGGGACATGAAAAATTTACTGAAGCTCAGTGATAGCAAAAAACTCGAACAAATGGTTTCAAATTAGATAAATTTCGTTTCAGAAAAGATGTAGGCAAATTTTGGTTTGGTAACAGACTTGTAGACATGTGGAATAGGCTACCAAGTGATATGGTAGGATTGAGAACGATAGGGAGCTTTAAATAAAATTAGATAGGCATATATGGACGAGATGGGTTGGGTATGAGGGGGGATCTGCTTGGTTAGGGCCGATCGGTGCTCTGCAGACTCCATAATCTTGTGTTGATCTCTGACCGTTTTGGTGAGGTCAGTCCTCAAGGTATTAGTAAGTTGGGTATATAATTAGGCCTTGTAATTGGGGTTGGGTGTGACAGGGATCTGCCTTGTGTGGGCCGATCAGCTTTCTGCAGACTCCAGTTTTCTTATGTTCTTATGCTTGTGCCATGAAATATATGCAAAAAGTTTTCAGATAATCTCGCCGAGGTCATCGCCGAACCATCGCTTAATTTGCCGAAGACGTCGCAGAACATACGCCGAGGATTCGTTCATCCCTGGCATTATTTCGCAATATTTTATTGAAAATGTGACAGTTCTTGCCGAGGTCATCGGCGAACCATCGCTCAATTTGCCGATGTTGACGTCGCATAATGTCGCCGATTATGTCGCATCCATCGGACACATCGTCGCCGAGTGTAACTTGTCAACAGTTTTTAACAGTCAAAATCGTATATGTCGCATAAATTCGTTGCAAAATGCCAAAAATACGTCCTCGGCGATGACATTTTTTTTAAATCGTACCAGTGGGAAAGGGGCATAAGGGTTCGAGTCTTGGAGGGGAGACATTGAAGCACATACGCAAAGCACCTCCAGAGATGGGGCTGCTTCGAGCCATGAGTAGGCAACCAAGTGCCATGCATCTTGCAAAGGCAAGATGGCAAAGGCTGGTTGCAGCTCTAAGTGCTTTACATGTCTCACTCCCAAGACTGGAATGAGACCTCACGGGCTTCACCGTGTTGAACGGTTGAATGTACAGGCTCTCAGCCTATGCCCGAGAGAGAGTAAGTTGGATTATAGAAACAAATAAATAAAAATCCTCCTTTTGGGACTTTGATGAGACTTTTTCTATTACGCTAGACATAACGAAAGCCTTCAACAGAGTCTGGCACAAATGTCTAATTTCCAAACTACCCACCTTCTGTTTCTATCCCTCTACCTGTGCCTTGGTCTATAATTTCCTTTCTGACCATTCCATTGCTGCAGTTGTGGACGGCCATCGCTAAATTCCTCAACCTATCAACTCCAGTTCCTCAGGGTTCTGTCTTGTCTCCAGTTATCTTTCTAATATCCATTAATGCTCTCCTCAACTGCACCTCTAGTCCCATCCACTCATAAGGTAATGACTACCTTACACTATTCAACTAATTTTTTCACAACAACCCAGAATGCAATCACTCCAAACGTCATGTGATGAGGCGATAGAACGCCTATCTTGTGATATATCAATTATTTCTGATTGCGGCAAATAATATCTTGTTACTTACAATTCCTCCAAGACCCAATTTCTCCCTCTATCTACTCGTCGCAATCCTCCACAAGACTATCAATTACTCTTCAACAATACACAAATCAACTCTTCATCTTCTCTCAATATTCTAAGTGTATCTTTGTCATCCAACTGTTCTTGGAAAGATCATATTACTACTCTTGCTATAACAGAATCCCAGAAGTTAGGTGTGCTCAACCGTCTATCTGGGTTCTTCACCCCCGCACAGCTTCTTGATCTGTATACGGGCACAGTACGCCCATGTATTGAGTATTCTTCGTATGTGTGGGGAGGTTCCACCCGTACCGCACTTCTCAAAAGAGTAGAGTCAAAAGCATTTAGCCTCATCCACTTATTTCCTCTTACTAGTTCCCTACAATATCTTTCTACATGCCACAGTGTTGCATCTCTTTCACCTTTCTATCGCTATTACAACCAAAGTATATACACACTAACAAGTAGACCCACCAGATACTCAAATTTCTGGTAGCTCGTCGAAATTTGTTAGTCTTGTAAAACCGTGACGTCACGCATGGGATGTAGGCTAGATGTTGACAACATGGGGAGAATGTCGTTCCACCTTTTTTTCCATTATTAACTCATACTGGTAGAAGCTTTGCATATTTTATGGCTAGAAATTCAAGAAAGCAATATATTAAGAACAAAGAGAATATGAACAAAAATCAATCAAGTCATTCATTTTGTAATGATATTCGATATAAATATGCAGACGAAGAAAGCTCATGCCCTGCAGCCGGTATACTTCTACTATATTCACGCCCAATTACAGGTATATGTCGATGTATATTTACAGTATGTCTTGAATTAGGTTTAGTTACGTTGGTTGGGATAGTTTTTATCATCAAAGTATTTTAAATGCATCGAAATAGAATCGTGATTCGGTGTAAATGTCAGGGCATAGCGGCTGCGGCCATGCCATCCCCGCAGACGAAAGCACAGTTGTCATAGCGAACTCTCTTTTAGAGCATTTAATATATTACCCAGGTCTATTATTGTATGCAGGCGAAAGTTATAATAATTAAACCAGACAAAAGCTGGAAATGTTTTAGGTACTCATGATAGTGGTGAAAAAGAAAACAAATTAAAGAATATGTTAGTCATAATAACGGGGTTCGTGTGTGTCTGTGTTCCCGAGTGGCTTTAGACGGTGTTGCCATAATTATATCAAAGTATCTTTGTTTTCTTGTTCTTTTTTCAATTGTTCAGTACCTACAGTACAATCATACTGCATGTACCCGGGGTACGTTGTGGTCACTACATTTAAAGGCAGTTTATACTGTTCAGGCAATCATGTGTTAGTGGGAGAAGGTTAATGGGAAAATAATAAAGAACACACTTAAATTATCGTATGCGCCAGCTGTCCTAGTGTGCGCCGCCCTCCACCACCACGTATATTCTTCGTATTTTTCACTATCTTATACACAGTAAACACCCCCTTGACCAATATATCGCAACATTAACCCATTTTTAAGACAATTCACCATAATCCTCATTATGGAACACAATAGGTTAGCATAATGAGTTGATGACTGGCCAATACTGCATGCAGGCAGTATGCAGAGACCTTGGCTATGATATTCATACAACGATTTTATCCCGAAAATGATATAATAATGACTCCTTACAGTGGTGACAAGCTCACAAAATAAGGTCATTAGACTTAATCGCAACTAAATATAGTATACTCCAATGAAAGACATGTTATTCAGCTTTTCAAAGTCACACCTCCTTAGATTCTTCAGGTTTGCATATGAAATATGGTCCTACTGTCCCATGCGTGACATATGAAATATGGTCCTACTGTCCCATGCGTGACATATGAAATATGGTCCTACTGTCCCATGCGTGACATATGAAATATGGTCCTACTGTCCCATGCGTGACATATGAAATATGGTCCTACTGTCCCATGCGTGACGTCACACTGGATGTCGGAGGTTCCAATATTACTTCGGTGAGTTAACTTCTTGTATATAAACTTTGATTACAACAATCAGTGTTCCTCAGAGCTCTCTCAGTGCATACCCTCTCACTTGAGGCGATTGTGAAGCACCGCCTTTCAACACAGTCCCACTCCTATTCTGTCCAACTCTTCAATCCAAGAATTGACAAATTTTCTCAGTCTTTCTTCTTCTCAACTAGTGAACTCTGAAACTCTCCCTCAATCAATCTTTCCTTCATCCTAAGACTTAAACTGTTTTAAACATCATGTGCCGAGGCATTTAGATCACAACGTCCCCTGAATTTGGCTCTCTGTCACTCGTTTGATTCTGGGGGAGACACGCATTACAGGTAACCTGTCTTTTGTCTCCTTCATACACATAAAAAAGTATAAGGTGGCGAGTTTCATACTGTGGCTATTTCAACTTTATCAACTCTGCGAAGTGGTATCGCACACACAGATCCCGCCCGTATACTGTGCACCAGTAGCTAGCCTGTCTGTCGTCGTCGTCGTCATCGTCGTGGTCCGTCTGTCTGTCTGTCCGGAAACTCCTCCTAGACTGTTTGATGGATTTTGACCAAATTTCACAGGTATATTCATTTGGTCAATGCGAAGGTCAGTCAAAAAGAAATATTCCATTTAACTTAAAGGTTAAGGTCAAAGGTCAAGGTTAAATATAAGGTCAATAATTCATATTTTTTAGTTCTTACTCAAATGTCTTCATTTTCACTATACAAGTTACAGTACTGGTAACCTCTATATCATATTGACCAAATTTTAGGTAAATATTCCTAAGGGTAAGGTCAAAGGTCAAGGTCAAAGTTCAAAATACGTTTTTCACTAGTATTTCTTATACTAACTGTTAGATTCTCACTAGGCTTACCATGTATATTCGGAATACCTTGGCGAAGGTCATACAAGAAACTATACAATTCCATAATAAAGGTCAATGCCACAGGTCAAGGTCAAATAAAAGGTCAATATGCTATTTTCTTTACTTTTCATGCAAACTTCACAAAATTTGGTGAGATAGTTGCACTTCAAATGAAAAGGAAAATAATACATTTGGACACACATCATAAGGGTCAAGATAAAGGTCAAAGGTCAAGGTCAACTATTCTATTAATATATATATGAAACTAACTGATGGGTTTTAATTAAATTAGGCCTGCTTATTTGATTTTCCGGGGCAATGTAAAAAAAAAAAAAAAAAAAAAAAAAAAAAACTCTACATAGAGGTCAAGGTCAATGGTCAACTTTAACTATTTATTTTACTTTTTACTCAAATGTCTTAATTTTCACTATACAAGTTACTGGTAACCTATATATCGTATTGACCCACTTTTGATGTAAAGAATCTTAAGGGTAAGGTCAAAGGTCAAAGGTCAAAATAAGTTTTTCACTAGTATTTCTTATACTAACTGTTAGATTCTCACTAGGCTTATCATGTATATTCGGAATACCTAGGCCAAGGTCAAACAAGAAACTATACAATTACATATGAAAGGTCAAGGTCACAGGTCAAGGTCAAATAAAAGGTCAATATGCTACTTTCTTTACTTTTCTTGCAAACTTCACACAATTTGGTGAGATAGTTGCACTTTAAATGAAAAGGAAATAATACATTTGGACACATATCATAAAGGTCAAGATAAAGGTCAAAGGTCAAGGTCAACTATTCTATTAATATATATGAAACTAACTGATGGGTTTTAAAGAAATTAGGCATGGCATGCTTATTTGACTTTCTGGGTCAATGTCAATAAAAAAAACACTCTTACATAAGGTCCAGGTCACAGGTCAAGGTCAAAGGTCAACTTTTACTATATATTTTACTTTATTCTCAAATGTCTTAATTTTCACGATACAAGTTACTGGTAACCTTGATATCAAATTGCCCACATTTTAGATACATATTCTAAAGGGTAAGGTCAAAAATCAAGGTCAAAGGTCAAAATAGGTTTTCTACTAGTATTTCTTATACTAGCTGTTAGATTTTCACTAGGCTTACCATGTTTATTCGGAATACCTAGGCCAAGGTCATGCAAGAAACTATACAATTCCATATGAAAGGTCAAGGTCAAATAAAAGGTCAAGATGCTATTTTCTTTACTTTCCATGCAAACTTCACAACATTTGGTGAGATAATTGCACATTAAGTGAACAGTAAAATAATAAATGTCGAGACATGTAAAGGTCAAGATAATGGTCAAAGGTCAAGGTCAACTATTCTATTGATATATATGAAACTATCTAATGGGTTTTAATGGAATTATGAATGCTTTGATTTTCATGGGCAATGTCAATGCAAACAAAAATGTACTCTTACATAAAAGTCAAGGTCACAGGTCAAGGTCAAAGGTCAACTTTTATTATTTATTAAGAAAGATTACTCAAATTTTGGAAAACTGGCTGTGTTATGGCTTATTACTTAAATATTATATATGTATCAAATTTCACATACATATTGTAATAGTTAAGGTCAGAAGTAAAAGTCAAAACAAAAGTATTTGTCATTTTCCCTAAACTCCTCCTAGACTGTTTAATGTATTGTCACCAAGTTATACAGGTAAATTCAGTTGGTCAATGCGGCGACCATCCAAATATATGTATTTTATTTTATGTCAAAGGTCAAGGTCACAGTAGGCCTACTGTATATGATCACTATTTGTAATAAATATTCAAAATGCTGCAAAATAGTGTTACGCGGACCTTATTATATATAAATATTTTAATAGTTAAGAATCAATGTGATCATAAATGTAATTATATATATACATATTATATATTCCCAGGCGGACATGAACCACCAACAGTCAGGACGAGTGTGTATGCTTTAATCCACTACACACAAGTATCCTCTATCACACCGTAGTATAGTCGATTATAGTATAGGTACTTGTTTTGACTGTCGGTGGTTCAAGTCCAGCTGTGAGTATAAAAACATTTAATATATATACAATATATATATATATATAAATTGCATATAAACCAATTTCACCTAAGAGATTCAATACTACTTGCAGAGTTCAAGATCGCAGAGTTGCGTATGCATTTTTTTTTTTTTTTTGGTAATGCGAAAACTGCACACCCATTTTATTTGTATTAACACATACCAAATCAATAATGCATGCTTCTTTGTTTCAGGTTGTAACGACTGTGGTCACCTACTTGATTGTGGCTCTACAATTCTGAATATGTGCATCGTTTCACATGCAGTAAGGCAAATATCCGGCAAACATGGGACAGAGGATTTGCCGAATTATCTGTATTGCACTATTGGATGGTATATATAATTACAAGACAATAATATATTTATCATTCTAATTTATCATTCAAATATCACTAAATATGCAATTTAAATGAAAGGTTGGCAAAAATATACCTTCATAATTATGCACTTTGATAATTCCCTGAGAAAAGGTGCCATCTGTGTAATAGATGGCGTATTATATATCCCATGTAAATCCGAGGCAGGTAGACCACTATATAGGGAGGAACTTTCCTCCCCTATATGTTGTGTCAATAATAGAGCCCCATCTATGATCAATCAATCAATCAATGGGGTCATACGGCGCGACAGTGCGTGGCCGCACTCACCCGCTGACGCCACCCAAGGGGATCATCCCTGGAAAGCCTCCAGGCATCTGCCTGCTCTATATTATATATTCCATAGCATAATTTACCAAACAATCTTCTGCCATGAGTTCCGTGGTCTTCCCACCGGCCTCCTCCATTCAGGGATGTCTTCTGTAGAGACCACCTGGTGAGCGGGATCAGCTTCAGGGAGGCAAACCACATGCCCATATAGCCGAAGTTGGCGTTCACGGATTATGTAACTAATATGATAATCAGCATTAAGTAACTTTTGCTAAACTGTATATTATCCTAGGGTAAGGGCAAGGATTCTAGAGAAAGGATGGGAAAAAGAGAGGTCACAGTTCTGATAATAGTGATCCGTGCACATTAAAGATGGCAGCACAATCACAAAAGAAAATAGGAGGGTACCTATTAATTCGTAATAATCACTACCTTGTACTAATAACGCTATGAATAATCAAATTAACGTTATCTACAGACTCAGTAAACATGACAGAGTTCAATAGACATAAGTAGAGGCTACTGTAAAGGCCAGATCATCGTGAAATTGTCGTCATTATGAGGAGGTTCACAGTTAAGTCTCTTCTACCCCTGCCATTGTTGTTGTGAGATTCGGGAGTTGCCAACGTCAAAAAGATATCCCTAGATATCATAAGTATAACCTGAGAACGTATTTCGTGTAAATGTCCAGTTTTAGTGCAAGTTTACAATTTAACATCTACATAACATGTAACTTATAATATATATTCAAAATTACATTTTCATGGTTGTGCTGCTTGGAGTTATACAGCTTGCATCATATATAAGTATTTTTGTATAGTGTATAATTATGTATACTTCATTGTTTCCTCTTGCTTATATATATCTATTTATTATAAATATTTTACATGTGTTTTTACCCACATTAATTTACTCATAAAGACGTTATATCTATCTATCTATTGCTTGACGCCGTGATCCCCGAAGGGGTGGCCACGAACGAACCGCCCCCATGCACCTCTGTCCCGAGTCAGTCGACGCCCCTCCCCCCAACCAGCATCGCCTTCGTTCATGTACTTCCTCACTCCATTCTTCCACCTCTCATTCGGTCTACCTCTCCCTCTCTGTCCCTCCACCTCGCTCTCGTACACCCTCTTCGTCATTCTCTCGCCTTCCATATGGCCAAACCATCTCAAGTTGTTCCTTTTTAGACTTTCCAGCACATCTACTTCCACACCACACCTCCTTCTTACTTCCTCATTAGTCTGTCTATCCCTCCATGTAACTCTGCACGCACTCCTTAAGTAATTCATTTCCACTGCTCTCACTCTTGGTCTGAGTCTCTCAACCAACGTCCATGCTTCGCTTCCGTAAGTCAGTGTCGGGATTACCACACTGTCATGCAAGGACTTCTTCACTTCCATACTGACCACCCTATTTCTTGTTACTGCTTTTAGTGTTCCTACAACCCTCTTCCCCTGTTGTACCCTCTCCCGCACTTCTTCATTCATAGTCCCATCTTTACTCAACACACTGCCCAGATACTTAAAAGAGTTGACGATCTCCATAGCCTGACCGTTCAGCTTCATCTCACACTCTGTGACTTCACCCCTTTCGAAGACCATAACCTTGCTCTTCCCCGCATTTACCTTCAAATTCCTTTTTTCGCACACTGTTCCAAACTCATTTACCACACCCTGCAACTCCCATTCATTATCACTCATCAGAACTGTATCATCTGCAAACAGCAGTATAGGTAGCTTCCACTCAATTCCCTCCCTTTTCAGTAATACACCAATATCCACTACTCTTGATAGTATTTCTCTCATGACTCCATTCATATATACAGTAAACAACCACGGGGACATCACACACCCCTGTTACAAACCAACATTCAGGTCAAAGAACTTGCTCTGCTCACTCTCCACACGTACTGCCGCCTTTGCACCCTCATACATACTGTTCACTGCTTTCAGCAACTTGCCCTCTACTCCGTATATTCTAAGTACTTTCCACAAACCTTCTCTATCCACTCTGTCATAGGCCTTCTCCAAGTCCATAAAGGCAACATACACCTTTTGTTTCTTCTCCAGATACTTCTCCACAACACAATTCAGAGTAAAAATCTGATCTACACATCCTCTTCCCTTCCTAAAACCTCCCTGCTCGTCGCCTATCCATTTCTCCGTTCTCACTCTCACTCTCTCAATCACTACCCTACTGTATACCTTCCCTACTACGCTTAGAAGACATATTCCTCGGTGGTTACCACACACTCCTCTTTCCCCTTTGCCCTTATATAGGGGGACTATTATGCCAGTCTTCCAATCATCGGGTGCACTCCCCTTCTCCCATGCTAGTTTGCACATTTTCCATACCCATTCTATCACTATTTCACCACCATACCTCAACATTTCCCCACACACTCCATCTGTTCCTGGTGCTTTCCCCAACTTCACTCTTTTCATGGCTTCCCACACTTCTGACCTCCTGATCCCCACCTCCTCCTCCACTACTTCTCTTCTTCTCCCTCCCATACCATCTCCAGCTATGTTTGCTGGCTCTTCATTCCTTACATTTAGCAACTCACTGAAGTACTCCCTCCATCTTTCGACTCTCTCTTGCTTCTCGGCTAGCATTTTCCCATTCTTATCTTTCACACGCTTACTGTTTCCCTTGCTACCTTCCCTAACTTTCTTGACTTCTTTCCAGAACAGTTTCTTACTCTCCCTCCATTTTACATTCAGATTCCTTCCAAATTCCTCATCTACTCTTATCTTACTTTCCTTCACTACTCTCTTCACCACCCTCTTACTCTCCACGTACCTCGCTCGTTTCTGTCTCTCGGAATCTTCATTTCCTCTACTACCCAACCACTCTCTATATGCTTTCTTCTTTTCTTCCACAGCTATTCTTACGTCTTCTGTCCACCATGCTGTACCTTTCACTCCCCTCCCTCTTCTCCTCACTCCACACACCTCCTGACATGCTGCACAGATCTCATCCTTAAACACCTTGCTCATCTCCTCCACTTCCTCCATAACTTCCAGGTCGAACCCACCTCGTCGTCTTTCCACTGCTCTCCTGTACTCCTCCCTGACTTCCTCCTCCTGCATCCTCTCCACCCTCCTCACCATTCCACCCTCCTCTCGCCTCCCTTCAGTTCTCCTCACCCACTTCTTTTGTATCCTAACCTTAGCTACCACTACATAATGATCAGACAGACCCCCTCCAATACCCCTATACACCCTAGCATCCATCACAGATTTCTTCATTCGCTCATCCACACATACATAATCAATCAATGACTTTTGTTCCACCACTGTCGTATCCTTCATCGTCAACATCCGTTTCCACGTGTACCTGTGGATTATTCTGTGTCGGAAGAAGGTGTTGGCTATCCACAGCCTCCTCCCCACACATATGTCCACAAGTGCACTACCATTCCCATTCACCTCTGATGGTACCTCCCACCCTCCCACCACTCCCTCAACTTTCCTATCACCCACATTACCATTCATATCCCCAATCAGAAATATTCTTTCGTTCTTGTCAAACTTCTCCAGGCACGCCTCCACATTCATCCAGAACTCCTCTTTCTTTCTTTCAAGAATATATCCTCTGTCGGTGCATATACGCATACAATCACCCACGTTTGTATTCCTACTTTCATTCTCACCAACACAATCCTTGAACCCACAGACCCATACTCTCTTACATATTCCTTCCATTTACTACTTACAAACAAACATGCACCTTCTCTCGCTGTTCCTTCACTCACTCCAGCACACACACCCATTCCACACTCCCACTCTCTCACATCTGAACCTTTCCATTTGGTCTCTGTCATTCCACATACATCCAGCCTGGCATTCACTAACACTTCCAGAACCTCTCTCTCTTTTGTGCCATCATTCATGCCACTAACATTCCACGTAGCCATTCTCAGAATGTCCGAAGGTATGTCCTTAGTCGGTCGTGGTTAGTCAACGTAGGTTCCGTCCGCATCCGAGGCTGTTCGTTCGTTTTTCTTTGCTTTGATATTTTTTCCGGGTGGGGGTCGCAAGCCCACGACCCAACCTCTTTAGTCGCCTCTTACGACACACAGAAGGCACGTGGGGTATATTCTATTCCCTAACCCCTAGGGGGAAGACGTTCCACCTCTTTAATCTCATTTTGTGGACTTTCCCTAATTGTGGTAACACTGCAGACAAGCCAGGCACGCAGATATCAAGGAATATTTAATAAAGAATAATCACTGGGGCCGTTTGCTTATAATATTATGCCCCACGATAGTGCTGACACCCCTAGTTCGCACGAGAAAATTACCACTTTCTCCTCTTTCCTTTAATTCTCTTTGGGTCAGGCTATGGAGAATGTCAGCTCATTTAAGTATCTGGGCAGTGTGCTGAGTAAAGATGGGAGTATGGATGAAGAAGTGCGGGAGAGGGTGCAACAGGGGAAGAGGGTTGTAGGAATGCTGAAAGCAGTAATAAGAAGTAGGCTGGTCAGCATGGAAGTAAAGAAGTCCTTGCATGACAGTGTGGTAATCCCGACATTGACTTATGGAAGCAGAGCATGGACGTTAGAGGAGAGACTCAAACCAAGAGTGAGAGTGGTGGAAATGAGTTACTAGGGAAGTGTGTGCGGAGTTACATGGAGTGATAGACAGACGACTGAAGAAGTAGAATGACTGGGGACAGGGTGCATGGGGGAATTTTGTTCGTGGCCACCCCTTCGGGGATCACAGCATCCGACAATAAATAAATATTTACTTTCTCTCTCTTGCCCTCTCATTATGTGGAAGTTCCCTAACTGTGGTAACATTGCAGACAAGCCAGGTGTGCAGATATCAAGGAATATCTAATAAAGAGTAATCATTGAGGTCTTTTGGATATAATATTATGCACTACGACAATGGTTTTAGCCCTAAGATGTGCGCGGAACTCAACTATTTCCACTCAATCTATCTATCCTCTATGGGTAAGGGTGACCTGTGGCACTTTGGTCAGCATGTTTGGTCTAACAACCGAAAATACTATGTTTGAAATCCAAATAGTTCGAGACGGTTGTGCAGAGCCCTACCTATTCCCTCTCTTCATATAGCTTCAAGTATACACCATGATCATATTACCACTCTTGCTAAAACAGCTTCCAAGAAGCTGGGTGTGCTCAACCGCCTCGGGGGGTTCTTTACCCCTGCACAGCTTCTTGCTCTGTACAGGGACACAGTGCATCCATGTATTGAGTATTGTTCACACATGTGGGGAGGATCCTCTTACACAGCACTTCTAGACAAAGTAGAAAAGAGAACCTTCTGTCTCATTAACTCACGTCCACTCACCAAGTCTCTGCAGTCTCTCTCTCTTCGCCGCAATGTTGCATCTCTCTCACTATTGTACCACTATTACAATAATCAGTGTTCCTCAGAGCTTTCTCAGTGTATACCCCTCTTCGTAGAGCACGTAGCACCCATCTTGCAACACAATCCCACCCCTTCTCTGTGCAACTCTCCAACCCAAGAGTCAAATATTATTCTTAATCTTTCTTCTATTCAACAGCTGACCTCTGAAACTCTCTCTCTGAATCAGTTTTTCCCTAATCCTATTGCTTAAGTTGCTTAATTAAAACTCTGTGTGTAGAGGTATTTTGGCTCAAATGTCCCTTGATTTTGGCCCTGTCACTCTTACAACTCTGGGGGAGGCACTCGTCTCAGGCAGTTCTTTCCCTGGTCTCCCTCACTCTCATAGAAAAACAAATGGTATAAGCAGACTCTTGTGATGTCCCATCTAAGGAAATTTGATGGCTTGCCTCTCCATCCTGTATGCATGTATCTATTATAGATATGTACTATTGTATGCAAGACCAGGGACTCATTTTCAGCAACAAATCACGAAACAATGTTTGTTTTTTATTTTGTTTTGCACATTATTATCTTTCCCAATGTTTTACCCCCTAATTCAGGCACAGTCTCATCATTTGGCCATTTCTGTTTTGAAACACCTTTCAGCAATGGAGCCCCTTCTTAATACTAAACTTTCTTATTATATTGACTTACCATAATTTAAGCCCCTTCTTCATTTGTGACCTCTCCTCAAATGGGCCACCTACTCATATGCGATATATTTTTTAACAAACCAATTCCTTCTAAGCAATCCCTTCTAAATACCCGGACACTTTTTACTAACCCTTTGTCAGTAAAGCCTAGTTAGGCCTCAAACTCATTACAAGGCTCTAGCAACTCTTTTCTATCAATATATAAGTATAGTTTTGTTTTATAGAAGTCACACTATTTATTTAATGAAGAAACTACCGTATACAAGACAAAATAAAGACAAATAATTAACAACCCTAATTATTTTTATAAGCATGGAATTAAGGGTTACCAATGCACATTGAAATCCTTAAGAAAAAAAAGTCGGCTTGTTTTTAAAGAATGAGCACATTGCCGAGGATGGATCTACAATATATTAGGTTGATGCTGACTTGCACAATTGAGATGTGACCCGTGGTTTAATAGAATGCCTATTGCTTATTAGCAACTGCACTAAGAATGATCAGAACGGAGCCCATGTGAGAAGGGGGATCACGTGCAGAGTGGACCCATATGGGGGAGTTATTGAGAGGAATGGCTGATATGATGTGAAATCAGTATCAAGATGTTCACTGGTGACCCAGTGCAGAGCAAATTACCAATGCTGAGACAGTATCCATATGAAGTGGATTAGAGGAGGGACCTACTTGGTATTTGAAATAGTTTTTGTTTCATAATTATTGCTTGTTTAATTATGTAAATTTTATAAATTACCATAATTCTCAGCATTATATGATTTATTGAGATGAATTCCTGGTTAAAATGTTTCTATACATAGACGTTATTTGTGGCAAATTCTCACAGTAAGCATGTTTCTGGCAATATTTTTGGGCTGTATTGTACTATTATTAAGTAGATTGCAGGCAGATTATTTATTTGTTAAGATTATCTTTATTTTAATGTTTTAGGCAAAACTAGTTTTTAGACTTAATGTTGATCTTACATTTTGTGACTTACTTTCAGGTCCATTGTCTTATAGCACTTCTCAAAGTGGATTTTTTAAAGAGGTGCAATTAAAGAAAACACTAGACTGGTTTTTCTATAATTGTTTATTTACCAACAAAATAGTGATTCGATGCACTTAAGATTCTATAGCTAAATACTGTAAGAACTATTATTTCCTTGTTAAAAACTGTAGAAGCACTGTAGAGAGTACTGTCTCTACTTAGCAAAACTTGTAGAAGCACTGTAAGGAATGCCATCTCTACTTAATGCAACTTAGGTATGAGTACTGTTTCCTGTATTTATATTTATGCCTGTAATAAGAAAATAGATATTAGAAATGTACCCGATAATCTAAAGAAATCAACACACTTTATGATATTGATTAAATATCGTCACTGTACGCGAACACTAGCTATTACCCAGCGTTATGGATGTTACGACCGTCCGTATGGGCTTATTGTCTGCTACTGGTGGTCATTGCCGGATACCTGTCCTGGAAGGTCCAGGAACGGGTGTTGCAGTGCCATGTGATAATGTGTATGACACTATTAGTTGCTGGTAATCCCTTGGGGTATCAGCAATCGTCTGTGAGTCACGATGATAAGGGCCGTGCTAACCATGCTTCGTTGCATGTTTATTACAAGTGAGTTCAAAGGTGAATGTTGAGGTTTCAATCCTTAATAGGTGGAATCACTCCAACTATATGTACAGTTCTATACTTATATATGTGTGTAACTGTATTGAGTTGCTAGTTAATGTACTTAATGATATAAATGTGTTTAAGTGTATAGCCTACTATAGATGGGCTGTTACACCGCTCGGCCACACCAGCTGAGGCCCACCGAAGCCAAAATATAGAGAAACTAACATAATTATACATTTTATTCAATCCCCAGAACCTAAATAACCCTGTTCTCAGCGTATAGCAATGCCAAAGAAAGTGTTGTGATGGTGAGAACCAACTTACACGTTTGCAACGGCAGTAGCCACCTTTGCCTTACGCCTACGAGTCAGGCAATCAACCCTGAACGAAAGACGAATAAGACAACCTACTAGGAGAAGGATGGTGACGAGGAGAGTCAAGGTAGGGGTTAGTACAGTAGGATAAATTACTTCTGGGTCAATAAACATGGAAAAAGATGAACCAACTAGATTAGTAGACTATTCATGACTTTATTAGACTTTCATAAGGTTGAGAGTACTTGGTGTGATGATGAGCTCCGTTGAATTACTTGTGAAAGAAATGTTAATAGGGATGAACTCTGAGGAGAGGTTAGTAATCAGGGCAATGTGCTGGTGTGAGGGAAGTGTATGGATGAGTGAACTATCTAACTTCGCAGTGATCAAGTACCTGATACATCCCGCGAGCATGAATTATATTTCTTGAATCTAGACAAACAAGGGACACCTGGGTCTGGTTTGGGAAGTAAAAGAACTGAATGTCGAGCAAGTGTTGATGAAACACTGGGAGCTGTGGAGCCGTGGCGTAAGAACAGTCTAGCAATGAACCAGAGTCAGTCACAGTTGTTCGAGTCCAGGTAAGTTCGAATGCAGCTTTGCCTGGGGACACAAAGGAAAACACATACGCAGGACACACATACAGGTAAAGATATGAGGACCTACATGAAATAAGAGCATTTTTGTCTGTCACAGTCACAAGTTGAAGGTCGTCGGAGACGAGCATCATGTCTTGTGTGTCAGTTAAATGGGAATGGAATAATTCTCCAGGCATTGAACATATGTGAGGACTAGAACGGAATGTGGATTATGATGGATGAGTGTGGAGAACTGCTTTAATTAGTGGGTAATATAATTCACAGTTGCCTAACTCAAATAGCGGAATCAGGGCAAACTGTTCTTTCACTATCTCAATGGACGTACAGAGATGTTCAACATGCAAGAAGTCAGTGGTGACCCGGCGTAGGGCAGCATCAATGAGATTTGCCAAGACTGACTTGGTCCCGTCAATGAAGTCGGCAACTTCTTCATCCGTAACTTGAAGGATCTTGGTTAGGTACATGACTTTATCTGTTGTGCGCGCATCAGAAAGGAGGAAATTAACACCTGTGTCAAGGTACTCATGTTTGCTATTACCGAATTTAAAATTTCAGACATTGCTTTCGAGTCGTAACTTAAGACTATTTAAGACTTTTGCTGCGTGAGACAGTGAGTCTCTTTCTCAGCTTTTCAAAATCACAAGCCTGGGCTTTTTCAAAGAGCTCATGGGAGAGTTGGCCAACAAAGTTGAATAGCCCTCTCTTGACACGCTGAGAGTGAGCGTGTTTGGCCAACTGGGTATGGTCGTCAGGTGGACCGAATGGATCTTCCGGAGCTTAAGATTAATTCTAGCGACGCGAGCACTTTGGAGCGTAACTAAGTTGCAAGTCACGGTTCATAGTCTGATTAGCTAGCAGGAAAGTGAACATAGAGTGTAATCTGTCTAGGCGACGTTGGAGTACCCTGTAGTCACTAGAGAGGTGAAGGAGTTCACAAAATTCATACTGAACTGCTACGACATCTTCCGCAACTAGAACTCTTCCTACTTGGGCTACAAGGGTGCCGGGCTTCAGCAACAAAGGTGGTGTTGGATCAGCCACTATTAGTGTTCCAAGTAGAAGAAGGACTTGTACTAACCAGGCCATCTTTCTCGGGAGAAAGGTCAATATTCTATTAGCTGGATGTACTAATAAAATGCTTCAGTCGACCAGTAGGATGTACTAGGTTAAGCTGCTTACTCTGTTAGATATGTGACATTAACAGAATGAGGATCCACTCTGCTAGCAGAACGGAGTATCCGCCTATATGCATTTATGTCTACAGAGGCAGTCGGTGGAGGTGCAGTGGATTGCACCGGTGAAGGAGAGGACACAGGTATATTATGGCCAGACTCACTCATTTTAACCTGTCCCCATGGATTACTTCTAACGTGTTAGTGGTAGGATCTAGAACCTCAATCTTGTTTCGGGATGCCATTTCTACAATGACATAGGGACCGTTAAACTTAGGCAAGAGCTTTCCGAATCATTTCTGCACGGGATGCCTGTAAATTATCTCGGACTTGTTGGTGGATCTTGCTAAAGATCGACTTGCAGTTGTCTCTTAGCATAGGGTGTGAGGTTTGGACAGCAGTTCGTATGGCAGAATTTTATCCTGCCCATAGACAATGTAGTGTGGTGCATTTCCTGTGGAGGAGTATATAGAGCTGCTACCTGTGGAAGCCAGTCTTCTCATGCTTCTTGGAGTGGGTTTGTCACATGGCTTATAAGAGGGTCCTGTTCATGCGTTCAACCAACCCATTTGATGCCGGGTGGTATGCTGCAATGTATGATTGCTTAATGTTGTAGATATCACAGCTACTTGCTATCACTTGGTTCTTGAATTCCAACCATTATCTGAGAGAAGAGTTCGAGGGCAGGAGAATGGACAGATGAGGTGTGTTACTAGTGCGTGAGTAACTTCATCCGCTGTATTGGTTTTAAGCGAGGCTAAGATGACGAATCGTGAGAAGAAATCAACACATGCTAGAAGGTACTGTGACTCCTTGGCAACTTCAGGCATTGGATATTCCAAGATTGGTGCGGGTCCACCACAGGTTCCTTTGTGCTGGGCACAAGAGAGACATCTTGCAATGTGTTGTTCAATATCCTTCTTCATCGTTTTCTAGTAGTACTTCCTTCTTGTTGCCTTGAGCGTTTTGTCCCTTCCTGGATGACCAGCTTGATGGGAGTCGTGCTGTATCTGAAGTACTGCATTAGTGTGGTTTTGAACTCACTTTTCATCATTTCCTTCCTCAGTGTGGGAGGTAGCTGGCAAACGAACACCAAGTAATCCAGGAATTTCTCGAAATTTTCCCGAGTCATGCAGCCATCTTTTCTGAACCAATCTGAGGAGATAAATGTCGTCTCGGCATCGTCGAGAACGTCTCCTGCGTTAGCCTGAGCCACAATAGTGTCTCGCTTTCCGAGGAACTCGTCATATTTGAGTGCCATTCTGTGTAGGAAGGCCAATGCTCCTCCTTGACTGCCCTCTCCAAAACACTCAATCAGATATGCTCTCCATTTGTTGTAGTCCGTGGTCTTGACAACTCGAATTGACTGGCATTATGCAGGCCTTGAACCGGATTTCAGATAGCCTCTTGTCTTCATCAGTGCTGACACCGCTATTCCTCATGTGGTCTTCGATGGTCCGTAGAAAGATAAGAACTCCTCCCGGGTAATTAGGGCAATCCTTGCCGGAGATATGGGCGATATTCAGTCCGTCGCACAAGTTTTATTTTCTGTGGGGGAGCTTGACCTGCCTTGTTAACTGAGGAAGTAGATGCCATGCCATCGTAGTTGTAGTTAAGGAAAGAGTGGCTGTTGTCGTAGCTGGAGGCGTAGTAGTACTAGTAATAGTTGTCGGAGTCGTCCTTGTCCGTCACTAATGGAGCGTAAGTATTTCCTGATCATAGGGTACAACCGTCTAGTTCAGTAGGGCGTAATTGGAAACGATCCTGGTTGGTGCTTCGCACAACCTCTGGTATCACGAAATCTTGGTGCCAGGGAGACACTAAGGGCTTGCCGCTTGCGCTTGCACTAGAGGATGTATCAGGGTAGCCCAATGTATCTTTAGATGTTCCGCATGTGCTAGAGGTTGTATCATGGTGGCCCGATGTATCCTTAAATGAGTTAGATAGTCTGTCAGGCAGATCGTCAAGGTCAGTGTCAAAGTGGGTACGTACTGATTTCTCAAACTCTGTGTCTGACTGAGGTTCAATTCCAGGTTCCTCCAATTCCGCTTCAGACTTGCTATCAGAGGAGATGAGTTCTTTCTCTAATTTAGGTTTTGACTTTCAGCTAAAGCGATTAAAGGACATGAGGGAAAATTACAATTTTGGTAAAATCCCACATTAATTCTGGAATGATAAATATCGGAATATATGGTCACAAGAACACAATTTGGAGGCAGGAATTTCACTTAACTACACACCCGTACCCATGTAAACAACATTGTTTGGCTGATAATGGTAGTTAGTCTTGATGTATGAGCAGAAAAATACAGGAAAATTCAGGTTAGTAAGGTACTGAAGGAAATACACTTACTATGGGCTGAAATGACACAATGAAATACGACGTAACAGGAAAGAAATATTAGGATCACTCTGCTAAAAATATCTTTTGAATACTGCTACTGGCAATTTATATCTTACTGTAAGTCTTGTAAATATTTATTAGTCTTTGTTGAGTCAAGAATTAAGTATTTGTAGGAAGTAAACATTATTTTCTTTAGTGCAAATTAAAATCTGTGAAGCGAAATAACACCTTGAATTTACTGTAATCGAAGCAATAATAAGATGCACTCGGAGTCACACCTCAATACTATCGAAGTAAATTAAATGTTAATGCCCAAATATTTAGTTTACACTGGTCATTGCTGTGTTGTGTAGAACTAGTACTAATTACTAGTGTAGTAATTTAGTGTCTTAGTAGTTTATACACCTGACTAACCTAACCGTAGTCTTGACGAAGTCTTGATTGTAGGTTGACTTGAGGGTCCTGTTGATTGTAGTGGGTTGAAAAACTGGTCCTCTCTGCCGTAGAGTTTATCGCTATCACCGCGACTACAGCCACATTTTCCTTTACCATCATTATCTCCGATAGACTGGAAATGGTGTCGTATTTCACACCTTAATGCCATAAAAGGGTGTCCAATATCAAACCAACTCAACCCTGTTCTTCCACAGGGTCGAAACTCAAACCGATTCAGACTTTCTGAGTTTCATAACAGTTTTTTAAGACTTTTTGTTTATATCCATATACAAATAATCGATTTGGATGTGATAATTATAAATGTATCTAGCTATATCCTCAGAATATCCGTAAGAAGCGTCATTATCGTATGAAAGGGTGATAACCTATATTAGACTTTGTATACATATACTCAAAAGTAAGCAATTATATTATATGCATACCCCGCACAATTTTGTACAAATTCAAGTAGATCAAAATAATCCCGAAATAAGGACTCAAATAATAATCTTAACATGTAAAATTATTTTGTTTAGAAATGTCGAAACATAGCCGCAGCCGTGGTGCCGCTACATTCGTGTTTAATCAGTGATCATGATTATATTTTGATGTACTTTACTTGATTTTATTGGATAAGGTTAGTGATTATTGGTTAGCTTAGTAAATACATTAAAGCCAAGTAAGAATACATTGACATAGAATCGTGATTAAGCACGAATGTAGATCGGGCATAGCGGCTGCTTTACCATAGGGGTAGATATATGCCAAGCTCGCCGGTATTCGTCTGCTATCACTGGGAGTTGGACTGAGTTTCGGGATAGCCTTTGTAGCGGCTGCATGGTAGTGTTCGTCACCTACAATATTCCGCCACTCATACTCAGAATGATTGAAATATTAACCTAACCAACTATTTATTATTCTAATGTTACAAAGAGAAATGTTTTATATAATTCCACCTCATATATGATGTCACAAACAATCTTCAATTGTATATATTCTAAGTTATTGCCGACATGGCTATATGTCGATCATTACAGTTCCTGAAATACCTCATAATATTTATTATATTACGATGTTTGTCCATACTTAGTATACTCTATCTAGTATGAACAGTCTCGATGTTACGTAATCTGGGTTGATGTAGCGTTACGTATCTTTCCGTAGTCTTAAGTTGAACGCTTCTGTAGTCTTAAGTGAACGCTTCCATAACCTTGGTCGAACGTTCCATGATTGGGTAGAATATATTATTCTGTAATTGTATATGGGAAAGTATTGTAGGATTATAATTCCCATATATATATATATATATATATATATATATATATATATATATATATATATTTGTATTATTTAAGATTGTTCATAAGTATCTCATTGTAAAAAAGATGGTATACATTTTCCATATGTTATGCGCGTGCGCGGTAGGTCCCGACAGAGACAAACACAACGCGCTCGCCCTCACTCTCCAACCAACCTCCGTCCCATTCTAGAAGGCTTAGCGTGTGTAGCTGGGAGTCCCAGCTACACACGCTGAGCCTTCTTCATATAGTTTCATATATTAGGTGTTTTCGCTTCACTTTCATCTCATATTTCATATAGTCGCTACATCTTCATCTTTGTTAGTTATCACAAAAGTAAGGTAAATATCTAGCCTATCCTAGCCTATTGTAGCCTCTTTCCATACGCTTGTTTACCTTACTAACCACTTCAAGTCAACTAGCCTATTTTCCGCCATCCTCCAATCACCAGCTGAGTTCATCTAACGGGTAATTATTCTATATGGTTAATGCTTCTTCCAAATTAATAATATACAGTCCACTTTATCTAAATTAGCCATATAATTGGTCCTTAAACCTCTCACTAGTTTGCCCCCCCCCCCTTTTTTGTGGGTTCTTCGGTGGTTGGTGGTGGTTTAGCCTTCGTGGTAATTTGTTCTTGTGCCATTCTTTTTCGTGAATCCTCTGGCCGCCCCAGGTGCCCGCGTCAGCACCTTGAGGTCAACAGAAGCCTGGGGTCAGTTTTTAGAGCTGAAGCCCGACTTGACCTTCTTGGTGATAGGAGGGAACGAGATAGGGAGCGGAGTCAGTCCGAGAGAGATAGCAGAGGGGATCGAGGTCCTAGCTGAGGAGGTGGTGCGGCTCTCGAGGAGAGAAGTCCGGGTGATTGGGGTAGAGAAGCGGCAGGCTCCACGAGGGGTCTCTACGGACGAGTTTAACCGCATTAGAAATGCGGTTAACCGTTGGCTAAAGCGCCATATCCCATTCACCCGGGAGCGCTATCAGTCAATGAATACCTCTGAGGCTGACTTCTGTCCCGACGGAGTACACCTCACGCACGAGGCTTCAAAGCGTCTCTTTTCGGAGATCCTGGCCACCTGTCGCCGGTGCTTTGAGCAGGACGAGTATGCCTTGGTCGCCAGGTCATACGACGAGATGTTTGCCCACCATGACGTTAGAGTGGATCAACAAAATCAGTAGAGTCTAGAATAATAATCCTTCAAAGTCGGTACAGTATACTATTTAAATTTTGATTGCGAATCCTTTAGGCCCAAATTATATCACAATTGATTGGCACTAAGACTAAAATCATTCATACTGTACTATATCATATATTCAAAAGTTTCGGTTATTCAATCTGGATTAAAATTATTCAATCAAATAACTTCTTTATTCATTCACACATCTTCCTAAATTCTACTCTCTTCGTGTGCCCTGGAGGCGGGGTAATATGATAGCTGATAGGCTGAATGTGTGTTAATTCAACTCAAAAAACATTTTCCTTGTGACTCCTTGATATGAACTTTTCTTGTGTACAATTTTCACATTTATTAAATTTTATAATATAAAATTAGTGGTACTCATTGAGTTTAGCCTGTTTAAGTTACCCTATTGGCTCTCTCTCTCTTAAAATTCTTGAAATTATTATAACTTTAAATCTGTACCTCTTTTTTTTTAACATCTAGAGAATTTTGGCCTATATTGTATTGTACTAAATTTCCCTCCCGGCTTTTCTTAACTAATGGTGTAATGATTCTGTAATTTCTGGATCTAGATCATAACTATTATGTAAGGAGTTAAATTGAAAGGCTCCAGATTGCTAGTCTACATTGCGCACAATTCTTATTCCGCATTTTGTGAGGGTGTTTTATTTTCAGCTCGCGATTTAATTTTATTTCTCAGAGTACTGTATTGTTGTCCGCAACTTAGTCTGTCTGGCATTGATAGTATGATAGTTTGATTTAACGTCAATAAATTTCCTTCCCGTATAATCATGGCTAAAAGTGTACAAAGGCGTCGGGCTGGGCTTAAGGGCTCTTTGACGGTCTTGACCTCTGACATCGACGAATTCCTTGATTCGGCGTCTAGAGTGGAGGTGGAGGCCAGGTTGCTCAGTATTCAAAAGCAACTTGACAAGTATGAGGTCACACAGGAGGACCTGGCCGACACTTACGAGACGGACGCAGAGTATATCGAGGAGTTAAGAGAGGATACCCTATATATGGAGGGCATACAAGTAATCATTGCCACACTGAAGGGGATCTTGATTCCAAAGGTCAAGTAGGAGCCAAAGAAATCCGCAGTCAAATTACCACATCTTACTCTTCCAAAATTTGAGGGTGATGCCACATTGTGGTCGGGATTTTGGGAGATGTTCAAGTGTAGCATCCATGACAATCCCGACCTCACAGATATACAACGCTTCACCTATCTAAAGGGTCAGCTTCTGGGTGATGCAAATAAGCTAGTCGAAGGATTCATTATCGAAAGTGCAAGTTATGCCCCAGCAATAGAGCTCCTGCAAGAGACATATGGGCATCCAGATCGAATCAAGGCAGCTTATGTTACCAAATTCAATCAATTAGCGTCACTCAAACACCAAACAGCTGACCTGAAGGACTTCTATGCCAATACAGAGAGTGTGATGAGGTCAATCATTAGCCATGGTATTTGTTTGGAGGAATTTTGTGTGGTGACTCTTGTCAATAAGTTACCATCACCACTAAAAGAAACCATAAAACGGGAAATGGGAGACTTGAGCCTGGATTATAAGAAATTCACCCATTGCTTCCAGGCTGAAGTGTACAATCTGGCGGGTCAAGACAGAGTAGGGGGTACACCCATGGCTACGGCAACATTTACCGCCCAAAGTGAGTACAGGAAATTCAACTGTGTTCTGTGTAGTGGCACCAATCATTAATGGTACAAGTGTATGAAGTATAAAGTTAAAAGAGCCCGTCAACTACGTCTCTGCACTGGGTGCTTGTCAAAAGAGCATGGTCATTCGGGTTGTACTAATCCTAACATAAGAAGCTGCAAGTTTTGTAAGGGCAAACACTTTCATACCCTGTGTACACAAAAACAAGGGAAGGAAAGTAGACCAGCGGAGGATAACACCAAGAGAGAGCATACTGCTGCTACTTCAACTACAATGTCCGTTGCCACAGGTAAAAATACAGTAATCTTGTCCACCGTACAGCTGCCGGTAAAGGATAAGGATACTAATTGTGTTAAAATCAGATCGCTACTTGACCAATGTTCTCAGAGGACCTTTGTGAAGTCTTCTGTTCTATCCTCCCTTTCCTACATTTCTAAAGGAACTGAGGAGTTATTTCTTTATGGATTTACCAGAAAACAAGCCTCTAGGGAATATAATATTGTGGCACTGCAATACAAACACAGAGGTAAATGTCATCATCTAGACGCAATAGTGGTTGATGAATTGCCAGAACATAAAGGTGAACTTAACCTAAAGTCTAAACTGGTTAGTTTACAAAGTAAAGGCATAAAATTAGCCGATCCTCACGCAACGGACACAGATCAGCTGGAGCTGCTCATCGGTGCGGATCACTACTACAATTTAGTGCGACCTGGGTATAAAAGGTCAGGTAGCCTAATTCTGCTTCCTACCAAGTACGGGTATGCCATAAGTAGTTCATATGTGGCACAGCCTACCAGCTCCAGCACAGAAGTAATTACTGTATTGAAAGTAACAGTAACCCCAATGGACGAATACATGTCCACTGGTAATATTCCACCATGCAAAAATGACTTAAACGTTTTGTGGGAATTAGAGCACATCGGGATAACCCCTAAGGAATACTCACAGGTTGAGCGTCAAGCACTATCGTCGTATGAGGATACCGTTACCTACGATCCCGACAGCCAACAGTATAAAGTGAGACTGCCCTGGAACAATTACAAGGATCAGCTGCCAACTAACAAGGGTTTGGCCATAGGCCATCTTCGGGGTCTTCAGAGAAGATTCATCAAAGAACCTGACTTTTGCGAGGAATACTCAAAAGTCATAAAGGAGCAGGTGTCCCGGGGTTTTATAGAAGAGGTGTCTATTGATAAATCAGATACCGGACATTACTTGGCTCATCATGGAGTAGTCAAGGAGAGCAAAACTATGCCAGTGTGTATCGTCTTCGACTGTTCCGCCAGGATGAGTGATCGTCAGCCTAGTCTTAATGACTGCCTGTATACTGGACCTTCACTGGTGCCAGACTTAGCGCAGGTTTTGCTCCGGTTTAGACTCGATAAGTATGCCTGGGTGTCTGATATTGAGAAGGCATTTCTGATGTTAAGACTCCATGAAGACGACCAGGACTATACGCGGTTTATGTGGCCTAAATTTCGAAGGCAGCTAGATTCCCCCCTCATTTGTTATCGGTTCCGGGCAGTTTTATTTGGCGCGACGTATTCCCAATTTCTTTTAAATGCCACCATTTTAAAACATTTGTCGAATGTCAGTGCAGATCTGCAGGTTATTCATCAGATTCGGTCAGGGCAATTGACAATTTACTGGGTACAGGTAATGATGAAGATTTCCTGATTGATACCTATGGTGTAGTCTGAGAAATTATGAATTACGCCCATCTACATTTGCGTGAATGGGCGACAAATAATTCTGTTTTGCGGACTGTACTGCAACGGGATGGTGTGAGCGGCTGTAGAGAAGGAACATGTTACAGTGCTAGGGTTGTTTTGGGAAACGGACACCGATACCCTCTCATTCGGCGTTCAGTACGCGCAATATTCGCAGATTACAAAACGGAATTGCTTGAGTATGATGGCTAAACTTTTTGACCCCTTGGGGATAGTTCTACCAGTGTCGATCAAATCAAGATTATTCCTTCAGCAATTATGGAGGATAAAATTAGGTTGGGATGAGGTTTTGACTGGCGATCTGGTTCAGGAGTGGGAAGACATTATTTCGGATCTACGTCTCTGTAAGGGTTTTCATTTTCCTCGGAGAGTTGTCATGGACCATCCTGTTTCCATTCATGCCTTCTCAGACGCTAGCAAAGTTGCGTACGGCACCGCCATATACTTTGTTGACACAAGTGGCAGCCGTCTAGTCATGGCGAAGGCGAAAGATCAAATCCCTTTCCATCCCAAAATTAGAGCTGACTGCAGTTCTGTTGGCTGCTAGACTCGTTCACTTTAAAGAGGAAACTTTTAAAATTTTGCTAAATATCTCGGAGACAGTTATATGGAGTGACAGCTAAATTACGCTCTACTGGTTACATAGCCGAAAGAAGCTACCATTGTACGTCACCAACCGTGTCGACGAAATTCATACCCTGCTCCCAACCGCACAGTTCCGGTATGTGTCTACAAAAGAGAATCCAAGTGACTGCATTACTCGTGGTGTCTCTGCTAAATTTCTCAAATCTTCTGCGTTGTGGTGGAATGGCCCATGCTGGCTTAATAGTCCCAACGATTGGCCAGAAAATATAGATTTGAGCGAGCAACACACTGCTATTGTGGCACCGGTAATTGACTCGGTGCCTGACGAAGACACACGGTTATGGGACTGGGATAGATTCAGCAGCTATGAGAAGTTACAACGTGTTACAGCATGGGTGATACGATTTGTAGAAAATGTAAAAGCAAAAATCAGAGGCACAACGCCCACAGGTAGTGCTTACCTCAATGTGAAGGAGATCAGAATTGCAGATAAATTATTACATAAGCTCTGTCAACAAGAAATATATAGACAGGAATATAAATTACTGGTTAAGGGAACAAAGTCCAGGAATAACCTGATCAACCAGTTGGGCTTACACTTGTAGGGGGACTTGATACATTGCGGAGGCAGATTACGATTGGCAGCCCTCTCTGAGGCAAGTAAGTATCCAATACAACTGCCCCTCAATCATCCCTTCACCCATCTTATCATCGATAGGTGTCACCGACTCTGTTGTCATTATGGGGTTGGTCATATAGTCACTTATGTAAGACAACGATGGTGGGTGCCTAGAATCAGGCAGGTGGTCAAGAAAGTCCTACGCAAATGCTTAAAGTGTAGAAGAGTACAGAGAACACATTATGATCCCGTCGGAATTCCTCCCTTATCAAACCTGCGAACCACCCCAGGTGACCCTTACAAAGTTACCGGGGTTGATTACAGTGAAGCAATCCCTGTGAAAGATTCACCCAATCTTAAGGTGTATATGATACTTTTCACCTGTGCCGCTACCAGGTCAATTCACCTGGAACTGGTCACCAACCTCACTTGTGATAGCTTCCTACATGCCTTCTGAAGATTCTGCATTATTATTATTATTATTATTATTATTATATGAGATGCCGAAGTCTCCAACCAGGGTGCAGAAACACCATCAAGAACAATCCACACAAAACACCCAGAGGCACTGGAGAGAGACTATGGCAACTTAGGAAAAAATAAAAACATACACTGTATACTGTACTGTACATATACACATATTAAGCACAGATAACATATTATGCAGTGGAGGATATCAAGCTTAAATATAATACAATAAAATAGAATAAAATAAGTTTAAAAATTAGAATTAATGCTGCAAAAAAGCATTAACTCTAGACTTAAAAGTGGAGATATTAGCTGAATTGACTAGCTCATTTGGCAACTTATTCCACAAGTCAACCATGGCCGGCACAAAACAACGTGAAAACTGTGTAGTAGAAAAATTAACACGGCTCATGGCAAGATAATTAAGATTGCTTGTGAATCTAGTTGCATGAGCCCGGACATAGGGCCCAGGCAGAACCCCATGTAAGGGATGCTGAGGGTTGTTAAAAACTTTAAATAAAAGACTAAGGGCACCAACTTTACGTCGATGACACAGATCAAGAGACAAATTAGGTAGAATAAAACTGATGGAATTTAGCGACCTGTAGACAGCGATATCCACGTATCATGCTGAGTGACAATGCAATGACTTTCAAAGGGGCATCTACACATCTCAAAGAAGTGAGCAACAATCCTAAGATTCAGACCTGCCTAGCGGATGAAAATTGCGAATGGCGTTTCATTCCCGCCAGAGCGCCTTGGTTTGGCGCCATATGGGAGAGAGCCATAGGCATCGTGAAGGCGTGTCTGAAGAAGGTGTTAGGTAGAGCTCTCATCTCGATTGAGGAACTCAACACCATACTCTTGGAGATTGAAGCCACCGTAAATGATCGCCCTCTGTACTATATGCTTCTGGTGATTTGGAAGACCTTACCCCAATCACACCCTCAGTACAGGTACGTGGATACAGACTGCGGGATCTTCCTGAAGAGCATGATGAGGATACTATGGAAGATCCAGATTACACAATTAAGGATGTGATATCGGCCCGCTACAAATGTATTCGTAAATTATCGCGAGATATTTGGCATCGCTGGTCGACAGAATATCTGGTGACTTTGAGAGGAGCGCAAAAAGGTAAACTAACGCCATTAAAAAGTCATTGGCCTAGGGTGGGGGACGTGGTAACCATCCATGAAGAGGGCCCGCGCGCATTCTGGAAATTGGGTCGGATAGAGGAGTTGTTACCAGGTCGTGATGGTGAGGTTCGGGTAGCGAAGGTTCGCACCAGGACTGGAGTAATCACACGGCCAACAGTACAACTATATCTTCTTGAGGGTGACCTCGATCGCAAGGACACCCCCTCGGATCAGTTATCCATTGATGTCCCCTCCCTGGCTTCTACCTCGGCGCAGCCTGTTGACGCGTCCGGCGGACGCCCACGTCGACAGGCAGCCCAGATATCCTCCCAACCTTGGCGGGATAAGATTGCCTCCGGGCAAATCTAATCATGTAAATTTTTTATATTTTCTGTTGGTGGGAATATGTCCATACTTAGTATACTCTATCTAGTATGAACAGTCTCGATGTTCCGTAATCAGGGTTGATGTAGCGTTACGTACCTTTCCGTAGTCTTAAGTTGAACGCTTCCGTAGTCTTAAGTTGAACGCTTCCATAACCTTGGTCGAACGTTCCATGATTGGGTAGAATATATTATTCTGTAGTTGTATATGGGAAAGTAGTGTAGGATTATAATTCCCATATATATATATATATATTTGTATTATTTAAGATTGTTCATAAGTATCTCATTGTAAAAAAGATGGGATACATTTTCCATATGTTATGCGCGTACGCGGTAGGTCCCGACAGAGACATACACAACGCGCTCGCCCTCACTCTCCAACCAACCTCCGTCCCAGCTACACACGCTAAACCTTCTTCATATAGTTTCATATATTAGGTGTTATCGCTTCACTTTGATCTCATATTTCATATAGTCACTACATCATCATCTTTGTTAGTTATCACAAAAGTAACGTAAATATCTAGCCTATCCTAGCCTATTGTAGCCTCTTTCCATACGCTTGTTTACCTTACTAACCTTACTTACTAAGGGGAAGTGTGGTAGAGTGGTCTTGCCACTGGCCTGGTAATCCAAAGGTCCCGGGTTCAAATCCCGATGTATCAATGGGAAGATATTATTGGGATGGAATTTGTGCTGTACCTAGTATCAGTGCATTACCACAAGCCCACCGAAATGTCAATAAAATACCCTCATTGTTCCCTGAATAAATAGCACTGTATGAATATTCCCATATTCAAAATATGCTATAGGGGTGCAATGCCTGGTGAGTTATCTGCTCAACAGGTGGCGTTGTGTGTGTGTAAGTGTGAGAGTCCGAGTGTAGGGGGAGAGACAGTGAAGCACGGGAACGAGGTGGCTTCAGAGATGGGGTCATTTCGGGCCATGAGTGAGCACCGTGCCTCATGTGAAGGCAAGATGGCAGGTGCTCGTTGTACTCTACGTGCTTCACATGTCTCACTCCCTAGACTGGAACAAGACCTCACAGGCTTCACTGTTCATTGTAAAGCGGTGACTGTTAAGGCTCTCAGCCTATGCCCGAGAGGAAGTAAGTTGGAATATAGAAAAAAAAAAAAAAAAAAATTCAAGTCAACTAGCCTATTTTCCGCCATCCTCCAATCACCAGCTGAGTTCATCTAACGGGTAATTATTCTATATGGTTAATGCTTCTTCCAAATTAATAATATACAGTCCACTTTATCTAAATTAGCCATTAATAGTATATGATCTTCTACACTTAATAGTTCGTACTACCCTCGCCGTCACACTCTTTAGACTCGAGATAGTTGTCTTCTAAGACTCTCTTTAAGCCCCAGCTCACACTTATAATTATGCCATCCACCTTTACCCTCCCCTGTCCTTTCAGATACCGCCCCTTTCTTGTCCTCCCTCTCCCTCTCTCTCTCTCTCTCTCTCTCTCTCTCTCTCTCTCTCTCTCTCTCTCTCTCTCTCTCTCTCTCTCTCTCTCTCTCTCTCTCTCTCTTTCCCTTTTAATCCAACCTTAAAACAAAAAAACACGCCTCCCCTCTCCTTTATACCTGTCACACCTTCAACCCTACCCACTAAATGCGCCAATCCCTCGCTTTCGCTTTACAATTCAGCTAATCTCTTCCCTACTCCCGGCTCATCTCTCTCTCTCTTTCTCTCTCTCTCTCTCTCTCTATATATATATATATATATATATATATATATATATATATATTCTTTATTGCTAGTACTGTACCACTATAAATTATATTAGCACTATCTTCACTGTTTTCTTTATAATTGTTACGATTAATATTATCATCTGTATTATTATTATTAATGTTATTATTATTATTATTATTATTATTATTATTATTATTATTGTTATTATTATTTGTTTTATTATTATTATTGTTATAGTTATTTTTATTATTTTGTACTAGTAGAGTTGTTACCCTGTACGCATGTTTGTATGTCTGTGTTTGCTAGTTCCTAGTGATGTATTTGACCCATATATAGGCTCCGACTCCCCTCCCCCCATGCTTCTGCCCCCTCCCTGTCCTGCCTCCTTCCTCCCTCCCAAACCCCACCTCCCACTCCTCCCCCGCCACCTGTCTGGACGGATATTTAAGGCCTCGTATGTACCAGCATTTGTTAGTGACCTGATGAAGCTATCTGCGAAACGAAACGTTGTCAATAAAGTGCTTTTCCTCAGATGGTGTTTTTTATCCATTCTGTCTACTTTTCAAGTACCACTCAACATAATGTTTTGTCTTTATTATATTCTTTGTTTTACTTTGTAGTGGTAATTTTGTAAATATATTTACATTAATGTTCAACAATAGTAAGCAAATGTTGTATATATTATGTAGGCCTATACATTTTGAAGGCAGGCTCGTAAAATGTGTACATATTGTGCCACCCCACTGATAAGAGGGCGGGTTATCAGACTTTGGGGTGACAGAAAACGCAGTTTACGTCATTCCTTCTACAATACGCACATCATACTTGACACGTCACTTCAGACACGTCACAATGCCAAGGCCACTTCTACGCCAAGGTCCATAGATACAACCTTGCCTCTACACAAGGCCTGATCGATGGGAGAGGTGGGAGGGCTGTATGTCATAGTAGTAGTATGCGGTGGGAGGGCGGAGTCAGGGCGATATCTGTCAAAGGATGATGGGAGTAGCGATTAGCAACCTCATTACTGGAAAAAAAACCTCAGAAGTTGGAACTGCCCTCTGTGAACCTGTTACTGTGGCCTTAACCCACTGAGCCCCAGCGACGCAGCGTTTGCGTCCACAATGTATGTAACGCTAAACCCCAGCGACTCATATGTTGCGTCCTGGCCGGTCCGGTCCCAATTACTCCGGTCCTATGGCACCTAGAGGGCTCAGATTTGTATGGGAACTGTGTAAGTATCCCACGCACCCATGCCGATGGTTGAAAACTCTCAAAGTCCAACCGCGTGCACGTGAGCGCGCAAAAACTTTTTTTTTGGGGGAAATTGCCTTCAATTTTTTACTCTTGTAAAATCCGTTTTCGGGGGCTCCGTAGGACCATTTGTTGAGCTTTTTGATCGGTTTTTCGTGGTTTTCCCTTCATTCCTAACCCATTCGCTATTGTTTCTGGAAAAAACAAATTCAGAATCAGCCGGTCCTGGGTGGTACATTTATAAATATTTAGCTGGTACTCATCGGGTTAAATGTAAATTATTGATATAAGAATATTTAAGATTTTATGAGCCCTAATAACTTCACCCAACGATGCTGTATTTATAGTGTGTGCCCAACTGCAAGGAGAATTTAAAAAAAAAAAAAAAAAACGTACCGTACATCTATTCAATATTCCCCAGAAATGAAAAGTTATTTTTTGCTTGGATACAGCTATCAAATATGATAATTGCAAAACCAGCCTGTACAACCGAGTAGGTAATTATAGTTTTGTCTTCTATGATTAGACCATTAGGATGCATCAGTAGATAATGTTCATGTTAATGTTAAAGGGTTAAAAACGCTCTACTCTTTTGATCTTGGGCTGGATAGCATGAAAAGTCCGAACACACAAACACACACACTTTCGTTCATGTAATATTATGTCTGTTTTTTTTCTTCGTTGGGTTGAATATTAGGATTCATCGGCATGCATGGAAAAAAAAAAAATATATACATATAATTATATATATATATATATATATATTGTTATGTAAGAAGTATTAAGGTATAATACCAAGGCTAGAATTAAATATCTTAAGCAATGCTTCTTATACGGTAGTGATTTTCCCGGCTGTACTATAAGCCTGCCAAAATATAGTTATTATATGTCACTTGTATGCCTAGGCTGTTATAATGTATATTATCAGCTTAATAAGCTATTAATGCTTGTCTCTAATTTTAATGTAAAGTAAGGTAGGAAAGTAAAGAATAGATAACTTAAATTACTATATTAATCTTAGGAAACAAGCACAATGACTACATCAATAATTATCAATGGTTGAAATGAGCATATGGTAACTGTAAAGTCACAAACAAAGACGTTGGCACGGTGGCCGATAAATCATGAAGTAATTATAACGCATTGAAAACAAAAGCGAGACCCTTCCAAAACAAAGTACAGGTAGTCAGATAGATTTGTAACAACTTAAGGCCGCGTCATACAGAAGTCGAACCCAACCGAACCCGGCCGAATCGATTTAAAAATTCAAATTTCAGCCAGTTCCGGTCGATTCTGGGAACGCTTCGGGTGATCTTCGGGAAGTTCTTGGGATGTTCTGGGCTTGAGTCGAATCATCCGGTGAATCGGCCAAAAGTTAATGCATGCGTTAACTTTTGGCGATGAATCGGGTCAAAAAACCGTTAAAAAACTATCAAGTCATGATCTAGTTACGTTCCAGTTACATTCGGATATATTCGAGTCATATTCGGGTTACATTCGACCTATTCGATTGTATTTTGAATTGCCGATGATGACTCGAATTAAGGCCGTGTCACACAGAAGTCGAACCCACCCGAAACTGGCCGAATCGACGAAAAAATTCAAATTTCAGCCAGTTCCGGTCGATTCTGGTAACACTTCGGGTGAGTTCCGGTTATCTTCTGGACGTTCTTGGGATGTTCTGGTCTTGAGTGGAATCATCCGGTAAATCGGGCCAAAGTTAATGCATGCGTTAACTTGGGGGGGATGAATCGGGTCAAAAAACCGTTAAAAACTATCGAGTCATGATCTAGTTATATTCGAGTCATATTCTGGTTACATTCGCCCCATTCGGGTCGTGTTCGATTGCATTTTGAATTGCCGATGATGACTCGAAATACTCGAACCTTGGTCGAATATAACCCAATGAAAATCGGAATATAAGTCGATGATAACTGGATGATTCTCTCATAAAACTGCATGTAACTCATACGAGAGTCGAATATAACCCGAATTCAAGGATGAATACCAGATATCGACCCGTATATAACTTGGTGTTTGCCCGATGTATCCAGTTTACACTCGATATAGACCCAAACATGACTGGAATTGGCAGAATAAGAGTCGATTGAAAGTCGATGCTCACTCTAATAGAAGCGGAATATCACCCGATGCATCTATTGGCTAGGTGCGGCCACACCGGCGTTCCCCTGGGACGCCAGGTGCGACCAAATAGGGGTAGAATGCAGGGGGGAATACACACAGCACCACCTGATTTGACCTCATGAATCGTACATTGGCAGGCACGCAGGGGGCTCCTTATAAACTGCAGGGAGAGACGTGGTGCATCACAGTCATTCACCAAACGACAATGCCACAGCAGTCTTCTCTCTCTCTCGTGACACTCCACCACTCACTAAGATGCCCAGTGGTTCAAAGGGGTCAAAGATTGTGCGTCCCAAGAGGAAGGCTCCTGAAGAGGCACAATCGGCGGAATCGGCGGACCTCTTTGCTCCATCACAGGAACACCTGCCACCAGCACATGATGAGTCAGACACCGATGATATGGCAGGGCAACAGGTCAACTCAGACACTGATGCGGACAACACCACCGACGAGTCAGAGAGTGTGCTGGCCATGGTGAAAAAACGGAGAGGTCTTCCCCCCAGGCATGAAATCATTGTCACCCAAGATATGCCTGTGTTAGGTGACAATGAGAGTCCCTCCCAGCAATATGACGCCCCGCCCACCCAGTCCACGCCCTCGCCGCCCATCGACATACCTTCTGGCAAGTCAGTGCCTAATAAACGGAAGAGGACCTACGCCATCCTGCTGGAGAACAAGGAAGTAAGTGTGGCAGAGTGGTACAGGGAGCAAGAGTTCCTGTACAACCGCAAACTCCGGGCGCACAGGGACAGGGACATGAGGGAGAAAACCCTGTCAAAGTAGACCGAGGAGGAGAATGTGTCCGGTTGGTTGAGTGCATTTGTTTGTTATGTATAAATATTTGTATGTTAAGTGAAATAACAAAGACATATATTTATTAATGAATCATTATTAAGTGTCGTGTGAAGTGCTGCATTGTATTTCCGTTATATTTTGGTGTACTGTGTGGTTACCTGGCCAGGTGAATCTGCCACATTGTTCATGACTCCCAATTCTTTATGTTCTTAGTTTCTGTGTCTCCTTATTATTTCGAATACAACCCCACCTATCACTATCACTATCACCTATCACTGCTTATGTTTATACATTATTATTTTGCAGTGCAAGTCCTAGCCAAGTGGATGGAGGGTATGAGGACATGGTTCAGGAAGCTGGAGAAGATGCCGTCTGGTTCCGGTGCAGCTCAGCTCACCGAGAGGGACGCCTGGATCAAGGAGGCCTTTGCGTTCCTCAAACCGCATTTGGTTAAGTTGCCCACCAGGACGAGTAAGGTACGTTTATACAATATAAGTAAAATTTTGTCCGAAAGGACAATCAATATAAAGGAAAAAATAAATCAGTTGGTGTTCTTCAAGAAATCATGTTTAATATACATTAATCAAACGTATATAAAATCATCTAAAACAATTGAGCATATTATAAATCGATTACTTATTTTTATTATGTTCTTATGCATTTATTGATTGACATGTATTTAACCCCTAACTAGCGGCGCGCAACATAAGTCGAGTATAATAAATCTGGACTATCTGGCGGCGCTCGACATAGGTCGTGTGGCAATTTCAGCACGTAATGTTGCTGAGAGAGAGAGACAAGTGGTGGCAGGAGAGTAGCGAGCGTATGACTGCTCCAGACCACCGCGGCGAACCTACTGACACGAATCCCACCTCATCCCTCCCTCTCTCAATCGCTACATACTGAATTGTATGGGGAAAGTACCGAATGACATGCTTTTTGCACTCGCGTTGCGCGGTTGTTGCAAGAAAACTAGCCATCATAAAAGGATCGTTATGGTGTCATTGGAAAGCTCTGTTTATGCCCTTTCAGGGATAGATACTTATTTTACGCTCTGGGTCTTATTTAGGCATGAAAATGATCACGTAATCAGCCCTATTTTTTATCTAAAAACACCCCGCTGGGCGGTACATATAAATAAACCGCTAGCCCGCTAATCTAGTGTTAAGGAGTATTCACACACAGACATAATTGCACCTCTAAAGTATACAGGTATAGTCCGTTAATATCCATATTTCACGTTATCTTAAAACACATGTATAATTATTTGCCTGAACATTGCATTTCATACCAAAAATAAAACACTCTCAAACGTAATAACTCATTCCCCCATATCATCAGTTTTAAATCATTGTTTGAACTGCTTTATAAATAGATGTTCAATATTGTCCTAATTTCACTAACCACCCTATATATTTCACAGGTCTACAAGCCGGCTCAGAACGCCCCAGTTGTGGATCTTGAAGAGGAGCTGGTCGACGATCCGGGCACACAACCTAAAGAGGAGGTGCTTCCAGTTGGTACTCCCACCACCATGGCGCGTCGGCGTAAAGCCAAAGCCACCACCAGCATCACCGAGCCTGAACGGAGCGATGAAGACCTATTTGACAAGGTAGATATTAATATTAGTTATCCGATGTTAACATGCCTTCATCAATACATTTTTAATTCATTGATATTATTCATAACATTGTTATATTATAGATTTCACCTTTGATGGAATTGTTATTATATTTCGAATTGTGATTTTTACTATACATTTACACTTTGACCTATTAGTTAAGTATATTCATAACTTATACCATGAGATTTGCAATGTATCCTATTCTGTAGTGAGATTTTATTTTTAAACATTTGCACTTTCACATATTCGTTATCAATAAGCTACACTGCATTAATGTTTATGTTATATGTATTATTGTATTGTTCATGTTGTAAGGCAAATATGTTTACACACAGCTACGACGAGGGGAGCAACAGCTGCAGGGGCTTTGGAGCCAGTGGGAACAAAGAAGACAGTGAGACACCCCAGCCACCGCTTCCCTCAAGCTCTTCCACACTGTCGTACAAAACAACCTGTCGGACCTTCCAAGAGACCTCGTGGGTCACTACGAGATCGAGGTGATGCGGTTTTGCAATGCTATGCGGGCCCACAGCAGGGGAGTAGGACACCTCCCACGGTTTGGCTCGCTTTAGGAGACACCAAACCATCAACCGCCTCACCCGGCACAGACGCCAAACGCATACACCAGCCAGAATGAAACACTGACCAATGCAGGACCATCATTCTACCATGGTGGAAAACAACAACCACCAGCCCCCATCACACCGCAATCCTGGAGGAGCTATCCACCCTCGCTGGGACGTCCTGATGCCATACCAGTGGATCAGGCAAGGGCCGGCAGCCTCATAGATGTTTCCCTTGGCTTTGTCGACCGAATGGTCGACACTTTCTTACCTAATATTTAGTATAAATTGCAAATACAATAAAGTTGGTTTTCTATGTATAAGTGTGTTGTACTTTCTCCTAAACATATCTGATTGTTGTTGCAATGTATGATAAAAGATGCCCCACTGTCTACTTTAATAACATGTTCTTAATTTTTAACGTCCCATACGGATTGAAAGGGGAACATAATATTATCGATAACATGAACTATATAATAAAAATAATATAAAGTCAACTTATAGTATCAAATTGGTAATGCCAATTTTATAAATATTTATATTAAGATAATATTCATATACCTTTTTTTTTATAACTGGTTATGATAAATGTAAAAAAACTAATAATGCATGAAATTAGTATATGTTGTTGCAAATGTAGTGAACAGAGAACTGAAATTTTGTGTCAACACACTTATAAAATGGGTCACAAATTATGTGTGTTATATTATGTCATTGCAATTATATTGAACAGAGAACTAACAATATGTTTACACTTATAATATGGGGCTCAAATTGTGTGTGCTATACAGTATGTCATTGCAATTATAATCAACAGAGAACTTAAATTTATTTCAACAATTATAAAATGGGGGTCAAATTGGGTGTGAAGTCATGAATATCTATTTTATTTAACACAGAATTACTATTACTGATTTGGTTATACGATGTGACGATGGAATACTTTGGACATGAATTTACTGGAAAATTACCTCTTTAGTTGTCCGGTTCCTGCCAGGGAAGGCGCTGTTGGGGCCAGTGGTAGTACTCTGTCAGGTATTCCCTCACAAGTTTGGCAGCGGCTGGTCCCCTCTGGCGCTGCATTGGCTCCAGTCCATCCAAGGGGTCCTATTAATTTCCTATGTAATTGAGGGAGCTTAACCCGTGGAGCCCCAGCGACGCATTTGACACGTTGGCTATGTATATAACGCACAGCCCCAGAGACGCGCCTAACGCGTCACCCTTATAGCTCCAGTCGTAAGGCTCAGAATGGCTCTAGATTTATATGGGAACTACTTTGGGAACCGGCGGACTAATTCCAAAACGTTTTGTCCATACGCGCGCGCGGGGACGGGAGAGGGCACCCACCTTCCCACACCTCATGGTCAGTTTACCGCGTACCCTCTCGAGTGAAACACCATGTCTCGACATTATAGTGCCCGCCTTACCCGCCCCTGCAGTACAGAGGAGGTCATGGATATACTGTACGACACTGACAGCCCTGATAGTGACACTGACTCGGCATTGGACGAGTCTGGGGACGAGTATGCCCCTTCGCAAGCCGAAAAAAGAGAGCTAGAGGGAGAGCTTGCTCAGATTCCTGTCAGGCGGCGAAGGCCATCACAAAGACAGCAAGGGGCAAGTGCACCTCCCCGCCGCCCACTTTCCCAAGACCCCATTGAATCCTCAGAAATTGGGAAAGAGGTTGTTGTTCCAGATGAACCTGCTGACCCTCAAAATTACGTGCGTGTACCTGGGGAAGAACGAAGGGGATTGAAGAGAAGAAGGGGCGAGTCTGGGAGTGAAGAGGAGGTACCCCCACAACCCCGCCTGCCTTCTCTCCCACTTCGCATAATCTCCCCACTCAAGAAAAATACCCCGGGGAGGTTCTATGGTAGTCATAAACATAGTGACGAACAACAACGTGGTGATGAAGAAATGGAACAACGTGGTGATGAACAAAGGGCACAACGTGGTGCGAGACAAGGGCAGTCACGTGACCCAAAACGCTCCCTCTTCCCTCCCGACCCAGAGCACGCGGGGGGGGATGAGTCACCACCACCACCACCACTACTACCAGACTCTCCGCCTCGCCATTCTTCCCCCCCACTATCACCTTTCGGCTCCATCCCGTACACCCCCCCACGAATGTCTCCCTCACCTGAACCAGGCCCCTCCCGCGCCACTGCATTATCACCAGCCTCTCCACAACGCCCCGACCTGCCCCAACGCCCTGCAAGCAAACGACGTGGGCGTATCATATCTCGCGGGCGTGCCACCCGCAGCCGAATGCAGAAGGTGAAGCAAATAAGACGCCCCAGCAACGACTCAAGCTCTAGATCTAGCTCTCGATCAAGTTCGAGGTCTAGCTCCAGACCCAGGTCCACCTCTCGCCCACGCTCCACCCGCACCCGCCCGACCCGCCCCGGTGCCCCTGACGATGACCCTGATGAGCCCGATGCCCAATCTAGCGACGACGAAGGCGCTGATAGGTGGGATTGGATGGATGGGGAGAACTATCTACCAGGACAATACCACTTTTTGGGGGCAGCTGAGGCCGGCCCTACCATGCCCAATCGTGGACCTGACACCACAAGACTGGGTGTTTTTCTGCAGTTCTTCACTGCCAACCTTGTCGGCTTGATTGTTGACCAGACGAACTGGTACAACTATTATTTTATGGCAGGGAAGGAGCAGAAGAGGAACTCGGCACGTCTCTCATGGGTGGATTTGTCTTCCGATGAGTTCTACGCATTCCTGGCATCCTGATGGGGGTCACCAAGAAGACGTCTCTCAGGAAGTACTGGTCATGTGATCCCCTCATCGCAACCCCCTTCTTTGGGAAAGTCATGAGCAGGAATAGATTCACGGCAATCATGGGAAACCTGCACTTTATTGATAGCCTGGCAAGCCACACCAGGAACCAGGAATGCCCCAGGAATACCAAAGACCCGATGGAGAGGATAAGACCTATATTTGAATACCTGAAAACTAAGTTTGCAGCCTCCTTCAAACCTCACCAAAAACTCATCATTGATGAGAGTCTGGTGCTGTGGAGGGGGAATATTAGCATCCGACAGTACATCCCCAGCAAGCGTCACCGTTATGGCCTGAAACTGTTCATGATGTGCGACTACAAAACCGGCTACATCCAGGACATCATCCTCTACATGGGCAAGGTCACTGAACTGGTGGAGGAGAGGACATATGGGATATCTGGGGCCGTTGTCATCACCATGTTGGAGGGATATTTGGACAGGGGCCACATCTTGTACCTCGACAACTGGTACACCAGCCCTTCCCTTGCCAAATTCCTGTACAGCAGAAACACTGGCGTCTGTGGCACCGTCAGGAGGAATCGTGTCTACATGCCAGAGCTACCCGAAAGGCGGGAGAAGGGCTCCATCATCCACCTCCAGGCAAATAATATCTTGATGCTCTCGTGGATGGACAATCGTGACGTCAATATCCTCACCAGTATCCACCTGCCCCGCTTAGAGGACACCAAACGCCGTGATAGAGCCACAGGTGAGGCGGTCAAAAAACCAGTTGCAATCGTTGACTACAACATCAACATGCGGCTGGTTGACAAGTCAGACTCTGTCATATCGTCGGTCGAGTGTGCCAGGAAGACGATGAGGTGGTATAAAAAACTATTTTTCCACCTACTCGACCTCACCCTCTACAACTGCCACATCCAATATCATGAAATAACAGGTGAAGTTGAGACGATGGAGTCGTACTGCATCGAACTTGCACGGGAGCTTCTGTTCTTCTTCAGGGATGGTCCACGCCACCAGCAACGCCCCGCAGCTCGTTTTCAAGCACCAGAAGGCCCCGCCAGACTGACACAACGCCACTTTTGCGATTTTGTCCCGCCCAACCAAGTAATCCCCAACCCACGCAGACGGTGTCATGTGTGTCGCAACACAGGCAGACGCACACCCAAACGGACAGACACCCGGACGATGTGTGAAGAATGTGATGTGGGACTGTGTTTTCCCACCTGCTTCAGGGATTATCACACCCTCGAGCACTTCTAAGTGTTCAAAGTGTTCAAAGACTGCGATAAAAGACGCTATAATGTAATACTAACAGTGTATATAAAAGACGCAAAAAGTGAATATAAAACAGTGTGCATATATATATAATTTAGTTTTACAAGTGCAAAGTACCGAACAATATAAAACACTAAGTAAATTCTAAACTTATAAAACTGTGTGCAAATAATTTTAAGAATACGAGACAATAAGTGCGTAAAACAATGTATATACACCTCATAATCTTAGGTAAAACAATGAACAAGTACAAATAATTCAATGAAAAGGAGAGACAGAGTGACCTTGCGTGAAAGTGACAGCCAGACAGAGAAAGAAAGAGGGAGGGTTGCTGTGGAATGTGGGTCACTCGGTCCGCTGTCTGGCCGTGTGTTCGTACGTGCGTTTTATTATTGTCCTGAGCAAAGATGGCCGCCCAAGATGGCCGCCATCACCATGGCAACGGGGACGCTAACACTCGTGCGCACTTGTAATACTTGAATGAAGGCACTTATCACACTACAACTTCAGTTATATTGACATTATGTGATATACAAAGACATTCTATGAACTCTGAAGCGCACTTTATGTCCGAGAGGTGCAAAATAAGCCATGCTGCCTGGCAGCTGGCAACTGGCTGCTGGCGCGGGAGATTTGAAATGGCGCTAAGGCTCCACTGAGGCTGGGGACCCCCACTACCTCCCAGGACCCCCAAATGGCCTAGGTAAGTACTTTTTTCACATTTCTTCATGTCTATCATTATTTTCTAACACATTCTGATATATTTATAAAAAAAATAAAATAAATGAAAAATTGCCGGGGTTCTGGTGCGCACAAATAATAAAACCGGCCGGGGCTGTACGGGTTAAATACAAATTCATTAGCATGTTTATTCTGCTTCAATATAATTATGTGACGATCAATAGCGATCCTGTAATTTAAGAGCAACCAGCCTTCGGCCGGGATATTTTTCTATCGAAAAATTTACGAATTTATGTTGAAAGATGGTCTTGGAGGGTGTTTTTTTTTAAAGTTTCATGGAGGGAAAAAACAAAATAATGATAACAAAATATACAAAATGAGGAAATTAATACACACAAATTTACAAGCATGTTTATTCTACTTTAACACCTACACTGCGGGCATATTTTCGCACATTTTCGCTATATTCGGGCTCATTCAGGCACTCCTGAATGATAAAACAAATGTCTGAAGGAAATGAAATGTATCCAGCCAAAAACTAGAAGAAAATAACTTAAAAATAGCACTAGAAAGAGCTTCGTACCGCACAGGGTTCATCCGCAGTGCTACAATAGACATTGGCAAATATTCGCTAATAATGAGCAATTTCACGCTTCATTTGCCTTTGGCAGCACTGCATATATCTAGTGAGACATGGCTAACATACCTCAGTACACCGGCCGCCGGGCTGGAGAGAGGATGGGGGCCTGCCCTGCTCCCGCTCAGTCGCACTCGTCTCCACAGTCTTTAACCCTTAACTAGCGGCGCGCGACTTATGTCGAATTAAAAAAGCTGGCAAAAAACGGGTGAAAATCGAGTGAAAATGGGTGGGACAGTAATGATCCATACGTCCGACATCTGTGGCCTCCCGGCCCACACTAACTCCAGTTCCCCCACCGCGCGGGAGGATGACAGTGTGACCAATAGTTCGCTAAAAGTGAGCAATGTAGCAAAATCAGCTAAACTTCCATCTTTGAGGTAACACTGTCAGGGCTCCACGAGTGCTACGTAGCTGTATGTGGTGTCATTGTGTAGCGATTTTCACCTAGTTTTCGGCACAATACAGTTCCTTTCATGCTGATGGTTGATATAGCAGTCAGAATGGCCTGAAAAGCCCCAAAACGGCCACAGAGCACCCGCTAGACAAGGGTTAAGAGGCTTCAATAGCCTGTAAATTGCTTTAAATTGCCAGGACATTCCAGAACGGTTCCCGCACAGAAAGGGTTAATAAATCTAAACTGCCACCTGGTTTGAGAGAGCATAAATAAGTTTGCCGGTGCAGGAGTAGTTATTGACATGAGGCAAAGTCAGCACTATAAGGGAGGATGGTTGGTTTGTCTGGCTCCCCTTCTCCCTCATGTATAGCCCCATTAGTTTAGAGATTTTTAAGAAGTTCGGTTCATTAGTTTGGCGATTTTAAGACCTTTCACCCCATTTATTTATAAATATTAGGACCTTTTGTGCGATTTAGGTGCGAACGATAGCGAACCTGTAATTTTAGGAGGAACCAGCCATTGGTAGGGACATTTTTCTACCGAAAAATGTACAAATTGATCTCTAGGCGGTGCTTTTTATTTAAGCTTGATGAAGTTCTAGGGAGGAAACTATAATAATAATACATAAACAAATGAATAGACCAATAAATGAAACCCTCCCCCTTAATGAATCTATACTGCACCCTGGTTTGAGAGAGACTAAATAAGTTTGTCGGTGTAGCAGTAGTTGTTGACATGAGGCAAAGTCAACACTATAACTCAACAACTACATGTTACTTTACACAGTAGTTTGTTTGTTATAGCTCTATACTCCATACTCAAGCCTTCCTCTTTGCTATCTTTTCCTTTCACTTTCCCTTACTATTGGGTTTGCTATCCCTACTAGAATCATGTCCTGACCACCTTGCCGGGTTCGTAAAGTCTGTGTGGCCAAAGTATTTATTTATATTTATGCAAACCAATCAATCTCTCTCTCTCTCTCACTCTTATATAGCTAAATATATTAATTAAGAGCCTTCAGGGAAACATGCTCCAACCAATGTTGGTCTTCAAGCAAGATCAGAGGACTAATTTTCATTCACCATAAACGGTATATACGATCAAAGTATAAAATTAACCCCTTCTGTACCGACAACGTCCTTTTAACTTTATTTTAGCAACTATTTGACGATTTTATTCAGTTTGAAAAGGGTCTCCAGCTATTAAGGTGCTTCGAACTATCTCCCTGAACCTCTTTTGCTACCACAGCTCCTTCTTAAGCTGCACACAATCGTCAAAATATAGCAAGACTAATATTAAAAATACGTCGCTGGTACAGAAGGGGTAAATAAAACATTAATTACACGTGTCAGAGAGTGTAGACGTGTCAGACAAAAAAACTAATTAGAGGAAGGTAATAAATTTTGTAAATCATTGTAAATATGTATCAGTCCTTGTTAGTTGGTCCCTTCAGTACACCCATAGACAACAAACATCAATTACAATTTATTTGTCTTTATTTGTTTTATATGAAAACTACTTATAAACCAAACATAGCAAACCTTGAATATAAAATCTTTGTTTATGTATGTTAAGGATAATGTTTGGCTTATAAGTAGAGAGATAACCAGTGGTGAAATTATGGAGGCAATTCATGACTTTTGACCGTGACTATACAGTGGTCATTTTGAATTTATTCCAACAAACATTAGACTATTTTATACAGCTAAATATTGTCTCCCTTAGAAACCAAACGAATGAACACAATACTAACGCAACTTTACCCAGTTCCAAATAGATTGTCCAAAAATCGTTAACTCCAACCTCTGTAACTCAAAGAAGGCTAGAGCAAATGGGCTGTAAATTATCACACCTATTCCGTTTGACCCTTCCCATATGGTAGAAATATTAGCTCGATTATTCTAGTCGTTAGTGAGTTATAGAGGTAAATGTTCAAGAGTTTTGGCCTAATTATTTGGAACAGGTTATAGCCCTTATGACTTCCATAGGGCCAGCGTCAGTTAAGGAGGTTATAAGGGTAAAGCTTATATAATCATTATATAATTTAAACAGTAGGAAGTTAAATATATTGGGAAATGGATACTTCAAGAGTACATAATATGTTATTGTGATACAAGGATATTAGTAGTAATAAACCCATCTAATGTTAGAATTTAATATATATATATATATATCAATATATTAAAACCCGCCGGAAGTTATCGGTGAACGGTTAAAGGGGGGATTTTCACGAGGTATATTTCTGACCCCCTATTCCCACATATTTAGCCTCATTACTTTTGAGATTTTAAGACGTTTGCCTCATTTCTTTGGTGCTTTTTGGCCCCATTTATGTCAATTATAATACTTTTCGTGCCATTTAGGCGTCGATATTTTCCTGGCGAGCAATAGCGAGCCTGTAATTTTAGAGGAACTGGCCTTCAGGCAGGACATTTTCCTACCGGAAAATGTAGACATGTATCTCGAAGGGGTATCTTGGGGGTATTTTTAAAAAAGTGTGATGGAGGTCTAGGGAGGAGGAAAAAAATCTGCCCTTAAAACTCCGCTTGTTAGTCCTGTTTACCGAGATGTCCAACACTTATATTATCTGTCCTTCTACCTTCTGTCTTCCTCTATAGCAAACATAAACATTATCTGTTTTATCAACTCTGCGTAAGAAAAGTTTCGTATCCCCCCCCCCCCGTATAGTGGTGGCACCATGCCGGCCGAACTCTCTGTCTGTATGTCCGATTACTCCTCCTAGACCGTTCGACGGATTTTCACCAAACTTCACACGAACATTCGGTGCGTGAATGTGACGGTCAGTCAAAAAAGTTGTTTTTGAATTTGTCCAATAGTTATGAATTTAGGTCAACAATATGGTTTTGCCCCCCGACCCCCCCCCCCCCCCCCAGCCTCCCGACAAGCTCACCTCCCCCCCACTCACACCCCCACCCGAAGGATACCCCGTCTATCATTAATAAATAATTGTGGTATGTCAGGTATATGGAATGTACTGTACAGGAGGTTGCTAATCCATTGTGGTTTAAGGCTGCAATACAAAGACGTCTACAAGATCAATGGATAACACAATGGTTTGGTATTCTAAATATTATGTCATCATGTAGTACTTATGTAGCCTATAAAAGTAATTTCAAGTTAAAAGATTACATACTGAAATTGCCCAAGAAATACTGAACCAGTATATGCAAGCTTAGAACAAATAATACATTTCCCATAGTAACTGACAGGTACCAGAACATTGCTAGAGAGGACCGTATATGTAATAAATGTAATAGTGACACAATTGACGATGAACACCATATGGTTCTCGAGTGTAGAAACTAACATAATAATAATAATAATAATAATAATATTTATTCAGTTAGCAATTTACAGAGTTGGTACCACATAGTATGTTATAAATATGACATGTACCAGCCTTGCATAATTCCAACTAAGGATAGCCCAATAAGGCCGTTAGGCGTGTTTGGCGTATTTCCATTGGGGTCCTTGTGGGATTAGGTTAGCTGGGGAAATGGGGAGGATAAAGAAATAGATACTTTAGAGAAAGTATTTCTAGGGGGTTATTTTAAGATACCTTACATCCTATAGTAAATATCAGTAATCCGTAATCAGTAATCATTTCAGTTTGGTTTGTCTATCTCTTATGTCGTATTTAGTAGTAGACATAAGCTTGGTGCTCCCTTCTCGCAGCTGTCCGGTTCAGGTGTTCCTTCAGGCTACGTCTGAAGGAATACAGTGTTCTCTTTTCACGGACTGACTGGGGTAGGTCGTTCCAGTCTTTGATGGCAGTGAAGAAGAATGTTTGCTTACCCTGTCCTTGGATTCTCGGGACCTTAAAATTAAACATCCTGTTTCTTGTATTATGTCCACTCCTCTCATTTGCTTTAACAAAATCATTCTTTAGATACTCTGGAGCTCTGTCATAGAAATTTTTGAAGGCATTAGTTAGCCTGATTTGTTTGGCCCTGTCAGAGACATTGAGCATACCTAGTGACTGAAGTTGTTCCTGGCCAACATGTGATCTGGGTCCTAGGTTCAGCATGAACCTAACCATTTTATTTTGAGTGACCTGAAGTTTGTGCTGTGCTGATTTAGATGATGCAGAGTACCAGGATGACACAGAATAGTCAAAATGACATTGAACAAATATATATATTTCACGATATTTCAGAGTATCTTCAAATAGGAAACCATTTGCTGAACTATTAGAGAGTACCAACACAAAGACCCTGTTCAATTTGGCAAGGTATTTGCAATCTAATTATAGGATGTTACCATAGCTGCTGCATAATCATAGAATATTTAATAAGTTGCAAATATTATTGTACATATGTTTTAACCCTTAATTAGCGGCGAGCAACATAAGTCGAGTTAAATAAAGCTGGACTATGTGGCGGCGCTCGACATAGGTCGAGTGGCAATTTCAGCACGTAATGTGGCTGAGAGAGAGACAAGTGGTGGCAGGAGACTAGCGAGCGTATGACTGCTCCAGACCACCGCGGCGAACCTACTGACACAAATCTCAGCTCCCTCCTCCCTCTCTCACTCGCTACATACTCAATTATGTACTGAAAGTACCGAATTACCTGCTTTTTGCACTCGCGTTGCACGGTTATTGCAAGAAAACTATCCATCATACAAGGATCGTTATGGTGTCATTCGAAAGCTCTGTTTATGCCCTTTCAGGGATAGGTACTTGTTTTACGTTCTGGGTCTTATTTAGGCATGAAAATGATCACGTAAACAGCCCTATTTTGGCTAAAAACACCCCGCTGTGCGGTACACATAAATAAACCGCATAGGCCGCTCGTAAGGTGTTAAGTTGCAATGTTAATGTAAATCATTATATTTTTGTGTTATAACTATGTAATTTGAGAGCTGTGCTCCATTCTTTATAAAGAAGTCTGAGCAAATAAAATTTCTGTCTGTTGTCTGTCTAAAATTCTTCTGTGGCAGCAATGATTATGACTTTCTGTGTGTGGGCACACATATCAGAGATGTGATGATAATGGTGATTATGGTATTTGTAGTGATGGTGTTGGTAATTGTGATAGTATTTGTCATGGTGGTGATGATTTGTAGTGGTGACGATATTGTGTCTTAGAGTAGTAGTGATAGTTGTGGTGATTATGGTAGCAGTTATGATATTGCCAGTAGTGATGATGAAGGTTATTATGGTAGTGAGGGCAGTCGTGATTGTGAAAGTAATTGTGATAGTGGTGGTGATAGTAGCAGTGATGATGGTAGTAGATGGTGGGGATAGTAGTAGTGATGATGGTGAAAGTATTGGTGATGATTACAAGAGATGACGCCCCAAAAACAACTCACCCCGCATTTGATAGGTTAAGTTAGTTTAGCTGGCATTAGAAGTGATGATAGTAATAGTGGGGATGATGGTGATATTAATGATGATGGTGATAATAGTAGTGATGATGGTTGTATTTGAGTGATAATGATGACAGTAGTGATGATGATGACAGTAGTAGATACGATGGTAACAGTACTAGTAGTAGTACAAAGGAGTACAGAGGAAATCAAGCAAAAACATATCTAGTGACCCTTCTAGGCTGCTTGTCCTCCAAAACACTGAGGATCAAGTGTCCAAACAGTGGTTTAGAGTGGGTAAGGGAACATTGGAAAGGGAACTACTGCCCTGCCACTAACGTGGCAGGACTAGGAAGTTAGTAGGGGACATATGGGTTAGTAACTGAGGGGAGGATAAAGTTATTCATTTACAAACGCAGTCAGTCGCGGGTTTGATGCGAGATATTTGTCTAGGCGGAATTTAAATGAATCAACGGTGCTGCAGTCTATAACGTCTCAGGGAAGCCCATTCCACAAGTTGACAACTCGATTGAAGAAGAAATTCTTAGATTCGTGCGAGTTAAAAGATTTACCAATAATTTTGCAACCGTTTCCCCGCGTGTAATTAGATTGGTCGATAGTGAAGTACTTACTACAGTTCATATTGTCGATGCCTTTGATGATTTTGAATACTTGAATTAAGTCGCCTCTTAATCTGCGCTGGGTTAAAGGAAATAGATTTAATTCTATAAGACGCTCTTCGTATGGTTTGTTCTTTAGGCTAGGTATCATTTTGGTAACTCTACGTTGAACTCGTTCTAGCTTGTTTATATCTTTTTGGTAATAAGGGCACCAGGATTGAACGCAGTATTCCAGAAGAGGGCGGACTAAGGAATTGTAAAGGGTTAGGATAACTTCTTTGGATTTATGCTCAAATGACCTGCCTATAAAGCCAATTATTTTGTTTGCCTTTTTAACAACTTCTGAACATTGTTGACTCGGTTTTAGGTTACTCGATATTGTTACTCCCAGATCAGTTTCTCTGTTTACATTCTTAAGCTGAGTGCCATTCATCGAATAGTTTGCTTTCTCATTTAGGTATCCGACATGTAGTACTTTACATTTATCCGCATTGAAACTCATTTGCCAAATTTGGGCCCAACATGACAATTTATCTAGATTGTGTTGCATATCGTCAACTTGTTCTTTTGAGAGTACGCTATTTGCAATTTTTGTATCGTCAGCAAATTTTGAGATTGTACAGGTGAGACCCTCTACAGTATGTCGTTGATGTAAATTAGAAAGATAATTGGTCCTAGTACCGATCCCTGGGGTACCCCGCTACTTACATTGGTCCATTTAGATGCCCTACCGTTTATGACTACCCTTTGCTTTCTGTTGCTGAGCCAATTTTCTATCCATTTCAACACACCGTCTTGTATTCCATGCGCTTTTAGTTTTAGCAGTAAACGTTTGTCGGGAACTTTGTCAAAGGCCTTTTGAAAATCAAGGTATATAATATCTACAGCTTTACTCTCATCGTAGAGGTTGAGGATATCGTGGAAGAAGTCTAAGAGGTTTGTTAAACAGGAACGTTTTTTACGAAAGCCGTGTTGAGTATCTTTAAGTATGTTATTTTCCTCTTAGTGATGATGGTCATAATAGTAGTGATGATGGTGACTAGTAATGAGGATTGTAAGATGATGGTGATAGTTGTAGTGATAATGATGACAGTAGCGTTGATGGTAGTGACGATGGTGACAGTATTAGTGACGTTGGTGTGTAGTAGTGATGATGGTGAAAGTTGTAGTGATGACACAAGTAGTAGTGATGATGAGAGTAGTAGTGATGATGGTGAGAGTAGTAGTTAAGGTAAAAAGGCCATCCGCCAATCACCGCGTTCCCTTTAAGTCAGCTGAGTTTGACATTCCGGGTCCACCGAGTAAACATGCCACGCCCTCCCGGCCGACCATTCAGAAGCCTCCATTTTCGGAGCCGACGGCTACACGTACCGCCTCGCATTTAACCCTTATTTAGCGGCGAGCAACATAAGTCGAGTTAAATAAAGCTGGACTATGTGGCGGCGCTCGACATAACTCGAGTGGCAATTTCAGCACGTAATGTGGCTGAGAGAGAGAGACAAGTGGTGGCAGGAGACTAGCGAGCGTATGACTGCTCCAGACCACCGCGGCGAACCTACTGACACAAATCTCAGCTCCCTCCCTCTCTCACTCGCTACATACTCAATTATGTACTGAAAGTACCGAATTACCTGCTTTTTGCACTCGCGTTGCACGGTTATTGCAAGAAAACTATCCATCATACAAGGATCGTTATGGTGTCATTCGAAAGCTCTGTTTATGCCCTTTCAGGGATAGGTACTTGTTTTACGTTCTGGGTCTTATTTAGGCATGAAAATGATCACGTAAACAGCCCTATTTTGGCTAAAAACACCCCGCTGTGCGGTACACATAAATAAACCGCATAGGCCGCTCGTAAGGTGTTAAACTCGCTCTCGTTCTCTTCACAGTCCGCTTCCTCTGGTTGTCATGGGTCTAATGCATCAGTGTCAGCCCTATACTCCCGTAAGTCACTAAAAGGCATTCACAACCAGCTTCCAGGAACGTATTATCAAGAGAGAAGAGTGAAGGCGAAGGGTAGGAATATTCAAGTCGCGCGGCCAGAATGTTGCACGGCCGAGCGGACGGCTCAGCCAATCACAGCGCTGGAGAGCGGGAGGCGGGACTATATCAAGGGGGTGGGGGAGGTTGCTGGGGTAATTCACCTCTCGGGCTCCACTGGGCTAACTTCTTGCAACTCACATTCTCTCTCTCGCTTGGGCACTCAAGGGAACTCGGATTCACTTATTCCAGCCTCCCAGCCCTCATCACTTGTTCCAGTACAGCCCACCTCGGGCCTAGCATCGCTCTCCCCTACTAGGCGGATACACTTTCAGTATCCGGCCGCCTGTCGTCACATCGCTGGCTTGCATACCTACAGCCAAGCGGTTCAAGAGGGACGGCAGATAGTAGATGGGAGCGAAGATTTCCAGTTGAGCTATTGGCCTGCTCTGGGGTGGTGAAATTGTTCCAGTTAACACCTAGCAGTACTGCATAGTTTTTAAAGGACCCATATTGGGCCCCAATCAGACTTAATTAAAGAAAGAGAGAAAATGCCTGACTAACCCAGTGGTTCCATACATAATAATTGATGTGTTCTTATAGGACAAACTAAAGAGAAAGATACTAGACTTATGTATATAAATAAAATTATGATGTGTTAATAGGATAATAGTTATTCTTGATAGAGAAGGCTCCATGCCGATTAGCAATCAATAGTATAGGATCTGATAGGACAGCAACTAGATATTAACATTAAAGTAAGAGGGGATAATTCTTAAGTAGATAAGCAACTGTAAGGCTCAGGGGAGATAAAGAATAGTTGCAAGTATATTAGCTTTAGTTTGAGAAACAGGTAGGGAGGACACTAGTCCATAATTATGACCTACGAAATCTTTTGTTATCAAGGAAACATTATCAATTATATTGTTTGAAGGAATATTCGGTCAGTTTCGTGGTAAGCGTTACGAGCATTAAGTCCAAGACAATAATGTAATCACAGAATCTATGTAGAGGATTAAAGTAGTGAATCTTGTTCTCGTAGGGGTTTGAGGTACTGATTATATTAAGTAATTTCCTGAGTTTTATTATTGAATAGGTGATATATGTAACATATGATTTATTGGTAACAGGGTTAAGAGAACATATAATCTAAGAGTGTAGTAACGCCCGGTCGTTTGAGTAAATATATTGTATAAGGTTAAGAGAGCATAATATAAATCTGCGAGTGTAGTAACGCCCTGATCGTTTGAGTAGATATACTGTATAGGGTTAAGAGAATATAGAATCTAAAAGTGTCAGAGGTAGTAACGCCCTAGTCTCTGGGAAGACACAGTAGGACCCGGTAAAGATATCTTATTTTGGAGTTTAGCTAAGAATAAATTTCTTGTTATATATAGGGATAAATAGGTTAGATTTATTAATGCCCTGGTCTCTGGAGTAGACACAGCAGGGCCAGGTAAAACTACATTATTTTGAAGACTAGTAACGTGACTTTGGATCGAAGTCGAAGTGAGTCAATACCTGAATAGCGGGAATCCAAATAGGTTGTAACAGGAGCTCTAGAGTTCCAATGTACAACCTATGGTGGGTCGACGAAAATATTCAATCTGTGTCTTGAACTCATTTCGACCCGAACAGAGAAATAGTTACTAGGGTAGTAGTAAGTTTTGTTAAATAAAGTATACGAACCTCTAAATGACTGTCGAATTATCCCCCACCGTAGTAGTATATTTGGAATAAGAAGATAAGTAGGCCTACAGTAGTGATGATTATAATAATACAAAGTACAAAGGAAATCAAGCAACAACAGTTCTAGTAACCCTTCTAGGCTGCTTGTCCTCCAAAAAACTGAGGATCAAGTGTCCAAACAGTGGTTTAGAGTGGGTAAGGGAACATTGGAAAGGAAATTACTGCCCTGGAACTAATGTCCGTGGCAGGATTAGGAGTTAGTAGGGGACATATGGGTTAGTAACTGAGGGGAGGATAAAATAAAGTTATTCATTTACAAACGCAGTCGGTCGCAGGTTTGATGCGAGATATTTGTCTAGGCGAAGTTTAAATGAATCAACGGTGCTGCAGTCTATAACGTCTCGGGGAAGCCCATTCCACAAGTTGACAACTCGATTGAAGAAGAAATTCTTAGATTCGTGTGAGTTAAAAGATTTACTAATAATTTTGCAATCGTTTCCCCGCGTGTAATTAGATTGGTCGATAGTGAAGTACTTACTACAGTTCATATTGTCGATAGTAGTAGTGTTGATGATAGTAATGATGATAGATACTAGTAGTGATGATGGTGACCCATCGCAGAGTTGGGTATGTAGTTTTGATTTTGGGCAAAACGGCACGTCTACTTTATGTAGTAGGATAGACAACGAAAATAATATGTCTTGTCTTTCTTCACACTTTTCATTCGTGGATCTTGTTTTAACATTATTACTACAAAAAAAAATCGTTCCCCCCCCTCTCTCTCTTAACTTCCTCCCCCTCCTCCACTCAACCTCGTCTCTCCACCATATTCCTCCACCTTTTTACCATTCACGAACAACCCAATTCGTGGAACACTCTCCTCAAACAATCATGCTTCAATAGTTTTGAAAACTATATGATTTATGCGTGCTCACAGCTCACTCTTTCTCTCTCTCTCTCGCTCTCTCTCACTGATCATACGCTTTGGTTAACTTGTCAAGGTTTATATTGTCACAGCGCATTATTTGTCTACATTTTTATTGACACGTATTTAGTATTTGTATACACGTGATTCATATCAAATATTTGATATTTACTATGTAATATTATAAACCCCATGAGTGCTGCATCTTCATTAAGCTTCACTTTCAAAAAAATGTGTCATCTCATTAATTTTCTTATTACATTTTCCATTTCGCAAGGTGCTTTACTATACTGCTGAGCTTCGCAGACTAATTCCTCTCTTGGAAAATACCTCCATATTCCTGAGTTGCCCTGGTTATTTTTTCTATTACTGAATTTACTGACATAACCTTGGATTTATATGTTGTTATGTTTATATGAGCATAATGCCAACATGAATTTCAAACTGTAATGTACTGATTTGAGAATAAAATTATCATATCTTATCTTATATTGGAATTTATTTAATGAATATATTTGTCTAATCCTTATTCAAAATAGATTTCAGTACTAGTTCACTTGTCGTTATCAATTCTGCGTAATAATAATAATAATAATAATAATAATAATAACATTTATTTCCACTGCTAGTGGTTATTCAGCTTACATATTATGTACATAAAAGAAGAAATATATACAATACATTGTAAAGGATTATTAACAAAAGAACATTAGCATGAAGTATGGATAATACATTATTAGTTTATATAGATTGGCCCATGTGTGTTCTCTTTACAGCCCTTCGTCGACTTTCTTTAACACCTTACGAGCGGCCTATGCGGTTTATTTATGTGTACCGCCCAGCGGGGTGTTTTTAGCCAAAATAGGGCTGTTTACGTGATCATTTTCATGCCTAAATAAGACCCAGAACGTAAAACAAGTACCTATCCCTGAAAGGGCATAAACAGAGCTTTCGAATGACACCATAACGATCCTTGTATGATGGATAGTTCTCTTGCAATAACCGTGCAACGAGAGTGCAAAAAGCAGGTAATTCGGTACTTTCGGTACATAATTGAGTATGTAGCGAGTGAGAGAGGGAGGAGGGAGCTGAGATTTGTGTCAGTAGGTTCGCCGCGGTGGTCTGGAGCAGTCATACGCTCGCTAGTCTCCTGCCACCACTTGTCTCTCTCTCTCAGCCACATTACGTGCTGAAATTGCCACTCGAGTTATGTCGAGCGCCGCCACATAGTCCAGCTTTATTTAACTCGACTTATGTTGCTCGCCGCTAATTAAGGGTTAAGAGTCCTGGAATTATAGTATCATCCGGATTTAACCCTTATTTAGCGGGCTAGGTGGTCTATTTGACCGTAGCACCCAGCGTTTTTTTTTAACCCTAAATAGGGTTGTTTCCCTGCTCATTTTCATGCCTAAATAAGACCCAGAGCGTAAAACAAGTATCTATTCCTGAAAGGGCGTAAACAGAGCTTTCCAATGACACCTGAACCATCCTTGTACGACCACTGGTTCTCTTGCAACAATCGTGCAACACGAGTGCAAAAACCCTGAAATAAGGTAATTTCCTTACATAATTCCCTGTGCAGTGAGTGAGAAAGGAGGGGGGAAAGTAGAATACAGTTCAGTATTTCCACGGTGGTCGTGGGGAGCGGTCTTAGAGTCGCTACGCTCGTCCCACCGCTCAGCTCTCTCTCTCAGCAACATTACGTGCTGAAAATGGCGCTCGACAGATGTCGCGCGCCGCCACTTAGGCCAGATTTATTTCATTCGACATATGTTGCGCGCCGTCAGTTAGGGGTTAAAGATAATCCGAGTGGTATCCCCCCCCCCCCTCCCCCCCCCCGAATAGTGGGGTACCACCGGAAAAAATGTCTGTCGTCGTCGTCGTCGTTGTCATCGTCGTCCGCCTGTCCCTAAACTCCTTCTATATCATTGGACGGATTTTCACCAAACTTCATACGAACATTTGTTGGGTGAATGCGACGGCGGTCAGTCAAAAAAAAGAGTTTTGAATGTGTGCAATAATTTTGGATTTAGGTAAACAAGATGCCCCCCCCCCCCCTCCCAAGGAAGCCCCCTGTCCACCAATCACCCCCCCCCCCCCCCCCCCCCTCCACCCCCACCCCCCGCAGGACAGGATGCCATGATGATAATGGTGATTATGGTACTATATAGTAGTGATGATGTTGGTGAATGTGATAGTATTTATCATGCTGGTGAACATCTGTAGTGGTGACAATAGTGTGTCTTAGAGTAGTAGTGATAGTTGTGGTGATTATGGTAGCAGTTATGATATTGCCAGTAGTGATGATGATGGTTATTATGGTAGTGAGGGCAGTCGTGATTGTGAAAGTAGTTGTGATAGTGGTGGTGATAGTTTCAGTAATGATGGCAGTAGATGATAGGGATAGTAGTAGTAATAATGGTGAAAGTATTGGTGATGATTACAGGAGATGACGCCCCCAAAACAACTCGCTTTTCATTTGTATGAGGAACTTGCCACAGTTTGGATAGGTTAGGTTGGGTTCGGTTAGTTTAGTTGACAATAGCAGTGATGGTAGTAGTAGTAGTGATGTTAACACTAGTAATTATGATTGTAAGATGATGGTCATAATAGTAATGATGATGGTGATAGTTGTAGTAACAATGATGATGGTAGTGACAATGGTGACAGTAGTAGTGATGATGGTGAGAGTAGTAGTGATGATTGTAATAGTAGTAGTGATGATGATCATACTATTGGTGATTATGATAGTATTAGTGATGATGGTGCAGTTGTAGTGAGGATGGCAGTAGTAGTGATGATGGTGATAGTATGATTGATGATGGTAATACTTGTGATGATGGTAACCCATCGCAGAGTTGGGTATGCTGTTTTGATTTTGGGCAAAGCGGCACATCTACATTATATATGTTATTGATGTTTATGGTTATATTTTGTCAACACACTAATTATTATCTGGTTAATGTATTCTTTTGTTTTAAATTTGCTATGAAAAAACATTATTGATATCTACTGAAACTTGAACATTATTATATATTTCATGTATGTATGTATGTATGTATGTATGTTTGTATGTTTGTATAATTATATGCTGATGTTGTTGATGTACATTCCCTATGGTCAACTATAGACCTGCAGATTATGAAACATTCACAGTAAACTATATATTTCACAACAGAATTAATGAGCATATTTGTTATCCATAAATTTCTTCTTGTTTTATTTATATAATATGTATTAATTAAACTCCATCGTACTTCGCTTGCTTCGCTTCGTACTAAATATTTCTTCTATAGTGTAGAGTATCCTTAACTTTGCTTACAACAATTTAATGTTATCTACAGTTTAACCCTTATTTAGCGGGGTCGGACTTAAGTCCGATACGAGAAAATTGGACTAAATGGCGGGGTCGGACTTAAGTCCGTGGGCGTATTCCTGCCCTAATTTAGGTGGAAAGCCAAACTTGGTGGTCAGGCGGTGTACTACAAGGGCCCACCCACACATCCCCACTGCGTGACCGTGACTAAGTGACCCTCAAGCAGCCATAATGGAAGGTCAAGATTTGCCAGTGTTCGATTCGGTGCGTCGCGCCACCCTACTAACCACGCCCGGCTTACCACCCAGGAACTAGATATCATGCTGAACTCTTCAGAACTTTCTAATAAGCTGTTGGATGAAACCGTCGAAGGTCTGGGTGAGAGTTTTGGTAGTGTGGATGACTCGGAAGACGAAAATAACCCGATCATAGGCTTTCACCCCAAGCATAATTTGCGTGGGGTGGATGTTGTGGTTGATATTGGACAGACCCTTGAGCAAATTGGAGACGTTCCTGACGAAGAACATACTGGTGTGGGTGTTGGTAAGTACAATTTATATTTTATAATTGCTTGAAAATGTGATTGCAAGCATTTTATCACCTTACGAGCGGCTGGTGGAGTATATTTCACTGTGCCGCCCAGCGGGTTTTTTTTTACCCTAAATGGGGTTGTTCCGTGCTCTTTTTCATGCATAAACAAGACCCAGAGCGTAATACAAGTATGTATCCTGAAAATGCGTAAATTGAGCTTTCCAATGACACCCGAGCCATCCTTTTACGATCACTGGTTGTCTTTCAACGATCGTAAAACACGAGTGCAAAAACCCTAAAATACGGTAATTTCCTTATATAATAATTCCCTGTGTGGCGAGCGGACTTGAGGTAATTTATGCTCCTAATCACCGCTCCGCTCTCTCTCAGAGCACATTACGTCCTCAAAATTGCACTCTACAAGAAATTTTCTTTGCATTTTATAGCGTATTATTTGCAGGCGTTCATTAAATTTCTTACGGTAATACAAACAACGAAAGATTGAATATTTGTGCTTGGCATTATATGATTGTGGAGAACAGATGTAGGCCTACCGTATATATTATGTTTTCATATATATGATACATGTGTAACATTTTTATATTATCACGACTCTCTCTCTCTCTCTCTGTCTCACTCTATTTGTTTGTACTCCTTTGTACTCTCTTTGTCTGATGTAGGCCAGGGCACGCCCCTAACTACTCTCTTCCCTCCCAGGGGAAATCACACCTAGCAGATGTTTTTGACCTCCCCTCTCTCTCTGTCTGTCTCTTCCTCTCTGGGTCTACCTATACTGCATGTGACATTGAAATTGCTTGAGAGTTTGATTGCAAGCATTTTATAGCGTATTATTTGCAGGCGTTCGGTAAATTTCTCACGAAAACCAGGGTGTATGGTACATTTCTCACAATAATACAAGCAACAACGAAGCTTGGCGAAGATTGTGGTCTACAATATACCTTTATATAATTGCATGTGACCTTGTAATTGCTTGAAAGTTTGATTGCAAGCATTTTATAGCGTATTATTTTCAGGCGTTCAATAAATTTGATAAATATATCAAAATAAGTCCTGTGGGACTATGGAATAGCTATTATTGGACAAGGAAAATATTTTGTTCATCCCTCCACTGGAACATCAACAGCAATGTCAACAACGTATCGCCGTCGGCAATCGTAAGATTCAGAGTCGTAAAGATTCCAGGACAAGCTCAATAGAAAATGAATGAATTAAATGAATGAGTGTGCAGTACTGCCAATACGTATAGCGACTTCCGCTAGATCTAGAGACCTTTACTTCGATCTAGCAGCAATGAATTTCACTAGCGGTTTTGTTTTGAAATTTCAGAACAATTTCGAAGTAATATTATATGGATTTTGCCAATTCATATTTCTAGTGGTATTTATCATGTCTTACATCTAACAATTATGCTAGCGGATTAAACTTCAATTGGTAACCCTCCCGCTCGAGTCGGCTCCAACAAAATCGATAATGGTGGCACTTTGTACTCCTTTGTACTTTAGTAAACAGGTGATAATCAAAACCGCATGCGGATCGGTTTGGTGTATCGGTATTATGGTAAGTTGGCTACCTACTATTGTTTATACGATATAGTAAGTAATGATAAGTAAATTATTATATATTATATATAAAACAAAAACAAAATTCCTGCAAAGCAAGCGAAACAGAGAGAGAGAGAGAGAGAGAGAGAGAGAGAAAGCAGACTGAACTGAAGAAAGAGTGAAAAAGATATAATAATACAGAAATATTACAAGCAAATAAATGAAATAGAGGGATTAGTTAGAGAAAATAATAATGAGAAATACATAATACGGATGAGGAAGAGAGAAAGCGAGCGAGCCAGAGAGAGAGAGAGAGAGAGAGACAGGAGGAGTGAGAGAAAATAGAGAGATTGCAAGCATTTTATAGCGTATTATTTGCAGGCGTTCAGTAAATTTCTTACGGTAATACAAACAATGAAAGATTGAATATTTGTGCTTGGCATTATATGATTGTGGGGAACAGATGTAGGCCTACCATATATATTATTTTTTTCATATATATATGATACATAATTATGTAACATTGTTATATTATCACGACACTCTCTCTCTCTTGTCTCTTCCTCTCTGGGTCTACCTATAGCCTACATTTATAATTGCATGTGACCTTGAAATTGCTTGAGAGTTTGATTGCAAGCATTTTATAGCGTATTATTTGCAGGCGTTCAGTAAATTTCTTACGGTAATACAAACAACCAAACAACGAAAGATTGAATATTTGTGCTGCACATCCCTCATACGAAATACCATTCCCACCGTATAGAGAGAATACAGAAACTGAACTGAAGACAGAGTGAAAAAGATATAAAAATACAGAAATATTACAAGCAAATAAATGAAATAGAGGGATTAGTTAGAGAAAATAATAATGAGAAATACATAATACGGATGAGGAAGAGAGAAAGGGAGCACAAGAGAGGGAAAGCTAGCGAGCCAGAGAGACAGACAGACAGGAGGAGTGAGAGAGATTAGAGAAAATAATAATGAGAATTACATATACGGATGAGGAAGAGAGAGAGAGACGGAGCGCGCGAGAGAGGGAAAGCGAGCGAGCCAGAGAGAGATATAGAGAGACAGACAGGAGTGAGAGAGAGAGAGAAAGAAAGAGATAGAGAGAGAGAGAGAATACAGAAATAAGGAGAAATAAGAGAAAAATAAGACCGATTACCGATTACCTAAGGAATAGTAGACGCGCGAGAGGCTGAAGTCAGGCCAAAGCGAACGCAACCGAACGCGCCCGGGAAATAGACCAAAAAGTATCTCCTCTTCCTCACCTCTTCCCACCCTCCACACTCATTCATAACATCCATTCATAGACTTATATGGGGAGACGAAGAGTTGCTCTTTCCAAAAATGGTCGTTTTGTTCGCATTGGAGCCATAGTAATGGCGCTAGGGCGAGTGAAATTGAGCGAATATTTCGGGATTATGCCCGCTGAGCGGTACAGTGTAAAATACCTTACCACCCGCTAAATAAGGGTTAATTTTGTTGTTGTAGTTGGCCTTTCATTACCCGAGGAGCACACATTTGAGTTGTTTAACACTTAACTGTCGGCGCGCAACATATGTCGAGTGAAATAAATTTGGACTATGCGGCGGTGCACGACAGCTGTCGAGTGCCATTTTCAGCACGTAATTTTGCTGAGAGAGAGAGCTGAGTGGTGGGACGAGCGTAGTAACCTCATGACCGCTCCCCACGACCACCGTGGACCTACTGAACTGTATCCTACCCTTCTCCCCCCTTTCTCACTCACTACACAGGGAATTATGTACGGAAATTACCTTATTTTAGGGTTTTTGCACTCGTGTTGCACGATCGTTGCAAGAGAACCAGCGGTCGTACAAGGATGGTTCAGGTGTCATTGGAAAGCTCTGTTTATGCCCTTTTGGGGATAGATACTTGTTTTACGCTCTGAGTCTTGTTTATGCATGAAAATGAGCACGGAAACAACCCTATTTAGGGTAAAAAAAACGCTGTGCGGTACGGTGTAAAATACACACCACCCGCTCTTAAGGCGTTAAAAGTGCCGTGTATGTGAGAAAAAAAAATCGATTCTGACAGAGTTCATTATATATACCATAACAAAAATATTTTCTTCTCCATGTGCATTTATTTTACATAATGGTGAACGTATGAACAGTGAAGACCAGAAAATATGTGTAAACAGTAAATATCTAGTTAAAAAAATATATGTGTGGTGGGAGGGGGTGGATGGATGCGAGAGAGAGGGAGAGAGACATAGGTCTGCTTTCTGAGCCTGCTTGAGGCACGCAGGTTGAGAATGTGAGGGAGTGTGACTTGTCATACTTTGTGCGGGGAAAGGGAGGAATTAAGAAAATAAGTGGAATAATAGCCAATAATTGAGGAGGGGGGGAAGGAGAGGGAGGGGGGACGGGTTGGGACACATATAGTGGAGAGGAAGGAAGTACTGGAGAGTGATTGTACTACTTAATAACATATTGCTTCCATTTGAGTGCTTGTGGGCCATTTTTTGGGTATATTTTCATGGGTTGTCTTCCGTGAGGCCTATCGCGTACGCTATACAAATACTTCCGTAGGGCCTATCGCGCTTTCTGGGTTAACACCCGCTGAGTTCCAGCTAAATATTTATAAATGTACCACCCAGGACCGGCTGATTCTGAAATTTGGTTTTATTCCAGAAACAATAGCGAATGGGTTAGGAATGAAGGAAAAACCACAAAAAAACAATCAAAAAGCTCAAAAAATGGTCCTAACAATTTCCCCAAAAAAACATGTTTTTGCGTGCTCACGCGCACGTGGTTGGACTTTGAGAGTTTTCAACCATCGGCATGGGTGCGTGGGATACTTACACAGTTCCCATACAAATCTGAGCCCTCGGGGTGCCATAGGACCGGAGTAATTAGGACCGGACCGGCCAGGACGCAAACCATGCGTCGCTGGGGTTTAGCATTACATACATTGTGGACGCAAACCCTGCGTCGCTGGGGCTCAGTGGGTTAAACAATTATATATTTTCAGATTTAACAGTTATCTGTTGGGGTTATAGGGTTAATTGAAATGGTTTGTAGCTCTTTGTTTCATATATTTCTTTCCAAAGCTGAAAAAATATGTTTCATGATAACCAGCATACAGTGAAATGACCTCCCTCTGGACCACGGAACACCCTTAATTATATTTGACACAACCACACCAAACTTAAAACCCCTTTCACACATATAGAGTCGAATGCCGAGTGTTGGCGAGTGTCTACTCGCCAATACTTGACATTACAATCTTGGAAATGCCTGGGAACTCGAACAACTCCTCTACAATCGCTAACACTCGGCTACACTCGCCTACAATTGAACGGGCGAGCCAAGTATTTGCCCATGTTAAAAAATCTAGAGCCGAGTGTGCGAACTCGCCAGGCATTCGTACTGTATCGTAAGTAATGTTAACTTATTGGAGGCGCTCGGAGCTTATAAGATACAATCGTAAGTCATTCGCCATCACTCGCCAACTCTCGACTGTTTCAGCAAGTGGCTAATATTTCACGAGTAGTTGAGAGCATGGACGAGTAAATATGAGTGGTCAAGAATGGGTACTGCGCAATCGGTCTCTTTGTGTAGCAAATGGGCGAATGTGTGAGACTAGGTACGAGTATGCAGCGAGTTACAGCGAGTGCATGATGATAAGTTGTGATTTATCCCACGTACCATCTGCGAGTTGCCACGAGTGCCTCATCCGTTGAGTGATTAGTTATGACTCACGATGAGTATCTCGGAAAAGTTGCGAGTTCATGCGAGTCCGCGAGAATGCGTTGCGAGTTTGTACGATCGCGTGGAAGCATGGCGAGTGCTGGCAACATGGCCCAACTTGCGAGTGGGAGACGCCACTTCTCTCCCGTTATAAAATTACCCCATGCAGCGCAGCGCACCACATCACCCAACCACAACAACAAGGCACAACCAGGCACCTCTCCAGTATACATGATCACCATGCCTCCCAAGTACAATCCTCGCAAGGTCATCCAGTCAAGGAAGCTGATTCCTGCCAATGTGGTTGAGGTGGCCCTGGATGATGACGCCACACAGATCACGGAGGATGACTGAGCCCAAGGAGGGGGATGACCAAAACCCTAGCTAGGACAAGAACCACCTCGACGATATGATGGACCCTGTGGAGGAGACTCAGCCAAGCCAGGACACGCAGGAGGCATCCATTTACGGGGCTACCAAGAAGAAGAATCTCACCCGGGTGCACTTCACGGAGGAAGCTGAGCTGGACATGGCAGAGTGGCAAAAAAAAAAAAAAAAATCCTGTTCATCAGGAGACACAAGGAGTATAAAGATAAGAACAAGACAAATTTAGTATATACAGTAGACTACTAATATTGTATTTTTCCTAACATAAGGAAAATGTAAAAATGAATTTCTACTATTCCCGATATTGCAAAGAGAGAGAGAGATAGACGGAAGACAAGGAGAGAGGGAGAACAAAGAAGAAGCCACGATAAACTAACAACTAGAAGGGATGAAGAAAGATACAACACGAAATTGAAGGAGAAGTGAAGGACGGGAGAGAAGAGTACAAAGGAGTACAAAGGAGTACAAAGGAAATCAAGCAACAACAGTTATAGTGACCCTTCTAGGCTGCTTGTCCTCCAAAACACTGAGGATCAATGGTCCAAACAGTGGTTTAGAGTGGGTAAGGGAACATTGGAAAGGGAACTACTGCCCTGGAACTAATGTCCGTGGCAGGATTAGGAAGCTAGTAGGGGACAGATGGGTTAGTAACTGAGGGGGGGATAAAATAAAGTTATTCATTTACAAACGAAGTCAGTCGCGGGTTTGATGCGAGATATTTGTCTAAGCGGAGTTTAAATGAATCAACGGTGCTGCAGTCTATAACGTCTCGGGGAAGCCCATTCCACAAGTTGACAACTCGATTGAAGAAGAAATTCTTAGATTCGTGTGAGTTAAAAGATTTACCAATAATTTTGCAACCGTTTCCCCGCGTGTAATTAGATTGGTCGATAGTGAAGTACTTACTACAGTTCATATTGTCGATGCCTTTGATGATTTTGAACACTTGAATTAAGTCACCTCTTAATCTGCACTGGGTTAAAGGAAATAGATTTAATTCTCTAAGATGGTCTTCGTATGGTTTGTTCTTTAGGCTAGGTATCATTTTGGTAACTCTACATTGAACTCGTTCTAGCTTGTTTATATCTTTTTGGTAATAAGGGCACCAGGATTGAACGCAGTATTCCAGAAGAGGGCGGACTAAGGAATTGTAAAGGATTAGGATAACTTCTTTGGATTTATGCTCAAATTACCTGCCTATAAAGCCAATTATTTTGTTTGCCTTCTTAACAGCTTCTGAACATTGTTGACTCGGTTTTACGTTACTCGATATTGTTACTCCCAGATCAGTTTCTCTGTTTACATTCTTAAGCTGAGTGCCATTCATCGAATAGTTTGCTTTCTGATTTAGGTATCCGATATGTAGTACTTTACATTTATCCGCATTGAAACTCATTTGCCAAATTTGGGCCCAACATGACAATTTATCTAGATTGTGTTGCATATCGTCAACTTGTTCTTTTGAGAGTACGCTATTTGCAATTTTTGTATCGTCAGCAAATTTTGAGATTGTACAGGTGAGACCCTCATCTATGTCGTTGATGTAAATTAGAAAGATAATTGGTCCTGGTACCGATCCCTGGTGTACCCCGCTACTTACTTTGGTCCATTTAGATGCCTTACCGTGTATGACTACTCTTTGCTTTCTGTCGCTGAGCCAATTTTTTATCCATTTCAACACACCGTCTTGTATTCCATGCGCTTTTAGTTTTAGAAGTAAACGTTTGTGGGGAACTTTGTCAAAGGCCTTTTGAAAATCAAGTTATATAATATCTACAGCTTTACTCTCATAGTAGAGGTTGAGGATATCGTGGAAGAAGTCTAAGAGGTTTGTTAAACAGGAACGTTTTTTACGAAAGCCGTGTTGAGTATCTTTACGTAAGTTATTTGCCTCTAAGTGATTTATGAGTCTGTCTCTTATGACCGTTTCTAGCATTTTACATACAATTGAGGTTAAGCTAATTGGACGATAGTTACTGGGTAGCGATTTGCTGCCTTTTTTTAATATCGGTGTTACGTTGGCTAGCTTCCACTGATCAGGCATAGTCCCAGACTGCAAGGATTTATTGAATAGCAAAGTCAGTTGTTTGGAGAGCTCATCCTTAGCTTACTTTAGAACTCTAGGCGAGATTGTATCAGGTCCAGGCGTTTTATTTACCTTGAGTTTATCTAAACAATTCAATACTTCTCTCTCTGTAACGGTGATATTGCTTAGAACATCTGAATTATCAATCTGACTCGGCGATGGTGTAGAGATATCACTGAGGTCTTCGGTTGTAAAAACTGATGCAAAAAAGGTATTGAGGGCATTACTCATTTGTACTTCGTCTTTGGTGTATTCTCCATTTTCATCGACTAACGGTCCAACAGTTGAAGTTACTACTTTTTCTTTCTGATATAACTATAGAATTCTTACGGGTTTGTTTTACTTTGATTCGCAACATGTAACTCCAGGGTCTTTTTACTTTGCTTAATGAACTTTTTGGCTTTGCGTCGTAGCTCTACAAATTTCACCAGTTATTCGTCATTTTGTGAGGATTTTAATCTATCATTAGCACATTTTTTAGCAAGCAGACAGTCTGAAATATCTTTATTCCACCATTTGAGCTTATCATTATGGCCTGGATGCCGTATTTTCGATGGTATGCAGTCTTGCACTGCCTTAAGGTAAGTGGTTGTAAAACACTCCCAAGATGTATTTATGTCGTTATTGTTAGTCAGAAAGCTCCAGTCAGTTTCTTTAAGCTTTGATTTAAGTTTATGAAAATTTGCTTTCTTGAAATTAGGGACTTTCTCAATGCTGCTATTTGATTTGTTACTAGTAAACTTTTAAGTGAAAGTTATCGTACGATGGTCGCTGTTACTGAATTCATCATCAACATTCAAATTCTCTATTAATTATTCTTTTGTTGCGAGTACAAGGTCAAGCACATTATTACCACGGGTCGGAGATTGTACAAATTGAGACATTTAACTCTCTTTCAAGTTAGCATAGAGGTCGTGTCCAGAGTGTGAAGTAAGATTATCGCCCCATATAGTCACGGGTAAGTTGAAATCACCAAGAATTACGGTATCTTCTATGTTAGTTATTTCTGCAATTTGTTCATAAATTTCACTGTCAGTTTGCACTGATTGAGCTGGGGTTCTGTATAATAAAGCTAGTGTTATTTTAGTTCCTCGTTTATTATTTAATAGTACGTAGGATATGTTTATATTTGCAATTTGAGGTTTTGACATTAAGACGGGATTAAGACTTTCCTTTATAAAAAAACGAACTCCTCCTCCATTTCTATTGATCCGACTTTTCTCAAACATTGTATAACCAGGAAGCGTATATTCGGCTAAAAAGTCTCTGTCTTCCGTATTTTACCAAGATTCTGTAATGCCGATTATATCATAATGTTCTGTAAACACGATTTCCTCTAGATCTGAAAATTTATTGCGTATGCTATGAGCATTTACATAAAACACCTTAAGAGTATTAGAGTTGGATGTTACTGATTGTGCATTGTCTGAATTTTCAGTTCGTATTTGACTTACACTACCCTGTCTGGATATCCCCGGTTGACCCCATTTTTGAACGGAAATCCTTGACTGCATCGTTCAGCAGACGACCAAGACGTGCAGCTCCTACTTCATTGAGATGACACCATCTCCTGAAAACAAAGATTTATCATAGTAAAAATTATCCCACGTGTCGACAAAGCCGATGTCCTCCTCCCTGCAGAGTTTGGCTATTCGGCGATTTGTACTGGTAGCTTTGTTATATAATCGGTTTTCTACATCAATCCGGGGAACAATTCCTGAAATTAAGATTCTATTAGATTTTTCCTTGAAGGACCTGATCATGAGACCGGAAGAGAGAGGGAGAGGGAGAGGGAGAGGAAGTAAGGATAGATGAGAGGATAGCAGAGGCAGATGTCAGAAAGAAGAGGGGAAGAACAATATTAATACAAGGAATGAATGGACAGAATGAAAGAAGAGTGAAAGAGTGAAAGAAATATGAAAGAAGAGTCAGAATGAAGAGGGGAGGAACAATATTAACACCTTACGAGCGGCCTAGGCGGTATATTTGACCGTGCCGCACAGCGGGTTTTTGTTTTTTCCATAAATGGGGTTGTTTCCGTGCTCTTTTTCATGCATAAACAAGACCCAGAGCGTAATACAAGTATGTATCCCTGAAAGGGCGTAAATTGAGCTGTCCATCGACACCCGAACCATCCTTCTACGATCACTGGTTGTCTTGCAACAATCGTGCAACCGATGGGCAAAATCGCTAAAATACGGTAATTTCTTTATATTATTACGTATGTAGCGAGGGAGTGAGGATGGCTGTAAGTGGAGTAAATCTCAGTAGGTCCACGGCGGCCGTGGCGAGTGGTCATGAGGTAACCCATGCTCCTCCAGTCACTCTTCTCTCTCTCAGAGCCAATATTGCGCCAAAATTGCACTCGGACTTAAGGTGGGCCCCGCCACATAGTCCAAATTTTTCGATTCGGACTTAATTAAGTCGGGTCCCGATCTTTAAGGGTTAATAAATAGAGTGAGAAGGAAGTATGAAAGAAGTAAACATAAATAAACTAAAGAGACACTCAGTAGAGCGCTTACCTCCGCCTACGTTGGGTTGGTCACAAAATAAACTTAGATGCACAACAATGACATGAGTGTGGCATAAGCTACGAAGCTCATTATGTACGGATCGCCTCCTAACTTGAATAATTTCCTCCTTGGCGCATATGTAATCTGCCAACAACATTTCGTGGACATTGGTTCATGACTATGTGAGATATCTGATTTACAAACAAATAAGACATAAACACACACACACACAAGCACACACAGACACACCACAAATCAACACATAAACACACCCATATGAACAACACACCACACATCCAGCTACACACACACACACACACACACCAAGACTCAACACATAAGGACACCCATATGAACAACACACACTCACACACATACACACACTCACACACAAACATACACACACCCACCACAACTCAACACATACGAACACCCCTTTGAACAACACACACCATACATCCAGCTACACACACACACACACACACACACACAAACACACACCCTTTGTTTTGTTATGCTTTAATATATCCTTCATCCCGTCTTCATTACCTGCCCAAACACTCTGGGACACTCTTTAACCAGTCTTCATTACAAGCCCCAACGCCCTGGGACATTCTTTATCCAGTCTTCATTACAAGCCCCGACACTCTGGTACACTCTTTATCCAGTTTTCATTACAAGTCCCAACACTCTGGGACACTCTTTATCCAGTCTTCATTACTAGCCCCAACACTCTGGGACACTCTCTAACCAGTCTTCATTACAAGTCCTAACACTCTGGGACACTCTTTATCCAGTCCTCATTACAAGTCCCAACACTCTGGGACACTCATTATCCAGCCTTCATTACAAGCCCCAACACTCTGGGACATTCTTTATCCAGTCTTCATTACAAGCCCCAACACTCTGGGACAAGGTGGAGCTTAACCCTTTCATGATCTGATTACACATTTATTTTCTGTTTTGTGGCTTTTATTAAACGATTATATTTAGATTGGGAAGGGCTTATGGAATTGAGAGAGTTAATTGTCATAGTCTTGACCCTTTTAATTACCACAGATCCTTCCTAATGTTATATAATCTTCTAATGACAGCCAGAATAAACTGTCAAAATTCGTCATAATCTTCGTGAGTGTATGTATGTTTTTAATGTGAACGTATAATCGTCTATGAGCATGTTAGTGTACTCTGTGTGCTAAACTTATAGACAATATAATTATTGTGTAGTGAAAGGCAAAAGGAAACGCGGAAAAGAACCTTAGCATAGTGTAATAATCCATGTACAAGGTTGTAAAGTAAATAATATGTTGAACAGTGACTACGAAATGTTATCAGCAGATGGAAATAATTTGTGTAGTTCATAGCGGCAGTGATGACTCGTACGAAATAATTATAATGATTTCCACAGATCAACTATTTGAGTTATAAATTAACCCTTTCAATATACCATCACGCATTTCTAAATTGTATTCGTGCTATTATTAGACGATTATATAATGCTTAGTGGGGAATTGTGGATGTCAGCCGGTTAATTTATCAATACACTACACCTTCAACTTGAAGAGGGCCTTCTGAACAAGAATAGGGTCGTCTAACGATAGCCCAAATATAGTGACCAAATCGTCCAATTACTGCGAGGGTTGATATTATATACAGTGACACCGGTACGGACATACACAATAACAGAAGAATCTGTGGTTGATGCAGTAAAGAAGTCATCAACATAAATAACATTGGCATCAATACAATCAAATATATATAAACTAAATTGAAATTATTTATAAATAAATCGGAGGTACAGAAAGTATTTTCACTTTAACCTTTAAATATACATAATTAAATTACAGCTGCCAAATCAAAACAAACATCAGACTAAATAATTATTAGATGTGAAAATACCTGAAACCATAAAAAAACTTACACATCCCGAAAGATAAACTTTAAAGTTTATAACGGATAAATATATTAGTTCAGAACAAATTGGGCGCTATGACGTTTTTTGTTCTGAGTGAAGCCCTTTTTAAGAGAACTGACCTTCATATTATTGTTCACGCTCTTTATTTAATATATGGAATTACTAATAAATCTTGTTTATATTTCGCCAAAGAATTCGACCCCACAGATTCTCCAAGCAGCGTCAGATTTTGAAAGAGTTAAGAAAGTGAGACCATAAAGAAAGCAAAGAAAAGAGGTTGAAGGAAAGAGTGTTGAAGAGAGACTGGGGAGGTGGACAAGATGTGAAAAGATAGGAGGTCCTTTGATGGTATATTAAGAATGGTTGAAACTACGGAGAGAGAGAGAGAGAGAGAGAGAGAGAGAGAGAGAGAGAGAGAGAGAGAGAGAGAGAGAGAGAGAGAGAACAGTTTTTTTAAAGTGAATGGTATTTTCCCACGTAATAGATAGTTAGATAGATATGTGCAGTGAATATTGTATACACTAAGGGGAGATTTGCACTTAACCCGTACTCTACCGTAGGATACAGTAATAAAAGTCCTCCTCAGTCCCAAGCAATGTGGCAAAAATGGCAGGAGAGCCCACCTTTCCACCTCATGAGTGAAGCAAGACTGGCCCTGCCACCCTTCAGTGGGTCTTATATATGCTGTGAGAAGTGTTGCCAATGCGAGAGCAGTGTTCAAAAGGTTGTGGTAACTGGTACAGGGTTGTACAGGCAGTTACAAGGAAAGTACATTACTGATGGATATATACATCAATGGGACTGGGGAGTTACTATTTACTGACGTATATATACGATGCTGGGATTGGAGGGGTTAAGGGATTTTTGCTAGTCCCCTCTCTCCCTCATGTTTAGCCCCATTGTTTTTGTGATTCCAAGACGTTTGCCCCATTATTTTAGCGATTGTAGACCCATTTCTGTCAATTTTAAGATCTTTCGTGCCTTTAACCCCTAACTTGCGGCGCGCAACATAAGTCGAGTATAATAAATTTGGACTATCTGGCGGCGCGCGACTTAGGTCGTGTGGCAATTTCAGCACGTAATGTTGCTGAGAGAGAGAGACAAGTGGTGGCAGGAGAGTAGCGAGCGTATGACTGCTCCAGACCACCGCGGCGAACCTACTGACACGAATCCCACCTCCTCCCTCCCTCTCTCACTCGCTACATACTGAATTGTATGGGGAAAGTACAGAATTACATGTTTTTTGCACTCGTGTTGCGCGGTTGTTGCAAGAAAACTAGCGGTCATAAATGGATCGTTGTGGTGTCATTGGAAAGCTCTGTTTATGCCCTTTCAGGGATAGATACTTGTTTTACGCTCTGGGTCTTAGTTAGGCATGAAAATGATCACGTAAACAGCCCAATTTTGGCTAAAAACACCCCGCTGGGCGGTACATATAAATAGACCGCCTAGCCCGCCAATAAGGTGTTAAGGGAGCCTGTAATTTAAGAGGACCTGGCCTTCGGGCCAGACATTTTTCTATCGAATAATGTACAAATTTATCTTGAAGGAGGGCCTTGGGGAATGTATTTTTTTATTTGATGGAGGAGGTCTAGAGACGAAACTAACAAATATAAAAAGATATATATATTTATTAATGAGGAAATAAATACGCCCGCCCCCCTTAAACCTAGATAGATGTGGAGATTCTAGACCACCATTAAATGTTCAGTATGCCAGGACTGTCTGTCTCTTACACTCTCTCTCTCTTTCTCTCTCTTACACATAATACCCGTCCGTCCACACCATAATGACCAGCCAACCTTTACCATCATTTTCATCAACAAAACACATCACCAGTGTTTACCTTCATATTCGCAGGTATAAAATGAATAAAGAGCCGCAGTCACGCAAACACATATGCCAGACTAGCAAATTTGTACGCGTGGTGGTCCAATTAATATGCGATATCAAAGGAAAATACCCACAACAAATAAAGTACAATTAGACAAATATAATACAAACACGTTCAAAAGGCTCTGTCTCGAGTCGGTCACACCCGTAACAAAAAGTAAAACTGGGGAAGGTGCCAGAGTATATACATACATACATACGTTCAAAATGTACCGCTAACTACTGTCACTCAAGTTGATTTTAAGTTTGATAGTTCTAGCTACTGTATCGAGAGTGCGTACTAAATGGATCTACCCTTCCAAAAAACAAAATCTAAATACAAGAGAAAAACGAATGATAATATTTTAATAATAATAATGATAAGGCAGTCAGTCAATCAGTAACCAAACCCGCACTCCCTTAAAGGGGTAGGGAGGATCAGCAAGAAACCCAGGAAAGGTACATAGATGATAGAGAAAGTATACATACAATAAACGCCAGCCAAAACCACTAACATTCGGATTACCAGTCATTTACCAGTCCTAGAGCCATTGGCTTTGTAACCAAAAAAGGAACAGAAAATAGAAACAATTGATAACAAAAACATAAAATTGGTGAACCCATCCCTGTACACAACCAAACCAGGTCATTACCACAGCCATTACAAGGTACATCAGGGGGAAGAGAGTTGCATTTAAATTTTACATAAAGTGCCATACTGAAGCATTATAGAGAGCTAATTTTATAGGAGGAAATTCAGCCGGGAGCCCTTCAAATACACCCCTGTTCACAGATTCTCATACTTGCCTCTCATTGGAAGAGAGCTTACTTCGTCTGACGTCTACTGATTACTGATTGGGTATCGCAGATTTAGCTCAATTTCATATATTTCGTTTATATGTTTGCTTCATGGTTTGACAAAATGTACTAATTTCTCAAGAAAAATACGAATTATTATAGCATTCAACCGATCTTCTCTAATATCAATTTTCATTCATGTATTTTTACATTACCGTCATGCATGACTGTTCAATTGTCATATTTCGTTCAGGCTTTTAGGGTTTGCAGATAAATATATTCTCTAAGCATTTTGAAAAAGAAGTTAGCAAATAAAAACTTGTGGGGAATATTCTATTGTTTTCAGTACAATACCACGCATATATAAATTACAGGTTGCTTAATCTCCTAATTTGTTAGCGAATAGCGTACTTTTGATGACATAGTAGTAATTATTAGAAACATTATTATAATGTATACAGTTGACAACATTATTATAATGTATACAGTTGACAACATTATTATAATGTATACAGTTGACAACATTATTATAATGTATACAGTTGACAACATTATTATAATGTATACAGTTGACAACATTATTATAATGTATACAGTTGACAACATTATTATAATGTATACAGTTGACAACATTATTTGTAATAGTAAAATAAGTCATGCTGGCAAATGGGCTTAATGTTCCTTGAGACAATTGTAGTTGCTACCTCCAGTAGGGTATGATACTTTCACTTAATTTGTTAAACAATTAATTCCCTCTGCAGCGCGTGAATGGAAGACATATAAAGAATATTACGTTACCTTTAGATATAGCAATGCTAATCCATGTACTCTCTGTAAACAAAACTCATTCCTACCAGTCGCTGCGAAGGGAAACAATTAATTGTTGAATAATACAACCACTGGTATTAATGCCTTTATACTGGATTTACTATAATGTTCAGTCTGTGGACACACTTGCCAGATGTCACCAGATTTTTTACTCTACCACTAATAAAATATTAAAATGTGAACATTGCTAATACTTACTATATCTCTTTTGATGTGATTTTAAAACATCATGTATAATTTTAGATTCATTTTTCCTACATTATGGTGTGTTGCAGATAACTGTAATGGATATATATTTTATTAAGTACATTTCTATTTTTCATTGTAGAGTAGAATATTGTATACAGAAGATGCTGAATGGTTGTTGATTGATGAATGTTGATAAAGTTGAGATATCTTCATTGTTCCATATATATTATTGAAACTCTAACATTGTAAGACATTTTAATGATAATGTGATAATCTAAATTGATATACGAACCTTAAGAGCTAAAATATATCACATAATATATCACATTACTAACATATATATTATAAAGTGAACACAAGCAATATAAACATTGATAAAGCCAACACCTTACGGTAAGCGAGATTTGTAGACTGACTGAGTATCGGCTTACATCTCACCCGCCTTAGCCAATCACAAGCCGTGCATATTTTAAACATGCAGTGGCTTCTTTAACACCAGGGTAAGTAACTACGGAAATGGTAAGTTAGGATATCAGCCCCTGATTGGCTGATAGGCTCCAGAACTCAGCTGTCTCAGCAGGCAGTCTCCTCTCTCGCTTAGTGTTTGTTCTCATATTCTTTTATTTTGTCTGAGTTCACTTTATAATAATAATATTTACGTTAATAGTGTATTTTATGTGACATATTTTATAACAGGGGGTTCGGATATCTCTCTAGAACATCACTCAATTGTTAAAATTGCTCTTTATTTAATGATTTAAAAACTATATATGAAATCATGAAGATGGTTTGATTTACTAATCATACTACTATCCATTAGCCAATCAACAGCCTCTATAAAACATGAAGATGGTTTGATTTACTAATCATACTACTATCCATTAGCCAATCAACAGCCTCTATAAAACATTAGCTACTTCTCAAGTTCGACGGTCATGTTCAGAGAAAAGTATGTAACTGAATGAAATGTCAATTTAATTATAAAATCGTTGTTTAATTTGAATACCACTATTATAAATATATCATTAGCATACAAAAAAGGTAATTTATATAATATATATTTTTTGCAACCAGTATTAACCGTTTCGTAATGAATTAATTTCACAACACAATATTTGTTCCTGCTCTCTTATTTTAAATATACAATATAGTAGTGAGCTAAAATGTATATGATAGTATTATAATATACAGTATATGAAGAATATATAAGATTAAAACCGCATGTCATAAGACTATTAACTTCAGGAAAAATCGACAAATAATTTATGCCTAATTTGATTAAAACTCAAGAATTACTTTAAGAGATATTAAAGAGTTAGTTGACTTTGACCTTTATCTTAACCTATAGTTTGTGTTTTTATTATATGCATCTGATTTTTTTTTTTTTTTTTTTTTTTTTAGAGTGCAACTATCTCGGTGAATTTTGGGAAGTTTGCATGAATTGTAAAGAAATGAGGATATTTACCTTATATTTGACCTTTACCTGTGACTTTGACCTTTCAAGTGGAGTATTATTTTGTTGTATATGAGCTTGACCTAGGAATTCAGAATATATATATGTCTAGTGAGAATCTAGCAGTTAGTATATGAAATACTGGTAAATATCATATTTTGACCTTTGACCTTACCATTATGAATATTCATATAAAATTTGATCAGTATGATATCGGTGTAACCAGTAACTTGTATAGTGAAAATGAAGACATTTGAGTAAAAACTAAAAAATGTAAAATATTGACCATATTTTTAACCTTGACCTTTGACCTCGACCTTTAAGTAGAATTACAAATTTATTTTTGACTGACCTTCGCATTGACCAAGTGGATATACCTGTGAAAATTGGTGAAAATCCATTGAACGGTCTAGGAGGAGTTTCCGGACAGACAGATGGACGACGGACGACGACGACAGACAAGCTGGTTGGTGGTGCATAGTATACGGGCGGGATCTGTGTGCGCGATACCACTCTGCTTCGCAGAGTTGATAATTACCTGTTGACCAAATAAACAAATATATTTGGGCACTGTTATTCTCCGACCCTCAACACAACAATATTGCAATTATATAATGACCAAGGTACAAATATTATTGAATATGTTCATGGGGATGTATCCAAGTCTGGCAAACATGTACAGTTGGCCACATAAGTTCTGTTCCTCTCCGTGATCTTATACATAGAAATATAATTCGCATGATTTAATTACGAGTGTAGTTTCTTATGCCGTGTGTAAATCAATGTGATTAGTCAACTTATAATTTAAAGAAACCCACACTCTCAATCATGCAAACAAATGTTACATTCATTTGTAAGATCATGACGAAGAACAGAACTTATGTGAGCAACTGTACAATAAATGTTTGGAGAAGAAAACAGAACTGATAATGTGTTATAGGGGGCACTGTACACAAATAATGTGTTATAGGGGGCACTGTACACAAATAATGTGTTATAGGGGGCACTGTACACAAATAATGTGTTATAGGGGGCACTGTACACAAATAATGTGTTATAGGGGGCACTGTACACAAATATATTTACGACTATTAAAAGGTATGAACATTTATTCGTTCACACATAAACACATAATAATACCAACATTTACCTTCATAAAAATATATCCATTGAGCTACATCGTTCCCCAGAGTGTTGGGGCTTGTCCTATAGGGATAATTTATAGTACACATAATTAAAGGTGCCAATATTAACAGCAAGACCGCGTAAACTTACACGCTCACTAATACATGTAAACACACACTCGCACTAACATTTACATTCACAATTCCACACCTCATCAACCACATCGTTACCCAGAAGGTTAGGAATTGTGATGTAGGTAACATGCAGAATATAACTAATCCTGCCACCTGTACCTAACCATCACCCTTGTCTCATTGTTTACCACAGCGATCTACTTCACAACAACAACAACAGCAACAACAACAACAGGGCTTCAAGTTGCCAGTTTGCCGCCACATACGACCAACAGTTTACATGGAAATTATCACCTTAACAAAAGCATTCAAACCGGCCCCCCTCTCCCGGCACCGATCAGACTTCAAAGGGGTAAACAAAGGGAGAAAATAAAGAGAGAAAATAATAGAGATAGGCCGAGAGTGTTGAAGAAGTTAGAAGGAGTTACAAGGAATAGTGAGTATCTCAGAGTCCTTACGGTGATCCATTCCGGGGAGATACTCGTAGTGGAAAGAGAGAGATTGTTTAGCATTATAGAGTGTGCAAAATACTATCTACTCTCTTCTTGAAATGCTATACTGACGAAAAGCTTACAACTTCTGAGAGGAGTTTGTTCCAGGTAGAACAGACTTATATATGAAAGAGAGAGAGAGTGAGTGAGGGAGGGAGAGTGAGTTAGTGAGAGTGAGATTTAGTGTGTGTCGGAGTAAAGCGGGTGAGAGAGAGGAAGAGAATGGAAATCACGCAAGTAAAAAATGCATACATGAACAAAACTCAAGTAACTGGAAGCAAGAAGCACAATTGGGAACAAAGAATGAACAAAACAATCCAGAAATACAACAGCAGCTGCAGAAAATGTTAAGCGAAAAGGAAGGAAAAATATAGTGAGAAACATCCCTGGTGGACATGGTGTTGAGAGGGTTTCCGGGTAATGTGGGGATCCGGGAAACCTGAAGACAAACACCAAGGATTATCACACAGGGAGAATGAGTTACTAAATGGTGTAAGTACGAGAGGTAATGGAAGGGGAACTATAATGGTAATATGATAGGACACGGAGAAAAGTATCAACACCTTCTGTACCGGTGACGTAGATTTAATGTTACGGTAGCTCTCTCTCTCTCTCTCTCTCTAAAACACACAGCCTTACCGGTCTGTCAAAACCAAAATACTCAACCAAACATTATCCTTATCTTCATGAAAAAAACAAAACACATAACGAGAGGAACCCCATGTCGTAAAACTATTTTGGTAATTTCAGAGCGGTGTTGTTGTCTGGTATGGTGGGTCAAGTGATACTGGTTAAGGCTCCATCACACAATTACGATTTGGACCACAACATGGCACAAATCGAATGTTGTGGCAATGTCGGTGAATTCCATCACGAAAAACACTCTCACGAGACCTTCTCGAACTGATTACGATCATATACGTAAGCAAACCGAAAACACCACATAGGATAAAAGAGCTATCCTGATTAACACATGATTATGTGGCAATTAGAGTCCGAACCACACAAAAGTCAGAAGAAACATCCTGAAAGTCACACATACTTACAATGTACCCAGTACATGTTGTGATCATTACGTGCAGATATCATACAGCTCTCGTGACAAGACTGCATCCTCAAGCCACACTGCATAACAATTGTATTCTGGGTAGCATTGGAAAATTTGCTTTAGCTCTGGGACTTATAAGTGTAAATAAGATCTCATTTAAAACTCAGAATGAAATAAGTCCTTCTTAAAGTGCATACAATTGTGTAACTTCATCCATAATAAAAGGTAAACTGATGTCCTGCTGCTGCAGGGGTTAACTAGCTATGTAAGATTATATATATGCAGCATGCGTGTGTGTGTGTGTGTGTGTCTGTGTCTCTTTTCCTAATAAAGGGTTGGGTCTAGGCATCCTCCTTCCATTGTAAAATTCACCTACTAGACGAGACAGAGAAAGGGGCGAGGGAACGCGCAAGTGGTTCCGAGCCCTAAGAATTAAAACTTTAAATGTTGTCTGCATGGAGCTGACTGGCCCACACACGGCAGATCCATTTCACACTCAACCAATCTCGTCCATATGCCTATCTAAATTTATCTTAAAGCTCTCTATCGTTGTTTATCCCACTATATCACTCGGTAGCATATTCCAAATATTTACAACTTTGTTACCAAACGAATATTTGCCTATATCTTTTTTGAAACATATTATATATAATTTGAATAGTACTGGGACTAAATTCATGCAATTTTGAAGAAATATTACCATTACTCCTGGCCCGGGCTGTCTCTCCAAAGGACGGAGCTCGTATCCGGGCGATCTGGCCGAATATCAACAAAAGTAAACTAAGGCTAATCTCGCTTTATATATTACCTACATTACTCAAACATATAAGAAATGGGCGCCTTACCTTGCCGCGTAGAATGACGTTGAGTAGATCTCTCTAGCTCAACTGGTTCCGGAGTGATGGTGATGGAAGTGGAAGTGCTTCATCCATTCCACCATTAAAATCTCTGACTGGCAATCTTGTAAGTGACCCACGAGGTTAAGCTAACCTTCTTGCGGATATTTTCTCCACCAACTCAACCTTAGATGAAATAAATCAAGATGTCCCTGTACTTAATTTTAATTCGCCTGAAATTCCCTCACTTAAGATCCACACCAGACATGTCAAAACTATTTTGCAGAATCTCTCGGTAGATAAGGCTCCTGGTCCAGATGAAATTCATCCAATAGTACTTAAGAATTGCTCCTTGGTGCTCGCTCCTGTATTGGCAAAAAAAATCCGTTTGTGTACTCATACCTCATGCTTCCCAGTACCCTGGAAAGAAGCAAACATCCATCCAGTTCCTAAAAAAGGTGCCTCTTCAGATCCATCAAACTACAGACCAATAGCTATAACTTCCACTCTTGGTAAAGTCTTTGAAATTATATTAAATAATCACATAATTAAGCATCTTGAGAATAATAAATTAATCAGTGATAGGCAATATGGTTTTAGACGATGTCGATCAACTGCAGACATGCTTTGCCTTCTTACGCATCAAATCAACCAAGCTACAGACCAACATGGTGAAACACATACAATAGCACTGGATATATCAAAGGCATTTTGTAGAGTCTGGCATCAATCCTTATTGTCGAAGATGTCACACTACGGCCTTGCATCATTAGTTCCACTAATTTCTTCTTATCTTCATAACAGAAAAATATGTGTAATGGTAGATGGCCTTTATTCTCAATTTCACTCAATAAATGCTGGTGTTCCCCAGGGATCAGTTTTGGCCCCAATTCTGTCCCTCATTCATATCAATGATCTCATATCTACCACTAATAATCCAATACATTCCTACGCAGATGACTCAACACTCCACAGTTCCTTCACATTTACCAATTCTGTCACCCAACCCGATCTTATAAATTCAAAAATAAACACTACAATTTCTCTGAACCAGGACCTTTCTAGAATTAATGGATGGGGACAAAAGAATCTAGTTTCCTTTAATGCACAGAAAACCAAGTACATTCAATTTTCTAACCGACAGAATCTCACTGACTCCCATATATTTTTTAATTATATAAATATTCCCACTTCCCCTAGTATTGACATTCTCGGTGTAACATTAACTACTAACTTGAGCTGGACACATTATGTTAGAAGCATTGCTAAGAATGCCTCTAAAAAACTGGGACTCCTGTACAGAGTTCGAGAATTCTTCACTGACGAGCAGTTGGCCGTGATATATAAAAGTCATGTGCGTTTTCAGATGGATTACTGTTCACCTCTGTGGGGTGGAAGTGGAGTGGTTGCATTGAGGCAGTTGGACAAAATTCAAAATAAAGCTATTAGATTAATCCAATAACCCTGCAATCACACAGGACCTTCCTACATTATCCATACGAAGAAACGTTGCATCCCTTGCATTATTCTACAGATATTTTCACAGCAATTGTTCCGAGGAACTTGCTTCAATTGTGCCGCCTCTCCACATCTTTCCCCGTAGAACTAGGGCAGCTGAGAGCACCCATGAATTTACACTTTCTCCTCCACAATGCAGAACTTCTGTTTATCAGAATTCATTTATCCCCAGAGCTACTACTCTTTGGAATTCACTTCCCTCGAATTGCTTTCCACAAACTTACAATCTACAAATGTTTAAATCCAGTTGTTACAAACATTTTATGAATGGAGGATGCCTTTAGGCACATGGACCTTTTTGTTTTATCTGTGTTTTTCCTTCCTCCGTTCATTGTCTCTTTAAAAAAAAAAAAAAAAAAAAAAAAAAAAAAAAAAAAAAAAAAAAAAAAAAAAAAAAAAAAAAAAAAAAAAAAAAAAAAACTTTTGCCCGTATTTACCTCTGCGCGTCCGAACACTCAACCGCGGCCCCGGCTACGACGCCCAGTTGCACTCGTCGCTCCACCCGCAATTATGCTGGGAAGCGATTTGATAGTGTTTTATAGTTTATTATGTCATTTATTATAGCTATTATGTTATTTTCACTCAATAAAGTTATTTACATGAAGTTCTGTATCTCTGTCACTTATAACTTAGTTTTATTATTATTATTATGATTATAGTGTCACTTTCACTGGACTTTGATAATTGATAGTGTCATTTTCACTGTTATGTATTGTTAGGTAAGCTAATAACATATACAGTATAGTGTCACTTTCACTTGTTCATATTGTTATGAAGACACTTATTATTACTTGTGTGTGTCTTTTTCACTTATACTTAGTTTTATTATTATTATACTGTCACTTTCACTGGACTAGGCTTATTGATAGTGTCGTTTTCACTTATTTATTGTTAGAAATATATATTTTAGTGTCACTTTCACTTGTTCATATTGTTATTGAAGGCACTTATTATTACTTATATGTGTCCTTTTCACTTATACTTAGTTATATTATTATTATTAGCCTACAGTTGAGTGTCACTTTCACTGGTGTCACTTCCACTTCAAAAGTTTGTTAGAGTGTGGAAGTCGTTGAAGCAGGTGCCAGCACACAGTCCAACTTGACACTCGAGGCATTCCCAAGTGGTTTTTGTGGCTTTGCGGGGTCTGCGATTTGTGTGGCTGCACACATGGCACCTCTTCTGTACTCTTGACTTAGTATGAGGACCCTGGAAAGGAAGGGCGTTGAGCTGGTGCTTCCTGAAAAAGTCAGCACACCCCGTTCTGTCCAGCTGGCCTGGTCCTTGTAGTGGCCTCCCTGGTGTACCCGCATGTTTAGCCAGGAGCTCAAGTTGCACCTGCTTGTGGAACTTCTGCAGGGACTTGTACTTCTTGGCTCCTGGAGTCCTCAGACGGTAGATGTTGTAGGCATTGAGGACCGACATATCTACCGTATGCAGGATAAACTTCTTGTACCACCTGCAAGATTTTCGCAGGCAGTCGATGAAGCCCATCTGCATGTCGGACTTGTCAACGAGGCGCATGTTGAGGATGTAATCCAGGACAGCAGCTGGTTTCCGGACGGGTTTCTTGGTTCTTCGGTCCACCTTCCCTGTGGCGACCATCTCGGCCTTGTGGCATGTGGTGAGGAGGTTGACCTTGCGCTAGTCATGCCAGTGGATGGAGAGGATGGGGCCACTCTTCTTGTGGAAGATGTCCGCCTTCTTCGTCTTGGTTGGGTAGCCTGGCATGCCCTTCCTCTTGGCCTTGACTGTGCCGACAGTTCCGGTCTTGCGGTCATGGAGGTACTTGGTCAGGAGAGGCGACGTGTAGTAATTATCTGTGTAGAGGATGTGGTTTTTATTGAAGTGCCTCTCCATCATCTTCTTCACTACAGCGCCACCAAAACCAATGAGGGGGTCAGTCACAATTTCTCCAGCCTTGCCGCTGTAGACCACAAAGTCCAGCACATACCCCGTCAAACAGTCGCAGAGGACGAAGAGCTTGATGCCGAAGCGGTGTCTCTTGGACGGGATATACTGACGGAAGTGAAGCCTACCACGGAACAGGACCAGAGACTCGTCGAGGCACATCTTCTGGAAAGGAATCAGGTAGGTGGTGAAATGATGACGTATCATGTCATACAGCTTCCTGATTTTCCATAATGATTCTGGAAGGTGGACTGCCATGTTGTTTGTCAGGTGGAGATAGGAGAGGATATCGAAGTACCTGTCCCTGGACATGTACTTGCCAAATGCTGGAGTCGTTATGATGTCGCCAGTGATCCAGTAGTCTGCCAGAGCGTGCTTCCTGATGTGTGTCATCAGCATTGTGAGTATCAAGAACACATATAGTTCTGCCACAGTGACAGCTCTCCATGACACCATCTTGGCACTGGTCTTCCTCCCAAGAAAGTTTGCACAGATCTCATGATGGTTGTTGGTCTCCTCGACGAAGTATTCCATGACTTCATTGTCATAGAAGCCACAGAAAATTTCACTGGGGGTAGCATCTGGGCCACAGGGTAATATTGGTGACACCCCGGACCCCATCTGTACCTCGTCAAAGGCAGGACAATCTGGCTCAAAATCAGCCTCATCTGTCCACACAAACAGGTCGGATGCTGATGCTCGTGCAGGTGCAGCAGGCACACGCCCTGGACGCCCTGGCACACGCCCATGGCCACACGGATGCCCATGCCCACGCCCACGCCCAGGGGCAGCGGCGTCGGCAGCCTGACCACGTCCACGACATCGCCCTCTCACTCATCTTGCCGGGACTTCCTCCTGTTCCTGTTCCTCTTCCTCTTCCTCCTCAGGCGATGTCAGGTCATCTGGGGCAATGTTGGGGTCGGCAGCATCATCTTCAGGAGACAATTCTGGTTTAGAAGTGACCAGGCGTCAGCGACGTGGGACATGGGAGGCTGCGGGAGCTTCAACAATGGGAGCCTCGGCCTCGGGAGTTGGGCTCCTTTTGCGGCGAGCCGAGGGCTTCTCCGCATGAAATAATGCTCTGCGGTGTGTTGAGGGCTGTGGCACATCACCAATACCACTTGAAGAGGCCCTTTGGTCCTCCTGAAGGAGAGATGAAGCCGAGGGCTGTGGGTGACCCACGCGGCATCCCGGGTCAAGGCGTCGTGACAAAGGAATGCGGGTGGTTGCTAGTCCAGGGTTGGCGTCACTATCACTCTGTTCAGCTTCCCTAGCCTTTTCTGCGGCTGCCCTACGTGCCTTTTTAGCTGCACTTTTCACCAGCGACTGTTTATAAAAATATTTGCCCACTTTCAAGGGCGTATGGGCAGGCAAAGGGGAAGGTCCTGGGGTAGGGCTATGGCTAGGCCTAGGCCTAGCCCTAGGCTGACCGACGAAATATGGCGAGGGGGTAGGCTTAGCTTCCAGCACACTTGGAAGTTCAATAGCACCTTCCTGAAACACTTCCACATCAGGATCATCACTACTGTCTCCCCCCTCAAACATATCCACATTATCGTCGTCTCCAAAGCCAATGAAATCTTCTTCTTCGCTTGCACTGATAAATGTTTCTTTGTCCACCAAGCTTTCGCCACTGCTCTCTTCAATATCAAAGAGTTCTCGCTCTATGGCGCTATCACTCAACAAACGCTTCACTTTCTTTCGTTGAGCTTTCTTCTCTGGTGCTACAGGCGTCGAAGTTGCAAGTGGGGTAGCAGTGGGGCGCGCGGGAGGTTGCACCGAATCGGATGCGTCGGAATTCATTTTTCCTGTATTACTCGCTATGGCGGCCACGTACGAACTGATAACGGTAGTAGTTGAGGCTTGGTGGCGCTGCGATCGCCTCTGCAAAACAAAATTTAGCCGCGCAAATTTTGAAGCTCGCTTTCAAGCGTAAGCCTTTTAACCCGTACAGCCCCAGCGACGCGTCTGACGCGTCGGCGATGTATGTAACGCACAGCCCCAGAGACGCGCCACCCTAATTGCGCCGACCGTAACCTCAGGTGTAGCCACTCAAGAGGGCTCAGATTTGTATGGGAACTGTGTACGTATCCCACGCAACCGTGCCGATGGTTGAAAACTCTCAAAGTCCACGTGGGTGCGCGTGAGCACGCAATAACCTGTTTTTTTGGGGTAATTGCCTTCAATTTTGTACTCCCGTAAAATACGTTTTCGGGGGCTCTGTAGGACCATTTTTTAAGCTTTTTGAGCGTTTTTTCGTGGTTTTTCCTTCATTCCTAACCCATTCGCTATTGTTTCTGGAATAAAAACATTTTTTGTAAACCGGCCGGGTTCTGGTGAACAAACATTACAAAACTAGCCGGCGCTCCACGGGTTAACAGGACACCCGGGCTCCTGCCCTTCTTTCGTGGTGTCCTTTCAAAAGGACACCCGGGCTGGAAGGGTTAAGAACACGTGGAATATTTGGGCATGGATGCAGAAAATGGGTGAGAAATTAATAGTACTGGGACTAAATTCATGCCATTTTGAAGAAAAATATAAAAACAAATTCAAAACACCTGAACAAATGTAATTTTTGTGATATATTTAAATTGGTAACAGACTTTTAGATAGGTGGAATAGGCTACTGAGTGCTGTAGTGAGATCAAGAACAATAGAGAGCTTTAAGATGAAATTAAATAGGCATATGGACGAGATGGGCTTGGTATGAAAGGGATCTGCCTACACGCAGGCCAGTCGGCTTTCTGCAGACTCCTGTTTTCTTATGTGCTTATGTAATTTAAACACACATGGAAAATTTCGGCATGAATGCAGGACATGGGATGATAAAATATATAGTACTGAAAGTAAATTCATGCCATTTTGGAGTAATATTACCATTACTTTAAGAACACGTGGAATATTTAGGCATGGATGCAGAAAATGGGCGAGAAATGAATAGTAATGGGACTAAATTCATGCCATTTAAGATAATTTTTTTCCATTACTTTAAGAACAAGTGGAATAATTGGTCATGGATGCAGGAAATGGGTGAGCAATGAATAGTACTGGGGCTAAATGCTTGCCATTTTGGAGAACAATAACCATTACTTTCAAAACACATGGACAATTTGGTGATAAGCTGTAAAAAAATTGTTGCATGTGCCGAAAAGTCGATGTTATTTCAAGATGTTGTCGGTGTGCTTTCTTAGTGTTTGATGGCGTTACGTGACAGTAGGTGATGACTACGAGCTGTTTTCGTAGTACACTGGCAACGTCATTTGTCTGTGTGATGGTACTCGACGTGCCCACAACATTTTGCGAATGCACAACAACGCCACACCATAGAATACTGTGCCTTTACTGGTAGTACATGGTGATAACAGGTCACCAATGTCGTTCACTGGGGTCTGGTGATACTGGTTACTGGTAGTACATGGTGATAACAGGTCACCAATGTCGTTCACTGGGGTCTGGAGGGTTTATGGTCAACAACATAATTTCACGGTCACTCTCAGGGCCAGGAAGGTGAGGGAACGACCGTGATATTGGGAAGGGACCATCGTATGTTTGTATTTGCATATTGTATTCAGTCTCACAAAAAGTAATATTCTTACCATGTCATACACAAAAACAAAAAAAGTTATGGTGAGGCATAACACATATTTACATGTACCAAGAACACATAAATATGTCTACCAAATCAAAATAACTGTGAAAGAGAAAACAAATATTGGTATTGGATGTTCATATTATTCTATATCATAAAAGGTAGAGTGTTTTAAATATCTAGGAGGAACGATAAGCAGGAGTGGAGGTATGGAAATGGTGGTAAAACAGAGAGTGTGTGAAGGAAGGAAAGTTTTCGGAGCAATGGGAAGTATGTGGAAGACGAGAAATCTCAGAATGAAAGTAAAAAGTGCAATGTATCAAGGAATTGTTGTGCCAACAGTGATGTATGGGGCTGAGACATGGGCTGCGACGAAAAAGGAGAGAAGAAAGCTGGATGTAATGGAGATGAGCTGCTTGAGGAGTATGTGTAGAGTTACTCGTAGAGACGGATTGAGGAATGAAGAGATACATAGGAGAGTGGGGCAGAAGGAACATTTGTCAGCCAGAGTGGACAGAAGGGTGCTAAGCTGGTATGGTCATGTTGAACAAATGGGAGATGAAAGGCTTACACAGAGAATATATGAGTCAGATACAAGGGGAGATAGAAGGGCAGGAAGACCCCCATTGAGATGGAGAGACTGTGTAAGACAAGCTTTGGATGATAGAGGAATGACTATAGTTCAGGCAAAGGAAGTGGTAATAAACAGGAATGAATGGAGAATGCTTGTGAATAGTTAAGTGAACACGTGGTCATTTGGGGGAAGGGGTCGGGTGCAAGTTGGACTAGATAATAGTCCATCAGGCGCCTGGCCCGGGGAGACGATTAATATGAAGAGTGCGCCTTGAAGTGTGGTGGGCGGTCTTGTAGCTTTGGCTCCGCTACATGTCTGCCTGCCGAGTTCGGAGCCTCCCTGGGTGGTCGGGGGCCAGGGGAATGCTGGAACGACCTTGGTGATCCTGGTCTCTGGGTATTCTCCTGGGTGACCTAGATGTGTGTGAATGTTGTGGTTTGTCTGTGTTTGTTCGCTGTTTTGTCTTATGTTTCGTGTTTTCCTGTTCTTGCTCTGTCTTGAGTCGGCCACCCCCAAGAAAATACAAACAAACACAAAAATAATAAAATAGAGGAAAAATAAAATAACAAAAATAGGAAAAGTGGGGATTGGGCCTGAGCATATACTGTAGATAGATAGATAGATAAAAGGTGAGAGTTGAATCATTTTCCTTCAAATTCTAGAGGATGAAAATAAAGGGAAGAGGAAGGGAGCCGAGTAGTGGTTGCAAGTTGAGGGTTCGATATAAGAGGGGAAAGCCTGAAGTTAGGACTTATATAATTTGGTAGACTGCATGCACTGCTATTCCAAAGAATAATCTATTTTGTTATCATTTCACTTCCAACACCAGACACCTCCCAATGAAATTAATGAAAGCATGTGATCCTCCCTGGATTGGAACCTGGGTTACCACATACATATATTAAACACTCTAACCATTACACCTTCAAGACAGTTAAAGGTTAAATATATGACGATTTTATATCCCTTTATCGAATACTGGATATCAATCTAATCATGTACTCAGACCCAGCTGCACACTGGATACCATAATTACACACATGGCAGATCATTATTCTTTACTGTACACGCTCATTCGAAGACATTTAGTAAACTAATGCTTTAGGTATTTAGATGACAAACGAAAGGAATGTATGTACACTACTAGTTATAAACGTAAATATATATTTGTACGTTTAAAGATGTAGTTTTACCAGCAGCGTTGCAATATATGTTAAACATTAAATGAAAAATGCCCACGAAAATTGCGAGGGGAAATTCATTATGAAAAACACCGAATATATTAAACTTTTCAATGGGTTTGTGTGAGTGTGTATGTGTGTGCATGCATGGGAGAGAGAGAGAGAGAGAGAGAGAGAGAGAGAGAGAGAGAGAGATTAAGTGTGTGCGTTTATATAATGTATGAAGACTAGTGAAAACAAGGATTATAAATGTAATATACACAACAGTTGGGCAGAATGAGCGTAGCAATGGTAGAATGAGAAGAGTTTTGGAGAGATAATGTGTGTGTGTGTGTGTGCCGGTGTCTGTGTGTGTGTACAATTAAAAACATGAGGCTTAAGCCGATATGTTTGCTAAGTGAGAGTGTTTGTTGATTGCTGTTTAGGGTTTGTGGGGGTTTGTGTAGTTTTCATCCACTTATGTTATATATGTGAACCCCAAATGAGAATATTTAGTTTAATGCTGTTCCATTACTTTGTTTGCATATACGAGTATGTACCATATCATCATTGTTACATCTGTTTATTACCCAACTAAATGACATACTTATTATATATTGTATGTATATATACTGAATATATATATATATATATATATATATATATATATATATATATATATATATATATATATATATATATATACCAGTATATATATATTTTTGTTGTCTAGTATCCCGTATATTAAACATCACACATTGTAAATCTTTCAGACTTTGGAAAAGGATGCAAAGCCAAATAAATGCTCTCCGGAGAGACGTAATCAATTATCATAAATTTAGGGATCACGGGAGGTGAAATATGCTCCAGTTATCCCTTGAGACTACTTGGCAAAATTTACCACCATGAAATATCTTGTTCTCTTCTCTTTAGCCAGTGATGGTGGTGGTGTTGGTGGTTAAACCTTGGCTATGTATGATGCTTAGTTTGAGTTCAATACAGTATGCAATATACAATATAGTATATATACAGTTTCTTTGCAATGTACAATTGCTGACGCTTGTAGCGGTTACATTATTAACTGATATAATATATACAGTTAACTATGAATAATGGAAAACACTGACTTTGTCTTGCATTTATAATAATTGTTTCAAAATACTTAGTAACTGTATAATATGAATTGGTCAACCAAATTTGCTCCAGCTTTCACTGCAGGCCAGTATTGGATTTCTTGTATATTATTTATGTACTTCAAGTGTGTTTGATTTAGAGATATAAAATTGATTAATTAGCTTTGTGTGAAGTGATAACAAAGGTTCATGAATATGGAACTGAACTATGGTTGTAATATCCCTTGAGACAACCTGAGGATAAACGTTATGTTAATGTAAACTGAGTAAAGATGTGTGTCATTGTGCGCCATCTGAACGAAGCCATATAGTGGCCACAGACTTAATATTAAGCGGATGCCTGGGGAGATGTAATGATACAAAACATAACTAATTACCTATATACAACTTTCTCTCACACACATTTAGGCTACGTTATGTAGATGCAATCACAAGCAGGTTGAGCTATCTATTTAGCTGATTATTGATACATATAAAATGCTAGAAAATGTATCACATTAATATACTTTATCCTTTGTTGTTAAATATGCATTCTAATTGAATAACAGTAACTAATTGAAGTTTATGGCATCGTGTTTAATTAACCCCTTGAGTACGAGGTGATATTTGTTATCTTATTCTGGTTACCATTAGCCAATTGTATTTAGTTTATTAGCTACCCCTAGTATTCAAAGGAGTAAATACTATCCCCATACACCCTCTGAATAACACAGATCCTTCTTAAACTGCATATAATTGTCTAACTTTAGCCAGAATTAAAGGTAAACAGACGTCATCGTGTTGAAGGGGTTAAAACGTAAATAAAGATCGTAATAGTAACCCAGGAACTGAATATGGCAGTGTGGAGAGTATAACTGTTGAACCACTCTTGTTACTTTTAGGTAATGCCCACAATAACTATTGACTCACAGAATACCAATTACAAAAAAAAAGAAAAAAAAGAATCAATGTTCTGTAGAACTTTATTAAAGTAAAACTAATATTACTCCTTGCCACACATCAAAGTTCGTTAATGTTGTTTTAACAATCTTTGTATCTTAATTAATACATGGACCTGATTGGAATCTCACGTTTAAAAAAAGATGGTTAACTGTGAAACAAAAGTTTGTTTAATTAACCCCCTTAACCCTTATTTAGCGGCGAGCAACATAAGTCGAGTTAAATAAAGCTGGACTATGTGGCGGCGCTCGACATAGGTCGTGTGGCAATTTCAGCACGTAATGTTGCTGAGAGAGAGAGACAAGTGGTGGCAGGAGAGTAGCGAGCGTATGACTGCTCCAGACCACCGCGGCGAACCTACTGACACGAATCCCACCTCCTCCCTCCCTCTCTCACTCGCTATATACGGAATTGTATGGGGAAAGTGCCTAATTACATGTTTTTTGCACTCGCGTTGCACGGTTGTTGCAAGAAAACTAGCCATCATAAAAGGATCGTTATGGTGTCATTCGAAAGTTCTGTTTATGCCCTTTCAGGGATAGATACTTGTTTTACGTTCTGGGTCTTATTTAGGCATGAAAATGATCACGTAAACAGCCCTATTTTGGCTAAAAACACCCCACTGGGCGGTACATATAAATAAACCGCCTAGGCCGCTAATAAGGTGTTAAAGTAAAACTAATATTACTCCTTGCCACACATCAAAGTTCGTTAATGTTGTTTTAACAATCTTTGTATCTTAATTAATACATGGACCTGATTGGAATCTCACGTTTAAAAAAAGCTGGTTAACTGTGAAACAAAAGTTTGTTTAATTAACCCCCTTAAAGGCGAGCTGTGTGTAATGGACACCCTACCGCCAGGGGACGATATTAGGCCTCATTCCCGCCTAAAATCATAATTTTACGATAAATATAGTTATTACTTATTCATGTGCACCTATTTTACGTTTAATATGAACATATTAACATGTCACAGCAATAAAACAAGCGGGAATAGTGTTTAGTTGGTCAAAATCGCGAATTATTGCCGACCGGTCATTCATGAAATGTGAGGCAGGCGCGACTACACCCTCCCCTCTCCAGGCCTGAAGCCTGACTGAGTCACTCTCTCTTACACAATACACACGGTAGGCATATGACCACACCTTAGAACCGGATTGGAGATATTGGCACGGTAAATAAACCAATAAACAAGGGATTAAGCGGAAAAATAGGTGATAACTGCAGGGGGGAAGGAGGGGGTTTTGACACATGTGGAGGAGTGATAGAAGGTATGGATGGAATGATCTCACTTAAACCCTTTTTTATTTGATTTAAGTGCTACTGGGGCCTTTTAAAAGTTTTTTTTAGGCCTTACCTCTTAGGAGTGTTCTCGCCTTTGCCCACCAAAACCTCTTAAGAGTGTTCTCTCCGTTCCCGGGTTAACAGAAGCCCCAGGACAATCTTAAACTGTATCACTGCTTTACTAACTGCGCTTTGATTATTACCCTAGGAAAAGGAATCAAAAGGCAATTTATAGTAAAACAAAAAGAAACATATATTTATATATATATATATATTTATATATATATATATATATATATATATATATATATATATATATATATATATATATATATATACAGTATATATATACTATATTATCATACAAAGCATATAGATTACGTGTGTACTACGCAAGAATACATAATAGAACGGGAGAGTCAACCACAAATGTATATGCGGCACAACTGGAACGGAAAGGAGAGCATAAAGAATATAATTCATGAAAGGAAGAGAAGACATTTGGAGGAGCAGTATAGAGGGTGGGGGGTAGAGAAGGAGGAGGAAGGAGGAACAGGGAGGGGGGAGGGGGGAGTCGAAGTAGAAAACAAGGGGAGAAGAGGTGGAGGAGAAATAGGAAGCAGGTGGGGCATAAATAGAAGCCAAAACAAGAAGGAGAGGAAGTGGATGAGGCGGTGGATAATAATATTAATATCTAGAGGAGTACCCGGTAGAGCGCATACCTCCACCCAAGCAGGCGGAGGTGCGTGCTCTATCAATCACATCCTTAATTGAATCACTTCTTCCTTGGCCTATATACTTTCTGTCCACCAAATGTCGTGAACATTGGTGTTATGTCGGGTTGTAATATTTACAACTTGTGATATAGTCTCCTCAATAAACCAATTATGGACTTATAGACCTTAAAATAGCCCGACAGGGTCACACCGAACACGTTCTTAATAGCACAAAGTAGGTATTCAATCAGGAAAATACAGAACTTAATAACAACACACATGGAAATTATAAATGGTATTTAATCAAGATAACGTCTAGCTTGAGGAGTCATAGACCATCTCAACATAATCATATAATCTCCAGCTCATGAATATAGATTCGAAGTCGGGGATAGTTTCTTGTCTGAATCAATAACAATAATAATATGCAGATAACAGGGTGCATATATGTTGAGATTCTTAACAAGATCAAATCATGGACAAATGTGGTTATAGGTATCAGTTAATAAAATAGCAACAAACGTAGAACATGAACATCAGATAATAATAACAACCCTTAACCCGCTGAGTACCAGCTAAATATGTATTAATGTACCACCCAGGACCGGCTGATTCTGAAATTTTTGTTTATTCCAGAAACAATGGCGAATGGGTTAGGAATGACGGAAAAACCACGAAAAACCGATCAAAAAGCTCAAAAAATGGTCCTACAGAGCCCCCGAAAACGGATTTTACTAGAGTAAAAAATTTAAGGCAATTTCCACAAAAAAACATGTTTTTGCGCGCTCACACGCAAGCGGTTGGACTTTGAGAGTTTTGAACCATCGGCGTGGGTGCGTGGGATACTTACACAGTTCCCATAAAAATCTGAACCCTCTAGGTGCCATAGAACCGGAGTAATTGGGACCGGACCGGCCAGGACGCAAACCATGCGTCCATCCCTGAGTTAATTAGCACAACACGGTTCACATATTTTACTTATACCTTGACAACAATAACACAACGAAAAATACACAGGAACACTTAGGGAATGTTTGGAGGACTGGGGAAGAGAGTACAGGTCTGGCCAACGTGGATCGTGGGTCCAAGGAGCAGCACTTCAGGGGTGTAGGACGTCACTCGAGCAGCACTTCAGGTTCCAGACTTCAGGTGGGTAGGGCGTCACTCGAGCAGGACTTCAGGTTCCAGACTTCAGGTGGGTAGGACATCACTCGGGCAGCACTTCAGGTTCCAGACTTCAGGTGGGTAGAGCGTCACTCGAGCAGGACTTCAGGGGTACTTCAGGCAAGTACCCTCTCTGGACAGGGTAGGGGCAGGCTGGTACAAGCTACAACTGTGGATTAGCTACTCTGTTCCTTAGGTAGGTCTAGAATAGTATCGTAGTGTGGTTTGCATACTTCTCTACAATTTCTTAGAGGTAATGTGCGGCTTTTTCCTTGACTCTCGTTTACAGGGTTTCAAAATCAGAGGGATATGGGGAAATGGTTGTGATGAAGTTGTGAGGTAATTGCTTGTCGTAGGTATACATAGTGGTTATTTACATTGGTATATATATACTAGGTAGTTTATTAATGACTTAAGTGCTAGTTATTTAGCCTGATAATGGAGAAATGGGGTGTGTACGGAATCGGTCATGAGCTAAATTCCTAGACAAACATTGTTATAGCTCGCCTAAGAGTTGTTCTTGGTAGAGGTTTATTATATCTCCCAGTTTGTCACAATGTGTCCTCTTGTCTATATCCATTTATATCAGTATATTTCAGGCCGTTGATGTTTCATTTGTATAAACATTTCTTCACTGTATTGCATATCCGGGAACTGAGGAAATGCTGTGCTGTGGTTGGCTATGAGGGTTGGGGTGAGGGCGTTGATTGGTTGTTAGAATTTCCCATACTCGTGGCGGGTGGCTGTTGTCTTAGAGCACGGAGAAACAGGGGTCACTTTTGTATTTGTGTGGTGGTTAGAGCATGGGGAAACAGGGGTTGCTCTTGTATTTCTCTTCTCTTCTCCTGTCACTCTCTTGTCTTCTGTTTCCTGGATGGCTTGTCTTCAGACTCGTCATTTCACCACATTCCTCGTAGAAAAAGTTTTGACCCCGCGATTTAATAATATAGGATCTGGTGGTGGGTGAGTTGATGACAGGTGTTAAACTTTGGAGAGTGAGCAGCCAAAGAGTGGTAGGGACATTCGCCTTGGATTGGGTGTCCATGCTAATACTTATTTGCCAGTCGTTCTTAGCATATCTGGCCATGTGGATGAGCTTGTTTGGTGATTCTATCTCCGTGGGGACAGCATTTTTTATGAAGGTGACTTTGTTGATCTTCATGGCTGTAGGGGCTGCAGTAAAAGGTGCTGTAGGAGGAGGTGTGGTAGGAGGCAGTTTGCTGGGTGGTTGCTGGTCGTCGTAGCCACTGGAGTAATGAGGATAGTTGAGGTGGTTGTATGAGGTAAAGTTGACCTCGCATTAACATGAGGGGTCCTTGTTGATGCTGGCAAGGTAGGTTGTAGGGGGTCCCACCGGATGTAGGTGGGTTAGAAGGTGGGAGCCCATCGTTGAGGGGGCATCACGCGTCGACCAGATCTTGTACATGTCGGGTTAGATCGAGTAGGGATTAGAGATGGTTTGATAACACGAGATACTGGGGATGGGGGGGAAACTGAGTTACGGGATAGAGGTGACCTATTGAACAGTGAGGGAGGGACAGACAGTGAGGGAGGGACAGACAGTGAGGGAGGAACAGACAGTGAGGGAGGGACAGACAGTGAGGGAGGGACAGACAGTGAGGGAGGGACAGACAGTGAGGGAGGAACAGACAGTGAGGGAGGGACAGACAGTGAGGGAAGGACAGACAGTGAGGGAGGGACAGACAGTGAGGGAGGAACAGACAGTGAGGGAGGGACAGACAGTGAGGGAGGGACAGACAGTGAGGGAGGGACAGACAGTGAGGGAGGAACAGACAGTGAGGGAGGGACAGACAGTGAGGGAGTGACATACAGTGAGGGAGGGACAGAAAGTGAGGGAGTGACAGACAGTGACGGAGTGACAGACAGTGAGGGAGGGACAGACAGTGAGTGAGGGACAGATAGTGAGGGTGGGACAGACAGTGAGGGAGGGACAGACAGTGAGGGAGGGACAGACAGTGAGGGAGGAACAGACAGTGAGGGAGGGACAGACAGTGAGGGAGGGACAGACAGTGAGGGAGTGACAGACAGTGAGGGAGGGACAGACAGAGAGGGAGGGACAGACAGTGAGGGAGGAACAGACAGTGAGGGAGGGACAGACAGTGAGGGAGTGACAGACAGTGAGGGAGGGACAGACAGTGAGGGAGGAACAGACAGTGAGGGAGGGACAGACAGTGAGGGAGGAACAGACAGTGAGGGAGGGACAGACAGTGAGGGAGTGACAGACAGTGAGGCAGGAACAGACAGTGAGGGAGGGACAGACAGTGAGGGAGTGACAGACAGTGAGGGAGTGACAGTGAGGGAGGGACAGACAGTGAGGGAGTGACAGACAGTGAGGGAGTGACAGACAGTGAGGGAGGAACAGACAGTGAGGGAGTGACAGACAGTGAGGGAGTGACAGACAGTGAGGGAGGAACAGACAGTGAGGGAGTGACAGACAGTGAGGGAGTGACAGACAGTGAGGGAGTGACAGTGAGGGAGGGACAGACAGTGAGGGAGTGACAGACAGTGAGGGAGGAACAGACAGTGAGGGAGGAACAGACAGTGAGGGAGTGACAGACAGTGAGGGAGTGACAGACAGTGAGGGAGGAACAGACAGTGAGGGAGTGACAGACAGTGAGGGAGTGACAGACAGTGAGGGAGGAACAGACAGTGAGGGAGTGACAGACAGTGAGGGAGTGACAGACAGTGAGGGAGTGACAGTGAGGGAGGGACAGACAGTGAGGGAGTGACAGACAGTGAGGGAGTGACAGACAGTGAGGGAGGAACAGACAGTGAGGGAGGGATGGGGTGAGGGAGGGACCATAGGAGGTAAGGGATCAGGGATAGCATGGAGAGAGCAACAAACAATGTATACAGATAGACAGTGAGGGAGGGACAGACAGTGAGGGAGTGACAGACAGTGAGGGAGGGATTGGGTGAGGGAGGGACCATAGGAGGTAAGGGATCAGGGATAGCATGGAGAGAGCAACAAACAATGTATACAGATAGACAGTGAGGGAGGGACAGACAGTGAGGGAGGGATTGGGTGAGGGAGGGACCATAGGAGGTAAGGGATCAGGGATAGCATGGAGAGAGCAACAAACAATGTATACAGATAGACAGTGAGGGAGGGACAGACAGTGAGGGAGGGACCATAGGAGGTAAGGGATCAGGGATAGCATGGAGAGAGCAACAAACAATGTATACAGATAGACATGCACATAAGATCCTAAACAAAATAATGATTACATTGAAGAAATTCTACATGAGTCGAATTTACTAAGAAATGTACTAATTACTAAGAAACGGAAAAAGCAGAAGCCATATTTGGTAAGAATAATGAGAAAGGGAAAGTTGCGCAACTATCAGTATCATAGTTTTATGATAAGATTGATGATAAACTAGAACTCACGAAGTTATAGTAAAATTTAATGTGCATGTGTTCCTTACTTAAATACTTAAATCAAACAAATACATTTATTTCTATTATGCAACACATATTTGTTTCATATAATATCTTGTTTTAATAGCAATAAACAAATACATTGATTTCCACTATGCAACACATATTTTTCATATATCTTGTTTTAATAGCAATATCATTAAAATGTTATTAAGGCAAACATTTTCAGCCACTAGTTCGTCACAATAGAGAACCGAAATTTGCAATGCAAATAAAAAACAACCTCAATTGGAAGCCCAACGATTGATCCTCGAAGCTAAAAAATACGAGTTGTGTTATTGACTATTCTGTTTGACGCCCATCAGAGATCAAACGGACACAGAACAAATCCAGTACATTTCTAAACGGCCACAACCTAAATGTCCTCAGTTCAATATGGACACAGACTCCTAACCTGGCGTGACATAACATAACCTAACTGTAAGCTTACCTATTGCAAAGTGGCCAAACCAAAGACATCATAACTAAAACCAATCTAATCTAACTCCAAGGCTATTTGGGATGGTGGTCGCTTTGGTTGTGGCCGTTTTGAGTTATGCAGGACCAAACACCTAACTGACCAACGGGTTACTTGTGCTCAACTGGGAAGGTATACTTGGGAGTGATCGAAGGGTTCAGTTGATTGATATGGACTGAAATAGGTTATGTGTGAGTGAGGGAGAGAGAGACACGTAGACTTTATCTGCATTTGTCTGTTGGTTTATGTGGATGTGTATTTGACTATTTGCATATTGAAGGGGAAAATAGAGAGAGCAGTTTGTGGAAGGGACACAATGATACAGATAAATACTGTGGGTAAAGTAAACTAATAAGTAAAACAATGTTATTGCCAATAAGAAAAAAACAATACATAAGTTTATAATAATAATAATGGAAATGGCACGGTCTGCCGAGCCGGGGCTCCCTGGCAGACAAAATGAATTATATATATTTAATTACATATTCAGTACAGGCAATTTAGAGTGATATGGATTATATTATTTTTACAAGCATATCCTGAACTATGAACATTGTAAAGTAAATAGGTGATTCTTAATTTTATTCTTGAATAAAGATCTATTGCTTGAGTAGATGAGATCCTTTATATTTGGAGGTAGAGAATTCCACAATTGAGGACCGGTACAGATTATACTGTTTTTAAACAGAACTTTTGGGAATTGTGGAAAAACTAAATTTATGTTATTCTTTCTAGTATTTTGAGCATTGTTTATAAATTGAAAAGTTTTATTTCCTGAGCAGCCTATAATATTACTGAAAACAAATAATAACAACCAATATTTATGAACATAAGTAAACTTAAACAGTTTGAGAGATAGGAAGAGGTTATCGGTCGAGTCAAATTTACCCATAAATAGTATACATCTTAAAATTTTCTTTTGAGCTACTACTAATTTGTTTAAATATGAGGGCCAAGTACAGCCCCACACAGAAACACAATATATGAGGTGAGGATAACACAACGTATAATATATATTAATCATTGCTTCAGTGGTAAGCTGATAACGGATCCTGTAGAGTACACCGCACATGTTTGATAGTTTCAAACACACTGCATTGATGTGATAGCTCCAGTTTAAGTTTTGGTAAATATATACTTCAAGAAACGTTATGTTGTCTACACGATTTATCACTTCACCGTCTAATAACAAAGAGGGAGTAATATTTTGTATAGAACGATTTTGGAAAAAATATGTAGTTAGTTTTAGTTACATTTAGTTTTAACTTATGATGCTTAACCTTTGTATCAATATAATTCAATTATCTGCTCAGATTAGAGTGTAAAGTGTTTATTTCCTTATCAGCTAATGAAAGGTTCGTATCATTTGCATAGCTAACAAACTTGAATTTGGAGCTACCACACGTTATGTCATTAATATACATACAAAATAAAATAGAGCCTAAAATTGATCCTTGAGGAACTCCCTTTGAAATAGGTCTAAACGAAAAACACGTTGAATTGCAATAGACTGCTTGTGACCTGTTACTAATAAAGGAATTAAATAGTTGCAGTGGTATACCTCTGATTCCAACGTGTTTAAATTTTTCAAGTAAAATACTATGGTCAAGGAGTCATGACAAAGGCTTTTGAATTATCAATAAACACTCCTGCAACATACATTTTTCTTCCAAATATGTATATACAGTGTTAACACATTCCAGTAAAGCCGACTCAGTAGAACGGTCTCGACGAAATCCAAATTGACTATCACTAAATCAATTATTATTATCAAGAAACATAGTGAGACGAATAAAAATAACTTTTTCAAATATTTTATTTAACGCTGGGAGTATTGAAATTGGACGATAATTATTGATATCTTCCTTACTACCAGACTTATGCAAAGGAATTACTTTAGCTATTTTTAATTTATTTGGAAAAATTCCTGCGCGAAATTCAAGATTAATATTATGTGCTAGTATAGTGGAAATAGTTTTTGAGCTATAACTCAACAATATGGGTGGGATATCGTCGTAACCAGGAGCAGTAGGATTAAATGTGTTTAGGTATTGCTTAATTTCAGTATCATTTACAGGGGTAAGATATAGTGAACAGTTTGGAGGGTTATGTAAATACTGTTGATAAGCATTGTCGTCATTAATATTAGTGGGAGTTGTAGTTCCTATCCTCAAGAAGTAATTGTTAAAAACATTTGCTATATCACGACAAGGTGGTTTTAAATTAATAGAGTGTTTATCTGTTGTACTATTAGTTCTGCCAAGAAGTGAATTAATAGACTTCCAGTGGGATTTAGGATTGCCTTGATTGTCCTTTAATTGATCTTTATAATATTTATGCTTAGCCGCTCTTAAAATAGATGTTACTTTATTTCTGTAAGTTTTATACGTTATGTTAACGGCTATTTTTAGCCAGTCTTTCTAACCGTTTGTTTTTCTTTAATGCTCGTATTTAATGCTAAGGTGATGTATGGACTTAGCTCGAACTTGTTGTTAATACAAATAAATTTCAGAGGAAAGTGTTTCTGGAATAACATTGAAGCAATCGTAAAACTTATCATAGGTTTCATTTGGACATTGAGACTCGAGCACACTAGACCAGCATAAATCTTTTAGCTCATTATTGAAATTGTTCATTGAAGCATTCGAAAAGATTCGTTTCTGAATATATATAGGGACATTTGCAAGCTTGAGCTGGGAAATGATGGGAAAATGATCAGAAATATCCGTCTGTATTATGTAGTTACCCGTATTCAATTCTGCTTGTGAAGTCCAAATATGGCCAATAAGTGAAGCAGTTGTGTCTGTAACTCGAGTAGGTTTTGTTGTTAGAGGAAATAATTAATTTGAATACAAAAAGTTTATGAAGTCATACACAAATATTTGTTCATTATGCTTCAAAACATATAAATTCCAATCTTCGAAAAAATGTATGTCGTAGTATTTGTTAATATTAATTTGTTGAAATATATCCATTAGGGTATTAACAAAAAATATCCATATTACCATTAGGGGATCTGTGAATACATACACACAAATATAGTTTATCTCCGACCATAATTTCAACATAGGCATTGTATGAAGGATTCAGTTGTACACATATCCATTAACACAGAAGACCTATAGGCACTAGAAACATACAGTACTGTACATTGCAACACCACCACCATTTCTATTTCTGCATTTATTGTAACAATTATACCCTGGGAGATTTTTTTTTTTTTTTTTTTTTTTAAGAGACAATGAATGGAGGAAGGAAAAACACAGATAAAACAAAAAGGTCCATGTGCCTAAAGGCATCCTCCATTCATAAAATGTTTGTAACAACTGGATTTAAACATTTGTTGATTGTAAGTTTGTGGAAAGCAATTCGAGGGAAGTGAATTCCAAAGAGTAGTAGCTCTGGGGATAAATGAATTCTGATAAGCAGAAGTTCTGCATTGTGGAGGAGAAAGTGTAAATTCATGGGCGCTCTCAGCTGCCCTAGTTCTACGGGGAAAGATGTGGAGAGGCGGCACAATTGAAGCAAGTTCCTCGGAACAATTGCTGTGAAAATATCTGTAGAATAATGCAAGGGATGCAACGTTTCTTCGTATGGCTAATGTAGGAAGGTCCTGTGTGATTGCAGGGTTATTGATTAATCTAATAGCTTTATTTTGAATTTTGTCCAACTGCCTCAATGCAACCACTCCACTTCCACCCCACAGAGGTGAACAGTAATCCATCTGAGAGCGCACATGACTTTTATATATTACGGCCAACTGCTCGTCAGTGAAGAATTCTCGAACTCTGTACAGGAGTCCCAGTTTTTTAGAGGCATTCTTAGCAATGCTTCTAACATAATGTGTCCAGCTCAAGTTAGTAGTTAATGTTACACCGAGAATGTCAATACTAGGGGAAGTGGGAATATTTACATCATTAAAAAATATATGGGAGTCAGTGAGATTCTGTCGGTTAGAAAATTGAATGTACTTGGTTTTCTGTGCATTAAAGGAAACTAGATTCTCTTGTCCCCATTCATTAATTCTAGAAAGGTCCTGGTTCAGAGAAATTGCAGTGTTTATTTTTGAATTTATAAGATCGGGTTGGGTGAAAGAATTGGTAAATGTGAAGGAACTGTGGAGTGTTGAGTCATCTGCGTAGGAATGTATTGGATTATGAGTGGTAGATATGAGATATGAGATGATATAGTGCAGCCAAGTCTGGGTCCAATCTTGTTTCAGTGAACCCCACAATATCAACATTTATAGAAGCATTCATTAATAAATCCACAACACATTGGAGATTAGTGGGGATGCTTCGAATATTCATAAAACATAAAGTAAATGTGTTTTTATCGTTTGCTAAATTAAGTGAGCTAAGCAGTATATACTCGGATTTAGGAATACACACATTCCTTGATTGCATATGAAAAAAATACGTCTAAGTCTGTATTATATTTATCGTCTTGAACAGCTATTGGATCAAAATTTATATTGTGGAGGTAGTCATAAGAAATCAAATTAGAACTATTAAAATCAAAATCAAGACAGGCCAAAAGTTCTTCATTACTTAACAAGGCAAAAGGTAATTCTATATTGGTATCCAACGAGTTTAATTGAGCAAGACTAATAGGCATAATGGTAAATCAAATGTGTGTGTGTGTGTGTGTGTCAAAGAGAGACATAGAAAGATCATTGTGTTTTATATAAGTACTATAAGGAGTGTATAACGCCCCCTTACGTTTAATAACCCCCTGGTGCCTCATCTCAGGTGTCTAGACTCTAGAATGTATTACACCATCGTCATCATCATCATCATCAACACATTGCCACCTTGTAGTCTTGCCTTCCTACACACAATCTTCACTTCTAATTTTGCAATCCGAATTTAGAAAACCTCGCTCTCTCTTTCTCTCTCTCTCCGTGTTAGAGAGGAGGGTACAGTAACGCTTCAAAGTCCTGTCATACTTCTTAATTTTCAAGTTGATACACTTATCTAGTGATTTAAAATATGTATGTATGTATGTATGTATGTGTCTATGTATGTATATATGTATGTACTCAGGCACATGCCCTACAATAGCTGGGTGTGGCCGACTCGAGACAGAGACCAAACGAAGCCTTCATATTTAAGCTTTGTTCAGTGTTGTCTACTATTTTATTTTGTTTACAAATTATTTGGAAATATTGTTGAAGTTACAAAGGCAGAATGAAAGACAGGAATTGTGTGGGCGACTGTAGGTGTAGCGGGAGAGATGGAGTAGAGCTTCGTGAATTATTACCCGTGTGTATCCCTTAACTTACAATGAGTAGCTAGGACACTTGGGGCTCTGACGTCACTCATACACACATACACCAACACATATGTACTGTACACGCACTCATAGACACATCCTATCCCTCACACACATGCATACATACATAAACAGACATTCATACACTCCCAGACACACACTCTCCCTTACACTCATTGATACACACATACACGAACATACATACACTCCCAGTCACACACTCTCCCTCACACACATCCACACACTCACACACATCCACACACTCACACACATCCACACACTCACATTCACACACCTACAAACTTGCTCATCAAATTGCAAGCTGTGTACACAAAATTATTCAGTTGTATTATATTTCTTCAAATACCTCAAAATAACTTTGATAATAGCAGCTTGTGCCAGATATATATGTTGCCAACGGAGTGAATGAGTCCAATTTTAACCTACTTAATAAAGGCAGATAATACATATATACATATATACATATAGATAACAATATATCTCCCTCTATCTCACTCTCCCTCTCTCTCTGGACCCAGGTGTTGGCCAAAGCCTCAATGTGTTATGCTCTTGTTCTCCTCCTCCACATTACATTACCAGATTGTCTCGTTTACCGCCACTATAACCAACAACATACACATTCCACTTTGTTATACATTATTCATACCTTTAACCCCTTCTGTACCGCTGACGTTCTTTTAATTATATTTTGGCTACTATTAGACGATTGTATTCAGTTTATAAAGGGCCTACAACTATTAACAGGCTTCGAACTATCTATCTTAAAGGTGGTGGTGCATGACATGGGCTCTACTTATAATGGGAAATACCAACATGCAAGTAACGCACTTTGAGTGTTATTATTAAATTTTGTCAAACAATAATCTCAATATATCGAATTTTATACCTTGCGGAAGGTGTGCATGATTCGGAGTTAAGGCGATCTTCGTGACGTCACACCAGGAAAATTGTAAACAATAACAGCACCAAGAGGATTCAGGAAGACGCCTGAGAGGCTGAAAAGCTTGACTTGATGATTATGAGAGCTGTGAAAGTAGCCTAGGCCTAGTGAACAATTTGAAATGCCTTTTAACCAGCGACGTGTCATATTTTTTTCTAGCTGTATTTAGACGATATTATGCAGCTTAGGAAGGATTTGCGGTAGTTGAAGTGGTTGGTTGAGATAGTTTGAAGTCTTATTATTGCTAGACGTCTTTCCTAAGCTGAATAAAATCGTCTAGCCTAACTTAATAGCCTAGATGCCAAAATATGATGAAAAGGAAGTCCCTGGTACTGAAGAGGTTAATTGTTAAATTGTGCAATGCACAATAAATTTAGTTCAACCGTATGATAGGCCTAATCTGACCATATCAGTTCGAACCAGAAGCTGCACAGCAACCAACAGTGGCAGAGGCGGCAGGACAGGCGCCGACGGACCGACAGAGTCTTCACTCTTCAGGCCGCAGGCGTCAGGCTCAAGCTGTTGGTGGACACTTGCTATTACTTACACATGAACCCCAGGCCCAGAGAATAGTAGCCTAGCCTAAACATAGGCTAATCATTTTGTAATAATAAAGGCCTAGGCCTAGGCCTAATTATTATTTTTAGGGTGTCAAATGGGATCATTTTGTTTCAAGACTGGGCTGAAGATGAAAAAAATAGGCCCTACAAGAAAATTAGTTTGAAATTAGCCTAGGCCTAGCCTATATTGATCACTTTCAAAGACATATCCTAAGTAATAAGAACTGTAAAGCATAATTTTAACTTTGTATAGCCTAGGCCTAGCCTATTCGGCTAAATAAAAATTATGAAAAAGATGGAACTGCTCTTGTTTGATAGCCTGTTTTTGCATTAGGCCTAACGAGGCTATGAGGTTATTCTCTTTTCAGTCAAACATTTCCCTCTAGGCCGGTTTTTTTCTTTCTTACAAGCCTACTGTTAGCCTTTTTTTTTTTTTTTTTGTATTTAGGCCTTTTTTTATGTGTGTGTAGGAACCTAAGGAGACTGACAATATTCAGATTTTTTTTTTATATTAAATTGACATAGGCCTAGGCCTAATTCTTTAGACTAAGACTTGGGTTTTCTGTTTTTCAACTGCTGAGTGGATGGGACTCGTTAGCCTTGGTCGGCAACTCATCTAGGGGAGACAACCTTATACAAATCCGGGTGGATGGGACTCGTCAGCCTTGGTTGGCAAGTGGCAACCTTTCTAGGGGAGTAAACCTGATACAAATCCGTACTGCTTACCTAAGGGTAAGGCAGGTTAGTGGATGGATTAGCCGAACACCACTGTAGAAAAATAGTGCTAACAAGATACACAAGAGGGCCTCGGAGTTGGACGAATCCTAAATTGAGTGGTCAATCCTGTAAGTCCTTCATTAAACTGGCTCGGGTTGTCCCTCTCACAGGGAATAGGTCCGCTTGGGGGCATTCTGTGTATGGCCACCCTCGTAAGGGTAGTAAGGCATCCGGCAATAGAGAGATAGATAGATAGACACATAGGCCCAGGCCTAGCCTACCTGTGATCCTCCTGAAAGATAACAAATTTTAAAAGGCTAGCCCAGGCCTTTTACGCTCTAGGGTGGCTAACCAAACCAAATCTAACTTACTGTAACCTAACTTTTCCAGGTGAGGTTAGGTTATTTAATGTTGAATGTTGTGGGTTTTGATATAAATATACATACAAATAGCCAAATTGAAAATCTAGGTGTTTTAATGCTCAATGGAAAAACTTAAAAAAAGGGTTGTGGTGGAGGGGGCAAAGCCCCTTCATCCTATTACTGTATTGTGTCCCACAGCCAGTAACTCGACAATTTATGCAGCAGATGGCCGTGGGGTACAATAATGGGTAAAGCTCCTCCTCACCCCCCTTGAATTATTGTCATCATACTGTATATATAATTATGTTACCAGCAGGGGCATATAACGGCTGGCTGTGGGATAATTTTGTAAACAAAAATTATAAAATAAAATAAGTCAAATTAGAAGCGAACATAGGCCTAATTGCAAGCGTACAACTTATGCAAATAGTACAAAGCGATAGTATGCCTGCTAACACAACCCTTACCAAACTAAAATTTTATTATTACTAGATGTGCCTTTATATCTTTGGCAGTTTGTTTTTCTTTACATTATATACATACTGTTACTGGAATTACAGCTTTGTGTATATTTTAACAGCAAATGTATCGTAAAGTGGCGTCATTCTCCTGCAGAAATAAGCCTACCGGTACCTACGGTATTTTTTTTTTTATTAAGACATGTTTGACAGTTTAAACCGTCATTGTGGAGATTATGCCTGGTTAGGCCAATACATGTAAATATATTTTTCTTTGAAAAAATAATAAACTATTGAACTCGCTCTTATGCTTGCCTCGCCCGTTATGAAAACTCGTTCGTGTCTCGTGAACACAATAAAATACAAGTAGGCCTAGATACAGATTAACCAGGTGGACACCAGCGTCGGACGTGAGTCGACGGCATTCTAAATCCCTGCCAGTACCAGCGTCGGTTATAGCCGACGGCGCTAATTGAACATTGATAGAAGGCTCGTAGAGGGTTCAGATTTGTATGAGAACTGCTTTAGGATCCCACGGAACAATGCCGATGGTTGGCAGCCCCCTACAGTAAGTCCAGCCGCGTGCACGCTGGAGTGATTTTCCAGTATTTTGCCTACCCATCACCCCATGTTAATTGCGACTTTCCGCCGCCCCCCCAGGACCCCTAAATGACCTAAGGGAGCGTTTTTTTGGTGGTTTTCCCTATATTACTAACCCATCCCATGTGTTTTCAGGAAAAACAAAATTGACAAGTGGCTGGGTCTGGAGTGTGCATTTTTATTAAATCAGCTGGGGCTTAATGGGTTAAGTAGGCTAGGTTTTTCATCGAATATGTAAACAATTGCCTCTCGTGCAAGACGCGTCCCTAAGCTTCTCAAACACTGTTGACTAGACCTAGGCCTATGTCACTTTCCCCAAGGAATAATAAAAGGCAGTGGACGGTGGATAATTTGTATATGTAATAGCCTATGTCAGCACTTTGGCTGATGTTGGTACTGTATAGTGCTAACCGTGCCGCAGCAAGACTCGGTAAGGGTTATGTTAGCGGGCGTACCGTCCACTTTGTTTACATAGTCGCATGCTCGCATTTATATTCGCGTCTAATTTGAGTGCTGTTATTTGCCCCTGCTGGTAATATATATGAAGATGACAATAAGTCATGGGGGTTGAGGGAACAAAGCTCCCCCTCGACCCATTATTGTATCCCAAGGCCAGGTGTTGGATAAATTGTTATGTTGAGGGAGGCTTTGCCCCCCACCCCCCCATGACTTATTGTCATTATCATATATATTACCAGCAGGGGCAAATTAGACGCGAATGTACAGTAACTGCGAGCGTGCCACTATGTAAACAAAAGGTATGGTACACCCGCTAACACAACCCTTAACCAAGACTCAACTACAGTAGGTCCATCTGCAGTATCTGCAAACCATACCAGCCTCAACAGTGCCGCAACAAGACAGTACGGTACCATACCAAGACTCTACTGTACATTAGGCAACTTGGACTTTAGAACAACAAGATCCTGCCACAACACTGCCCTACCATGTAACACTGCTGCCGACTCTGGCGTTGCGCCAACAGCGCCCAGGTTAAACTAGTAGAGTCCCTTATGGCACCTAACCGCACTCTACCAGTCTCGGCATTGCCATACCAAGACAGTGCCTGAGTGCCAATAACAAGGCTTTATTGTATAGGCTACTAATGGCTGTTAGTCGACAACTCATTTTCCACGCCCCCTATTAGTCGCCTTATACAACATGCAGTAGGATGCATGGGGTATATTAATTTCTTCCTTCACCATAAGATGAAGGCCTCCTTAGCCCTGGGGGGGAATGCATTCCTCTCTTCGACCTATTGACCTTCGAGTTCCGTTTTTCACACAGCATTCTAAACATAATTACTAAACCAAACTTTGCAACGCTCACTCATAAGAGCAGTATCATCAGCTAACCATAGCACAAGCAACTTCCATCGCTCCATTGCCTTACTAGTGTACTGCAACATCCTCTGCTTTTCCTTGGATTTATTTCATGACTCCATCCATACAATATGTGCTGTATAGGCTACTGAACATCCATGGGGACATTACACACCCATGCTTTATTGAAGAAATCGCTATGCTCATTCTCTACACGCATTGCTGCTCTTTTACCCTCATACATGCTTTTCACTGCTTCCAGCAACTTACCAACTACCGGTACTTGCTATATCTTCAGTACTTTCCACACACCTTCTCTACTTACTGTCTTAGGCTTCTCCAAGTCCATGAAGGCAGCATAAACTTCCATTTCTTCTGCAGATACTGGGTACTTCTTCACAAGGAGAAGATCTGATCTACACAGCCCTTCCTAAACCCACCTTGTTCCCCATCTACCCATTGCTCTGTTACATCACTATCCTACAGTACCAGTGATGGGTCTATTCTAACCCCCTCTTTCATTTCCCAGGTTAAAGTGCTTTCTTAGCTTGCTTCATCACTAGAACTCGCCCATTGTTATCTTTCACGCCCTTACTAGGCCTACTTCCATTGTCACCCTCCCTAACTTTCTTGACCTTCCAAAACAATTTCTTCTAAATTTGTCATCTACTGTTCTCGTACTCAGGCTCACTACTCTCTTTTTCTTCACTTACATTTCCCTTTTCTGCCTCTCCAAATTTTCATTCCCTCTACTACCCAACCACTCTTGTATGCTTTCTTTTTCTCTTCAACTGCTTGTTTCACCTCCTTAGTCCACCATACTGTTTAATCCTTTCACTTCCTTCCCCTCCTCCTAACTCCTCACATGCTGGCCGTAGCACGGTTGGTAGAACACTCGCCTGTAAACCTCACGGTCAAGGGTTCGAGTCTCAGGCCAGCCAGTGTGTTATTGGCAGACGCCAGTGTTGTGGTGGAGGATGCAATCTAGCAATCTGTGGCAACTGTTCATCAGGGCACCCACCTTAGTCCAGCTATTGAGCAGGTAGTGCATGGTTGTAAAAACTGCATCATTATCATCATGCACTTATCTCTTCCATAAACACAAAGCTCACCCCTTACACCTTCTCCATTCGCTTCAAGTCAAACCTATCTAGGTGTCTTCTACTGCTTTTTTTAACTCTTCCTGTAACCTTTTCCCTCTCTACATGGCTCCTCCTCCATCCTGCCTTACTCTATCTTTCCTCACCCACTTCGTCTGTAGCCTACTCACATATTTGCTACTACCACATTATGGTCAGACAACCCCCATCCCCTCATTGCCCCAAATACCCTCTATTATGAAACACAGATTACCTCATTCGTTCATCTATACATATAAAATCAGTCGGCACATTTCGTTCAACCGTCTCTACTTCCCTTCTCCACTCCTCTCATTGTGTACCAGTACCGTACCTTTTTATCTTTCTCTGCCTGAAGAAGTGGCAACCATCAGCCTCCTCCCCACACATACGTCCACAGTTGCATAGCTTATTAACCCAGGAACTACTATGTTCCTTCCGCCAGGCACGGTATGTAAACATGTACATCAAATCAAATACTGTGCCAGTGCCGGGAAATGTCTCAAAATTGGGCGACACATAGAAAGTAGTGGCATCTCTCCATGCCACATCCTTCACTCCTCCTTCCCCCCTTTTCTTTGTACAGGTTCTAGCAGTTCATGGGTTAACTAGTATATTTTGTTATGTGGTATAGTTTGGTAATACAGTATAAGTACTGGTACGGTTGCTTGTTAGCAGTTTGTGATACGGTACTGTACCATTCTTTTACCACATTAAAACTCTAGATAATTGCAGGTGTCTGTGTGGGAATTGTGATGTGATGGACACCTATGAGGAGTGTAAATGCTGTCAAGAAATAATAAATGTATGAATACATTCATGTTGTTATAACCAGGGATGGAGTGAATACAAGAGTTCAGTATTCAAATACGAATACTTTATGAAAGTATTCATGAATGCAGTCATGAATACTTTTCCATAAATTAATTAACTTTTTTACTATAGGCCTAGCTAATTACTGTAGCTTATGCAATGGTTAACTATTTTATGACTGATAACAGACACTACTTGTATTCAATACTGGTATTTAAACTTAAATAGTGTAGTAACTAGATATATGGTATGGTATCAAATTTGTGAATATGACGAGATACGAACGATGACAGCTCTCTCTTGCTCTCCCTCTCTTTGTATTCGCCATATTATTCTAAGAATACAAATAATTTGTCCAAATATTTGAATACGAATGCACATACTTTTACTTTTATATACAAGAATTTGAATACGAATACCCTGAATTACTGTATTCGAATGCATTCGAATACGAATAACAAAAACGAATACTCCATCCCTGGTTATAACTTCAACAGTACGGTATATGCAGTAACTGTCTCGAGTGAGAATTGCCCGGCGCGACCGCAGCCGCTCCAAGGACGCGTGCCCCCAGGGAGGGGTCAGGGGATAGTTGTGGCGGTTTGGCTCCCGGAAACTGCTCCCCACGGTCGGCAGCCTGCTGTCCTCCACTGTCGGTGATCTTGTCCCCGGACGGGAGGGTCGGCAGTTTCGGGAGGTGGTCCCACGGCGTAAACGCCCTGACTATACACCCTTCACCAACAACCAGACAAAGCATATCATCAACAATCTCAAGCTCTAACCCGCCTGTGGCCTAGACAACATAAGCAACATTCACCTCAGACACCTGGGACCACAAGGCATACAAGCACTCACTAACATATCAAACTACAGCTACTCACACAACACAATACCAGACATCTGGAAGCATGGCATCATCATCACATTCCCCAAACCTAACAAAGACCCCACGCTACCCTCCTCACACCGCCCTATCACACTCCTTTGTACCCCCTCCAAAGTCATAGAGCACCTTGTACTACAACTGATGACACCTGACTTACCCCATTCTCCAACACAACACGGCTTCAGGCCATTGCACTCCACAAACACTCTTCTTACAGACCTTACACAAAGAGCTTTTGACGGCATCAACTCAGCTAGACCACCACACAGATCAGTACTTGCCACACTCGACATTAGTAAAGCCTTCGATGCCATCCCCCGCCACAACCTAACAAACAAAATCTACAACACATACATGCACAACAACACAAAAAGATGGCTGGCCAACTTCTTAGCAGGCAGATGTGCACACGTATCTTTTGCCGGTCAGTCATCTAGCATTTAGAAATTTCAAACGGAGTCCCGCAAGGATCCGTCCTGTCGCCCGCACTCTTCAATCTGTACATGCATGATATAAATACACCAAATTCACCCCAAATAACCATAGCCTCCTACGCAGACGACATAACACTCACAAGCACGCACCAAAACCCAGACACAGCAACAAGACTCCTTCAAGACTATCTCGACACATTACATGAATGGTGCACTACAAACAGACTCAATTTAGCCCCAGCTAAATCCACTGCAACCCTCCTCACAAGCTGGACAGGAGAGCACGAATACGTCCCGGGACTCAACATAAACAACACACCCCTAACACACACACACACACACAAAATCCTAGGAGTAACATACGACACCCAAATGACATTCAAACAGCACACCACAAACACGAAAAAGAAACTGACACCCAGACTTAACGCCCTCAGATCACTTGCCCACACGAAATTTGGACACAACAAAGAAACCACCACCACAGTCTACAAACAATACATAAGATCAGTTATGGAATACGCAAGCCCGGCCTGGGCTTCCAACCTAGCTGAAACACATCATAAGACCTTACAGACCATTCAAAATAAAGCCCTGAAAATCATCACAGGCTGCACAGCTACGACACCCACAGATCAGCTACATCAAGAAACCAAAGTCGTCAAAGTCAAAGATCATCTAGACATGAGAGTCACACAATTCCTGGCAGCAGCCTCCACGAATCAACACCACCCACTACACTACATGGTTACACACCCACAGACACCTAGAAATATCAAAACAACACCCAGCACATGCTATCACACACAAATACTGTCTTCTCTCCCTCCCTGCCCACCCCAAACCAACTTCCGGAAGCACATCCATACTCATATCACTCGCCGTTCCATTCACTCACTAATAGACAACACCCAGCTGCAAGCACGACCTCCCGAAATCCATCCTTCTGAATCCTCCCTTCCTCGCGAGGACAGAGTCCACCTGGCCAGGCTGAGATGCGGACACCATCCGGCTCTTCTGAGCTATCAGAAGAGACTGGATGACTCCGTCGTCGACACCTGCCCGGGTTGTAACACAGCACCCCATACCATTAAACACATCATAGAAGACTGCATTTCACACAACCACTTATGCCAACAACACAATATACACTCTTTGAGAGCTCTGTGGGAAAGCCCGACCGTGGCCATGGCCTTCCTTAGGGACTCGGGGCTGTTCGGCCAGGCAGCTTAGGGAACAACAACAACAACAACTGTTTCGAGTCGGCCACCCCTAGCTATGGGATATGTGCCTAAGTATAGGCCTATTCACACAAACTTAGTAGTATATCTTCACACCTATTGAAACTTCACTATGCCAGTATGTAATATTTTAAAAGGATTAGCAAATTTGGAACCAAATAAAAAGTTTATTTGCTGTGTAGAGTAGTTCTGCTAAGACAGGTACGGTACAGTATTGTAAAGTGGGGTGACTTTGGACTGGGGGTACACTTTTGACCTTTCACGGTATTTTGTAGACCTACCGTCATCAAGGCAATATGAAAGGTATTTAAAAAAAAAAAAAAAAATATGGCACTTAAGAGATATCATTAAAGTAGGTAGGAAACAAATCTCAAATCAATCACACAAATATATACCGGTACCGTACTGAATAGGCTAAAAAAAAAAAAAAAAAAATTATAAAGTTGGTGGGAAAATATATACAGTATAGGCTATCTATCTATCTATCTATTGCCTGACGCCGTGATCCCCGAAGGGGTGGCCACGAACGAACCGCCCCCGTGCACCTCTGTCCCCAGTCAGTCGACGCCCCTCCCCCCAAACCAGCACCGCCTTCGTTCATGTACAGTATAGGCTATACCTGGTATAATTATAAAGTATGTATATATTTTGTTGTTGTTACCCTGGCTACCTTTGCTCATACAGAAGAAATGAGATTATACAGTACCGGTACTGTACAGTGTATATGCTGTATGTGAATGACTGGGTCATCATTTATTGTTATTATATTATTATTTTGTTTTTCTGTCTCAACTTCTGGACTGTAGGCTTTTCAATAGCCTGTAACTCGTACGAGGCCCCAGGATTATCAATTGAAGCTTTGAGATGATGGGTGCTTCATGTGTCGCACTAGATGAGATGGAGACAATGGAGCTTCAAGGTGTTTGTTGCTTCCTTTCTGCCACAATAGATGTATGTTCATACACAGGAACATACCCCATAGCTTGAGATGGTCTTAACAAAAATATATATTCACACACATCTAGGTCACCTAGGAAAAGACCCAGAGACCAAAGATCACTAGGGGCCTCCAGCATTTCACTGGCCCCAGCCCTCCCGGAGAGGTTCCGGTCTTAGCATGCAGACACGCAGCGGGGCACACCACAATGCCCGCCCACCTCACATCCAGACATGACCCTTCATAATTATACACTGGCTCCCCGGGCCAGACGCTTGATGGACTACACATTATCTAGTCCAACTGGCGCCTGACCCAACGCCCGCGCTATCTCTCAACTATTCACAACCATTCTCTAATCATTCCTATTTATTACCACTGCTCTTGCCTGTTCTACAGTCATCTCTCTATCTTTCAACGCTTGTACTCCACAATCACTCCATCTCAACGGAGGTAAGTCTTCCTCCCTCCCTTTGTAGCTGACTCATATACAGTACTCTCTTTGTAAGCCTTTCATATCCCATTCGCTCAACATGTCCATACCAGCACAGGACCCTTCTGGCTCATCTCTCATCACATCCAACTTCCTTCTCTCTTTTGCCTTCAAAGCCCATGTCTCAGCCCCATACATAACTGTTGGTACAACTATCCCTTGATACATTGCACTTTTAGCTTTCATTCCGAGATTTCTCACCTTCCACATACTTACCATTGCTCCGAAAACTTTCTTTCCTTCACATACTCTCTCTTTTACTTTCATTTCCACACATGTGTCCTTGCTTATCATTCCTCCAAGATATTTAAAACACTCAACTTGTTCCAGTATTTCATCATCCAGTCTCACATCTAGATTCCCCCTACAAGCACCTCTACACACCATCACTTTACTTTTATTGATGTTCAATCTCAGCTTCCCCCTCCGACATACCACACCAAACTCTTTGACTTCTCGCTGCAGTTTCTCTTCAGAATCTGCTACCAATGCTATATCATCAGCAAACAGCAACTGGTAGAACTCCAAATATATACCACTCTTTCCTACTAAACCCAATCCTCTACCCATAGTTCTCATTTTCACCTCCCTCACCACACCATTAAACAGCCACGGTGACATTACACAACCCTGTCGTTGACAACACTAGATGGCGACACTTTATTTATAAACGTCACTTGATTGGAGAGAGCAGCTATTCGGTACCGGTAGTTCACAGCATCTTTGAATATGGCCGGGCATCTTTTATGCTATGAATTGGTGACGATATAGGGGGTATTTTCTTGACATGTTGGTGTAGCCAGGATACTGTACTTGTAGATCAGCAGGAAAGAATGTTGTGAGGCTGAACCCATACCTGACTGCATGATTGATCATCCAGGGTTTATATCTGTTGCCTTATGCCCGTGGAATCTTCAGGCTGTCTACTATGCTTATAGGCAACAATATGGACAAATACAAAGAGAAAACTGAATGAGTAAGTGTAATGCCTTTAAAAGTACAGTACCGTACTGTAACTAGAATATGTTTTATCATACATAATGTACTGCTGATCACAATTATTTTCTTTTAATTTTTCTGAAGTGAATATACATAATTATGTCAATATTTTGTCACACCTTCAAAGTTTAAAGTTTGAATTTTGTGACTAAACCAGATTCTTCAAATAGCAAACTACAGATAACAAAATGTTATCATCTTAGCATATAGATTTTTAGAGTAGCTTTAGCCTATGCTTATTATTCTGTACCAGCTATACATATAGAGAAATAGGTGAACAAGAAAACAAATATCACTTTTGACCAGATAGTAACAGACATCATACTATAGTGTGAATTTATATACTGTACTAAAACACTTATGATAAGTATACTCAAAGGATGACCCTGCTAAAGGATAAAATGGTGCAATATGAAGTCATACTATAAACAGTAGGCCTACTGTACTGTAATTGAAAAGCAAGTTAGAAGAGGAAATACTGAAGATGTGTCAGGTGGTATAATAAGGAGCTTATACGAGTAGAAGATGGAGGGTGATGGTATGGTATGCCTGTATGCATGTTATTCTGTCTTATTGTTAGAAAATGTGGAACACTAGAGTAGATAACACTATAGGTAAAACTTTGCAGTGAGGTAGGCTGTGATGCCCATCATAAACATTATGCAACACATTTTATAATAAAATAAACATATTTGCTTTAAAGTATGACAGATCTGTTGATCAGTTGTACTTTCCAGCATTTACATCAGAGTGATTGACCTATAGCCTGGGTATGAGCAAGTGAAAAAACAAAACATTAAAGGGGGACCATTTTGGGATGGGCATAAGGGGCATGTCTGGACAAAAAAAGCTGGAGGTGTTCCCACCATGGTCATCCTTTAGTAGGGTATTCCTGGGAAGGAAAAAAATAGTATCAAAGATATTGATATTATTTCAGTAGTACCGGTATTCATAAATATAAAAATACAGGTGATACACTCTTAACCCCAAGATAAAACAGTACAGTACCAGTATATACTGTACATTATACAACATTGAAAGTACTGATAGGGTTTCACCTAACACATCATCATCATCATATCATCACCGACGCCTTGTTTCCCCCTGGGAAACCCCCACTAGAGGATGACCATGACAGAAACGTCTCCAAGCTACTTTGTCAAGACATGCTTCCCCTGCCCGTGCCACAATGCCCCTTCCACTACGTGGAAGTTTTTCTTCAATATATTTGTCCACTTTCTTTTCCCATACCATAGGTGGTCTTCCACTACTAGCGGTTCCACTCACCTGACTCCCATATATCTTTCTTGGCATTCTGTCTTCATCCATTCTCTGAACATGACTATACCACCTCAAAGTACTTCTCTTTATCCACTCAACCACACCACAATCAATGCCCAAAGCTTGCTCTTCCATTCCAAAAGACTCGTACACTTCCCTATTACTTGGCCCATCTAGCCTATTCATGCCAGCTGCCATTCTGAAAAAGCTCATATCCACAGGTCTCAGTTTGAAGAGGTCCTCGTCACTTGCCATCCATGTCTCGCTTCCATACGAGAGTGTTGAGAGCAGCACACTGTTTCTCAGTGACTTTTTGACTTCCTGGCTAACCATTCTTCCTTTGAGAATACTATCAAGTTCTCCAATCACCTTTCTCCCTTGCATTTTTCTCTCTTTTATCTCACTCTCCATTTTACCATATTTGCATAGTACAGCTCCCAAATACTTGAAACTTTCAACCTCTTCTAGTACTTCATTTTTCAATTTTATTTTACAACTTTTCTTGTGTTCTTTCTTGATTCTATATTTTTCCTTAAAATCTATGGTTTCATGCATTCTTCTCTCAAACACCATTACCTTACATTTCCCTACATTGACCTTTAACTTTCTCTTTTCACATACCCTGTCAAAGTCAGTGACCACTCTCTGAAGTTCTTCAGCATTTTCTGCCAACAGGACAGCATCGTCCGCATATAGGCATGTTAAAATCTTCCATGTTCTTCCCTCTGATTACAGTCTAGCTCCCACACCCATTGATACAGCCCTACATTCCCTAATCACTCCATCCATGTATATATTGAACAACCAAGCTGACATGACACATCCCTGTCTTACACCTACACTGACCTCAAAACTTTCACTTAACTTATCCCCTACCTTCACATTTGCCATTGCATTCCTATAAAAAGATTTTACTGCCATTAGCAACTTTCCTCCCACACCATATACTGTTAACACATCCCACAGGCCCTCCCAGTCTACTTTGTCGTAGGCTTTTTCCAAATCCATGAATGCTGCATAGAGTTTTCTGTTTTTGGCCAGATACTTCTCTACCAACAATCACATTGAGGCTATCTGCCCTTTCTGAAACCTCCCTGTTCCTCGCCTATTTTGTCATCCGTTATCTTCTGTAGCCTCTGTGTTACTACTCTTGCGTGTACCTTTCCAGGTATGCTAAGCAAGCTAATTCCCCTATAATTCTTACACTCTTCTTTACTACCCTTCCCTTTGTACAAGGGTACTATCACTGCTTTCCTCCAGTCCTCTGGTACACTTTCCTTTTCCCATGCTAATTTACATAACCTATGCATTATGTCAACAGCTTCTTCTCCTCCATATCTCAGCATTTCACCTGGGATGTTATCTACTCCAGCAGCTTTGCCCATTTTAAGTCTATTGATTGCTTCTTTTACTTCTTCTCTGCTTATCTGGCTTTCAACTACCCTGTTTATTCTACCTCCCTCCATTCCTATGGAATGGAGTTTATTCCTATACAAGTTTATAGTTAGGCATAGAGATAAGATAGAAACATGCATATATATATATATATATATATATATATATATATATATATATATATATATATATATATATATATACGGTATATATTTACGTCTCACATTTTACTACCATTAGAAGCTATGCTATACCGTATACTTAATGTATAGTCGTGGTCATGAATTTCTGGATTTTTTTTGTAGAGATAATTATAATACACATGATAACTATATTGGAAAACTGTTGGAACCGCACAGACAAATTACTGGGATTCACTAGTTAATGTTCATTGTCTTGTACTGTATTAGGTGTATTCTGACCACGACTGTACATACCCGGTAGATTATTGAAGCGTGGGGTTTAAATTAACAGCCCACTAACATTTTCTAGAATCTGCATAGGGCAGATTCTAGATATCTGCATAGGGCAGATTCTAGATATCTGGAGTTCAGCCGTAATGCTCTGAGAACCTGCAAAAAGTGCTTATTACCAGTATATGGAATGCAACAAAATGCAGTGTTATAGGATAATCGCATAAGGGAAATAAACTGGGAACATACTCTTTATTGCATTAATCTAATAAGTTAGTATTTCTATGAAAGGGTTAAAGATAAAACAAATTCTTACTAATTATATTTTTTATTTCGTAAGTGTCATTGTATACTTGTACTTACATGTTTTAATGTTTTAATTTAGTTACCAACAAGCCTAGGAAATTGTTAAAATTCAACAGTTTGGGAAGTCTTACATTTAATCAAAATGTCTATAAAATACAGTACAGTATATCCTCATACATGAATTTATACTCAATTTTATGTATGAAAGTGAAATTTGAATGATTTACAAGAAAAAAAAATACTGGTACAGTACTGTACAACAAATCTGAGTGAAGTTTTGAGAAAACTTACCAGTAAGTTTCTCCAATTTTGGTTTCCTTAAATAAAAAAAAAAAAAAAAAAAACCCAAGCCAACTTTATATTTTTTTAAGTATTATCATTGTTTTATGTCTTTCAATTAACCCAACATTTTGGTAAAAGATGTAGTATTTGGGCGTATCGCCCGTCTTGTTTACACTACTCACAGGCTCGCAATCACGGTCCTGTCTATTTTAACTGCCTTGGGATACAATAATAGGGTACCCCCCCCCCTATTACTTATTGTCATCATCATATATTTTGCCAGCAGGGGGAAAATTGCAGAATAAAAGCAGTCAAAATAGACGGAATTTAACCGTGACCGCACGACCTATGTAAACATGACAACCGTAAGCCTGGATACTAAATCCTTCCCCATATTTTCCCTAATAGTCATAGCCTGCCCCACTGCAGCTCCAGACAGCACATATGTATAATGAAGCATTTCATCGAGAGATAAATGATCGGTAAAAATGTAGTTACTTTGGCCAGTTTTATTTTTTATTTATTTATTTTTTTTTACCTAAAAACCTGGTGTATCTGTATATTCAAGTAGAATATTATGGTAAAACCCTATAAATCAGTAATATACGGGCCCATTACACCGAGAATATTAAAACAACAACAGAACAAATGGGGAGGGCTTGGCAATGATGCAGTATTCGGGCGTACCGCCTGCCTTGTTTACACAACACAGACGCTCGCGATCACGATCCCGTCTATTTTGACTGCCGTGGGATACAATAATAGGTTGATTGCCCCCATGACTTATTGGCATTATCATATCTATTGCCAGCAGGGGGTAAACAACAAAAAATAGCCGGGAACTTAACCGCTGGTGATCTACTGTCGACTTATGTACAGTAAACATGACAACTGTATGCCCAGATACTACATCCTTCCCGATGGCTTTGAAGCTCAGGGAAAATGAGGGGTTAAGACGTTTAATGAGTGAATATGGATAAAAACACCTTGTCCAAACCTTTAATTATTTGAATAGTACATAACTACGGAAAGTCGTCAAGTTTTGTAGTTACGAGATGTAATATAGACATAAAATACGATATATGCGGGTCGATCCACACTCGAACATCATCCGTTCCTCAGTGTAAACACACGACTGCAGGCGGATTGCTAGATATACCTAAAACTAACCAAACATAACTTAGGCCAACTGATTTAGGGATAGATGTAGAGTTCGGGCGTACGGTCGTAATGTTTACATAAGGCGATCGCCCGCGGTTAACTTCGCGTCTATTTTGACGGCAATGTTTTCGGTTATTTGCCCCCTGCTGGCAATATACATGATGATGACAATATGTCATGGGAAGGTGAGGGGGGGCATGCCCCCCTTATCATATTATTGTTTCCAATGGCATTTAAAATAGACGGGAACATGATTGTAAAGGTCCGACGCCTCCCCCGCCGCCGTCATGTTTACATCTGTCAATTGCTGTGGTTAAGTTCGCGTCTATTTTGACAGCGATTTTTTTGTTTCGGTAATTTGCCCCCTGCTGGCAATATATATGATGACAATATGTCATGGGGGTATTATTGTATCCAAAGGCAATCAAAATAGACGGGAACATGATGGCAAAGGTCCGACGCCACTAATGCGTAGTGTAAACAAGGCTGGCAGTACGCCCGCACTTAACATTCTAGCCTTTATTTACCCTAAAGTAAGCAAATCGCACAAAGTCGAGGTAACAATTTGCTCCGTTTAGTTTTTCTTTCAAGGGGGCCTAATCAGGGATCCGAATCATTATAAGATTGGTTGAGGGGGGGCACTCACCCCCTCAGAACTTAGTGTAATCATCATCTATGTTGCCATTACGGGGCATCAACCAAATACAGATATGATAATCCCGCGCACGAGTTGATATGAACGGATCGCCAGGATCGGCTAGATAGTCAACAAAACTGGGATTCAAACACAAGAAGTGGCGAAGCTATCACAGACTTTACTCTTACAGGCGCCTGTGCACATATTAGTACCGTACCTAGGTAATGGACTAGTGCCAGGGCCCAGGGATGTACATTCTGCTTTACAGGTAGGAGTACAGTACCAGAAATTGTGTTCACGGCGAAAATATAGGCTAGTGATAAATTGACACCAAGCCACCAACACTTCTAGACTAGTACGAAATAATCAAAATACACACATAGGTCTAGCATTAAAATATAGCAGAAAGGGCAAGGATGTAGTATGCGGGTTTACCGAAAAACCGCCCGCCTTGATTACACTACACAGACGCTCGCGATCAGGTTCCCATCTATTTTGACTTACATGGTTTACAATAATAAGTTGAGGGGCCAGGGGGGACTTTGCCCCCTCTCCACCCCCCCCCCCCCCATGACTTAGACTATTGTCATCCTCATATATATTGCCAGCAGGGGGCAAACAACTGTAACAACATGACAAAATAGATGGAAACTTAACCGCAATTTATCAACCTAGGCTATGTAATCATGCCGACCGTCGGCCTGTACACCCGGATACTATATCTAGGTAGAACGTAGAGTTCGGGCGTACCGCCAGCCTTGTTTACACTACGCGTAGGCCGTAGTGGCGTCGAACCTTTGCCATCATGTTCCCATCTATTTTGACTGCCTTTGGATACAATAATATGTTGAGGGCTCAACCCCCCCCCCCCATGACATATTGTCATCATCATTTATACTGCCAGCAGTGGGCAAATAACCTAAAAAAAACGCCGTCAAAATTGACGCGAAGTTATTCGCGGCGATCGCCCTATGAAAACATGACGACCGTACGCCCGGAATCTACATCCATCCCCTATATCCTTCCCCAGAAAAGTATGTTTAGCCTACTAATAAAAACTCATGATGGTGCACTTATAGAAATTTACCAATATCATAAGTTGTCCATAGGCTCACCTAGGCTAAGTGTAATAATAATAGGCTAATAATTCAATTGTTCGACCTAGCCAGTAGCATAGCCTACAGGCTACTGCGAAAGATTAGGCTAGTAGCCTAAATGTCATAAACTGCACTAGCCTTAGCCTAGGGGTTATTTTAAACGACACTAGCCTAGGCCTACTGCAGCGTTATGAGAAACAATTTATTAGGGAAAATAGGCACCAATAGATTTGCCATATAGGCTAGGCTAGTCCTCATGGAGGATTTTCGTTATCGATAAATTGAAAAAATACCCACTTCACATACAAATAGCCTACACCAAATATCTAGGCTAAGTCAAAGATGTAAAACAGCGGGGGTGGCAGCCCCCACCCATAATATTAGGATAGGTTAGGTAAGGTTGTTAGGTTAGGCTAATGTCATTTCAAAGGGGTATAGTAAACACTAGGATAGTCTAGGCCTATACCCGGTCAGAGGTAAGTCCTGCAGTAGTCTCCTTGAATGCAACCAATATTGAATTTGACGTTTCATTGCTGCTGGCCTCTGCAATGGTGAATGGTTTAGGAATAGGCAATGCACTCTCCTCGAAATGTAAAGTAGGCTACACAGCCTAGGCCTACAGCTAGACTTTGGCTTTTCATTCCAAATTCTTGTCTGGTTGACAAAAACATACCATTTTCTAACATACTGTTCTTCCTCAGGAAATTTATAAAGACATATACATGGTCCAGGTGTGTTAAAACACCCAAATACCACACAGCAGTTCGGCAAACATAACCACTCCTGACGAGGGGTGAGGAGGCACTGCCCGTGACTAACGTGAAATTAATTCATTCCCAAATATTTTCGCACTCTATTCCTGGTGTGACGTCACACATCGTTGCCAGTGCGTATTGTTAATAATGTTTTTTTTGCCATTACGGAGTGATATTTTTGGTAAATTATATATAACCAGTTATTTATCAGCTCCTGTAGAACCTCTCAACCACGATAAAAAGTAAATGTGTTAATTCATGCATCACCACCTTTAACCCTTTTTACTACCACAGGTCCTTCTTAACCTTCACCAAATCCTCTATATAGAGCTAGAATATAATGAAAAAGACGTCGCCGGTACAGAAGGGGTTAAGGGGATAGTGGTTATATTTTGGTCTATATATTCAATTGTTATTATTTATAGTTCTTACTTTCATCGCTACACCTCCATTAAACTATACAAAAAACAAAAAAAATCCTCCAGGACAAATTTGTAAATTTGTCGATAGAAAAGTGTCCCGGACAAAGGTTCCTCTTAAATTACAGGCTCGCTGTCGCTAGCCAGGGAAAAATCGACACCTACATGACACGAAAGGTCTTGATATTGACAAAAAATGGGGTGAAACGTCTCAAAATCGCCATAATAATGGCAGATATGTCATACAATCTCATAACTAATGGGGCTAAACATGAGGGAGAAGATGGACCAGAAAAACGACCCATCTCCCTTTAATTCACTGCAAGCCTCTGATTATGTCCTGCCTTAACGTTCCTTCATATAAAGACAACATATAAAGACATACATGTTGTTATACTACCACTAATTACTTGTCTTTACTAAAGCCCTCTTCCATAAATCATCACCCTTATCACCAGCGTGTTCACCACACACATACACAACCGCCATCACCATCATCATCACCAGCATTATCACAACTACAATCACCATCATCATCACCACACACATACACAACCACCATCACCATCATCATCACCAGCATTATCACAACTACAATCACCATCATCGTCATCACAATCACTATAGTTAACGTCACTTCCACAACACGCGTGCTAACAATATTAACATCACCATTAACATGTATACTAACATCGCAATCACCATAATTTTCATCATCAATATAGACACCACAAATACCACTACCACCATCACTATCATTACCCTTCCTACTATCAAAGCCACCACCATCACTACCATCACTGCCACAACCTAATCTCCCACCACCATCATCAGATAATATCACCGTTATTATGGAAACGTTGAGAGTCATCGCGCAGGGAAGCCTAGCTCACACGTACAGTTAGTGTTGCCAATTTAGCTATTTCCCCGCTAAATTTACAGGTATTTACTAGAGGCAAAATTATACATCTAGGGGCGTGAATTTTAGCGATATTCTGGAGATTTGAGCCATTTTAAAGTGATATTCTACAGATTGTGGCATTATTCTAGCGCTTCTCGGCATTGATTTGGTAACCCTGCAGGCTGAGTAGCTCACACGTACAGTACTGCTACCATACAAGTACCGGTGAAACTACATACAATTATTAGTCCTTTCAGTATTGTGAGGCTTGTTTACATGTGAAGCATATGGAGAGTGAGAGAATGATTAAACGAGTGTATGGGAGTGAGGTGGAAGGGCAGAGAGGGAGAGCAGACCGAAAGTGAGATGGAGGGATGAAATTCAGGTTATGAAGTGGTGTTAGTTGAGTGGAGGAACACTGGCTAAAGGATAAGAGAGGAACACGGAGGTGATTAATTCGTGTCCACCCCTTCTGGGATCAAGGAGTCTTGAAATAGATATAATTAGTTTCACTTGTTTGTGGCTAACGTTAGACAATTTAATACAACTTAAGAAGAACCTTTAGTAATCATAGAGGTACAATGTAATCCACTTATCTCTTTCACTCCTATAGAATCTTTACAAACTACATAATATTGCATAATAATAGCATTGGTCAAATTACATAGTACGTCATGAGATTATGAAATGCTAAACCTCGACGATCTATCTTCAAATTATCAATTGCCGACGGTAATGTACAGACCAACAGCAACATTACTGTAGGTGATTCCAGTGTGGATTATACCGTTTAATATAAACACCATACGAGGAGGAGCACTTTATTGACAACGTTTCGCACATAGCTTTATCTGGCCTTCAATGGCCTGATGAAGCTATATGCAAAACGTTGTCAATAAAGTGCTCCTCTTCACATGGTATTTACATTAATTCACTTTTCTAAGTTTAGTTTTATCAATTAAAACGTTGGGAATGGTGGTGGAGGTTTGTTTGTTCTGTGTTTACTATTGTTATATATATATATATATATATATATAAGATGACGGGATTGAGCAGCCACCCACAGACCAACACAAGAATAGCAGTCATCCAAGACAGCAGGAAGAATAGGAGAAGACAGAAGCAGGAGAAGACGAGAGAAAATGAGACCCGACCAGCTTCCCAGGCTTTAATTCCGGCCTGGATACACGAGTCTACCTCTTTTCCCAGAACTAGCCATACTCTAAATTCCGGAGAAATAGGTCAGTCTACCCAGAAAAAGGAATTCGAGCCCTGGCCACTCACAGGGGCCCCAAGTCCTCCAATGGCAGAGGCAGGAACCACCGCCCGAGGCATATCATCAGCTCCAGCCCATTTTGCAGTACAATGAAGAAATAATTATGCAAGTTAAGCACCAAGAACCCGTCCAACATAGAAATAAGTGGGAACCTCCGTACCCCTCCTATAGTACCTTCCTGAAAGACTGGGAATGCATTAAATGCAGTGATAGATAAGAAACTTGTGGCCGGCAGAATAAGAAAAGCCAGATACCACGATGGATAGAAAGTCATCCATTACATCACCACAATGCCCTCTAAAAATAGGGGACCAAGATCACGAGATTAAGAATCTCCATGTGTACAAATAAATAACCCCCATGTATTTTTAGATTAAGTATTATCTTCACCATAGCCAAAAACAACGATATCCACATGTCCCTATGAACTCGAAAGACACCAAATTGAACCCTAAAAAGAACCCAAATATAGCCTGACTTTAACTGAAAGAAATTAAGCAAATACGATTGTATCCTTCGTCTGGTTACGCCGGAAGGAAAACATTGGTATTGCCGCTTCACCAGACGTTCAGTCCGGAACCCCTTCACCTGTACCTGGGAGAAAGGCAGTTCCTATTGACGCCCAGCCCTGCCGTACCACGAGAGGAAGTTCCCCTGATGTACAGCCCTGCAGAACCACGAGACCAAGTCGACCAGATTCTCGCTCACGGCTCCCTCCACCCCTACCCTAAGTGTCTCTGAGTATATTAAGTTGTGGCTATTAGTTGTGAAGGTAAGGCAAAAGATGTGAATATTCCATTTGTAATTAACTCTAGATCTGTGCCCAGGATCTGTCTTGAATCTGTGTTACCCGTGTGAAATACTAAGGTTTGATCCATATGAGTGATTTATAAGTACGAGATATTGCCTTGTAAATCTGTGTTAACCCGTCTTAAACTAATTTACCCACACGCTTCATCTTCATATTTTTATCAGTGTTACTTAGCCGGAATATTCGCAGATTTTCTTCTTATGTGTCATTTATTCTGTGTGTAACAAAGTTGAAGTTAAAGTGTATAACGTGAATGTATTCCCTTCCTAAATCTTCTATTTACCTAGAACCTACGCCCAATTTTAAGTTTCTTTAATCTACTTAATTGCTATCCAGAGAGCTTTACCATATTATTCCCCTTTATATTAAAAGTCAAGACACCTTCGTTGAATTAGTATCTATTCGTTGACAAGTTCTATTCCATAAATTCTTGTGAGTAATCTAATAAAATACGTATTTGGATCATATAATTCTTTCCACACGTATCTAGGAATTCCATTTGTTTATTCCTATGTCAAGTTTGCCTACGTTTGGCTATTAATTTATCTTCTATTACTTGATTTTGTAATTATTTATTATAACCATTTCAGGGTTATAATATAACGCTACAATAGTTCTGCGTTTTAAATAGGAATTTGTTAATTTATTCAGAACTCTTTTTATGCCAAGTTTGGTATTTAACTAGTACAACTTCATTGTGTACGCCATTTCATATAGCTATTTTATTAAGCTCTATATTCGCGGTATTTATATCTGCGCTCCTAAATTACTCAGTTAATTTATTCCAACCCTATTACCGCGGATTATCCATTATTCTTCAGTCACGTTAATTATTAGTGCATCGGAATTCCTCCATCCGTGTGATTTGACTTCATATTGATCGAAGTATTGTTCGTGTCTTATTTGAGAGATTATTCACATTTATTCTTAGAGGGTCACATTCTACTTTAACTTATTTTCCCTCTTAGACTTGAGTTATCCACCTAGCTTGAACCCTTAAGTTAACATCGCATTCATTCATATTATTATTGTCCGTGACCGCAGACCATCCTAGCTATACCCCCCCCCCCCCCAGGCGGCACGTTTGATCTTTTACCTGACCGCGGCCTAGCTTCCAACCCCCACGCCACGTACTCGCCCCGCGAAGTTCCATTGTCTTGCGTAGCTCATTCCAGAATACTTCATGTTAGACGCTTGGCTCCCATTTATATTATTATCAAGGTTATTATTCTGTTTATATATGTATCTGTATCCTATGCGTATTTTTCCTTCCTTGATTGTTGTGTAACTTAATTTAGTGCTCCATTTGCGAGTAAGGTTATTAACTCTCTCCGCTGTATTTATTGCTTGCTCCGTTTTCTATAAACCAGTCGAGTCTAGTATGTACTGTATATGACCTATTTATGCTTGTTAATAAATAAGAGTGTAAATTACCTTGTGTGTTTATTGTGTTTATTGTTGCCTGATTGAGTTCACTATAATCATATGCACTGTGCTTGATGTGTTCCTGTCTAGGAATATTACAAATCTAAATATCCTAAATTCGGATTGATAATAGATAATACTGAATGAAGCCTGTTGGATAACAACCCGGCATAACAATATATATATATATATATGTGTGTATATATATATATATAATTATATATATATATATATATATATATATATATATATATATATATACAGTATATATATATATATATATATATATATATATATATATATATATATATATATAATTATATATAATATATACTAGCAGGGGTACCCGGCGTTGCCCGGGTTTAAATTCTACCATTTATTTATGAACACATGAAACATCTATTAAACCTTAACACAAACACATAGAATCCAACACAACATACTGACATTCAGATTCTACACATGACAAATATGATTCTAGATTCTGGATGGTTATTCTTTAGCGCAGTGCTCTTGGGTAAACAATGTTGCTAGTCTTCCTGGAAGGAGCCAACAAAAAGAGGTTCTGGCTTGCTCCAACTCTGGAGAAAGCCACGTAGAATTGCCCATGTGCAAAGCAGGGTGATGTGAGGTCTATCCCACCAGCCTTCTGCGACTGCCCCTACGCCTTGTTAATGGTAATGGCGAAGGCCACCACTACTACTACCATAATCACCATCATCAATCACTACTACCACAATCATCACAATACTACTACTACCATAATCACCGGCCTCGACCTCCCTGTGCCTCATTAAACGGCGACCTCGATTTCGGCCACTAAATGACCTCCGATTTTGGATCTGACCTCACCCATACCCCCATTTTGGGGGGCTGCGAACAACTTTCGTTCCATACACCTTTTCGATCGGAGGCCTCCTTCTGCCCCAAACGGCATTTTTTCATTTTATATTTCAATTTCGGCCTCGAAACGATCTCCGATCGTGGCCTCGCCCCCTCAGGCCCAGGTCAATTGACTCCACATGCAAATTTTCACCTCCCCAGGTCCAAAACTGTGGCCGCCTATTAAGAACACACAGACAAACAGACACACGAACTGATTTAATAATATATATATATATATATATATATATATTGTACATCAACTCTCTTCTCATAGTTACTCACCAATTGTTTACTATGGCGTCACTTAAACTACAGTCATATACTAGCTGCAAAACAACGATTTTACTAAGTTGTATATAGTATCTGAAGGGCATAATGGATTTGAATTGACAAAAATCCTTCTTAAGCAACATTTATTCGTCTGCAGAAAGTTGGAATATAATTTAGGAATGCGTCACCGTTCTGAAAGGGTTATGGCGTCGTATTAAGGGGAATGGGCGTCTTTATTTCCTCATTTATGTATCTTTATAAGATTTGGTTTTAGATCCTTCCTAGACCTCCATCAAGCTTAAAACAAAAAAAACCAAGACCTTCCTTCAAGATAAATTTATACATTTTGCTATCGAAAAATTTCCCTGACGAAGGCCAGTTTCTTGTAGATTACAGGCTCGCTTTTGTTTGCCAGGAATAAAGCGACACCTCAATGACACGAAAAGTTTTAATATTGAAAAAGAAATGGGTCGAAAAAGTCTTAAAATCGCCAAACTAATGGGACGAACGTCATAAAATCTGAAAATGAATGGGGCTAAATATGAGGGAGAAGGAGGTCCAGAAAAATGACTCATCTCTCCTTAAACTTTATGCAATTCCCTTCCAATACATCTCTCCAACTTTCTCACCGCTGCGTGCCGTGCCACTTTCTACAGTCTGCCACTCACAATATACACTCCCACTCTTTCTCTCTCTCTCTCAGTATATATATACTAATTGTCTACACTTTATTCTCCCCCTATCAACCACGTCAGATTGTGTTTCTCTCTCTCTTTCTTTCAGTTATAAACATGAAGATAACCCTCATACTCTGCAATGCTCATGGTACGTACTCCTCTTGAATATGTGTTTCAGTTTTGGTCTCCAGCAAGCAGGAAAGCGATGGTGAGACGAGAAAGGGTTAAAGGTTGTGTGGTACAGAGCTTATTCCATCGACTATGAGACTGGCCTATGAGGATCAGTTGCAGCCCTAGATCTCTATGAGGATTAGTTGCAGCCCTAGATCTCTTTTAGTTGGAAACGTGTTGACTACGAGGTTAACATATTTCAGCCTTTACAGTACTTAGTGAGTTTGGCAACGTGTACTATACATAAATTGTTTGGCTTCAATTTTAGTACAACACCTAACTCAACAACAAATTAACAACACGCAAGAATTAACAAATTGTATCAATCTTCTACTCAACAAACAAACTCTGAAACTCTCTCCCTCAATTTATCTTTCCTTCGTTCTATGACTTACTGATTTAAACATCGTATGTACAGGTATTTTGAACCCAACATGCCTTGAATGTGGCTCTTTGTCACTCATTTGGCTTTGGGGGAGACACTCGTTACAGGCAACCTGCTGTTTGTCTCCTTCATACACAAAACAAAAATAACTCAAGAGGTGAACAGATTCAACAAGAGTGTATAAAAACCCTTTTTCGAATACAGTATCAGTTTTATCATGAACAATCTGTCCTCATAAGTTGTGAATAGTACTTTAGTATAATCATTCAAGAAGGGAGTGGATAGTTCTTAGCAAATTGTATACTAAGTGATGTACACTACACTATCTCACACTTTACACCCAAAGTACAGTATATCCCGAGAATAGACTGCAAGGTTTTTGTGATATTAACTATTCCTTTTAACTCCTTGTAACGCACACTCAAACTATTTTTCGCTCTCTTTCAGTATTAAATTCCTCTCTTCCCTCCAGCCCGGCCTCTCTCTCTCTCTCTATACAGTGTGGTCAACGAGTGGAACAAACTGTCAAAGAAAGTGGTACAAAGTAAGACAATTGACCCATTCAAAAGGAGTTTAGACATCCATTTTGAGGAAGTTGGAATACTATAGGTAAAATAGGCTTAACATCAGTAGTATTTAATATTTCTCAACTTCGTTCTTTAATATGAGTTTCACAGTAGACATTTTCCTCATTCTGCTGAGGGAGTTGTTTCCCAACCTAAATTTCCTGCCGACGTGTGGTCGGAGGGTGTGGTGGGTGGGGAGAGAGCCTTCTGCTTTGCTATTCTTGTCTTCCACTTTGTAGCAAATTCTATTTTAGCATTAAGTCTGGACTGCCTAATAGGGACCGCAAGGTCTGTGCAGTCTGTGCTAACTTTCTCTCTCTTAGAAATACCATTCTTCCCTCCAGATCTTCTCCCTTTATGTCTCTCTCTCTCTCTCTCTCTCTCTCTCTCTCTCTCTCTCTCTCTCTCTCACATATTCCACCTTCCTCACCTAGCTGTCACTTCATACATTAGTTACCCTTAAGGGGGAGGTGTTTATTTATTTGCTTATATATTTATAATTTTATATATTTTTTAGTTTCCTCCCTAAGCCTCCATCAAGCTTAAAAAACACCCCAAAGACCCCCCTTCAAGATACATTTGATTTTTTTTTCGATAGAAAAATATGTCCCGGCCGAAGACCGGTTCCTCTTAAATTGCAGGCTCGCTATCGCTCGCCAGGAAAATATCAACATCTAAATTGCATGAAAGGTCATAATATTGGCAAAAACAAAGAACAAAAATAGGACGAATTATATTAAAATTGGCAAACTAATGGGGCCAACGTCTCAAAATCGGAAAACTAATTGGGCTAAACATGAGGGAAAAAGGGGGGGGGGGGGGAAGAGGGGCACATAATAGCCCATCTCCCCTTAACTTCCTCTTCGTTTTCGTCTCCAGCATCACATTTCGTGTTACCATTCACCAATATGTATCTCGTCTTTTTCATCATCATCATGAAAGGTGAAGATGTACAGTCGCGCTAATAAGTGATGGCTCGGCACCAAGTATGCTTTGATCAATAATTGGTACCAGCAATATCTAAGCTTCGTTTCTTCATATCGAGTGAAATATACAAACATGTTCCTACACTTACCCACCCTATTTAACATCTGACAGACATTAATACAGCACAGAGCAAGCCAAACGTAATGACAGCTGGGTCATGACTTATTAGCGCGACCGTACATGCATGTTTACTTTTCCATTTCTAACTATTATACAATTCCCTGTAGATATTTTCAAAACTAACAACTGCATTCAATGTTAACTCTTCATTATATGACAATGTGTCGGAGGAAGAGGAATGTGAGAGAGCCTTCTGCTATGCTTACCTTTCCTTACTTTCAATTATTTGGGGTTTGGCTATCGCTAGTAGAAGTAAGGCCTGCTCGCAGAGAACGTCTGATCTGTGTGGTAAGTGTATCTATGTTAATCTATGTAATAATGTGTAAGTCCATATACATCTAGGGTGAAGATTGATTAGTTTAGGGGACAACAATATTTACAAACTTTACCTCATAAGCTGACAGACCATAATTATTTGATGACAACAGTTGAAGGAAAAGAGCGTTTGTGTGATACCTACTTAATTTGTGTGTTTTGCAGTAAAGAACGGACAGGTTTTGTAATGCAACGCAGACCGGTCAGTTCCTACGTAATGATAACGTGGTTATTAGGCCAACCTTGCCTAGTCTAATTGATTCTGCCACAACCAATAATGTACCATTATGTGTAACTAATCATAGACTACATAACAGTAGATCTGGACCGGACACGAAAATGGAACTTTGCAGTAAGGGACCTAAAATCGGAAAACGAACCCCCAAGTTCGAACCTGGAAACCGCGCAAATGTGATATTTTCGCGGATTCGAGGTTCGAACTTGGGGGTTCGTTCTTCGATTTGGGGTCCCTTACTGCAAAGTTCCATTGTCGTGTCCAGTTCAGATCTACTCTAGTCTATGAACAAATAAATACACACATAATGCCTTTGAGTGGCCTTGTGTGTATGTAGGGAAACAGTTAGATTATACACGGTAATGTCATATGTACAGTTGGCCACATGTATTCGTACACACTCAGTTATTTTATGTACGGAAATAAAAGTAGTGTGATTGAATTGCACAAATAATTTGTCATAAATCGGTTAATGATCATATGAATTAACTTTAGTAAAAACAAATTATACTCCAAATTCAACTATACTCTGTTTTCTACCTATATCAAATCTAACAAATTCATGTGGTGAACTGTATTGGCACCTGTAGTGATACTTGGTATAAGATTGAGTGAATAATGCATACACGTTGATGTAATATTTCAAAACATTCCCTTGAAACACACACACCCAATCAGTGTTTTATCTCAATCATTGTTCACCGTCTTCAGTTATGTATCCCCTGCTTGTGTCGGTGTTGGTACACTCGGATACCATAGTCTCTACCACACTCATAAGGATTAGTGGCACCCTATGTTTTTCTTTATGCAATTATGACTATCTGGATTGATTTTTGGATATAACTTGTTTTTCAATAAATAGTATATAGATATTTGTAGTTGAGATATAGAAAATAGTATTCATAAAATCGTTCCAAGGGATATATATCCCTAATTATAAATGGGTGAAATCCATGAATATATATGAATAGGCTAGAGATTATGGCACCCGAGTGTACCATCTGTCAGAGCTGGGTTGCAACAATAACCCTGGAGTATAACATGTCAACTTGAAGGGTCTCTTCTGTCTCACTCCATCCGTCAATCTATTTTTATGTTTTACTTTTTACTTCGCTCGTCTTCACCTTGTCTTTTTTGTCCTACTGTCTCTTATCATATTTCTTGCTCCATATTTTTGGACTACATTGTTCTTTCGGTTGATTTGCTTACCTGATTTACAAACATATATTAAAATAAGACACTTGCACTTAATATTATTGAGTACCAATAAAGATACTATCTATAGTTTCATCTTAAGCCGTCAATATATCTTAGACAAATGTTTCTTAGATATAGACAAGCAGGTCAAAACGTAAACCCCGATGATCACTCTCAACAAAACTCTATTTAGACAGGGATAATCACATTCTGCCTCTGTTAGTATTTCTGACTGTACCTGCGTCTACTGTTTGTATTTCCCATCCTCTTCACTATTGGCTGGGCACCAAACGTTCAATAAAATCTAACGACCGTCGCTAAAAACCTTCCAAATATATCATAGAGCCAGTGGCACCCTACTCTGTTGGCAACTTCCATAGAGCCAGTGGCACCCTACTCTGTTGGCAACTTCCATAGAGCCAGTGGCACCCTACTCTGTTGGCAACTTCCATAGAGCCAGTGGCACCCTACTCTGTTGGCAACTTCCATAGAGCCAGTGGCACCCTACTCTGTTGGCAACTTCCATAGAGCCAGTGGCACCCTACTCTGTTGGCAACTTCCATAGAGCCAGTGGCACCCTACTCTGTTGGCAACTTCCATAGAGCCAGTGGCACCCTACTCTGTTGGCAACTTCCATAGAGCCAGTGGCACCCTACTCTGTTGGCAACTTCATCCAAGTTTTACCATTGTAATTTATCATTGTCACGGTCAATAGTTTACGTATTCAATATTGTAGGTGGTATCGGGAACTATTGTGAGCACTTTTTCTTTTAAGATCAGATAAATATGAGTAACTTATTAATATCTCGTAACTTATATGTAATTTTGTATTTGTTATTAAATTATTGTTATTTTCCTAGTTTACGTTTTTAAATGAAGCGCCAAGCTTTCATTGCCATTGTAATGATCAATGAAAGCAACACAATCATAGGTATTTACATGGATTCCCAGAGTTTCTATTATTTGATATCAATTTATCATGTTTATTCCTGGTGTGGCATAATAATTAATAATACTGGTAACATACTGTAATTTGAAAATATATTGTTACATTGTAAAAGTTATTGTAGTTGTATAATGTAAAGACGAAAACACAGACGCATGTGAATGTATTTGATGATGATAGAAATGTCTGCTAAGGGATGAATAACAAACAAGAAAATATAATACTCTTAGAGAGACACAGGGCTGCATGAGGTCGCTTGGTGTATAGTGGAGCGATGTGAGAGAAGTTGTTGTTGTTGGTGTTGTTGTTCCCTAAGCTGCCTGGCCGAACAGCCCCGAGTCCCTGAGAAAGGCCATGGCCACGATCGGGCTTTCCCACAGAGCTGTCATTGAGTGTAGATTGTGTTGTTGGCGTAAGAGGTTGTGTGAAATGCAGTCTTCTATGATGTGTTTAATGGCATGGGGTGCTGTGTTACATCCCGGGCAGGCGTCGACAACGGAGTCATCCAGTCTCTTCTGATAGCTCAGGAGAGCTGGATGGTGTCCGCATCTCAGCCTGGCCAGGTGGACTCTGTCCTCGCGAGGAAGGGAGGATTCGGAAGGATGGATTTCGGGAGGTCGTGCATGCAGCTGCGTGTTGTCTGTGAGTGAGTGGATGGATCGGTGAGAGATATGAGTATGGATGTGCTTCTGGAAGTTGGTTCGGGGTGGGCAGGGAGGGAGAGAGGACAATATTTGTATGTGATACCGTGTGCTGGGTGTTGTTTTGATATTTCTTGGTGTCTGTGGGTGTGTTGCCATGTAGTTTAGTGGGTGGTCTTGGTTCGTGGAGGCTGCTGCCAGGAATTGAGTGCCTCTCATGTCCAGATGGTCTTTGACTTTGAGGATTTTGGTTTCTTGATGTAGGTGATCTGTGGGTGCAGTAGCTGTGCAGCCTGTAATGATCTTCAGGGCTTTGTTTTGAATAGTCTGTAAGGTCTTATGATGTGTTTCAGCTAGGTTAGAAGCCCAGGCTGGGCTTGCGTATTCCATCACTGATCTTATGTATTGTTTATATACTGTGGTGGTAGTTTCTTTGTTGTGTCCAAATTTTGTGTGAGCAAGTGACCTGAGGGCATTAAGTCTGGGTGTCAGTTTCTTTTTAATGTTTGTGGTGTGCTGTTTGAATGTCATATGAGTATCATATGTTACTCCTAGGATTTTGGGTGTGTGTGTATGTGTTAGGGGTGTGTTGTTTATGGTGAGTTGAGGGATGTATTCGTGTTCTCCCGTCCAACTTGTGAGCAGGGTTGCGGTGGATTTGGCTGGGGCTAGATTAAGTCTGTTTGTAGTGCACCAGCCATGTAGTGTGTTGAGATAGGGTTGAAGGAGATCTGTTGCTCTTTTTGGGTCATGGTGTGTGCATGTGAGTGTTATGTCATCTGCAAAGGAGGCTAAGTTTATTTGGGGCGTATTGGGTGTAGTTATATCGTGCATGTACAGATTGAAGAGTGCGGGCGATAGGACGGATCCTTGTGGGACTCCGTTTGGAAAGTTTCTGATTTTAGATGACTGACCGGCAAAAGATACGTGTGCACATCTGCCTGCTAGGAAGTTGGCCAGCCACCGTTTTGTGTTGTTGTGCATGTTTGTGTTGTAGATTTTGTTTGTTAGGTTGTGGCGGGGGATGGCATCGAAGGCTTTACTAATGTCGAGTTTGGCTAATAGTGATCTGTGTGGTGGTCTAGCTGAGTTGATGCCGTCGAAAGCTCTTTGTGTAAGGTCTGTGAGAAGAGTGTTTGTGGAGTGCAGTGGCCTAAAGCCATGTTGTGTTGGAGCTAGGGGTAGGTCAGGTGTAATTAGTTGTAATACTAGGCGTTCCATGACTTTAGAGGGGGAGCAAAGGAGTGTGATGGGGCGGTGCGAGGAGGGTAGCGTGGGGTCTTTGTTGGGTTTGGGGAATGTGAGAGAAGTAATACTTAATGGTTCATAACAACATGATTATCTGGAATACTCTTCATGTGGATGATCTTTGTATTGTTTGTTCAGTTAGAGTACGCATTATTCAGTTTCGCAGATACGTGAGAAATAGGTGAACCGATTTTCTTAAAAGCTTATATTTTGAACAACTATAGTTTATGTCTTAACCATTGTGGATATATTGCCTGTTAAATATGGTATTAAACTATACATTTCTCTGCAGAGGGGTATTCAAAATAAAACACTCAATATCATAATAACGGATAATAATTGATGATATATTTACAGAATTGTTAGCTGAGAATAATTTAACTGTCTGATCCTTTTACAATAAGTATTCTATCTCATGTTGAGTTGGTCATGCGTTATCCCTCCCCAGCTTCCATTAACTGTCCGACTCTCCTCCTCTTACCATTAACAACCCATTATTCACCATTCACTAGTCCCCCTACCACCAGATATACAATGACTGTCTGAGTGTAGGGGCTGGTGATGGGGTGCCGCTGTGGGGTTGGCCTTGCTGTTTAAGGGGAGAATTTTTTTTTTTTTTTTTTTTTTTTTTTCATTTATATATTTACTTATTATTTTCTTAAGTTTTCAATGGCACAGAAGGTCTTAAAATTGCCAAACTAATGAAATTAACGTCTTCGAATCTCACAGGTAATGGGGCTTAATATAAGGGAGAAGGTAGTCCAGAAAAAAAGCAAACCTCCGCTTAAAGTACCACTACCACCGACTGATTGACTGTACACATTCCATACCAATGCAATAGTAACAGGCAGAATATATACCTCAATCACCTGACTATATGGTCTACATCAGCTAGTATGATAACTCGATATACTCAGATCTATGTGATTTGACATCACAAATATGACATCACGGATGAATTGACATATATGTTAAACTGTTAATATTATTGTCATAAAAAGTGGTAATCAGATATATAATTTTCAAGAACTAATAAGAAATAGCACAAAATCAACTAATGCATCAATAAATTATTGTTTTTGTTTTACCAGGGTTTTTACCAGGTTTTTATGATTGGAAATTGGTAGGTTCTGCTTAACTGGAGAAGTCGAACTCGGACAACACACGCATATAAGAGATAAAGGATATATATAACACTGAGTATATGTTAGGAACAGTATTTAATTAAACAATATGATTTAATATGCATAGATAAAATGATTTACACACATATATAAATATAAACCTTCTGAGCACGAATGAGGATCTGCAACGAGATCAAGAATTGTTTACCTGTATCGTTACCTCTTAATTTACTCACAAATAATAATAATAAACAACCTCTCACAGGAATCAACAATGACTTATTTAGGTACCTTCGCACAAGTGGACATTTAGGCAGAGTCAATATGAGTGGACTTTAACTAATTCAGGTACCTTCGCACAGGCGAGAATATAAGTAGAGTCAATATGAGAGGACTCTAATCGTTGCACTATTATACCGTGTTTCTAGGTATAATTATTGTGAGTTTTCAATATTTACTCCTAAGCTAACACTTGGAGTTGGAGAGGTGATGAGTCGATGTAACAGCAATGGGTCGTCTGAGTCTTCTTTCCGTTGGGCCATCCAGGTTGACCTTGCGTGTGTATAAGTTGTTTTAGTTATGGACTGATGAACTGGTTTTGGATCTTAAATGAGAGTTCCTTAATGTTATGACATCGGGCACTCTCATCGGACTAATGCGAGTAGGTTTAGCCGGACATGTCTGGGGCTAGATTTAGTCATCTATCCTGATCGGTATGTTCATCGGTGATGAAGTTCCGTTTCGGTACTCTTGACTTAGAGTCTTTAACCTTTAAAAAGCGGCTCACCACATAAGTCGTATTTATTAAAGCTGGACTATGTGGCGGCGCTCGACATAGGTCGAGTGGCAATTTCAGCACGTAATGTTGCTGAGAGAGAGAGACAAGTGGTGGCAGGAGACTAGCGAGCGTATGACTGCTCCAGACCACCGCGGCGAACCTACTGACACGAATCTCAGCTCCCTCCTCCCTCTCTCACTCGCTACATACTGAATTGAATGGGGAAAGTACCGAATTACATGCTTTTTGCACTCGCGTTGCACGGTTATTGCAAGAAAACTATCCATCATACAAGGATCGTTATGGTGTCATTCGAAAGCTCTGTTCATGCCCTTTCAGGGATAGATACTTGTTTTACGTTCTGGGTCTTATTTAGGCATGAAAATGATCACGTAAACAGCCCTATTTTGGCTAAAAACACCCCGCTGGGCGGTACATATAAATAAACTGCATAGGCCGCTAAAGAAGGGTTAATACGATGTCTCTAATGTCATGACAGAGTGACAACGTATCAGACTAACGCAAGGAGATAGCAAGATCATGACCTGTACTATTTCACTCGATCTGTCACTGCCCGTTATAAGAGGTTCAAAGAACTCAGGGAGGGGTGTTTAAACCTTTTAGTTGCAAATGTCTGCTACTATGGCGTTAGACAGATGCACTAAGGACTTCAATATGCCGAATGCCGGTTGACGGTATCTCGCAAAGCCCTACAAACTAGTCAAAGGATATTACCATGGCAAGTATCTCTTGGTAGTTTTATTGGGTGCGTATTTAGTAGGAGAAGTAAGGTGGGGACATGTCCACGAGTTTATACTTCTAATACTGAAAGGTGCAGCCTATTAGGGATCTTGTGACTATCACATTTACCATTGTAGGTGATCGTACCAATTCCTTAATAGGGAAAAGAACTCCTCAGTCCTTAAGAGATATTCACCATGGCTTCAATCTTGCTTTTGAATGGGAGGTTAATTGTAGGGCTAGATTACTGACATGCCAGTTACTAGAGCCCTAGAATTGCTTGCCTTGTTCAGGTTTCGTCGGAGTAGTGACGACTGTAGCTGAGATGTCCCAGGGCAGATGTGCGGGGGTCAGAAGGTCACAAGTCCAGTAGGGGCAGATCTAGGTGGAATAGGAGTACCCCTCAGAAGTTCGCGGGCAGGTGAGTCGGCCTCTGGGTGGAAGAGAGGCGTAAGTGTTTTCTCTTCTTATACTGTAGTTAGTCCTTCTGTCCTTGGCTAAATATTATCTTCTTTATTGACACCTTGTCCAGGTGGTGTGGTATGCTGGTGATGGTCTTGCCTGGTATTGTGGGTATTTCCGGGGTGATGGTGGCAATTCTGGCGTCTCGTCTGGTGTTACTGGCGGTGATAGGGAATTTAATTGTTTGATGATGCCTGTAGATTTTATTTTGTTGTCTCTCGGGTACACATGGTTTTACTTGTTTATCTTTCTGTGTTGGAGCGGTATTTTCTTTCTTGGAGAGTAGGTCTGATCTGATCCGTTTCTCTCCTTCTTCCTTGTTGATGAAGTGAGGCAATTTAGGTATTAGGGATTTATTATTCGTATTTTCTGCTTTGGTGGTTATGGTGTTTGTTTTAGTTCCTCCATCTTCCTTTCTTCTTTGGTGTTTTCTCTGGTGGTCCGGATTCCGTTGCTGCTTTGTTTTGGCTTCCCTTTCTTCCGGGTTCTTCCTTTTCTTGTTGGTGGGGGTTTTCGTTGATCCGGTTATTTTAGTTTTGTTCATTGTGTTGGCCATTAAATCAATTACAATTATTCCTATCTTGTTTTGTTATCGGTGGCCTCTCTCTCTCTCTCTCTCTCTCTCTCTCTCTCTCTCTCTCTCTCTCTCTCTCTCTCTATCTCTCTCTCTCTCTCTCTCTCTCACACACACAAACCGGTAACTGCATATACTATTCTGTGCGAACATTGTCATATTGGCAAAACAGAGATGATTGGTGTGAGGCAATACTCCTAACACCAAAGACAATACTTTGGCTACACAACACCAATAATAGCACACTCAATTTTACAAAATACAAACACCAATATATATATATATATATATATTGTATATATATATATTTTTTTTTTTTTGGGGGGGGGGGAGAAGAACTTTGTATGTTTTTGCGCCATGGGCAACTTTCACTCTATATTTTCACGCATAGGAAAGTTAACCTAAACAAATGAATACGTCCCTGTAAGACAAAGGTAGGAACAGGTCGAAACGGCCACTCTCCAATTGAACACAACCAAAACGGCCACACTACAAACATAGGTTAAGATATTGAGGTCGTTTTAGTTGTGACTGCTGATACAATGATTATCATATAAGCCATGAGCTATATATAGCGCTAATTAACCCAAATCCAGGAGCCCGGCAAAGGTAATATATACAGTATATACAGTATACTAGCTTGGCTTATAGTCGAATTATTTCTATATGTTAATCACACAACTACACGTGGGTGTCAAAAAATAATGCCCTATTATCCCAGGCTCAAGGGTGTTGTAGACAGTACAGTGTACCATAGTGTTGTAGACGGTACAGTGTACCATAGTGTTGTAGACGGTACAGTGTACCACGGTCTTGTAGACGGTACAGTGTACCATGGTGTTGTAGACGGTACAGTGTGCCATGGTGTTGTAGACGGTACAGTGTACCATGGTGTTGTAGACAGTGTAGTGTACCGTGGTGTTGTAGACAGTACAGTGTACCATGGTGTTGTAGACAGTGTAGTGTACCATATTGTTGTAGACAGTACAGTGTACCATGGTGTTGTAGACAGTACAGTGTACCATGGTGTTGTAGACGGTACAGTGTACCATGGTGTTGTAGACGGTACAGTGTACCACGGTGTTGTAGACGGTACAGTGTACCACGGTGTTGTAGACGGTACAGTGTACCATAGTGTTGTAGACGGTACAGTGTACCATAGTGTTGTAGACGGTACAGTGTACCATGGTGTTGTAGACGGTACAGTGTACCATGGTGTTGTAGACGGTACAGTGTGCCATGGTGTTGTAGACGGTACAGTGTACCATGGTGTTGTAGACAGTGTAGTGTACCGTGGTGTTGTAGACAGTACAGTGTACCATGGTGTTGTAGACAGTGTAGTGTACCATATTGTTGTAGACAGTACAGTGTACCATGGTGTTGTAGACAGTACAGTGTACCATGGTGTTGTAGACGGTACAGTGTACCACGGTGTTGTAGACGGTACAGTGTACCACGGTGTTGTAGACGGTACAGTGTACCACGGTGTTGTAGATGGTACAGTGTACCATAGTGTTGTAGACGGTACAGTGTACCATAGTGTTGTAGACGGTACAGTGTACCATAGTGTTGTAGACGGTACAGTGTACCATAGTGTTGTAGACAGTACAGTGTACCACGGTGTTGTAGATGGTACAGTGTACCATGGTGTTGTAGACGGTACAGTGTGCCATGGTGTTGTAGACAGTACAGTGTACCATGGTGTTGTAGACGGTACAGTGTACCATAGTGTTGTAGACGGTACAGTGTACCACGGTGGTTGTAGACGGTACAGTGTACCATGGTGTTGTAGACGGTACAGTGTGCCATGGTGTTGTAGATGGTACAGTTTACCATAGTGTTGTAGACAGTACAGTGTACCATAGTGTTGTAGATGGTACAGTGTACCATATTGTTGTAGATGGTACATTGTACAACAGTGTTGTAGACACGGTACAGTGTACCATGGTGTTGTGGTCAGTACAGTGTGCCATGGTGTTGTAGACAGTACAGTGTACCATGGTGTTGTAGACGGTACAGTGTACCATGGTGTTGTAGACAGTACAGTGTACCATGGTGTTGTAGATGGTACAGTGTACCATAGTGTTGTAGACGGTAAAGTGTACCATGGTGTTGTAGACGGTGCAGTGTACCATGGTGTTGTAGATGGTACAGTATGCCATGGTGTTGTAGACGGTACAGTGTACCATGGTGTTGTAGACAGTGTAGTGTACCATGGTGTTGTAGACAGTACAGTGTACCATGGTGTTGTAGACAGTGTAGTGTACCATGGTGTTGTAGACTGTACAGTGTACCATAATGTTGTATACAGTACAGTGTACCATGGTGTTGTAGACGGCACAGTGTACCATGGTGATGTAGACAGTGTAGTGTACTATAGTGATGTAGACAGTACAGTATACCATGGTGTTGTAGACAGCACAGTGTACCATGGTGTTGTAGACAGTACAGTGTACCATGGTGTTGTACACGGTACAGTGTACCATAGTGTTGTAGACAGTACAGTGTACCATAGTGTTGTAGACAGTACAGTGTACCATGGTGTTGTAGACAGTACAGTGTACCATGGTGTTGTAGACAGTACAGTGTACCATGGTGTTGTAGACAGTACAATGTACCATGGTATTGTAGACAGTACAGTGTACCATGGTGTTGTAGACAGTACAGTGTACCATGGTGTTGTAGACAGTACAGTGTACCATGGTGTTGTATACAGTACAGTGTACCATGGTGTTGTAGACAGTGCAGTGTACCATGGTGTTGTAGACAGTACAGTGTACCATGGTGTTGTAGACAGTACAGTGTACCATGGTGTTGTAGACAGTACAGTGTACCATGGTGTTGTAGACAGTACAGTGTACCATAGTGTTGTAGACAGTACAGTGTACCATGGCATTGTAGACAGTACAGTGTACCATGGTGTTGTAGACAGTGTAGTTTACCATAGTGTTGTAGACGGTACAGTGTACCATAGTGTTGTAGACAGTAGAGTGTACCATGGTATTGTAGACAGTACAGTGTACCATGGTCATGTAGACAGTACAGTGTACCATGGTGTTGTAGACAGTACAGTGTACCATGGTGTTGTAGACAGTACAGTGTACCATGGTGTTGTAGACAGTACAGTGTACCATGGTATTTTAAACAGTACAGTGCACCATGGTGTTGTAGACAGTGCAGTGTACCATTGTGTTGTAGACAGTGTAGTGTACCATATTATTGTAGACAGTACAGTGTACCATGGTGGTGTAGACAGTACAGTGTACCATGGTGTTGTAGACAGTACAGTGTACCATGGTGTTGTAGACAGTGTAGTGTACCATAGTGCTGTAGACGGTACAGTGTACCATAATGTTGTAGACAGTAGAGTGTACCATGGTGTTGTAGACAGTACAGTGTACCATGGTGTTGTAGACAGTATAGTGTACCATGGTATTGTAAACAGTACAGTGTACCATGGTGTTGTAGACAGTACAGTGTACCATGGTGTTGTAGACAGTGTAGTGTACCATATTGTTGTAGAAAGTACAGTGTACCATGGTGTTGTAGACAGTACCATGTACCATGGTGTTGTAGACAGTACAGTGTACCATGGTATTGTAAACAGTACAGTGTACCATGGTGTTGTAGACAGTACAGTGTACCATGGTGTTGTAGACAGTGTAGTGTACCATATTGTTGTAGACAGTACAGTGTACCATGGTGTTGTAGACAGTACAGTGTACCATGGTGTTGTAGATGGTACAGTGTACCATGGTGTTGTAGACAGTACAGTGTACCATGGTGTTGTAGACGGTACAGTGTACCATGGTGTTGTAGACAGTACAGTGTACCATGGTGTTGTAGACAGTACAGTGTACCATGGTGTTGTAGACAGTACAGTGTACCATGGTGTTGTAGACAGTACAGTGTACCATGGTGTTGTAGACAGTACAGTGTACCATGGTGTTGTAGACAGGACAGTGTACCATGGTGTTGTACACAGTACAGTGTACCATTTTGTAGACAGTAAACTATGTAGATACATATCATTAGTTAAAAGCACACACGGTCCTAATTTCTCAATAGTTGTAGAAAGGCGAGAGCTATGATGAGAAGTCCAGAAAATATCCGGATACAAAGAACACACGGTCAGACAGTACAGTGGGAGGCGTATCAGAAGTTTAGGTTTGTTGTGACTGAATATTTCTCCTTGTGAGTTTATATTTACATACTCTGCATACATACATACATTTACAGACTAAGTGGTCCACACGAGGTGCGGTTTTAGTCTCGCATCCAAATCTTGTTGGGTTTTTAGTTTCAAGATCAGATTGTATGACCTGACCCCATGTCTTTCTAGGCTTATCCTTCAGTGCAGCTACCTTCTCGTTCATGAACTTTAATCTTTGTTCACACAATTTAGATAATTCAACCTCTCCACTTGCCCAAACTTTCCAAGCCTGCTTGTTAGCAACCCTTTTCTAAGATGCCTCATGGTGTTGTAGACAGGACAGTGTACCATGGTGTTGTAGACAGTACAGTGTACCATGGTGTTGTAGACAGGACAGTACAGTAAGGCATCAAAATGGACCAATGTAAGTAGTGGGGTACCCCAGGGATCGGTACTAGGACCAATTATCTTTCTAATTTACATCAACGACATAGATGAGGGTCTCACCTGTACAATCTCAAAATTTGCTGACGATACAAAAATTGCAAATAGCGTACTCTCAAAAGAACAAGTTGACGATATGCAACACAATCTAGATAAATTGTCATGTTGGGCCCAAATTTGGCAAATGAGTTTCAATGCGGATAAATGTAAAGTACTACATATCGGATACCTAAATGAGAAAGCAAACTATTCGATGAATGGCACTCAGCTTAAGAATGTAAACAGAGAAACCGATCTGGGAGTAGCAATATCGAGTAACCTAAAACCGAGTCAACAATGTTCAGAAGTTGTTAAGAAGGCAAACAAAATAATTGGCTTTATAGGCAGGTCATTTGAGCATAAATCCAAAGAAGTTATCCTAACCCTTTACAATTCATTAGTCCGCCCTCTTCTGGAATACTGCGTTCAATCCTGGTGCCCTTATTACCAAAAAGATATAAACAAGCTAGAACGAGATCAACGTAGAGTTACCAAAATGATACCTAGCCTAAAGAACAAACCATACGAAGAGCGTCTTAGAGAATTAAATCTATTTCCTTTAACCCAGCGCAGATTAAGAGGTGACTTAATTCAAGTGTTCAAAATCATCAAAGGCATCGACAATATGAACTGTAGTAAGTACTTCACTATCGACCAATCTAATTACACACGGGGAAACGGTTGCAAAATTATTGGTAAATCTTTTAACTCACACGAATCTAAGAATTTCTTCTTCAATCGAGTTGTCAACTTGTGGAATGGGCTTCCCCGAAACGTTATAGACTGCATCACCGTTGATTCATTTAAACTCCGCCTAGACAAATATCTCGCATCAAACCCGCGACTGACTGCGTTTGTAAATGAATAACTTTATTTTATCCCCCCCTCAGTTACTAACCCATCTGTCCCCTACTAACTTCCTAATCCTGCCACGGACATTAGTTCCAGGGCAGTAATTCCCTTTCCAATGTTCCCTTACCCACTCTAAACCACTGTTTGGACACTTGATCCTCAGTGTTTTGGAGGACAAGCAACCTAGAAGGGTCACTAGATCTGTTGTTGCTTGATTTCCTTTGTACTCCTTTGTACAGTGTACCATGGTGTTGTAGACAGTACAGTGTACCATGGTGTTGTAGACAGTACAGTGTAGACACATAATCATTAGTTAATGCAGAGCTTGTGTCAATTTTGAAAGGTAAAACTATGAAATGATCATATCCGGATACAAAGCACACACGGTCCTAATTTCTCAATAGTTGTAGATATTTGCAGGCGAGAGCGGGATGATGAGAAGTCCAGAAAAAATACTGCAGAAAAATGAAGGGAAGTGTTCACAAAATATTAGCAGTGGGAGGCGTATCAGAAGTTTAGGTTTGTTGTGACTGAATATTTCTCCTTGTGAGTTTATATTTACATACTCTGCATACATACATACATTTACAGACTAAGTGGTCCACACGAGGTGCGGTTTTAGTCTCGCATCCAAATCTTGTTGGGTTTTTAGTTTCAAGATCAGATTGTATGACCTGACCCCATGTCTTTCTAGGCTTATCCTTCAGTGCAGCTACCTTCTCGTTCATGAACTTTAATCTTTGTTCACACAATTTAGATAATTCAACCTCTCCACTTGCCCAAACTTTCCAAGCCTGCTTGTTAGCAACCCTTTTCTAAGATGCCTCATTAACTCCGCACTAGATAGTCTATCTTTCAATTTGAACCCACGCGTCCATCTCCCCACTTTCACTTTGTTACATTCCATTCTTTTAATTTCTTCTGCTTTATCTGGCCACGCTGCTGAATCATAGGTTGTTGTGCTTCTGACACACGAAGCATACATCTTTCACTTCAGGTGAGGTGGAAATCTTATCATGGTTAGAGTTGGCAGCAGCCACATCTAACTCTGGCAATAGTGCAACTTCGGCCCCAATAACAGCATATATATATGTGAATTGTCTCATTTATCATCATAAATATGATTTGTTTTAATATATGAAAGCTTGTAAAGAATGCCAATTATTGAAGATACACAATGTACATTATATTATAATATCTGGTAAAATTAATTATTAACCCTCTCCGAACGTGTAGCATCTGTATATTATTGTATTTTGAATCAAATTAGACAACTTGTTCTCATAATTCCTTCAGCATGCCTATGTTTTATTTTATTGCATTTTGGCTTTAACACTAGACGCGTATTTTACGCCTGGGAAAGGCGTATTTAAAGAGTTAGGTTTCCCATGTTACATTAAAGTTTTGGGTAAAAATAGAAGGAATAAAAAGACATATTTAAAATAAGAGAGCAAAGACTAAGTGAATTATATTCTTACTTTAAATTTGTGCTCAGTAACTGGAATATATTCTTATCTACCTCCAAGGTTGTTCACACGAGCACTTTTTCTGACAATTTTGTATAAGCAAAAATATGTTATTTCAATATTTCGGGGCTCTCTGTATTGGTATCGGAAACTAGACTGAAGATAGGTTAATGTCAGGTGTCCGAAAACTTTATTAAACATAAATTTTGAATTTGTCTGACAAGAAATGTAACACACATACACACACACATATATATATATATATATATACTGTATATGTATATATTTATATATATATATATATATATATATATATATATATATATATATATATATATATTTTTTTTTTTTTTTTTTTTTTTTTTTAAGAGACAATGAACGGAGGAAGGAAAAACACAGATAAAACAAAAAGGTCCATGTGCCTAAAGGCATCCTCCATTCATATATATATATATATAAACCCAAAAAAAACCCACTGTCCCTATAACCTCAGGGAGTTGTTGTTGATGTCGATGGGAACTTAATGGGTTTATTGTTGTTGTTGCTGTTGTCGTTCATTAAGCTGCCTGTCCGAACAGCCCCGAGTCCCTAAGGAAGTCGGGCTTTCCCACAAAGCTTTTAAGGAGTGTAGATTGTGTTGTTGGCTTAAGTGATTGTGTGAAATGCAGTCTTCTAGGATGTGTCCAATGGTATGGGGTGCTGTGTTACATCCCGGGCAGGTGTCGTCAATGGAGACATCAAGTCTCTACTGATAGCTCAGAAGAGCTGGATGGTGCCCACATCTCTGCCTGGCCAGGTGGACTCTGTCCTCGCGAGGAAGGGAGGATTCAGAAGGTTGGATTTTGGGACGTCGTGTCTTCAGCTGCGTGTTGTCTATGAGTGATTGGATGAAACGGCGAGAGATATGAGTATGGATGTGCTTCTGGAAGCTGGTTTGGGGTGGGCAGGGAGGGAGAGAAGACAGTATTTGTGTGTGATACAATGTGGTGGGTGTTGTTTTGATAGTTCTTGGTGTCTGTGGGTTTGATGCCAGGTTGTGTAGTGGGTGGTGTTGGTTCGTGGAGGCTGCAGCCAGGAATTGAGTGCCCCTTATGTCCAAATGGTCTTTGACTTTGAGGACTTTGGTTTCTTGATGTAGGTGGTCTGTAGGTGTAGTAGCTGTGCAGCCTATGATGATTTTTAGGGCTTTCATTTGAATAGTATGTAAGGTCTTGTGATGTGTTTCAGCTAGGATTGAAGCCCAGGCAGGGCTTGCATATTCCATCACTGATCTTATGTATTGTTTGTAAACTGTGGTGGTGGTTTCTTTGTTATGTCCAAATTGTGTGTGAGCAAGTGACCTGAGGGCGTTAAGTCTGGGTGTCAGATTATCGACTTTCATGCTTGTGGCATGTTGTTTGAATGTCATTAGAGTATCATATGTTACTCCTAGGATATTGGGTGAGTGTGTGTGGTGTGTTGTTTATGGTGAGTTGCGGGTGTGTATTTGTGTTCAGCTGTCCAGTTTGTGAGAAGGGTTGTGGTGGATTTGGCGGCTAAATTGAGTCTGTTTGTAGTGCACCAGTCATGTAGTATGTTGAGATAGAGTTGAAGGAGAAGTGATCCTATGTCTGGGTTTTGGTGTGTGCATGTGAGTGTTATGTCGTCTGCATAAGAGGCTATGTTTATTTGGGGGGTATGGGGCATAGATATATCATGCATGTACAGATTAAAAAGTGCGGGTGACAGGACGGATCCTTGCGGGACTCCATTTGGGAAGTTTCTGATGCTAGATGACTGACCTGCAAAAGATATGTGTGCACATATGCCTGCTAGAAAGTTGCCCAACCACCTTTTTGTGTTGTTGTGCATGTTTGTGTTGTAGATATTGTTTGTTAGGTTGTGGCGGGGCATTGCATCGAAGGCTTTACTAATGTCGAGTGTGGCAAGTAATGATCTGTGTGGTGGGCTGGCTGAGTTGATGCCGTCAAAAGCTCTTTGTGTAAGGTCTGCAAGAAGAGTGTTTGTGGAGTGCAGTGGCCTGAAGCCATGTTGTGTTGGAGCTAAGGGTAGAGCTTGTGTGGTCAGTTGTAGTACAAGGCGTTCTATGACTTTGGAGGGGGTGCAAAGAAGTGTGATAGGGATGTGTGAGGAGGGTAGCGTGGGGGCTTTGTAGGGTTTGGAGAATGTAATGATGATACCATGCTTCCAGATGTCTGGTATTGTGGTGTGTGAATAACTGTAGGTTGATATGTTGGCGAGTGCTTGTAGCCTATGCCTTGTGGACCTAGGTGTCTGAGGTATTTGTTGCTTATGTTGTGTAGGTCACAGGCGGGTGAGTGCTTGAGATTGTTGATGATGTGCTTTGCCTGGTTGTTGGTGAAGGGTGCATAGTCAGGGTCTGTGGGGAATTGTCTCTTACGTCGGATGACAGGTCGGTCGTCTCTATGGGGTTTTAGGTGGCTGACATGAGATAAGTGATTAATGAGAGTGTTTGCTTGTTGTTTATATGAAGGAGAGGAGTCTGTTGTTGTGATTGCTGCAAGTCTTGTTTTGCGTTGCTGTTGGAAAGTGTGATGCTGTTTAGTGTTGTTTTAGAGTTTTTGGGGTCTGTTTTGTGATCAAGTGTTTGTAGGTAGTTATTCCAATTTAGTGTTTATTGTTCTTGTATTTGTTGTTAATCAGTGTGTTGATTGTTGGATTTATTGTGTGATGTCCTATGTGTGGGGTTCTGGGGAGTGTTTCAGTGTGTCGCGTTGTGTGATGAGGTTTTGAATTTCTGGTGAGAAGTTGGGGTTGTGTCTTTTTCTGTTACCTCTTGGAATGTGTTTCTTGTCAGCGTTTTGGATAGTTGTGTTGAATGTGTGGACAGCATTATTGACGTTAGTGATGGATACGCTGTTTAGGGTTTCAAAGTGTTGTTCTGTCTTGTTTGGGAAATCTTCTCAGTTGGCTCTAATATAGTTGATGTATGTGTATCTGTGGCTAGCTGGGGTGAGTCTGGCTTTGGTGGTGATAATGATCGGGAAGTGGTCGGAGCCTAAGGTTTTTACCACCCTCCAGAATGTTGTGGGGGCTAGTTCTGGGGAGCAAATGGTGATATCTGGAGATGATGGGGTTATTGTTATTTATTTTGGTTGTCGTTGTTGATGGTGATGGTAGTTGTAGTGGCGATAGTGGTAGTTATGTATGTTGGCGTTGGTGGTGGTGATGAAGAGAGTTGCTGTGGTAGTTATGTCTGTGGTTGCTGGTGGTTGTGATTGTGGTAGTGTTAGTTATGTATGTGGTGGTGGTACTTATTCCTTTGGTAAGTGGTGATGATAATGATGGTAGCTGTGGTAGCAATGGTGGTAGTGGTAGTTATGTTTGTGATGGATGTTGGTGGTGATGATGGTAGCTGTGGTAGTGATGATGGTGGTAGTTATATTTGTTGTTGTTGGTGGTCATGGTGGTAGCTGTGGTAGTGATAGTTGTGGTAGTTATATTGTTGTTGGTGGTGATGATGGTAGCTGTGGTAGTGATAGTTGTGGTAGTTATATTGTTGTTGGTGGTGATGATGGTAGCTGTGGTAGTGATAGTTGTGGTAGTTATATTGTTGTTGGTGGTGATGATGGTAGCTGTGGTAGTGATAGTTGTGGTAGTTATATTGTTGTTGGTGGTCATGATGGTAGCTGTGGTAGTGATAGTTGTGGTAGTTATATTGTTGTTGGTGGTCATGGTGGTAGCTGTGGTAGTGATAGTTGTGGTAGTTATATTGTTGTTGGTGGTGATGATGGTAGCTGTGGTAGTGATGATGGTGGTAGTTATATTTGTTGTTGTTGGTGGTGATGATGGTAGCTGTGGTAGTGATAGTTGTGGTAGTTATATTGTTGTTGGTGGTGATGATGGTAGCTGTGGTAGTGATAGTTGTGGTAGTTATATTGTTGTTGGTGGTGATGATGGTAGCTGTGGTAGTGATAGTTGTGGTAGTTATATTGTTGTTGGTGGTGATGATGGTAGCTGTGGTAGTGATAGTTGTGGTAGTTATATTGTTGTTGGTGGTGATGATGGTAGCTGTGGTAGTGATAGTTGTGGTAGTTATATTGTTGTTGGTGGTGATGATGGTAGCTGTGGTAGTGATAGTTGTGGTAGTTATATTGTTGTTGGTGGTGATGATGGTAGCTGTGGTAGTGATAGTTGTGGTAGTTATATTGTTGTTGGTGGTGATGATGGTAGCTGTGGTAGTGATAGTTGTGGTAGTTATATTGTTGTTGGTGGTGATGATGGTAGCTGTGGTAGTGATAGTTGTGGTAGTTATATTGTTGTTGGTGGTGATGATGGTAGCTGTGGTAGTGATAGTTGTGGTAGTTATATTGTTGTTGGTGGTGATGATGGTAGCTGTGGTAGTGATAGTTGTGGTAGTTATATTGTTGTTGGTGGTGATGATGGTAGCTGTGGTAGTGATAGTTGTGGTAGTTATATTGTTGTTGGTGGTCATGGTGGTAGCTGTGGTAGTGATAGTTGTGGTAGTTATATTGTTGTTGGTGGTGATGATGGTAGCTGTGGTAGTGATAGTTGTGGTAGTTATATTGTTGTTGGTGGTCATGGTGGTAGCTGTGGTAGTGATAGTTGTGGTAGTTATATTGTTGTTGGTGGTGATGATGGTAGCTGTGGTAGTGATAGTTGTGGTAGTTATATTGTTGTTGGTGGTGATGATGGTAGCTGTGGTAGTGATAGTTGTGGTAGTTATATTGTTGTTGGTGGTCTTGGTGGTAGCTGTGGTAGTGATAGTTGTGGTAGTTATATTGTTGTTGGTGGTCATGGTGGTAGCTGTGGTAGTGATAGTTGTGGTAGTTATATTGTTGTTGGTGGTGATGATGGTAGCTGTGGTAGTGATAGTTGTGGTAGTTATATTGTTGTTGGTGGTCATGGTGGTAGCTGTGGTAGTGATAGTTGTGGTAGTTATATTGTTGTTGGTGGTGATGATGGTAGCTGTGGTAGTGATAGTTGTGGTAGTTATATTGTTGTTGGTGGTGATGATGGTAGCTGTGGTAGTGATAGTTGTGGTAGTTATATTGTTGTTGGTGGTCATGATGGTAGCTGTGGTAGTGATAGTTGTGGTAGTTATATTGTTGTTGGTGGTGATGATGGTAGCTGTGGTAGTGATAGTTGTGGTAGTTATATTGTTGTTGGTGGTGATGATGGTAGCTGTGGTAGTGATAGTTGTGGTAGTTATATTGTTGTTGGTGGTCATGGTGGTAGCTGTGGTAGTGATAGTTGTGGTAGTTATATTGTTGTTGTTGGTGATGATGGTAGCTGTGGTAGTGATAGTTGTGGTAGTTATATTGTTGTTGGTGGTCATGGTGGTAGCTGTGGTAGTGATAGTTGTGGTAGTTATATTGTTTGTTGGTTGTGGTCTGAGTGATAGTGTGGTTGAGTTTGTGGTAGTGATATGTTGTTGTTGGAGTGTGTTGGTGGTGATGATTGGTAGCTGTGGTAGTGATAGTTGTGGTAGTTATATTGTTGTTGGTGGTCATCGATGGTAGCTGTGGTAGTGAAGTTGTTGTTGTGGTGATATTGGTTGGTAGCTGTGGTAGTGATAGTTGTGGTTATTTGTTGTGGTGATGATGGTAGCTGTGGTAGTGATAGTTGTGGTAGTTATATTGTTGTTGGTGGTGATGATGGTAGCTGTGGTAGTGATAGTTGTGGTAGTTATATTGTTGTTGGTGGTCATGGTGGTAGCTGTGGTAGTGATAGTTGTGGTAGTTATATTGTTGTTGGTGGTGATGATGGTAGCTGTGGTAGTGATAGTTGTGGTAGTTATATTGTTGTTGGTGGTGATGATGGTAGCTGTGGTAGTGATAGTTGTGGTAGTTATATTGTTGTTGGTGGTGATGATGGTAGCTGTGGTAGTGATAGTTGTGGTAGTATTATTGTTTGTTGGTGGTGATGTGGTAGCTGTGGTAGTGATAGTTGTGGTAGTTATATTGTTGTTGGTGGTGATGATGGTAGCTGTGGTAGTGATAGTTGTGGTAGTTATATTGTTGTTGGTGGTGATCTTTAAATCGACAGCCTAATGAGGTAAACATCTTAAAATCTTAAAAGTAATGGGGGAGTAAATGAGGCAGAAGGGAGTTTAGAAAAACGACACATCTCCCCTTAATTAAGGGTTTGTACCCCAACGCAGTCCCGGAAACTCTTTTACCATCGGAACTATCAACCTTACTTCACCGAACTGTTGTACACCGATGTGAACAAAAACCATTTAACCTTACCCTGTAGCTTTATATTGTTACAATGGAGGACAAAATTAATTTACTTTATATCTAAAATTGACAAATGATACAAAAGAACGATTTCGAATATGTACAGTACCGTATATATACAGTAGACAGTATATACAGTGTATATATATATATATATATATATATATATATATATATATATATATACCCGTATATATACAGTATATCTATATCTACAGTATATATATATATATATATATATATATATATATATATATATATATATATATATATATATATATATACGGTATATATATATACTGTATATACTGTATATTAGTAGGAAAATAATTACCATGAGGCAGCGAACATCATCTTTACTTTCATTATAGTGGATCCAAACGTTTCGGCATAAAACACTACGCCATCATCAGTGGTCTAAAAAGTAAAATTAAACACTTAAAAATAAATTGCTTTGAAATTGCTAATATGTTTAAAACACAATCTTATACATATTAGGAATGGAAGTGGATATAATTATATTTAATTTGGAGTTTTGTAATACAAGTATTGAATTAAATGACGAAAGCAATGCAAGCTCTACATTCTGATTACACAACTACACAAGAGAGAGGGGAGTAGCAGACAACATGTTATTTAATTGGGGCTTATTTACTTTTATATAGAGGGATTCAAGTGTTCTCAAGTTATTGTTCTGGCAAGAGTCTATAATTTCAAAATTCTCTTTTTTTAATCTAACTTTACACAACTCGGCGTGTTCCCTTACTGCAGAGTGAGGAGGCGACTGCAGCCTACGACCTGTTCTGCTCGACTGACCTAGGTGCTCGTCGGTTCTAATTTTGAATGTGATTGAGGGAGGCAAAAGGCAGAACTGCCTATAGCGAGTGCCTCCCCAATAGTTGAAAGAGTGACAGGGCCAAAATCAAGGGACGTTCGAGCCAAAATGCCTGGACACACGGAGTTTGAAGCAATTTAAGTCATAGGAAGAGGGAAAGACTGATTCTGGGAGAGTTCCAGAGCTAAGCTGTTGAGTAGAAGAAAGACTGAGAGTAATGTTTCACCCTCGGGTTGGAGAGTTGCACAAAGTAGGGGTGGGATTGAGTTGCAAGACGGGTACCACGTGCCCTACGTAAAGGAGGTGGTATACACTGGGAGAGCTCTGAGGAACACTGATTATTATAGTAGCGATAGAATAGCGAGAGGGATGCAACATTGCGGCGGAGAGAGAGGGATTGCAGAGAGTTGGTGAGTGGACGGGAGTTAATGATACGAAAGGCCTTCCTTTCAACTTTGTCTAGGAGAGCGGTGTGAGAGGAACCTCCCCACACATGTGAACAATACTCAATACAAGGACGCACTATGCCCCTGTACAGAGCAAGACGCTGTGCAGGGGAAAAGAACCCCCTAAGGCGGTTGAGCACACCCAGCTTCTGGGAGGCTGCCTTAGCAAGACTGGTATTATGGTCCTTCCAACTGAGAGCAGAAGAAAAAGAGACACCAAGAATATTGAGAGAAGATGAAGGATTGATTTTTGTATTGTTGAAGAATAAGGGATAGTCCGCTGGGAGTTCTGGACGGGTAGATAGATGGAGAAATTGGGTTTTGGAAGCATTAAAGGTAACAAGGTTTTCTCTGCCCCAATTGGAGATAGTATTTAGATCAGAATTTAAGAGTTCTATGGCTTCATTACGTTTGTCGTTCAGGGCTTGCTGGCTGGGGCGTTCTGAAAAACTAATGGAGTAGTGTAAGGTAGAGTCGTCTGCGTATGAATGGATGGGAATTGAGGTACAGTTGATGAGATCATTTGAAAAAAAATAGAAAGAGAATAGGAGATAGGACAGAGCCCTGAGGAACACCGGAATTTATAGGGTGAGGAAGTGAACAATGGCCGTCCACAACCGCAGCTATGGAACGGCCGGAAAGGAAATTAGAGACAAAGGCACAGATGGATGGATAGAAACCGAAGGAAGGTAGTTTAGAAATCAAAAATTTGTGCCAGACTCTATCGAAGGCTTTCGATATGTCTAGTGCAATAGAAAAAGTCTAAACGAAGTCCCGAAAGGAGGATGACCAAGAGTTAGTAAGATATGAAAGAAGATCACCAGTAGAGCGACCTTTAAGGAAGCCATACTGGCGATCTGAGAGCAGATTATTAGAAGAGAAATGCTTAAGAAATTTGGAAGCAAGAATAGTTTCAAAAACTTTAGAAAGGCATGAGATGAGAGCAATTGGACGATAGTTGGAGGGTTGAGAGCGGTCACCCTTCTTTGGGACAGGTTGAATGTGAGCAACCTTCCAGCATGAAGGGAAGACGTTAGAGGATAGACAGAGACGAAAGAGTTTTCCTAGGCAGGGAGTCAGCACGGAAGCACAGTTTTTGAGAACAACAGGAGGAACACCGTCCGGACCGTACGCCTTATTAGTATTAAGCCCAGAGAGGGTAGAAAGTATATATACCGGTATATATTATGTTATTATTATTTTCTTTTTATGTGAGTGAGGGAGACAAATGGCATAACTGCCTGTGGCGAGTGCCTCTCCCAGAGTTGAAAGAGTGACAGGGCCAAAATCAAGGGACGTTCGAGCCAAAATGCCTGGACACACAAGTTTGTAGCAATATAAGTCATAGGAAGAGGGAAAGACTGATTCTGAGAGTACAAAGGAGTATACAGGAAATCAAGCAACAACAGGTCTAGAGACCCCTCTAGGCTGCTTGTCCTCAAAAACACTGAGGATCAAGTATCCAAACAGTGGTTTAGAGTGGGTAAGTGAAAATTGGAAGTACATACAGCCCGGGAACTAATGTCCGAGGCAGGATTAGATGATGTTGGTAGGGAACAGGTGGGTTAGTAACATAACACAGAGAGAGTTCCAGAGCTCAGCTTTTGAATAGAAGAAAGATTGAGAATAAGGTTTCACTCTTGGGTTGGAGAGTTGCACAGAGTAGGGATGGGATTGTGTTGCAAGATGGGTGCTACGTGCTCTATGATGAGGGGGTGATATAAACTGGTAGAGCTATGAGGAACACTGATTATTGTAATAGCGGTAGAATAGTGAGAGAGATGCAACATTGCGGCGAAGAGAGAGAGACTGCAGAGAATTGGTGAGTGGACGTCAGTTTATGAGATGGAAGGCTTTCTTTTCTACTTTGTCTAAAAGTGCTGTGTGAGACGATCATCCCCACATGTGTTAGCAATACTCAATACATGGACGCACTGTGCCCCTATACAGAGCACGAAGCTGTGCAGGGGTATAGATCCCCTGGAGGCGGTTGAGCACACCCAGCTTCTGGGAAGCCATTATATCAAGAGTGGTGATATCATCTTTCCAAGATAGAAGAAAAAGAGACACCGAGAATATTAAGAAATGATGAAGGGTTAATTTGTATGTTGTTGAAGAGTAAGTCATAGTTTTCTGGAAGGGGGCGACGTGTAGAGAGATTAGAGATAGTAGAGAGGTAAGAAAAAAGTGCTCTATGGTCTCCTTACGTGAGTTTTGGAGTTCCTGCTGTGAGTGATGTTGTGGAAGGCTAGTTGAATAGTGTAATGTAGAGTCGTCAGTATATGAGTGAATGGGGCTGGAAGTGCAGTCGAGAAAGTAGGTAATGAATAATAGGAAGACAATTGGAGATAGGACAGAACCCTGAGGAACACCGGAATTGATACGTTGAGGAAGTGAACGATGGGGGATGGGGATCAAAATTGTTGTTTAAGGCAAGGACAGGATCCCTAGAGACAAACGAAAGAACAAGGAGGTGGAATGGGATAGGACCTCACTGTAACCATTGTGGCATAGGAGGAGACCCAATAGTCAAGGACATGGAACATAATAGTAACAGAATGTACAAAATATGAAGGTGAACAAACGAACTGGAGAGATATATGAGGAATAGAGTTGGGGACATAAGGCTAACAACGATATGGAAAAGCAAGACATAGAGATTATAAAGAGGAGGCTAGAGGGGATATAGAGACAGATAAATGGGTAGACGAAAGGGGTGGGAGGGGAGGGGAAAATGGTGGGAGGTGGGGGGGGTGTGTAATGGTGGAGAGGAGGAGGGGTAGTAGTGGTGTAGGAGAGGAGGAGGGGGAGCAATGGGGTAGGAGAGGAGGAGGGGGAGTAATGGTGGTGAGAGGAGGGGGAGCTATGGTAGAGAGGAGGAAAGGGAATAATGGTGGAGAGGATTAGGGGGGTACTGGTGGAGAGGAGGGGGAGGGGGAGTAATGATGGAGTGGAGGAGGAGAGGGAGTACTGGTGGAGAGGAGGAGGAGGGGTGTAATGGTGGAGTGGAGGAGGAGGTGGAGTAATGATGGAGAGGAGGAGGTGGGGAAGTAATGGTGGAGTGGAGGAGGAGGGGGAGTAATGATGAAGTGGAGGAGAGGGAGTACTGATGGTGATGTGGAGGAGGAGGGGGAGTAATGATGGAGAGGAGGGGGAGTAATGGTGGAGTGGAGGAGGAGGGGGAGTAATGATGGAGAGGAGGAGGAGGGGGAGTAATGGTGGAGTGGAGGAGGAGGGGAAGTAATGATGGAGAGGAGGAGGAGGAGGGGGAGTAATGGTGGAGTGGAGGAGGAGGGGGAGTAATGGTAGAGTACAAAGTACAAAGGAGTACAATAGGAAATCAAGCAACAACAGGTCTAGTGACCCTTCTAGGCTGCTTGTCCTCCAAAACACTGAGGATCAAGTGTCCAAACAGTGGTTTAGAGTGGGTAAGGTAACATTGGAAAGGGAAATACTGCCCTGGAACTAATGTCCATGGCAGGATTAGGAAGTTAGTAGGGGACAGATGGGTTAGTAATTGAGGGGGGGATAAAATAAAGTTATTAATTTACAAACGCAGTCAGTCGCGGGTTTGATGCAAGATATTTGTCTAGGCGAAGTTTAAATTAATCAACGGTGCTGCAGTCTATAACGTCTCGGGGAAGCCCATTCCACAGTTGACAACTCGATTGAAGAAGAAATTGTTAGATTCGTGAGAGTTAAAAGTTTTACCAATAATTTTGCAACCGTTTCCCCGTGTATAATTAGATTGGTCGATAGTGAAGTACTTACTACAGTTCATATTGTCGATGCCTTTGATGATTTTGAACACTTGAATTAAGTCGCCTGCTAATCTGCGTTGGGTTAAAGGAAATAGATTTAATTCTCTAAGACGCTCCTCGTATGGTTTGTTCTTTAGGCTAGGTTTCATATTGGTAACTCTACGTTGAACTCGTTCTACCTTGTCTATATCTTTTCGGTAATAAGGGCACCAGGATTGAACGCAGTATTCCAGGAGAGGGCAGACTAAGGAATTGCAAAGAGTTAACCCTTGTCTATCGGGCTAGGCGGTATATTTGACCGTGCCGCACAGCGTTTTTTTTTTTACCATAAATGGGGTTGTTTCCGTGCTCTTTTTCATGCATAAACAAGACCCAGAGCGTAATACAAGTATGTATCCCTGAAAGGGCGTAAATTGAGCTTTCCAATGACACCCGAACCATCCTTCTACGATCACTGGTTGTCTTGCAATGATCGTGCAACCGAGGGGCAAAATCTCTAAAATACGGTAATTTCTTTATATAATTACGTATGTAGCGAGGGATTGAGGGTGGATGTAAGTGGAGTAAATCTCAGTAGGTCCACGGCGGCCGTGGCGAGCGGTCATGAGGTAAGCCATGCTCCTCCAGTCACTCGTCTCTCTCTCAAAGCCAATATTGCGCCAAAATTGCACTCGGACTTAAGGCGGGCCCCGTCACATAGTCCAAATTTTTCGATTTTGACTTAAGTCGGGCCCCGATCTTTAAGGGTTAAGATAACTTCTTTGGATTTATGCTCAAATGACCTGCCTATAAATCCAATTATTTTGTTTGCCTTCTTAACAACTTATGAACATTGTTGACTCGGTTTTAGGTTACTCGATATTGTTACTTCCAGATCGGTTTCTCAGTCTACACTCTTAAGCTCAGTGCCATTCATCGAATAGTTTGCTTTCTCATTTTGTATCCGATATGTAATACTTTACATTTATCCATATTGAAACTCATCTGCCAAATTTGCACCCAATGTGACAACTTATTTAGATTGTGTTGCATATCAACTAGTTCTTTTGAGAGTACGCTATTTGCAATTATTGTATCGTCAACAAACTTTGAGATTGTACAGGTGAGATCCTCATCTATGTCGTTGATGTAAATTAGAAAGAGAATTGGACCTAGTATCGATCCCTGGGGTACCCCCGATACATACATTGGTCCATTTAGAAGCCTTACCGTTTATTACTACTCTTTGCTTTCTGTCGCTGATCCAATTTTCTATCCATTTCAACACACCGTCTTGTATTCCATGCGCTTTTAGTTTTAGCAGTAAACGTTTTTGGGGAACTTTGTCAAAGGCCTTTTGAAAATCAAGGTATATAATATCTACAGCTTTACTCTCATCATAGAGGCTGAGGATATCGTGAAAGAAGTCTAAGAGATTTGTTAAGTAGGAGCGTTTGCTACGAAAGCCGTGTTGAGTATCTTTAAGTATGTTATTTGCCTCTAAGTGATTTACGAGTCTGTCTCTTATGAGTGTTTCTAGAGTTTACATACAACTGAGGTTAGGTTAATTGAACGATAGTTACTGGGTAGGGATTTGCTGCCCTTTTTTAATATCGGTGTTACATTGGCTAGCTTCCACTGATCAGGCATAGTTCCAGACTGCAAGGATTTATTGAATAGCAATGTCAGTGGTTTGGAGAGCTCATCTTTAGCTTCCTTTAGAACTCTAGGTGAGATTGTATTAGGTCCAGGCATTTTATTTACCTTGAGTTTATCTAAGCAATTCAATACTTCTCTCTCTGTAATGGTGATATTGCTTAGAACATCTGAATTATCAATCTGAATCGGCGATGGTGTAGGGATATCACTGAGGTCTTCTGTTGTAAAAACTGATGCAAAGAAGGTATTGAGGGCATTACTCATTTGTACTTCACCTTTGGTGTATTCTCCACTTTCATCGACTATCCGTCCAACAGTTGAAGTAACTACTTTTTTCTTTCTGATATAACTATAGAATTTTTTCGGGTTTGTTTTACTTTGATTCGCAACATGTAACTCCAGGGTCTTTTTAGTTTGCTTAATTAACTTTTTGGCTTTGCATCGTAGTTCTACAAATTTCACCCGTTCTTCGTCATTTTGTGAGGATTTTAATCTATCATTAGCAAACTTTTTAGCAAGCAGGCAGTCTGAACTATCTTTATTCCACCATTTGGGCTTATCGTTATGGCCTGTACGCCGTATTTTCGATGGTACGCAGTCTTGCACTGCCTTAAGGTAAGTTGTTGTGAAACACTCCCAAGATGTATTTATGTCGTTATTGTTAGGCAGAAAGCTCCAGTCAATTTCTTTAAACATTGATTTAAGTTTATGAAAATTTGCTTTCTTGAAATTAGGGAATTTCTCAATGCTGCTATTTGGTTTGTTACTATTAAACTTTAAACTGAAAGTTATCGTATGATGGTCGCTGTTACTAAATTCATCACCAACATATAAACTCTCTTGCAAGTCTTCTATTGTTGCGAGTACAAGGTCAAGCACATTATTACCACGGGTCAGAGATTGTACAAATTGAAAAAGTGAACTTTCTTGCAAGTTAGCATAGAGGTCGTGTCCAGAGTGTGAAGTAAGAATATCGCCCCATTTAGTCACGGGTAAGTTGAAATCACCAAGAATTACGGTATCTTGTATGTTAGTTATTTCTGCAATTTGTTCATAAACTTCACTGTCAGTTTGCACTGATTGAGCTGGGGGTCTGTATAATAAAGCTAGTGTTATTTTAGCTTCTCCATTATTATTTAACCCTCACACGTTTTTGACGCAATTTTGAGCCTATTAGGGATACTTTAAATCCTTTGTTACCATCAGGGGTATTTAGAAACCTATAGTTTAGTTACTTCAACCTCTGCAGTTGTTTTTGAGTTAGCTGTGGGCAGAAAACTAATTGTGGAGAGGTAATTATAAGAGTGAGAGAACTCTATTTATTATTGCTAATCTGGCAACCTCTGCATCATAAAAACGTGAAAGGGTTAATAGTACGTAAGATATGTCTATATTTTCAATTTGAGGTTTTTGACATTAAGACGGGATTAAGACTTTCCTTTATAAATAAACGAACTCCTCCTCCATTTCTATTTATCCGACTTTTCTCAAACATTGTATAACCAGGAAGCGTATATTCGGCTAAAAAGTCTCTGTCTTCCATATTTAACCAAGATTATGTAATGCCGATTATATCATAATGTTCTGTAAACATGATTTCCTCTAGATCTGAAAATGTATTGCGTATGCTACGAGCATTTACATAGAACACCTTAAGAGTATTAGAGTTGGATGTTACTGACTGCGCATTGTCTGAATTTTCAGTTCGTATTTGACTTACACTACCCTGCCTGGATACCCCCTGTTGACCCCGTTTTTTGAACGGAAATCCTTGACTGCATCGTTCAGCAGATGACCAAGACGTGCAGGTCCTACTTTATTGAGATGTACACCATCTCCTGAAAACAAAGATTTACCATAGTAAAAATTATCCCACGTATCGACAAAGTCGATGTCCTCCTCCCTGCAGAGGTTGGCTAGTCGGCGATATGTATTGGTAGCTATGTTGTAGAATCGGTGTTCTACATCAATCAGGGCAACAATTCCTGAAATTAAGATTTTATTAGATTTTTCCTTGTAGGATCTGATCAGCCGCCGGTACTTGCAAAGTAGTTCCTCTGACCGCGTTCGTTGGACATCGTTAGATCCAACGTCGATGACGTACGTAGTGGTTGTGGGGGCGAGCCTGGAAACTTCTTCCACAGCCGCATCAAATTCGTCCACGCCACCACCCGGGATACAGAAACGCTTTCTGGTCCTGGGTGCCCTGGCGCAGAACTCCGCTAGTTGGTCACGGACCATGGAGTCGCCCACAAGCCGAACTTCTTCTGTTTCCTATTCCTCGTCAATAGCAAGAATTTTAAAGCGGTTTTGGCATGTTGTCGGGATGACCTTCCTGGTACTGGTACTGGGACCCACATTGTTTCTCACTAACTGAAAGTTAGTTAGTTAATGGTGGAGGAGGAGGAGGAGTAATGGTGGAGAGGAGGAGGAGGGGGAGTAATGGTGGTGGGAGGAGGGGGAGTAACGTTGGTGGGAGGAGGGGCCGGCCGGGGCTATGGTAGAGATCAGAGGGAATAATGGTGGAGAGGAGGAGGAATAATGGTGGAGAGGAATAGGGGGGTACTGGTGGAGAGGAGGGGGAGGGGGAGTAATGGTGGATTGGAGGAGGGGGAATAATGGTGGCGTAGAGGAGGAGGAGGAGTAATGGTAGAGTGGAGGAGGAGGGAGAGTAATGGTAGAGTGGAGGAGGAGGGGGAGTAATGGTGGAGTGGAGGAGGGGGAGTAATGGTAGACTGGACGAGGAGGGGGAGTAATGGTGGAGTGGAGGAGGGGGAGTAATGGTGGAGTGAAGGAGGAGGGGGACTAATGGTAGAGTGAAGGAGGAGGGGGAGTAATGGTAGAGTGAAGAAGGAGGGGGAGTTATGGTGGAGTGGAGGAGGAGGGAGAATAATGGTGGAGTGGAGGAGGAGGGGGAGTAATGGTAGAGTGGAGGAGGAGAGGGAGTAATGGTGGAGTGGAGGAGGAGGGGGAGTAATGGTGAACTGGAGGAGGAAGGGGAGGAATGGTAGAGTGAAGGAGGAGGGGAGTAATGGTGCAGTGGAGGAGGGAGAATAATGGTGGAGTGGAGGAGGAGGAGGAGTAATGGTAGAGTGGAGGAGGAGAGGGAGTAATGGTGGAGTGGAGGAGAAAGGGGAGTAATGGTGGAGTGGAGGAGGGGGAGTAATGGTGAAGTGGAGGAGGAGGGGGAGTGATGGTGGAGTGGAGGGGGAGGGGGAGTAATGGTGGAGTGGAGGAGGAGGAGGAGTAATGGTGAAGTGCAGGAGGAGGGGGAGTGATGGAGGTGGAGGGGGAGTAATGGTGGAGTGGAGGAGGAGGGGGAGTGATGGTGGAGTGGAGGTGGAGGGGGAGTAATGGTGGAGTGGAGGAGGAGGGGGAGTGATGGTGGAGTGGAGGGGGAGTAATGGTGGAGTGGAGGAGGGTGGGGACAGGGGTGGATCAAATACAATTGTATTCGCTCGGTCTGACTCGCTGAGTTAGATCACACTCTCAGATCGAGCGGCAACGAAAAGTATTTGTATTTGTATTTTTACATCTTAATTTCTGAAGTATTTGTATTTATATTTGCATTTTTGCATTAAAGAATAAAAGTATTTGTAATTGTATTTGACCTATACAAAATCAGTATTTGATCCGCCCCTGGAGGGGGAATAATGGTGGCGTGGAGTAAGTAGAGTAATATTAAGGTCACATTACCATTGTTTGCTGTCAACTTTCCTCCCCGTAATCCCCGCTTCACACCGGGTTCTGTCCATCAACCAGAGATAGAGTGAGGGATCGAGGGAAAGGAGGACAGTTATACAGTGAAATAGAGCACAAGAGAGCAAGTGGTCTGAAGATAGAGAGCAGAGTGGAAAGGGATTTGTGAACAGAGCAAGAGAGAGGAATGCGGGAGAGGGGGGAGAGGAATTTATATATGAGAGAGAGAGAGAAAGAGAGAGATGAAACAAATTCGAAAAAGCAAACTAGTGAAAGCAAAGCTGAGTATAGTATTATTTTCAAATGGTTTCGTTTAGGCTCACACAACTTTTCACTCAAACTTTATTTTTCATTACCACAATTATGTTCATGCACATATATTTTGTCTGTTCACATTTCAATAGCCACTTCATTAATATGTTTAAAAGTAAGCCTTGAGTTCGTCATGCACAATATAATAATTTCAGTTCTGGACAACTTTAATATGAAGAGATGATTTTGCTCTAAAATAAATAACGGTGAATTCAATTGGTGTCCTGGTTTCATTAACGTAAGTGAAAAAGTAAACAGAATTATCATGTTGGTGTTCAATCACTGGTGTTTGCCTTAATATGAAAATATTTTGCGCCGCATATACAGTATTTTATATTATTTTAACTTTTCCGTTATGTGAGTGTGATCCGTGTGATCAATCAACCTCGTATATACACACACCCAACCCCCATGTACTGTAAATATATATATATATATATATATATATATATATATATATATATATATATATATATATATATATATATTATATATATATATATATATATATATATATATATATATATATATATATATATATATAGATAGATAGATAGACATGAGTGTGTGTGTGTGTGTATTTATTTATGTATTTATTCATGTATATATTTATATATTTATATGCTAAAGTCCTTCAAAATAGGCTATTCCGCAAGGGATTCCAAATCTGTCGTACCATCATGTCAATGCTCACCATATTTCTCTCAGCCATTGTAACATTGAGAGGTGCTGTAAAACGTTGAATTGGTTCCTTTCACACAAATGTTGGTCTAGGAACAGTCTGGTGAAGTAAGGTAGATTCGAATTAAACTGAAATATTTGTTCCTGTGCTGACTGGAGCTACGCAGTGTCAGTGTCGTATATGTTTATAATATTAAATGTATCTGAATGTCACACAATAAGTAGTGCACAGTGCACCGGTTAAGTTATTTTTGTGCGGTTATATTAGCTGTTTTATTTACTATTGATTTACTATTATTGCTTACATCTTATAGTGTATATTGTCCAACATGACCGACTAGACCGTGACTCCCACGTTCATATAAAGCTGGTATTGCACGACAGCTTTTATAGACAACCTTCTATGATCAAAACTTTTCTGGCAACATTTTTGGAATATACTGCACTGGTATCGGAAACTAGACTGATGGTAGATGAATTTGGCATAATTGTTTGATATGTTGACTTCAGAAACTGCCAGACCAGTGTTAAGGATAAATGTTAAGGGCAAAAGTGCTCGTGTGATGCCGGTTTAATGCCAACCTCGGCTGTCTGGTTCTCTATCCAAATAACTCTACTCTCTTACTTAACCCATAGAGTACCGGTGACGTCCTTTTCGTTATATTGTGGCAACAATAAGACAATTGTATTCAGGCTTCAAGCTATCTCAACCAACCCTTTTATCTACTGCAGATCCTCCCTACGCTACAAAGAATTGTCTAAATATAGCTAGAAAAAGTGATAACACACGTCGCTGGTGCCCAAAGGGTTAACTCCAGCCATTAACCCTTTGAGTACCAGCGACGTGTGTTATATTCCATTCTAGATACAGTATATTTAGACCATATTATGCAGCTTAGGAAAGATCTGAGGTAATTAAACTGGTTGGTTGAGATAGTTTAAAGCCATATTATTGCAACAGGTCCTTCCTAAGCTGAATAAAATCGTCTAATAGTTGCCAGAATGATGAAAAGGCCGTCCCTGGTACTGATTGGGTTAAGTCCGGGTGGTGGTTGGTGGATGTAAGAGTAGGACCGGGGAGGAACTGCCTTGGTAACCATAGTGTTAAGTCCAGGTGGTGGGTGGTGGATGTAAGAGTTGGACCAGGGAGGAACTGTCTTGATAACCATAGTGTTAAGTCCAGGTGGTGGGTGGTGGATGTAAGAGTAGGACTGGGGAGGAACTGTCTTGGTAACCACAGTGTTAAGTCCAGGTGGAGGTTGGTGGATGTAAGAGTAGGACCGGGGAGGAACTGTCTTGGTAACCATAGTGTTAAGTCCAGGTGGTGGTTGGTGGATGTAAGAGTTGGACCGGGCAGGAACTGTCTTGGTAACCATAGTGTTAAGTCCAGGTGGTGGTTGGTGGATGTAAGAGTTGGAACGGGGAGGAACTGTCTTGGTAACCATAGTGTTAAGTCCAGGTGGTGGGTGGTGGATGTAAGAGTAGGACCGGGGAGGAACTGTCTTGGTAACGATAGTGTTAAGTCCAGGTGGTGGGTGGTGGATGTAAGAGTAGGACCGGGCAGGAACTGTCTTCATAACCATAGTGTTAAGTTCAGGTGGTGGGTGGTGGATGTAAGAGTAGGACCGGGAAGGAAGTTTCTTGGTAACCATAGTGTTAAGTCCAGGTGGTGGGTGGTGGATGTAAGAGTAGGACCGGGGAGGAACTGTCTTGGTAAACATAGTGTTAAGTCCAGGTGGTGGGTGGTGGATGTAAGAGTAGGACCGGGGAGGAACTGTCTTGGAAACCATATAGTTAAGTCCAGGTGGTGGGTGATGGATGTAAGAGTTGGACCGGGGAGGAACTGTCTTGATAACCATAGTGTTAAGTTCAGGTGGTGGGTGGTGGATGTAAGAGTAGGACCGGGAAGGAAGTTTCTTGGTAACCATAGTGTTAAGTCCAGGTGGTGGGTGGTGGATGTAATAGTAGGACCGGAGAGGAACTGTCTTGGTAACCATAGTGTTAAGTCCAGGTGGTAGGTGGTGGATGTAAGAGTAGGACCGGGGAGGAACTGTCTTGATAACCATAGTGTTCAGTTCAGGTGGTGGGTGGTGGATGTAAGAGTAGGACCGGGGAGGAACTGTTTTGGTAACCATAGTGTTAAGTCAAGGTGGTGGGTGGTGGATGTAAGAGTAGGACCGGGCAGGAACTGTCTTGGTAACCATAGTGTTAAGTCCAGGTGGTGGGTGGTGGATGTAAGAGTAGGGCCGGGGAGGAACTGTCTTGATAACCATAGTGTTAAGTTCAGGTGGTGGGTGGTGGATGTAAGAGTAGGACCGGGAAGGAAGTTTCTTGGTAACCATAGTGTTAAGTCCAGGTGGTGGGTGGTGGATGTAAGAGTAGGATAGGGGAGGAACTGTCTTGGTAAACATAGTGTTAAGTCCAGGTGGTGGATGGTGGATGTAAGAGTAGGACCGGGGAGGAACTGTCTTGGAAACCATATAGTTAAGTCCAGGTGGTGGGTGATGGATGTAAGAGTTGGACCGGGGAGGAACTGTCTTGGTAACCATATAGTTAAGTCCAGGTGGTGGGTGTTGGATGTAATAGTTGGACCGGGGAGGAACTGTCTTGGTAACCGTATAGTTAAGTCCAGGTGGTGGGTGGTGGATGTAAGAGTAGGACCAGGGAGGAACTGTCTTGGTAACCATAGTGTTAAGTCCAGGTGGTGGGTGGTGCATGTATGAGTAGGGCCGGGGGGGAACTGTCTTGGTAACCATAGTGTTAAGTCCAGGTGGTGGGTGGTGGATGTAAGAGTAGGACCGGGGAGGAACTGTCTTGGTAACCATAGTGTTAAGTCCAGGTGGTGGTTGGTGGATGTAAGAGTAGGACCGGGGAGGAACTGTCTTGGTAACCATATAGTTAAGTCCAGGTGGTGGGGGGTGGATGTAAGAGTAGGACCGGGAAGGAACTGTCTTGGTAACCATATAGTTAAGTCCTGGTGGTGGGTGGTGGATGTAAGAGTAGGGCCGGGGAGGAACTGTCTTGATAACCATAGTGTTAAGTCCAGGTGGTGGGTGGTGGATGTAAGAGTAGGACCGGGGAGGAACTGTCTTGATAACCATATAGTTAACCCTCTCAAGACCATAGGACGCAGAGGTTGCCAGATTAGCAATAAGAAATAGATTACTCTCACTGTTATAATTACCTCTCCTAAATTAGTTTTCTGCCCACAGCTAACTCAAAGACAACTGCAGAGGTTGAAGTAAACAAACTAAAGGTTTATAGATACCCCTGATGGTAACAACGGCTTTAAAGTATCCCTAATAGGCTCAAAAATCGCGTCCGAATGTGAGAGGGTTAAGTACAGGTGGTGGGTGGTGGATGTAAGAGTAGGGCCGGGCAGGAACTGTCTTGGTAACCATAGTGTTAAGTTCAGGTGGTGGTTGGTGGATGTCAGAGTAGGACCGGGGAGGAACTGTCTTGGTAACCATATAGTTAAGTCCAGGTGGTGGGTGGTGGATGTAAGAGTTGGACCGGGGAGGAACTGTCTTGGTAACCATAGTGTTAAGTCCAGGTGGTGGGTGGTGGATGTAAGAGTAGGACCGGGGAGGAACAGTCTTGGTAACCATAGTGTTAAGTCCAGGTGGTGGGTGGTGGATGTAAGAGTAGGACTGGGGAGGAACTGTCTTGGTAACCATAGTGTTAAGTCCAGGTGGTGGGTGGTGGATGTAAGAGTAGGACCGGGGAGGAACTGTCTTGGTAACCACTAACCATAGTGTTAAGTCCAGGTGGTGGGTGGTGGATGTAAGAGTAGGGCCGGACAGGAACTGTCTTGGTAACCATATAGTTAAGTCCAGGTGGTGGGTGGTGGATGTAAGGGTAGGACCGGGCAGGAACTGTCTTGGTAACCATATAGTTAAGTCCAGGTGGTGGGTGGTGGATGTAAGAGTAGGGCCGGGCAGGAACTGTCTTGGTAACCATAGTGTTAAGTCCAGGTGGTGGTTGGTGGATGTAAGAGTAGGACAGGGGAGGAACTGTCTTGGTAACCATATAGTTAAGTCCAGGTGGTGGGTGGTAGATGTAAGAGTAGGACCGGGGAGGAACTGTCTTGGTAACCATATAGTTAAGTCCAGGTGATGGTTGGTGGATGTAAGAGTAGGACCGGGGAGGAACTGTCTTGGTAACCATAGTGTTAAGTCCAGGTGGCAGGTGGTGGATGTAAGAGTAGGACCGGGTAGGAACTGTCTTGGTAACCATAGTGTTAAGTGAAGGTGGTGGGTGGTGGATGTAAGGGTAGGACCGGGCAGGAACTGTCTTGGTAACCATACAGTTAAATCCAGGTGGTGGGTGGTGGATGTAAGAGTAGGGCCGGGCAGGAACTGTCTTGGTAACCATAGTGTTAAGTCCAGGTAGTGGTTGGAGGATGTAAGAGTAGGACCGGGGAGGAACTGTCTTGGTAACCATATAGTTAAGTCCAGGTGGTTGGTGGTAGATGTAAGAGTAGGACCGGGGAGGAACTGTCTTGGTAACCATATAGTTAAGTCCAGGTGGTGGTTGGTGGATGTAAGAGTAGGACCGGGGAGGAACTGTCTTGGTAACCATAGAGTTAAGTCCAGGTGGTGGGTGGTGGATGTAAGAGTAGGACCGGGGAGGAACTGTCTTGGTAACGATAGTGTTAAGTCCAGGTGGTGGGTGGTGGATGTAAGAGTAGGACCGGGCAGGAACTGTCTTGGTAACCATAGTGTTAAGTCCAGGTGGTGGGTGGTGGATGTAAGAGTAGGACCGGGGAGGAACTGTCTTGATAACCATAGTGTTATGTTCAGGTGGTGGGTGGTGGATGTAAGAGTAGGACCGGGGAGGAACTGTTTTGGTAACCATAGTGTTAAGTCAAGGTGGGGGTGGTGGATGTAAAGAGTAGGACCGGGCAGGAACTGTCTTGGTAACCATAGTGTTAAGTCCAGGTGGTGGGTGGTGGATGTAAGAGTAGGGCCGGGGAGGAACTGTCTTGATAACCATAGTGTTAAGTTCAGGTGGTGGGTGGTGGATGTAAGAGTAGGACCGGGAAGGAAGTTTCTTGGTAACCATAGTGTTAAGTCCAGGTGGTGGGTGGTGGATGTAAGAGTAGGACCGGGGAGGAACTGTCTTGGTAAACATAGTGTTAAGTCCAGGTGGTGGGTGGTGGATGTAAGAGTCCAGGTGGGTGATGGATGTAAGAGTTGGACCGGGGAGGAACTGTCTTGGTAACCATATAGTTAAGTCCAGGTGGTGGGTGTTGGATGTAAGAGTTGGACCGTGGAGGAACTGTCTTGGTAACCATATAAGAACATAAGAACATAAGAAAATGGGAGTCTGCAGAAAGCCGATTGGCCTAAGCAAGGCAGATCCCTGTCCCACACAACCCCAATTCAATTACAAAGCCAATTATAGGCTTCACACTCTAATACCCTGAGGATCATCTTACCAAAACGGTTAGAGATTAACGCAGGATTATGGAGGTCTGCAGAGCGCTGATTGGCCCAACCCGGCTGATCCCCCTTCACACCCAACCCCCTCTCGTATGCTTATCTAATTTATCTTAAAGCTCCCTACAGTTTTAGATCCCACTATAGCACTTGGTAGTCCATTCCACCCATCTACAACTCTGTTACCAAACCAATACTTGCCTATATCTTTTCTGAAACGAAATTTATCTAATTTGAAACCATTGGTACGAGTTCTTTCGCTATCACTGAGCTTTAGTACATTTGCCATGTCCCCTTTGTTAATCCCACTAACCCACTTGAACACCTCTATCATATCCCCTCTAACTCTGCGTCTCTCTAACGAATGTAACCTAATTTCTTCAACCTTTCTTCATACGAAAGATTTCTAATATTATGGATCATTTTTGTCATTCTACGCTGTACTCTCTCCAATGAATCTATGTCCATTCTGTAATAAGGACACCAAAATTGGACAGCATAGGGGGTACTAATGACCAGTAGTTTTAGACAGTAAAGTTTTCAGTTACGTGTTACTCACACTCCTAGAGATGAGAATCCTGTTTGCCTTATTACGAACGCTTATACACTGTTTTCTAGGCTTCAAATCATTGCTAACAAACACACCTAATTCTCGCAGTCTGAATTTTCTAATTCTAAATTAGCTAGTTTATATTTAACATTTGTTTGCATCTTCCTATCTTTAATACCTTGCATTTGTCAATGTTAAACTTCATCTGCCAATTTACTGACCGTTCATGTAAGGTATCTAGATCCCTTTGGAGGCACTCTATATCGCTATCTGAATCAATTGATCTCCCTATTTTAGTATCGTCTGCGAATTTACTTATCCTACTAGTTATACCTAAATCTAGGTCATTTATGTATATAAGAAACAACAGGGGACCTAATACCGATCCCTGGGGGACACCACTTTTGACTGCTCCCCATTCTGACTTGGTACCATTTATGCTGACTCTCTGCTTCCTACCAATCCATCCTAACAACGCCCCACCTATTCCATGTGCCTCAACCTTTCTCATCAATCTCTCATGAGGGACTCTGTCGAAAGCTTTACTGAAATCTAAATATATAATATCATATGACTTGTCATTATCTACTGCTTCATATACCTCTGAGAAAAAACTAAGCAAATTAGTAAGGCAAGACCGTCCCTGAGTGAATCCATGCTGAGAAGAATTGATTAAGTTAAATGTTTCTAAGTGGTTTCTCATTTTCCTAGCAATAATTGACTCTAGTAGTTTTCCTATGATTGAAGTGAGACTAATGGGACGGTAATTGGATGCTATTGATTTATCACCTTTTTGAAGATCGGAACTACATTTGCAAGCTTCCAAGCTTCTGGAACTATACCTGTTTCTAATGACTTGTTAAATAGAAATGTTAATGGATAACTTAACTCATCTCTGCATTCTTTTAATACTCTAGCATATACCTCATCAGGACCAGGCGATTTATGAGGTTTCAGTCTGTCAATTTCCTTAACCACATCATTTCTACTTATAGTAACCGTACTTAACCTATTTTCTATACTATCGCTGTATACCTTACGGACTTCTGGAAACTGTGCCAAATTTTCATTAGTGAAAACGGAAAGAAATTGACTATTTAATGTACTGCACATTTCTAAATCACTTTCTGTCAATTTTCCTATAGAAGTTTTAAGGGGACCAATTACATCTCTAACCTTGGATTTATATAGTTGGTAAAAAGCTTTAGGATATTTTTTGAGTCATTGGCAACCTTAATTTCATAATTTCTTTTTCTTTCCTAATATCCTTTTTTACCTGTCTTGATAGATTCTGATAGTAAGCAAGTAGGTGAATTTCGCCTTTTCTAATTTTTTCTATATATTCCTCTCTTTTGTCCTAGAAGATCTAATAGTCTATTATTCATCCATTTGGGTTGGTTCTGTGTTGATCTAAATTTTCTTTTGGGGATATATTTATTTTGCGCATCGAATACTGACTTGATAAAATTATCGTATGTACCTACCAAGTTTGACGTCTCCTCCTGACTTAAGATGACAGGTGCCTGAGAAAGGATACACTCATTTGGACACCTGGATCGACTTAATTTTTTGACCATAGGGTCCGCTAACAGGGCTTCTCTTAACCCACCATAATTGGCTTTTCTGAAGTCAGGTATTAATGTTGTATTCTCTCTGGTATTACCTTTCCATTGATTAAAATACACAGAATTGTGATCACTATTTCCTAGGTGGTCCCCGATTTCTACACTATTTATCATATGTTCATTGTTACTGAAACTAAATCGAGAATATTATCACCTCTAGTTGGCGTATCTATGAATTGAGATAAAAAAACTATCTTGTACTACCTCAATAAACTCCTTTGAATCAGAGTCGCCTATTTGTTGCTGCCAATCTATATTAAGGGAATTAAAATCCCCCATAATGCACACGTTGCTAAGCCTTGATGCTATTTTAATTTCCTCCCATAATGATGTTCCGTCATTTCTACTCATATTTGGCGGTCTATACATAACTCCAATAACTAAAGTCTCACTACCTTCGTTAACTTCTACCCAAACACTTTCATTTTCATTATCTAATACCTGTACTTTTAATTAATGAACTCCTGACAAACACTGCTATACCGCCACCCCTCTTACTTGTTCGGTCATATTTAAACCCGGTATATCAACTGCTAAAACTCTGTAATGCCATGGTTTCTGTTAACGCATTATTCCATATGTCTATATTTTCTTTGCTAACCAGTGCTCTAAGTTCGTTCATTTTGTTACATAAACTCCTGCAATTTGTATAATAAACACTCAAACTATTACTTGTATTTGCAACTATTTTTCTATTGTTTTTAACTAATTTATTTTTACCTGTTGAACTACTGGACCTAGACGGAACATCTACGCTATCAGAATGTTCGTTATTACTATCAATTTGATGTGGCTGGGATTCTATTTTACTTACACACCTATGGTTTATTAACAAAACCCCGCAACAAACTAGTTAAGTCCAGGTGGTGGGTGGTGGATGTAAGAGTAGGACCGGGGAGGAACTGTCTTGGTAACCATAGTGTTAAGTCCAGGTGGTGGGTGGTGGATGTAAGAGTAGGGCCGGGGAGGAACTGTCTTGGTAACCATAGTGTTAAGTCCAGGTGGTGGGTGATGGATGTAAGAGTAGGACCGGGGAGGAACTGTCTTGGTAACCATAGTGTTAAGTCCAGGTGGTGGATGGTGGATGTAAGAGTAGGACCGGGGAGGAACTGTCTTGGTAACCATATAGTTAAGTCCAGGTGGTGGGTGGTGGATGTAAGAGTAGGACCGGGAAGGAACTGTCTTGATAACCATATAGTTAAGTCCAGGTTGTGGGTGGTGGATGTAAGAGTAGGGCCGGGGAGGAACTGTCTTGATAACCATAGTGTTAAGTCCAGGTGGTGGGTGGTGGATGTAAGAGTTGGACCGGGGAGGAACTGTCTTGATAACCATATAGTTAACCCTCTCAAGACCATAGGACGCAGAGGTTGCCAGATTAGCAATAAGAAATAGATTACTCTCACTGTTATAATTACCTCTCCTAAATTAGTTTTCTGCCCACAGCTAACTCAAAGACAACTGCAGAGGTTGAAGTAAACAAACTAAAGGTTTATAGATACCCCTGACGGTAACAAAGGCTTTAACCCTTAAAAAGCGGCTCACCACATAAGTCGTTTTTAATAAAGCTGGACTATGTGGCGGCGCTCGACATAGGTCGAGTGGCAATTTCAGCACGTAATGTTGCTGAGAGAGAGAGACAAGTGGTGGCAGGAGACTAGCGAGCGTATGACTGCTCCAGACCACCGCGGCGAACCTACTGAGACGAATCTCAGCTCCCTCCTCCCTCTCTCACTCGCTACATACTGAATTATATGGGGAAAGTACCGAATTACATGCTTTTTGCACTCGCGTTGCACGGTTATTGCAAGAAAACTATCCATCATACAAGGATCGTTATGGTGTCATTCGAAAGCTCTGTTTATGCCCTTTCAGGGATAGATACTTGTTTTACGTTCTGGGTCTTATTTAGGCATGAAAATGATCACGTAAACAGCCCTATTTTGGCTAAAAACACCCCACTGGGCGGTACATATAAATAAACCGCATAGGCCGCTAAAGAAGGGTTAAAGTATCCCTAATAGGCTCAAAAATCGCGTCCGAATGTGAGAGGGTTAAGTACAGGTGGTGGGTGGTGGATGTAAGAGTAGGGCCGGGCAGGAACTGTCTTAGTAACCATAGTGTTAAGTCCAGGTGGTGGTTGGTGGATGTAAGAGTAGGACCGGGGAGGAACTGTCTTGGTAACCATATAGTTAAGTCCAGGTGGTGGGTGGTGGATGTAAGAGTTGGACCGGGGAGGAACTGTCTTGGTAACCATAGTGTTAAGTCCAGGTGGTGGGTGGTGGATGTAAGAGTAGGACCGGGCAGGAACTGTCTTGGTAACCATATAGTTAAGTCCAAGTATTGGGTGGTGGATGTAAGAGTAGGACCGGGGAGGAACTGTCTTGGTAACCATAGTGTTAAGTTCAGGTGGTGGTTGGTGGATGTCAGAGTAGGACCGGGCAGGAACTGTCTTGGTAACCATATAGTTAAGTCCAGGTGGTGGGTGGTGGATGTAAGAGTTGGACCGGGGAGGAACTGCCTTGGTAACCATAGTGTTAAGTCCAGGTGGTGGGTGGTGGACGTAAGAGTAGGACCGGGGAGGAACAGTCTTGGTAACCATAGTGTTAAGTCCAGGTGGTGGGTGGTGGATGTAAGAGTAGGACCGGGGAGGAACTGTCTTGGTAACCATAGTGTTAAGTCCAGGTGGTGGGTGGTGGATGTAAGAGTAGGACCGGGGAGGAACTGTCTTGGTAACCACTAACCATAGTGTTAACTCCAGGTGGTGGGTGGTGGATGTAAGAGTAGGGCCGGACAGGAACTGTCTTGGTAACCATATAGTTAAGTCCAGGTGGTGGGTGGTGGATGTAAGGGTAGGACCGGGCAGGAACTGTCTTGGTAACCATATAGTTAAGTCCAGGTGGTGGGTGGTGGATGTAAGAGTAGGACCGGGGAGGAACTGTCTTGGAAACCATATAGTTAAGTCCAGGTGGTGGGTGGTGGATGTAAGGGTAGGACCGGGCAGGAACTGTCTTGATAACCATAGTGTTAAGTCCAGGTGATGGGTGGTGGATGTAAGAGTAGGACCGGGGAGGAACTGTCTTGGTAACCATAGTGTTAAATCCAGGTGGTGGGTGGTGGATGTAAGAGTAGGGCCGGGGAGGAACTGTCTGGATAACCATATAGTTAAGTCCAGGTGGTGGTTGGTGGATGTAAGAGTAGGACCGGGGAGGAACTGTCTTGGTAACCATAGTGTTAAGTCCAGGTGGTGGTTGGTGGATGTAAGAGTAGGACCGTGGAGGAACTGTCTTGGTAACCATAGTGTTAAGTCCAGTTGGTGGGTGGTGGATGTAAGAGTAGGACCGGGCAGGAACTGTCTTGGTAACCATAGTGTTAAGTCCAGGTGGTGGGAGGTGGATGTAAGAGTAGGACCAGGGAGGAACTGTCTTGATAACCATAGTGTTAAGTTCAGGTGGTGGGTGGTGGATGTAAGAGTAGGACCGGGGAGGAGCTGTTTTGGTAACCATAGTGTTAAGTCAAGGTGGTGGGTGGTGGATGTAAGAGTAGGACCGGGGAGGAACTGTCTTGATAACCATAGTGTTAAGTTCAGGTGGTGGGTGGTGGATGTAAGAGTAGGACCAGGAAGGAAGTTTCTTGGTAACCATAGTGTTAAGTCCAGGTGGTGGGTGGTGGATGTAAGAATAGGACCGGGGAGGAAGTTTCTTGGTAACCATAGTGTTAAGTCCAGGTGGTGGGTGGTGGATGTAAGAGTAGGACCGGGGAGGAAGTTTCTTGGTAACCATAGTGTTAAGTCCAGGTGGTGGGTGGTGGATGTAATAGTAGGACCGGGGAGGAACTGTCTTGGTAACCATAGTGATAAGTCCAGGTGGTGGTTGGTGGATGTAAGAGTAGGATCGGGGAGGAACTTTCTTGGTAACCATAGTGTTAAGTCCACCTTAAGTCCACTTACATCCACCAACCATATAGTGTTTAGTCCAGGTGGTGGGTGGTGGATGTAAAAGTAGTGCCGGGGAGGAACTGTCTGGGTAACTATATAGTTACGTCCAGGTGGTGGTTGGTGGATGTAAGAGTAGGACCGGGGAGGAACTGTCTTGGTAACCATATAGTTAAGTCCAGGTGGTGGGTGGTGGATGTAAGAGTAGGGCCAGGGAGGAACTGTCTTGGTAACCATATAGTTAAGTCCAGGTGGTGGTTGGTGGATGTAAGAGTAGGACCGATGAGGAACTGTCTTGATAACCATAGTGTTAAGTCCAGGTGGTGAGTGGTGGATGTAAGAGTAGGACCGGGGAGGAACTGTCTTGATAACCATAGTGTTAAGTTCAGGTGGTGGGTGGTGGATGTAAGAGTAGGCCGGGGAGGAACTGCCTTGCTAACCATAGTGTTAAGTCAAGGTGGTGGGTGGTGGATGTAAGAGTAGGACCGGGCAGGAACTGTCTTGGTAACCATAGTGTTAAGTCCAGGTGGTGGGTGGTGGATGTAATAGTAGGGCCGGGGAGGAACTGTCTTGATAACCGTAGTGTTAAGTTCATGTGGTGGTTGGTGGATGTAAGAGTAGGACCGGGGAGGAACTGTCTTGGTAACCATAGTGTTAAGTTCAGGTGGTGGGTGGTGGATGTAAGAGTAGGACCGGGAAGGAATTTTCTTGGTAACCATAGTGTTAAGTCCAGGTGGTGGGTGGTGGATGTAAGAGTAGGACCGGGGAGGAAGTTTCTTGGTAACCATAGTGTTAAGTCCAGGTGGTGGGTGGTGGATGTAAGAGTAGGACCGGGGAGGAAGTTTCTTGGTAACCATAGTGTTAAGTCCAGGTGGTGGGTGGTGGATGTAAGAGTAGGACCGGGGAGGAACTGTCTTGGTAACCATATTGTTAAGTCCAGGTGGTGGGTGGTGGATGTAAGAGTAGGACCGGGGAGGAACTGTCTTGGTAACCATAGTGTTAAGTCCAGGTGGTGGGTGGTGGATGTAAGAGTAGGACCGGGGAGGAAGTTTCTTGGTAACCATAGTGTTAAGTCCAGGTGGTGTGTGGTGGATGTAAGAGTAGGACCGGGGAGGAACTGTCTTGGTAACCATAGTGTTAAGTCCAGGTGGTGGGTGGTGGATGTAAGAGTAGGACTGGGGAGGAACTTTCTTGGTAACCATAGTGTTAAGTCCAGGTGGTGGGTGGTGGATGTAAGAGTAGGGGCGGGGAGGAACTGTCTTGATAACCATAGTGTTTAGTCCAGGTGGTGGGTGGTGGATGTAAGAGTAGGACCGGGGAGGAAGTTTCTTGGTAACCATAGTGTTAAGTCCAGGTGGTGGGTGGTGGATGTAAGAGTAGGACCGGGTAGGAACTGTCTGGGTAACCATAGTGTTAAGTCCAGGTGGTGTGTGGTGGATGTAAGAGTAGGACCGGGCAGGAAACTGTCTTGGTAACCATATAGTTAAGTCCTAGTGGTGTGTGGTGGATGTAAGAGTAGGACCGGGCAGGAACTGTCTGGGTAACCATATAGTTAAGTCCAGGTTGTGGGTGGTGGATGTAAGAGTACGACCGGGGAGGAACTGTCTTGGTAACCATATAGTTAAGTCCAGGTGGTGGGTGGTGGATGTAAGAGTAGGACCGGGGAGGAACTTTCTTGGTAACCATATAGTTAAGTCGAGGTGGGGGTTGGTGGATGTAAGAGTATGACCGGGGAGGAACTTTCTTGGTAACCATAGTGTTAAGTCCAGGTGGTGGTTGGTGGATGTAAGAGTAGGACCGGGGAGGAACTGTCTTGGTAACCATATAGTTAAGTCCAGGTGGTGGGTGGTGGATGTAAGAGTTGGACCGGGGAGGAACTGTCTTGGTAACCATAGTGTTAAGTCCAGGTGGTGGGTGGTGGATGTAAGAGTAGGACCGGGCAGGAACTGTCTTGGTAACCATATAGTTAAGTCCAAGTATTGGGTGGTGGATGTAAGAGTAGGACCGGGGAGGAACTGTCTTGGTAAACCATAGTGTTAAGTTCAGGGTGGTGGTTGGGTGGATGTCAGAGTAGGACCGGGGCAGGAACTGTCTTGGTAACCATATAGTTAAGTCCAGGTGGTGGGTGGTGGATGTAAGAGTTGGACCGGGGAGGAACTGCCTTGGTAACCATAGTGTTAAGTCCAGGTGGTGGGTGGTGGACGTAAGAGTAGGACCGGGGAGGAACAGTCTTGGTAACCATAGTGTTAAGTCCAGGTGGTGGGTGGTGGATGTAAGAGTAGGACCGGGGAGGAACTGTCTTGGTAACCATAGTGTTAAGTCCAGGTGGTGGGTGGTGGATGTAAGAGTAGGACCGGGGAGGAACTGTCTTGGTAACCACTAACCATAGTGTTAACTCCAGGTGGTGGGTGGTGGATGTAAGAGTAGGGCCGGACAGGAACTGTCTTGGTAACCATATAGTTAAGTCCAGGTGGTGGGTGGTGGATGTAAGGGTAGGACCGGGCAGGAACTGTCTTGGTAACCATATAGTTAAGTCCAGGTGGTGGTTGGTGGATGTAGGAGTAGGACCGGGGAGGAACTGTCTTGGTAACCATATAGTTAAATCCAGGTGGTGGGTGGTAGATGTAAGAGTAGGACCGGGGAGGAACTGTCTTGGTAACCATAGTGTTAAGTCCAGGTGGTGGGTGGTGGATATAATAGTAGGACCGGGTAGGAACTGTCTTGGTAACCATAGTGTTAAGTCAAGGTGGTGGGTGGTGGATGTAATGGTAGGACCGGGCAGGAACTGTTTTGGTAACCATATAGTTAAATCCAGGTGGTGGGTGGTGGATGTAAGAGTAGGACCGGGGAGGAACTGTCTTGGTAACCATATAGTTAAGTCCAGGTGGTTGGTGGTAGATGTAAGAGTAGGACCGGGGAGGAACTGTCTTGGTAACCATATAGTTAAGTCCAGGTGGTGGTTGGTGGATGTAAGAGTAGGACCGGGGAGGAACTGTCTTTATAACCATAGTGTTAAGTCCAGGTGGTGGGTGGTGGATGTAAGAGTAGGACCGGGGAGGAACTGTCTTGGAAACCATATAGTTAAGTCCAGGTGGTGGGTGGTGGATGTAAGGGTAGGACCGGGCAGGAACTGTCTTGATAACCATAGTGTTAAGTCCAGGTGATGGGTGGTGGATGTAAGAGTAGGACCGGGGAGGAACTGTCTTGGTAACCATAGTGTTAAATCCAGGTGGTGGGTGGTGGATGTAAGAGTAGGGCCGGGGAGGAACTGTCTGGATAACCATATAGTTAAGTCCAGGTGGTGGTTGGTGGATGTAAGAGTAGGACCGGGGAGGAACTGTCTTGGTAACCATAGTGTTAAGTCCAGGTGGTGGTTGGTGGATGTAAGAGTAGGACCGTGGAGGAACTGTCTTGGTAACCATAGTGTTAAGTCCAGTTGGTGGGTGGTGGATGTAAGAGTAGGACCGGGCAGGAACTGTCTTGGTAACCATAGTGTTAAGTCCAGGTGGTGGGTGGTGGATGTAAGAGTAGGACCGGGGAGGAACTGTCTTGGTAACCATAGTGTTAAGTCCAGGTGGTGGGTGGTGGATGTAAGAGTAGGACCAGGGAGGAACTGTCTTGATAACCATAGTGTTAAGTTCAGGTGGTGGGTGGTGGATGTAAGAGTAGGACCGGGGAGGAGCTGTTTTGGTAACCATAGTGTTAAGTCAAGGTGGTGGGTGGTGGATGTAAGAGTAGGACCGGGGAGGAACTGTCTTGATAACCATAGTGTTAAGTTCAGGTGGTGGGTGGTGGATGTAAGAGTAGGACCAGGAAGGAAGTTTCTTGGTAACCATAGTGTTAAGTCCAGGTGGTGGGTGGTGGATGTAAGAATAGGACCGGGGAGGAAGTTTCTTGGTAACCATAGTGTTAAGTCCAGGTGGTGGGTGGTGGATGTAAGAGTAGGACCGGGGAGGAAGTTTCTTGGTAACCATAGTGTTAAGTCCAGGTGGTGGGTGGTGGATGTAATAGTAGGACCGGGGAGGAACTGTCTTGGTAACCATAGTGATAAGTCCAGGTGGTGGTTGGTGGATGTAAGAGTAGGATCGGGGAGGAACTTTCTTGGTAACCATAGTGTTAAGTCCACCTTAAGTCCACTTACATCCACCAACCATATAGTGTTAAGTCCAGGTGGTGGGTGGTGGATGTAAAAGTAGTGCCGGGGAGGAACTGTCTGGGTAACTATATAGTTACGTCCAGGTGGTGGTTGGTGGATGTAAGAGTAGGACCGGGGAGGAACTGTCTTGGTAACCATATAGTTAAGTCCAGGTGGTGGGTGGTGGATGTAAGAGTAGGGCCAGGGAGGAACTGTCTTGGTAACCATATAGTTAAGTCCAGGTGGTGGTTGGTGGATGTAAGAGTAGGACCGATGAGGAACTGTCTTGATAACCATAGTGTTAAGTCCAGGTGGTGAGTGGTGGATGTAAGAGTAGGACCGGGGAGGAACTGTCTTGATAACCATAGTGTTAAGTTCAGGTGGTGGGTGGTGGATGTAAGAGTAGGACCGGGGAGGAACTGTCTTGGTAACCATAGTGTTAAGTCAAGGTGGTGGGTGGTGGATGTAAGAGTAGGACCGGGCAGGAACTGTCTTGGTAACCATAGTGTTAAGTCCAGGTGGTGGGTGGTGGATGTAAGAGTAGGGCCGGGGAGGAACTGTCTTGATAACCGTAGTGTTAAGTTCATGTGGTGGTTGGTGGATGTAAGAGTAGGACCGGGGAGGAACTGTCTTGGTAACCATAGTGTTAAGTTCAGGTGGTGGGTGGTGGATGTAAGAGTAGGACCGGGAAGGAATTTTCTTGGTAACCATAGTGTTAAGTCCAGGTGGTGGGTGGTGGATGTAAGAGTAGGACCGGGGAGGAAGTTTCTTGGTAACCATAGTATTAAGTCCAGGTGGTGGGTGGTGGATGTAAGAGTAGGACCGGGGAGGAAGTTTCTTGGTAACCATAGTGTTAAGTCCAGGTGGTGGGTGGTGGATGTAAGAGTAGGACCGGGGAGGAACTGTCTTGGTAACCATATTGTTAAGTCCAGGTGGTGGGTGGTGGATGTAAGAGTAGGACCGGGGAGGAACTGTCTTGGTAACCATAGTGTTAAGTCCAGGTGGTGGGTGGTGGATGTAAGAGTAGGACCGGGGAGGAAGTTTCTTGGTAACCATAGTGTTAAGTCCAGGTGGTGTGTGGTGGATGTAAGAGTAGGACCGGGGAGGAACTGTCTTGGTAACCATAGTGTTAAGTCCAGGTGGTGGGTGGTGGATGTAAGAGTAGGACTGGGGAGGAACTTTCTTGGTAACCATAGTGTTAAGTCCAGGTGGTGGGTGGTGGATGTAAGAGTAGGGCCGGGGAGGAACTGTCTTGATAACCATAGTGTTTAGTCCAGGTGGTGGGTGGTGGATGTAAGAGTAGGACCGGGGAGGAAGTTTCTTGGTAACCATAGTGTTAAGTCCAGGTGGTGGGTGGTGGATGTAAGAGTAGGACCGGGTAGGAACTGTCTGGGTAACCATAGTGTTAAGTCCAGGTGGTGTGTGGTGGATGTAAGAGTAGGACCGGGCAGGAACTGTCTTGGTAACCATATAGTTAAGTCCTAGTGGTGTGTGGTGGATGTAAGAGTAGGACCGGGCAGGAACTGTCTGGGTAACCATATAGTTAAGTCCAGGTTGTGGGTGGTGGATGTAAGAGTACGACCGGGGAGGAACTGTCTTGGTAACCATATAGTTAAGTCCAGGTGGTGGGTGGTGGATGTAAGAGTAGGACCGGGGAGGAACTTTCTTGGTAACCATATAGTTAAGTCGAGGTGGGGGTTGGTGGATGTAAGAGTATGACCGGGGAGGAACTTTCTTGGTAACCATAGTGATAAGTCCAGGTGGGGGGTGGTGGATGTAAGAGTAGGACCGGGGAGGAACTGTCTTGGTAACCATAGTGTTAAGTCCAGGTGGTGGTTGGTGGATGTAAGAGTAGGGCCGGGGAGGAACTGTCTTGATAACCATAGTGTTAAGTTGTGACATTCAATACCGTGACAGTTGTGACATTCAATACCGTACTTAGTTACCTATTGTCACTAGTCACCATTCCAGAAGGGAAAACATATATCTTCCTCGCCCACCAATATATATATATAATGGCCAAATAATATACAAACTATAACCCTCCCTTTTTTTCAATGGGGATGAGGGAGACAAAGGCAGAACTGTCTTTGACGAGTGCCTCCCTCAGAGTTGAAAGAGTGACAGGGCCACAATCAAGAAATGTTCGAGCCAAAGTGCCTGAACACACGGAGTATGAAGCAGTTTAAGTCATAGGATGAGAGGAAGATGGATTCAGGAAGAGAGATCCAGAGCTCAGCTGTTGAATATAACTGTATATTGAATACATGTACAGGTACAGTATATAAGTTAATATATATAAGAGCTCCTTTTAATTCATATAAAGAATATTATACTGTCATTCCCTGGACCTGATAATAATAGCAAACTTCCTTGCAGAAGTAACAATCACAAATAACACCGAGCACAAAACAAATAATACCGAACACAAAACAAATAACACCGAACACAAAACAAATAACACGAACACAACACAAATAACACCGAACACAAAACAAATAACACAAACACAACACAAATAACACCGAGCACAAGACAAATAATACCGAACACAAAACAAATAACACGAACACAACACAAATAACACCGAGCACAAAACAAATAACACCGAACACAAAACAAATAACACGAACACAACACAAATAACACCGAACACAAAACAAATAACACAGAGCACAAAACAAATAACACCGAACACAAAACAAATAACACTGAACACAAAACAAATAACACCGAACACAAAACAAATAACACCGAACACAAAACAAATAACACCGAACACAAAACAAATAACACGAACACAACACAAATAACACTGAACACAAAACAAATAACACCGAGCACAAACCAAATAACGCCGAGCACAAAACAAACACCACGAACACAAAACAAATAACACCGAACACAAAACAAATAACACCGAGCACAAAACAAATAACACCGAACACAAAACAAATAACACAAACACAACACAAATAACACCGAACACAAAACAAATAACACCGAGCACAAAACAAATAACACCGAACACAAAACAAATAACACCGAAGACAAGACAAATAACACCGAACACAAAACAAATAACACCGAACACAAAACAAATAACACTGAACACAAAACAAATAACACGAACACAACACAAATAACACTGAACACAAAACAAATAACACCGAGCACAAAACAAATAACGCCGAGCACAAAACAAATACCACGAACACAAAACAAATAACACCGAACACAAAACAAATATCACCGAACACAAAACAAATAACACCGAACACAACACAAATAACACCGAACACAACACAAATAACACCGAACACAAAACAAATACTCGCGGTGGCAAATTTCAATTTGCTGGTAGAACCGTTGGAATTGGAATATGCCAAAACTTCGCCCTTTAATTTTCCAGTTTTCGTTCCATACCGTATCTATCTATCTATCAGTAAACAGTCGTACCGACTGTTTACTTTACCAGTGCACAGGTAGGCTACTTTAGCACAACAGCGTACGTCCAACATATCAAAATATTTCATCTTGATTTTCACTTTCACATTGCATTATTCGATAGCTTGCCCTAATTTCTACATTTCATTATTTAGCTTATGCTTCCCATACAATTTCTCATACCCCTGACTGTTGTTGCCATATGGATAGAGCTGCCAATATGTATATATTATGATTAATGAGACCAATCCATGAATAATTGCATTGATAGATACTTAAGAATAGACCAATGTTATATGTTATATACATATCCAATAATGCCTTCATATTACTTCTTCACGTATGTAATATATTAGGGCAAGCTATATCTAGGCAATATCAAAACCGATTCGAAACCCGCGGTCTACCACGGCCACAAGAGAGAGACGAGAGGGGCTGCCATCAACTGTCTAAAGCTTAAAATATCTGACATGGCTTTGTTTAGCCTACTATTTTTGTATTAAAATTTATGGTTAACCAAGATAATTGTGCAGTATCAATATTCTTTAACATGTTTTATACAGTAATAATATGGAAAGGGATATTGCATGAGCTAGGCTATGCCCTTTAAGCACACGCTCACGATATATTATCCATTCTTGAATACTGGATACAATCTGAACCGAGGACAGACAAGCATAACAAAACATATATTTTTTGTAAAGCAACTGTAGCAAGTGGAACGAAAATGAGAACCGAAAAAGACCGAGATAAAATTTGCATTCCATGAATAAGAAACAGCCTGAAGATAGATCGGCTCGGTAATATTGGTGTAGCAATTATCATTAAGGGGAGATGGGTCGTTTTTTTCTGGTCACCCTTCTTCCTCATGTTTAGCCCCATTAGTTAGCAGATTTTATGACGTTCGTACCATTAATTTGGCGACTTAAAGACCTTCGCCCCATTTATTTGTCAATATTAAGAACTTTCGTGTCATTTAGGTGTCGCTTTTTTCCTGGCGAGCTATAGTGAGCCTATAATTTCAAAAGGAACCGACCTTTGACCGGGAAATTTTTCTACCTAAATATTTACAAATCCATCTAGGGGGTGTTTTTTTAAGCTTGATGGTGGTCGAGGGAGGACACCTAAAACAATGATAAAAACAATAAATACATGAGGAAATAATCCCCCCTTAAACCGTTTTAATATTTAAGCGAGAAAGTTCGAAGCCTACCAATTGCTGGAGTCCCCTTTCTAAACTGAATAAAATTTACTAATAGTAGCCATAAGAAAGTTTAAAGGACAGCACCGGTACTGAAGGGGTTAACACACAAAATTACCATGTATATTTCTGACACCAAGTGTAATATATCTTCAGTATAGTTTTATTATACCAATGCAAAAGAGACTCCAAATAGTTTGAGGAAATAGTTGTTTCTGGCTACAATTAGACGATGTTATTATACAATGTATATTTTCATTTTTAACATCGTTCTTAACCCTTTGAGTACCAGCGACGTGTCTTATATTTTATTCTAGCTATATTTATACGATAACATGGAGCTTAGGAAGGATCTGCGGTAGCTAAGAGGGTTGATTGAGATAGTTTGAAGCCTGATTATTGCTAGAGGTCTTTCTTAAGCGAAATAAAACCGTCTAATAATTGCCAGAATATGATAAAAAGGATGTTCCTGGTGCTAGACGGGTTAATAACAATAACAGGATGTTCCTGGTGCTAGACGGGTTAATAACAATAACATCCCACATGAAATTAATGAAAGCGTGTTATTACCCGAGGATTTGAACCCAGGACATCACATAAATAAATTACACGCTCTAACCATTACGCCTTCAAAACAGTTTACATATACGAGTAACATAGCATATAGTGAATTATAACCAGAAAACAATGGTGTAGTCGCTATACAATTCTTAGTTTCAGAAAATGATTTGTATATATGAACCGGTGTTGTCTCGAACAAGAATTTCACTGCCAGTCCGAATATACTAATTGTGTTACCTGTGCCGAGTTACCTGATCTGGACGTATTATTAGCGCTACCGGTACGTGTGAGGGGCTAACGAAAATATCCACAATAGCTCTCTCTCTCTCTCTCTCTCTCTCTCTCTCTCTCTCTCTCTCTCTCTCTCTCTCTCTCTCTCTCACGGTAGGGTCTGAGAATTTGCATATTTGTTTTTGCTATGTGTATGGAGGAGACAAAAGGCAGGTTGTCTCCCCAAAAGTGAAAAGAGTGATAGAGTCAAATTCAAGGCACATTGGAGTCAAAATGCCTGATCTAATACATAGGATGAAGAAAAAATTTATTGAGGGACAGAGTTCCAGAGTTCACTTGTGGAGTAGAAGAAACACTTTGAAAATTTGCCAATTCTTGGGTAGGAGAGCTGGACAGAATAGGAGTGGGACTGTGTTGAAAGACGGGTGCCTCGCACTCGCCGCAAGCTAGGGGGTATACACTGAGAGAGCTCTGAAGAACACTGCCCTAAAATGTAAAACAAAATGTTAGATATTACAAATAGGCTCTATAATCCATAACTATATGTCATTATTATCATGGACTATCCATGTTCCTAAAGTTTCCTTCTCTTCTTATTATCAAAACACATTCAGAATGGCGTGTCTTTGCTTGGCTACCAGTATATGGACGATTAGTTGTCCCTGTACAGTACAAGTATATTTATAAATCATTGAATATACATATAACATTCCATTACCTATATATATATATATCCCACCCACACTGGTATAGCGCCATATGTGTGACCATCAAAATATGTGACTAAATTATGGGTAATGAGAAAGTGCGTGAAGTTGAGTTAATTTAGTTAAAACTGTGAGGCACTGTTTGAAGGTCACAAATATGGCAAGACTCATAGATTTGGCTCAACACCGGCACCCCATCACCAGCCAGCCCTACACTCAGACAGTCACTGTATATTTGGTCGTAGGGAGACTAATGAATATTCAATAATGTGTTTTTAATGGCAAGAGGAGGAGGGCTGGACAGTTAATGGAAGCAGGGTGGGGCCTTAATGACGGTACTTACATTGTGGACACTAATAAACTGGTCAGAAAAATACAGAATGGATTCAACAAAGAACAATTTTATGAACTACTGTATATATTGGATACAATAATGACATATCTTAACTAAAATTGTTGGACTGGAATCGATTATCATAGCACACGTTAATAAAACTCTCATCTACCTTAATTCATAGCTGGATTAGCTTATGAAATTAATCCTGCAAATACTGTACATGTGCTACTTATCCTATACTCTACAAAATAATGAGAACCCATGTTAAGATTTTTGTGTTGCTTTTAACATTCCTGTGTAACACCATTGTCTATAGAAGCTCTAATTACTATATTTGTTGATCCCACCCGCGTTACTACAATAAACCCTATAATGAACACAAACAGTATGTGTAAGTATTAGGACACATCAGAGACAAACAGACCAATAATTATATAATGAAAGTAACTCTTAAACAGATATGCATACAAATTCCGGAGATGTTGCAGTTTATATTGCATATTTACTTTAGGTATCAAAGCTTCGCATTTTGTTTTAACTTTTAGAAACAAGCTTGCACAAGGACATGTGCAACTTAAAACATACGTTTTGGAATGTAAGTGACATGGTATTTATAAGTTACACATAATTACAACCTGATCATAATAACAGATATAGTCTCTACATTTCCCAACACAATATACAATGTTTGGTGTGTAAATGATTCGTCATGACAGTAACAAATATTAATAGACAAACTTTGAGAAAGTTGTCAACAAACTGTTGGTACCGGTGGCTGTATGATTTATGTGGACGCTTTTAGTGAAGGTCGTTAGATTTAACTGAACGTTTGGTGCTGCTCAGCCGAAAGGGAAGAGAAACAATAGAATCAGAAACAGTGGTAAATATTAACAGTACACAAATTTAATCTTTACTTGTAAACAGGTTAGTGATTAATTCCGCCTAAAACGAGTTTTGTGGATATTATGTGATGATGGTACATGTGTCTGTAACATGCCTGTCTGTTTGCAAGCAGCATTTCTCAATAGCATATGGATGAATTATGATGAACTTTGGTCATTGTTATTATTGGTACCCGAAACAAATATATGGTTAACTCCAGGCCAATAGCTGACTGCCACTCTCCCGTCTCTCCTACACCTCACCACCACCCAAATAAACAGCCAAAAGTAGCCGTGAACACTTGTTGTTCAATTTACACGATGCTCGCTGTGACACATGCAGATATTTACTTCACGACATTTGGTCACGAGAACTTACAATAATATTTCTCTCAAGAACTGCACACCAGGCTGAGGCATGTGCATTACTGAGTGTTGCTGTTATATAATATTATAACTGTGTTGTTGTTGATTATAATGGTGATGGTGATGTTAATAACGATTGTGATGTTGGTAGGTAGAATGTATAAGCTGTGGTGGAAAATGGCTCTAAAAAAAAAATACGATACATCTTACCGAGAAAAAAACTAAAAACATATAGTCTAAATGCTAAAGAGAAATATGTTTATAATGAGAATAAACGATTGATAATTATACAAAATACATGAAAAGGTAGAACCACAGAAGAAGTTCAGATATTTAGGCAAAAGAAGCAACTGTAGAAAACCAAAGACACGGAAGCCAAAGGAGAGAGTGAGGGAGAGAGGAAGGGTCTTATCATTAGACCAAATTCAGTTGGGAAGAATATTGGATTGTGTGGCAGAGAGTTAAGATAACCCCTTCATCCAGATGGTGGCAAGTCAAAACGGACACACTCCAAAACAGCCACGACCAGAATGGCCACATTTACCTAACTTTACCTTATTATATTTAGCTTAGCTAAAGTAAATCTAGTTTAACCAGACTTCACCAAAGTTAACCTAAACTAATATAAGCTAACATAACTTCCCCAGGCCTAGCATAATGCAACCTAACATAACTTATACTGTTCATGATTGAGGCTGTTTTGGTTGTCACAGTTGTTGCCATTATGGAGTGTGTCCTGTTTGGTTGTGGCTGTTTAGGTTGGGACCGTTAAGGAGTGTGGCCTGTTTGGTTGCCTCTCAATCAAATGGCGTCACACTATAGGTACCAGTTTAGACAATCAAAAATATTATATTTTATTCGAAAACGACAAATTATAGTGAAATTTTAATGGCGATACTTTCTAACGTTCTTGTATATGGAGGCCCTTCATAAGCTGCATACGATAGAATATAAATTAATAGCGTTAACCGGAGAGAAGGTGGCTGGAAAAGAGAACGGAAGAAAATCATTTGTCGGAGTAGCGAACTGTGGTGGAGAATTGCGAGAGAAATGTGTGCCAAATGGAGCTTACGGAAGATGTGGGTGGTCTAATGTGTGTGTGTGTGAGAGAGAGAGAGAGAGAGAGAGAGAGAGATATTCTGACCAATGAAATGTTTTACTTTGTAGCTAGATCATACAATATTTCGAGTGCTCTAACAGGTTATACTAACTCCGATATCAGATTTTTCTTGAAAGGCAGATTCTCATTGCATTTTATTTTGTTAAAGTTGGTGTGCTATAGTGATTAGAAGAATATATTTCCAAAGAAAGGTACTGAGAAAAGAAGGCACCGAAAACTACTTATATAATAGCCAACCTACATGTCTACCTACTAATATAATAGCCAACCTACATGTCTACCTACTAATATAATATCCAACCTACATGTCTACCTACTAATATAATATCCAACCTACATGTCTACCTACTAATATAATATCCAACCTACATGTCTACCTACTAATATAATATCCAACCTACATGTCTACCTACTAATATAATATCCAACCTACATGTCTACCTACTAATATAATATCCAACCTACATGTCTACCTACTAATATAATAGCCAACCTACATGTCTACCTACTAATATAATAGCCAACCTAAATGTCTACCTACTAATATAATATCCAACCTACATGTCTACCTACTTATATAATAGACAACCTACATGTCTACCTACTAATATAATATCCAACCTACATGTCTACCTACTTATATAAAAGACAACCTACATGTCTACCTACTAATATAATATCCAACCTACATGTCAACCTACTAATATAATATCCAACCTACATGTCTACCTACTTATATCAAAGCCAACCTACATGTCTACCTACTTATATAAAAGCCAACCTACATGTCTACCTACTAATATAATATCCAACCTACATGTCTACCAACTTATATAAAAGCCAACCTACATGTCTACCTACTAATATAATAGCCAACCTACATGTCTACCAACTTATATAAAAGCCAACCTACATGTCTACGTACTTATATAAAAGACAACCTACATGTCTACCTACTAATATAATATCCAACCTACATGTCTACCTACTAATATAATATCCAACCTACATGTCTACCTACTAATATAATATCCAACCTACATGTCTACCTACTTATATAAAAGACAACCTACATGTCTACCTACTAATATAATATCCAACCTACATGTCCACCTACTTATATAAAAGCCAACCTACATGTCTACCTACTTATATAAAAGACAACCTACATGTCTACCTACTAATATAATATCCAACCTACATGTCTACCTACTTATTTAATATCCAACTTACATGTCTACCTACTTATATAAAAGCCAACCTACAAGTCTACCTACTTATATAATATCCAACCTACATGTCTACCTACTTATATAATAGCCAACCTACATGTCTACCTACTAATATAATAGCCAACCTACATGTCTACCTACTAATATAATAGCCAACCTACATGTCTACCTACTAATATAATATCCAACCTACATGTCTACCTACTTATATAATAGCCAACCTACATGTCTACCTACTTATATAATAGCCAACCTACATGTCTACCTACTTATATAATAGCCAACCTACATGTCTACCTACTTATATAAAAGCCAACCTACATGTCTACCTACTAATATAATAGCCAACCTACATGTCTACCTATTTATATAATAGCCAACCTACATGTCTACCTACTTATATAATAGCCAACCTACATGTCTACCTACTAATATAATAGCCAACCTACATGTCTACCTACTAATATAATAGCCAACCTACAAGTCTACCTAATAATATAATAGCCAACCTACATGTCTACCTACTTATATAATAGCCAACCTACATGTCTACCTACTAATATAATAGCCAACCTACATGTCTACCTACTAATATAATAGCCAACCTACATATCTACCTACTAATATAATAGCCAACCTACATGTCTACCTACTAATATAATAGCCAACCTACATGTCTACCTACTAATATAATAGCCAACCTACATGTCTACCTACTAATATAATAGCCAACCTACATGTCTACCTACTAATATAATAGCCAACCTACATGTTTACCTACTAATATAATAGCCAACCTACATGTCTACCTACTAATATAATAGCCAACCTACATGTCTACCTACTAATATAATAGCCAACCTACATGTCTACCTACTAATATAATAGCCAACCTACATGTATACCTACTAATATAATAGCCAACCTACATGTCTACCTACTAATATAATAGCCAACCTACATGTCTACCTACTAATATAATAGCCAACCTACATGTCTACCTACTAATATAATAGCCAACCTACATGTCTACCTACTATTATAATAGCCAACCTACATGTCTACCTACTAATATAATAGCCAACCTACATGTCTACTTACTAATATAATAGCCAACCTACATGTCTACCTACTAATATTATAGCCAACCTACATGTCTACCTACTTATATAATAGCCAACCTACATGTCTACCTACTAATATAATAGCCAACCTACATGTCTACCTACTTATATAATAGCCAACCTACATGTCTACCTACTTCTATAATAGCCAACCTACATGTCTACCTACTTATATAATAGCCAACCTACATGTCTACCTACTAATATAATAGCCAATCTACATGTCTACCTACTCATATAATAGCCAACCTACATCTCTACCTACTCATATAATAGCCAACCTACATCTCTACCTACTCATATAATAGCCAACCTACATGTCTACCTACTTATATAATAGCCAACCTACATGTCTACCTACTTATATAATAGCCAAACTACATGTCTACCTACTTGTATAATATCCAACCTACATGTCTACCTACTTATATAATAGCCAACCTACATGTCTACCTACTCATATAATAGCCAACCAACATGTCTACCTACTTATATAATAGCCAACCTACATGTCAACCTACTAATATAATAGCCAACCTACATGTCTACCTACTCATATAATAGCCAACCTACATGTCTACCTACTTATATAAAAGCCAACCTACATGTCTACCTACTTATATAATAGCCAACCTACATGTCTACCTACTTATATAATAGCCAACCTACATGTCAACCTACTAATATAATAGCCAACCTACATGTCTACCTACTAATATAATAGCCAACCTACATGTCTACCTACTTATTTAATATCCAACCTACATGTCTACCTACTTATATAATAGCCAACCTACATGTCAACCTACTTATATAATATCCAACCTACATGTCTACCTACTTATATAATAGCCAACCTACATGTCTACCTATTATAAAAGCCAACCTACATGTCTACCTACTTATTTAATATCCAACCTACATGTCTACCTACTTATATAATAGCCAACCTACATGTCTACCTACTTATATAATAGCCAACCTACATGAGTACCTACTTATATAATAGCCAACCTACATGTCTACCTACTTATATAATAGCCAACCTACATGTCTATATACTTATATAATAGCCAATCTACATGTCTACCTACTTATATAATAGCCAACCTACATGTCTACCTACTTGTATAATAGCCAACCTACATGTCAACCTACTAATATAATAGCCAACCTACATGTCTACCTACTTATTAATATCCAACCTACATGTCTACCTATTTATATAATAGCCAACCTACATGTCAACCTACTAATATAATAGCCAACCTACATGTCTACCTACTTGAATAATAGCCAACCTACATGTCTACCTACTTATATAATAGCCAACCTACATGTCTACCTACTTGTATAATAGCCAACCTACATGTCAACCTACTTATATAATAGCCAACCTACATGTCTACCTACTTGTATAATAGCCAACCTACATGTCTACCTACTTATATAATAGCCAACCTACATGTCAACCTACTAATATAATAGCCAACCTACATGTCAATCTACTTTTATAATAGACAACCTACATGTCTACCTACTTGTATAATAGCCAACCTACATGTCTACCTACTTATATAATAGCCAACCTACAAGTCTACCTACTTATATAATAGCCAACCTACATGTCAACCTACTAATATAATAGCCAACCTACATGTCAACCTACTTGTATAATAGCCAACCTACATGTCTACCTACTTATATAATAGCCAACCTACATGTCTACCTACTTGTATAATAACCAACCTACATATCAACCTACTTATATAATAGCCAACCTACATGTCAACCTACTTGTATAATAGCCAACCTACATGTCTACCTACTTATATAATAGCCAACCTACATGTCTACCTACTTGTATAATAACCAACCTACATGTCAACCTACTTATATAATAGCCAACCTACATCTCTACCTACTTGTATAATAGCCAACCTACATGTCAACCTACTTATATAATAGCCAACCTACATCTCTACCTACTTGTATAATAGCCAACCTACATGTCTACCTACTTATATAATAGCCAACCTACATGTCAACCTACTAATATAATAGCCAACCTACATGTCAACCTACTTGTATAATAGCCAACCTACATGTCTACCTACTTGTATAATAGCCAACCTACATGTCAACCTACAAATATAATAGCCAACCTACATGTCAACCTACTAATATAATAGCCAACCTACATGTCTACCTACTTATATAAAAGCCAACCTACATGTCAACCTACTAATATAATAGCCAACCTACATGTTTAACTACTTGTATAATAACCAACCTACATGTCTACCTACTAATATAATAGCCAACCTACATGTCTACCTACTAATATAATAGCCAACCTACATGTCTACCTACTTGTATAATAGCCAACCTACATGTCTACCTACTTATATAATAGCCAACCTACATGTCAACCTACTAATATAATAGCCAACCTACATGTCTACCTACTCATATAATAGCCAACCTACATGTCTACCTACTTATATAAAAGCCAACCTACATGTCTACCTACTAATATAATAGCCAACCTACATGTCTACCTACTCATATAATAGCCAACCTACATGTCTACCTACTTATATAAAAGCCAACTTACATGTCTACCTACTAATATAATAGCCAACCTACATGTCAACCTACTTATATAATAGCCAACCTACATGTCTACCTACTTATATAAGAGCCAACCTAAATGTCTACCTACTTATAAAATAGCCAACCTACATATCTACCTACTTATATAATAGCCAACCTACATGTCTACCTATTATAAAAGCCAACCTACATGTCTACCTACTTATTTAATATCCAACTTACATGTCTACCTACTAATATAATAGCCAACCTACATGTCTACCTACTTATGTAAAAGCCAACCTACATGTCTACCTACTTATATAATAGCCAACCTACATGTCTACCTACTTATATAATAGCCAACCTACATGTCAACCTACTAATATAATAGCCAACCTACATGTCTACCTACTATTATAATAGCCAACCTACATGTCTACCTACTAATATAATAGCCAACCTACATGTCTACCTACTTATTTAATATCCAACCTACATGTCTACCTACTTATATAATAGCCAACCTACATGTCAACCTACTTATATAATAGCCAACCTACATGTCTACCTACTTATATAAGAGCCAACCTAAATGTCTACCTACTTATATAATATCCAACCTACATGTCTACCTACTTATATAATAGCCAACCTACATGTCTACCTACTAATATAAAAGCCAACCTACATGTCTACCTACTTAATTAATATCCAACCTACATGTCTACCTACTTATATAATAGCCAACCTACATGTCTACCTACTTATATAATAGCCAACCTACATGAGTACCTACTTATATAATAGCCAACCTACATGTCTACCTACTTATATAATAGCCAACCTACATGTCTATCTACTTATATAATAGCCAACCTACATGTCTACCTACTTATATAATAGCCAACCTACATGTCTACCTACTTGTATAATAGCCAACCTACATGTCAACCTACTAATATAATAGCCAACATACATGTCTACCTACTTATTTAATATCCAACCTACATGTCTACCTACTTATATAATAGCCAACCTACATGTCAACCTACTAATATAATAGCCAACCTACATGTCTACCTACTTGTATAATAGCCAACCTACATGTCGACCTACTTGTAAAATAGCCAACCTACATGTCTACCTACTTATATAATAGCCAACCTACATGTCTACCTACTTGTATAATAGCCAACCTACATGTCAACCTACTTATATAATAGCCAACCTACATGTCTACCTACTTGTATAATAGCCAACCTACATGTCTACCTACTTATATAATAGCCAACCTACATGTCAACCTACTAATATAATAGCCAACCTACATGTCAACCTACTTGTATAATAGCCAACCTACATGTCTACCTACTTGTATAATAGCCAACCTACATGCTACCTACTTATATAATAGCCAACCTACATGTCTACCTACTTATATAATAGCCAACCTACATGTCAACCTACTAATATAATAGCCAACCTATATGTCAACCTACTTGTATAATTGCCAACCTACATGTCTACCTACTTATATAATAGCCAACCTACATGTCTACCTACTTGTATAATAGCCAACCTACATGTCAACCTACTTATATAATAGCCAACCTACATCTCTACCTACTTGTATAATAGCCAACCTACATGTCTACCTACTTATATAATAGCCAACCTACATGTCAACCTACTAATATAATAGCCAACCTACATGTCTACCTACTTGTATAATAGCCAACCTACATGTCAACCTACTAATATAATAGCCAACCTACATGTCAACCTACTTGTATAATAGCCAACCTACATGTCTACCTACTTATATAATAGCCAACCTACATGTCTACCTACTAATATAATAGCCAACCTACATGTCTACCTACTTATATAATAGCCAACCTACATGTCAACCTACTAATATAATAGCCAACCTACATGTCTACCTACTTATATAAAAGCCAACCTACATGTCAACCTACTAATATAATAGCCAACCTACATGTCTACCTACTTGTATAATAGCCAACGTACATGTCTACCTACTTGTATAATAGCCAACCTACATGTCTACCTACTAATATAATAGCCAACCTACATGTCTACCTACTAATATAATAGCCAACCTACATGTCTACCTACTAATATAATAGCCAACCTACATGTCTACCTACTTGTATAATAGCCAACCTACATGTCTACCTACTAATATAATAGCCAACATACATGTCTACCTACTTGTATAATAGCCAACCTACATGTCTACCTACTAATATAATAGCCAACCTACATGTCTACCTACTAATATAATAGCCAACCTACATGTCTACCTACTAATATAATAGCCAACCTACATGTCTACCTACTAATATAATAGCCAACCTACATGTCTACCTACTAATATAATAGCCAACCTACATGTCTACCTACTAATATAATAGCCAACCTACATGTCTACCTACTAATATAATAACCAACCTACATGTCTACCTACTAATATAATAGCCAACCTACATGTCTACCTACTTATATAATAGCCAACCTACATGTCTACCTACTTATATAATAGCCAACCTACATGTCTACCTACTTATATAATAGCCAACCTACATGTCTACCTACTAATATAATAGCCAACCTACATGTCTACCTACTTGTATAATGGCCAACCTACATGTCTACCTACTAATATAATAGCCAACCTACATGTCTACCTACTAATATAATAGCCAACCTACATGTCTACCTACTGATATAATAGCCAACCTACATGTCTACCTACTAATAAAATAGCCAACCTACATGTCTACCTACTTGTATAATAGCCAACCTACATGTCTACCTACTAATATAATAGCCAACCTACATGTCTACCTACTAATATAATAGCCAACCTACATGTCTACCTACTTATATAATAGCCAACCTACATGTCTACCTACTAATATAATAGCCAACCTACATGTCTACCTACTAATATAATAGCCAACCTACATGTCTACCTACTAATATAATAGCCAACCTACATGTCTACCTACTAATATAATAGCCAACCTACATGTCTACCTACTAATATAATAGCCAACCTACATGTCTACCTACTTGTATAATAGCCAACCTACATGTCTACCTACTTATATAATAGCCAACCTACATGTCTACCTACTAATATAATAACCTACATGTCTACCTACTAATATAATAGCCAACCTACATGTCTACCTACTAATATAATAGCCAACCTACATGTCTACCTACTAATATAATAGCCAACCTACATGTCTACCTACTTGTATAATAGCCAACCTACATGTATACCTACTAATATAATAGCCAACCTACATGTCTACCTACTAATATAATAGCCAACCTACATGTCTACCTACTAATATAATAACCAACCTACATGTCTACCTACTTGTATAATAGCCAACCTACATGTCTACCTACTAATATAATAGCCAACCTACATGTCTACCTACTAATATAATAGCCAACCTACATGTCTACCTACTAATATAATAGCCAACCTACATGTCTACCTACTAATATAATAGCCAACTGTTACGACCGGCACTACGAAATAAACAAGGGCACTTAATAATGGACTAGATGATAGGCTATATCTGCAACAACGGCCATTTATTATATCTATTACAACGGTACGTACGCTAATTCCAAACCCTGGAACTATTACGCCGGTGAACAAAACCCTTAAAACACTTAGAGTTCATCTACTGGATAACGGGGTATCAATTAACTGGGTTTTAGTGCACTTCTACAAAGGCTTTCCGATGACGGCAAAACCAACTCACAACAGGAGTACTTACGTTACGAAAATGCTCTTAAGTAATAACAATGCTTGAATAAACTATATAAGATTTAATAAAGGAATAATTGCTTACGTTAACTTTAGTGTGAGTCTGTACTCAACACTAAACTCTTCAATGCTCTATGAAAACACTGGAAGTCTAGTCCTACAGCAATCAGATAAGGAATCTTCTGAAAAGGTCTGATGCTCTAAGATGCTCGTTAATATAGAACAGAAATAATGCAGGGGCAGGACACCAAAGCGTGTATCTTAAATACACCAATAAGTAGGATACATATATATATATAACAAGGAAATGCAACAACTCTGTGACAGCACTAATAATAACCACTCAGAAACAGTACTTCCTTAGCCAACGTAACAGCCAAACTGGGTTGTGCACTATGCATCAACCTAGGCTAAAATAAGGCGTGAATAATTCCTAAAGCATACACAATGAAAGTTAATATACACAATGCTGTCTTTCTCACTAATAAAGTCTAGCAGTGGCATGAAAGGTATCAGGAAACTAGGCAGAGCGCAAGCATGCTCGTAGCCTACTGTCTCCCCTTGAACAGAATTCCCTTATGTTATGTTAAGTGACTTGGAGGCTCTCTTGGTAAGTCCAGATCTCTAGTATCTGGTCTTGCCCTGGCGCTCCACAAAGGTCAACACAATAAGGTAGCAAGCTTACAGGTAAGTATAGGCAAAAGCCCTTCACCTGTATATTGCTACACTCGCAAAGGAAAATATGCACAAGGGTTACAGGCTAGCTAGCTTCGTCAATGTTGTACAGGCTCTGACTTGCCACATACATAACTCAGACAATGACTAAAGATACCTTCCACTGTCTAGCATTAAATAATGGGAAAGAACAGCTCAATAATTAGAAGCACCCCAACACTAGGCTACCATATGAATATGACTCGAATAATCCCTAAAACTAGTGCAAACATATATGAAGAGCTGGTGCTGGTATTACGACTGGCCGACTATGGAAGTCGTATGCAGAACCAGAAGGGATAAATAATTGAATAAAGAGAGATGTATGAAAAGGAAGAAGTTCAGAGAGAGAGCAAGTAGTATAGGGGGTTATATGGGGGACAGATTGCAAAGGACATGTAGGACCAAGCACGCTGTGCCAAGCTCTGCAGGAGAAACGTGGCGAGAGCCCCAGCACCAACACTAGGACAGCGGCACCCAATCACAGACCACTAAGTCACGAAATGCAAGCGCCCTTAGGACGCGCCAGGCGCGCCAGCCAATCAAGGGCCTGGGAAAGCCCGCGCAGGCGAGGGAGGCAAACGTACATACACACGCACATACTACCACCACGCTGCCTACCTCACTCTTTCTCCTTAACTTCACACAATGCATCTTATATTCTATCAATAGTATAAAATACTTCCAAGTGTCACAGACAAGAATAAAGACCACCACTGATCTGTCTGTGACAACATGAACTCTATGAAAGGAAGAACATCGTTCTACGATTATTGTAGCCCATTTCACTGCCCTGGCGAGCGCTAGCTAGTTACGAGTGCATTCTGGCAAGCTGGCCAGCGTAACACGCCGCCCAAGAAGTGGGACGTTTCAGCCTCAGGTGAACTCCACATCTGACCAGACAGAATGCCCACCAACCCCGCATCACCCAGCTACTCTCCCAAGTTGTGAAAACAAGGCACGATCACAAACATAAAACACTGCATTATAAAACAAATCTGCACAACACTCCCAAAATAATAGCATCATAATAATTATATCACGCTCAACGAGCAAACTTCACCAAGCCTAGCCTACTAAGACAACAACTCAGAGTGTCTTAGATGCTTGCTGTGATATACTTCACTTATATACTATCAAAAAGAAAGAGTTTTTATGCGAGTTTTTTTATATATTTGTTAATAGTGTTTTTCGCGGCGTTGCACTACAGGGGCAAGCCTAATTTTCCTCCACTCTCAAACACACACTGACTGAACGGCGAGGGTTCTCCTGCAAACATACCCTCCCGTGACAAACAATCAGCCAAAACATTATCAGTGACCTTAACATGCCACACATCCAACTTGTGTTCCGGCAGCAAAACAACACCTGACACTGATAAACTGCCCAGTTCATCACAAGACTGGCACTTCTCTTCGCTCTCTCCGGCAACGGGGCCTGCCAATAACCTTTCACTAGTTCTACCTTTGTGAGGAACGAGGCAGCCCCGCATCCGATGCGGTCTATGGTGTCGTCAACTCTGGATAAGGTATAGGCGTCTGTCAGGGATGATGCACCAACAATCTTGCAATCAACATACACACAGATCTTGCCACTTAACTCAGGTTGCAAAGTTACTGGCAACGACCACTCACGATATCCCTTATCCCTCAGACCCTTTTCCAACATGTAGTCCAGCTCTGCTTTCACAACAGGCTGTCAATAGGATTTATACGGTAGGGAGCCAACTTGAGCCTTGCACTGTCTTCAGCCTCCATGTCGGATTCTACCCCGTACATCAGGCCTGGAGATTCAACAAACATGCGGACGTAAAGCCACAGCCTAGTAAACAACTTCTCTTGGTGCTGAGGAACAAGAGGTTTCAACTTATCTCGAAGAACAACATGCCTAGTGCCCTCCCACAACCCAGCCGAGACCGCAACTTCTAAACTATAGTCTCCCTCCTTCTCCACCTTCGTCCCTAGAACAGCCAGGTCATGAGAGGGACAATCAGTACCACCTGTGCAGTCACTCCCATAGTTCATAATTGCTAAGGCTTCCCCGCCGATACCGTACATGCGCTCCCCCGCATTCCTTGCGACTACATCTGCCTGCGCAGCATCACCGCCTTCAGCGACATGGCCAGATACAGTCGGTCTATGGTAGGGCTGTTGCATATTACTAGAGCAGCATTGGGAGGCTATGTGACGACTGGGCGCATCCACTCCACAGCCAACCTCACCAATCTGCTCAATGTCCTGATTCTGACCACCACCCTTAGTAGCCATGGGTCGACCCTGACCTGACAACCATGCCAAAGCCTCGTCGCCCACCTTGAACCACCGAAACAACGAGGCCAACGGTCTACTCACACTCAAGTGACCTGTCAGCGGAACATCGTGCACCGCATGAGTTGTGAGGCCTGGGTGCTCGGCACCAACAGTTGGGTATGAACCGAGCAGGTGTTGGAGCGCTGCACACTGCTGCTCTGGCAGGTGCTCTAGCGCTTCCACAGCCGCCTGACTCGTGTCCCCCGCCCACTGCTCCGCCGAGACATGACAATCCCAACTCTCCTCCACCTGTGCCCCACTGCCCCCCTCTCCTTCTCCACCTTGGCCGCTGCAGACCAACATAGGGACAGTAGGCTGCTCAGGTGGTTGCCTCACAAACTCCTTTAACAGGTTCACATGACATGCTTCCCCGTCCTCGAGTTCAATAGCCCCGTTCCCACAACTCTCAAGACTAAGATCTTCTTGTTGTCCCTGGGAACTACTCTGTCGCGGAGTGCCATCACGCCCTACCATGCCACTAGGGGGGACAGGTTCTGGGGCCACTCCAGAGCTCATCTTTGGGTCAAGTACCGAGTCACCAATGAGTATCGCTGGGTCCAAACTCTCAACCCGACCACCAGCCTCGACTTTCTCCTTCCTACCCTTCCTCCGCTGATCTGGAACTTGGGTACTAGACTGTGACACCTGAGCGGACTGCGATCTCTCGAGCCCCTCTTGCTCCTCCATACTCGTGTCGGCCGCCCTCTCGGCAACGACTAAGGGTGGAACCTCGGAAGTGAGCACCGCAAAGTCGTTACCGAGAAGGAGGTCGACCCCCTCAACTGGCAACTTCTCCACCACACCCACATCCAACTCCCGTGTCACACCGTCCACCTCAAGCTCCATTCTAACCAGAGGGTAAGACCATGTAGCATTGATGCCTTGAACCACCACAACCCGAGCCTCGTTAATTGGCTTGCCAGTGAAATTCTTAACAAGTGTCTGGGAAGCGCCCGTATCACGCAGCAACACAAGCCTATGCTTCACACCAGCCCACATCACAGTGCCATGCCCCCTATGACCACAAAAAGCATCACGGACGGGTGATGAGCCCTCCTGCTGCTTCTGCACCGGCGATGACTTCGCAACCGACTGTTTACCTCGGGCAAACGCGGAAGACCTCAAAGACACGCCAATGTTGCTCACTAGTGACACCACTGCTGTAGGCGTTGCGCTCGGACATGAGCGCGCAATATGCCCCTTCTCATGACACTTGAAACACTCCACTTCGCTCTTGGACTTCCTCTGAGGTGAGGAAGGGCCCTGGCCTTTCTTAAACGGGAAGGATTTCGACTTGGGTTCATAACTGGCAACAGTACTCTTGAATGGATAATTATTTGTGTCATTAATTCGGGGGGGTGGAGTGGTACGCCCCTGGTTACCTGCCTCAGCTCTCTGTGCAGACCCGCACCCACGAATCAATGACACCCTAAGGTCAGCCAGCTCAGCCGCCTTCTGCAGAGATTTTGGTTGCTTTTCTTTAAGGTTAAGAGTCAAGTCACTGCCAGTACATTTAAAAAATTGTTCCAGCAACACTAGTTGTTTTACTAAATCAAAAGTAGTTGCCTTCTCCGACCTTAACCAATTTTCAAATGCATCTGACAGCTCTCTAGCGTGTTCCTGGAAAGTACTCTCCTTTCTTTTTGGAACCGCCCTAAACTTCAGCCTATAGGTCTCTGGCTGTAGCTCATACGCCCTCAGGCCAGCCTCTTTCAACATATCGTAATTCACACAGGAATCTAGGGGCAAAGCATCGTACGCCTTGAGTGCTTTCCCCGTCAATCATGAAGAAACAAGGGCTGCCCACTTCTCCTCGGGCCATTGGTGCTCCTGGCACTTTTTCTCGAACCGGAGAAAAAATTCTGTAACTCCTAACTCATCAAACACTGGAACCAACATAAGTAGATGCGATAGGGACTGGTCATGGGCTCGACCCCCCTGGACGACCCGGTTCCTTGTCACCTCTACACGAGTTTTCTCTAGATCAACATCGGCACAATACCTTTCAGACTCATACTTGGGCTCAGCTTCATGCTTTCGCTGCTCGAGCTCAGCCTCATGCTTCCGCTGCTCGAGCTCAGCCCTTCGCTGCTCAAGCTCAGCCTCATGCTTCCGCTGCTCGAGCTCAGACTGCTGCTTAAGTTTGGCGAGCTCGAGCTAAAACAACATCTCGGCAGACAAACCCTGAAGAGGGGGTGCTACTATTGGGGACCCACCCCGTGAATCACCTAGAGGCATACCCAACCGCCAGCGAGCATCGGCCTGCGGGAACGTACCCGGCTCCGGAGCCTGAGGGGGCGCCATGGTAGGAGTCGAGTGGAATGGGGGCTGGGCCGAAGGTGCCCCAGCTCCCGCTCCACCCGAACCCCCATGCACCCAACCCAGCACACAGGCAACCAGCTCACTTCTCAACAAACCGCTAGTACCGGGAAACCCTAAGACCGTGGCTACACACTGCAGTCCGTACCGGTCTAGCCCCGACACACGATCCGCTGACACAGGCTCCTCCAATAATATCCGAGCATCCTCCTCATTGTTCACCACCCGAACGCCGCTTAACAACTCCACCTTCTCCACCTCCTCGCCTGCCTCTCGCACTGTGCCCTCACTATGCTCAGACCCGTCCAGTGACATGATGGAGTCAACAAAAAAATGTCTCAGTCAAGACAAAAGTAGCCAAACTCTTGCGTAGCTTTATTCACCAAAAAATATTTGAAGATGTTCTTGAGTGCAATACTAGGTCACCAATAACTCCAACAAGTTCTATGTATCCTCAAAACAATGTCTACTGCCAACAATGCGAGAAATAAATTCAACCCCAAATGGCAATAAGATTTCTCCAAAAAAAAAAAATGCAATATTCAGTTCACTATATTCTGGTCTAAGGTCGCCATTTGTTACGACCGGCACTACGAAATAAACAAGGGCACTTAATAATGGACTAGATGATAGGCTATATCTGCAACAACGGCCATTTGTTATGTCTATTACAACGGTACGCTAATTCCAAACCCTCGAACTATTACGCTGGTGAACAAAACACTTAAAACCCTCCAGAGTTAATCTACTGGATAACGGGGTATCAATTAACTGGGTTTTAGTGCACTTCTACAAAGGCTTTCCGATGACGGCAAAGCCAACTCACAACAGGAGTACTTACGTTACGAAAATGCTCTTAAGTAATAACAATGCTTGAATAAACTATATAAGATTTATTAAAGGAATAATTGCTTACGTTAACTTTAGTGTGAGTCAGTACTCAACACTAAACTCTTCAATGCTCTATGAAAACACTGGAAGTCTAGTCTTACAGCAATCAGATAAGGAATCTTCTGAAAAGGTCTGATGCTCCAAGATGCTTGTTAATATAGAACAGAAATAATGCAGGGCAGGATACCAAAGCGTGTATCTTAAATACACCAATAAGTAGGATACATATATATAACAAGGGAGTGCAACAAATCTGTGACAGCACTAATAATAACCACTCAGAAACAGTACTTCCTTAGCCAACGTAACAGCCAAACTAGGTTGTGCATTATGCATCAACTTAGGCTAAAATAAGGCGTGAATAATTCCTAAAGCATACACAATGAAAGTTAATATACACAATGCTGTCTTTCTCACTAATAAAGTCTAGCAGTGGCATAAAAGGTATCAGGAAACTAGGCAGAGCGCAAGCATGCTCGTAGCCTACTGTCTCCCCTTGAACAAATTTCCCTTATGTTATGTTAAGTGACTTGAAGGCTCTCTTGGTAAGTCCAGATTTCTAGTATCTGGTCTTGCCCTGGCGCTCCACAAAGGTCTACAAAATGAGGTAGCAAGCATACAGGTAAGAATAGGCAAAAGCCCTTCACCTGTATACTGGTACACTCGCAAAGGAAAATATGCACAAGGGTTACAGGCTAGCTAGCTTCGTCGATGTTGTACAGGCTCTGACTTGCCACATACATAACTCAGACAACGACCAAAGATACCTTCCACTGTCTAGCATTAAATAATAAGAGAGAACAGCCCAATAATTAAAAGCATCCCAACACTAGGCTACCATTATGACTATGACTCTAATAATCCCTAAAACTAGTGCAAACATATATGGAGAGCTGGTGCTGGTAATATGACTGGCCGACTATGGAAGTCGTATGCAGAACCAGAAGGGATAAGTAATTGAATAAAGAGAGAAGTATGAAAAGGAAGAAGTTCAGAGAGAGAGAAAGTAGTATAGGAGGTTATATGGGGGACAGATTGCAAAGGACATGTAGGACCAAGCACGCTGTGCCAAGCTCTGCAGGAGAAACGCGGCGAGAGCCCCCAGCACCAACACTAGGACAGCGGCACCCAATCACAGACCACTACGTCACGAAATGCAGGTGCCCTTAGGACGCGCCAGCGCCAGCCAATCAAGGGCCTGGGAAAGCCCGCGCGAGCGAGGGAGGCAAACGTACATACACACGCACATACTACCACCACGCTGCCTACCTCGCTCTTTCTCCTTAACTTCACACAATGCATCTTATATTCTATCAATAGTATAAAATACTTCCAAGTGTCACAGACAAGAATAAAGACCACCACTGATCTCTCTGTGACAACATGAACTCTATGAAAGAAAGAACATCGTTCTACGATTATTGTAGCCCATATCACTGCCCTGGCGAGCGCTAGCGAGTTACGAGTGCATTCTGGCAAGCTGGCCAGCGTAACACAACCTACATGTCTACCTACTTGTATAATAGCCAACCTACATGTCTACCTACTTACATAAGAGCCAACGTACATGTCAACCTACTAATATAATAGCCAACCTACATGTATACCTACTTGTATAATAGCCAACCTACATGTTTACCTACTGTTACGACTGGGGTTCAAATATATCAGGGCTCTTATTCATTGGACTAGTAATGGCATAAATGTTACAACGGAAAGCGCTAGCTCCAACCTCTGAAGTATATTCCCAGTGAACAAAGAACACAAATACTCTACAGAGTTCTATATGCAATAATAGGCTATCAAACTCTCAATAAATGTGCGTCTACTCTAGGCTTAATGTTATGTGAAAACAGCCTATTACTACCTATAACCGAAGGTGCTTGGTTATGGTATGCAAAGTAAGGTGGTAAGAGAAGTTACAGCTTACGTTACTTTAATCAATAAATGTCAGGCACTCCTGCATGAAAGAAAGTGCACTAAAGTCCTTCAACACTAACAAGGAATCTTCTTTAAATGTTAGATGCTATAAAGATGCTCGTATCGGAAATGGAACCCAAAAAGGCAGGCAGCGGAACAATGCTCGTGCAGGCTATGCACACAAAAAGGCAGAATATATAATGCCGTCGGAGCCAAGAATATCCTAAACACTACAACACTAATAATTATCACCACGACAATGCAGTATTCCTATCAACAAAAAGAGCCTAAGTCGTTTGTGTCTCAATACATCAAACTAGGCTGCGAAATGCTTGTGTAATCATAAATGGGTATGCATAAAAAGAGTAATTAGGTTAATATACTTAATGTCTACTGTGACTGATAAAGTCTAGCTAGAGTCAATGATACGAGATACTGGTGCGCATGGCATGCTGCATAGCCTAGTGCAAATCTCAAGTCCGTGCGTCAAATATTACGTTATAATGAAGGGTAGCTCTCTTGAGAAACCTTAATACCGAAGTATTAAGCGTTCTCCTGGCGTACCTCAAAGACAAACAATCGAGACTAGAACAGTGCAGAATGGTATAGGCAAAAAACCCTCATTCGTGCATGCTCTACTCTCAATGGCACACAGACTAGAATTTACTCAATCAACTCCAGTTCTCAGGTATGTCGTACCGCTTTTAACTGAAGCCAGCACTCATAGGAAACAATACCTATAATATCAGACTCCTAGTCTAGCATTATCTAATCCAGCAGAACACTAATAACTAAAGGAAGCAGTACTAAACAATATAAATGCCAACCAATGCTTCGTGATCCACTTATCTTAACAACTTACATACATAGGCTATATCAGATCTTAACACACAATACAACTGGCCAGCATGAAGCTGATTTTGCAGAGTTAACCAGAGGGGGTATAATATTAATAAAAGGTGGTGAAGGATATGGAAAATGAGAGAGATAGGCAGAGGAAAAGATTCTCAGGTACGGAGCGGGGACAGATAGCAAGGGAAAAAAGATGGGTGTGTTCTAGAAACCAGATCTGAGGGAGAGAGTGGCGAGGAACTGTATATATACTCGCACTAGCTCGAGCCGCGTGGGAAAACAGCGGTTACAAGTCATCTAACCACTAGCAAAGCTTACAGCATGGTAAGGGCCTCTCTCCACCAACCCCCGCGAGGCAGCCAGCCGTGACGTCATCGAGCGGGACAAAAAACACTGCGCGCCCCCTCTCACTCTGTTCTACTCCCTCTCTCTCTCCCAGATCCCATCATTACTAGTTAATGATAGAACATATACTTTACAATTAAATATATAAAGCCTTGACATGGGCGAAAACAAAGAGCCTTTCTGGACTGCCCATGACACAAGCTTTCATATGAAAAAAAGCACACTCTAATACACAAACTGTAGCCCCATCCACTGCCCTGGCGATCCTAGCGAGTCACTGTAGGACAAGCCATGCGGTTCTAACGGAGTGGTTAACGTCACACCCCCCCCAAGATTTTTCCCAGAGGCCCCAAGGCTCACAAAAATCTGATGGTTAGAACCCATGCTATATCTCCACTTCCCATCACCCAGCGGCAGTAAAATATCTGGCACAGTTCTTCAACAATTTTGTTTTCAAAATTATTAACCCTCCCCAACACCATACGTTAAATTATATGTAGTTATGCTCCTCAAGAGCGAGCTTCTCTAGCCCAGCATTCTGAGAGGAGTGCAACTCAGAATTACTGCTATAACATACTAAAAAAATTCAACTATCAAAGAAAGAGTTTTTATTTGATTTTTATGTTTATAATTTGTTTATTTCGGCTGCACTATAGGGGCAAGCCTAGTTTTTTCTTCTATACCAAACGATCAACTCCTGCTTTACGACCCAATATGCTGGGCTACAACCGCGAGCCAACAAGCACCAAGCGCAAAATACTATTCAAACTAAAGCAGGAGGCTACCCGTGTGTCAATCTACCCAGGATCATATACCCTTGAACGACCATCTGCAACCACGTTGTCACAACCGGCAATATGGCGTATGTCCAGGTTATATACCAGTAACCTTAGTGACCACCTGGTCAGCCTCATATTCCGATTGTGAAACTGGTCCAAGAACTTGAGAGGGTGATGATCTGGGTAAACTACAACGACTGGACCATAGGCTGGAACATAGACCTCGAAATGCCCCAGCGCAAGCACAACCGCCAGCAGCTCCTCCTCGACAACAGAGCAGCTCCCCTGGGCCGAATTGTACTTCTCCGAGCAGAAACTAACAGGATGCTCCAGCCCATCATCGTCCTTTTCCACAAGGACGGCACCAGCCCCCTCACCACTAGCCTCCGTTGCTAGTTGGAAAGGTAGGCTAAAGTCAGGGGCCCTGAGGATCGGGTGAGTGCACAACAGGTGTTTTACTTCTCTAAACACCTTCTCACACTCAGGCGCCCATTTGAACTTCTTATCCTTCCAGTTATCCTCCACCTGAGCTTGACTGTCCCGTTCTCCTTCTCCACCTTGACTGCTAAACGTCATCACAGGCACAGTGAGAGGCTCATTGGGGTGCCTTCCATACTCTTTCATGGGATTAACATGACATAACTGATTGCGCTTCCGTCTGTCTGGAGTGGCTACCAAGTATTCCAGGTCTGATAGCTCCTCCACCACCCTATAAGGACCAGCGTACTTCGCGGATAAGGGGTGACCTACAAGGGGCAGTAGAATCAACACCTCCTGACCCACGTGAAACTCCCTGAGTTCAACCTTGAGGTCGTACCTGTCCTTTCTGAGGGCCTGAGAGCTAGTCAAATTACGGCCAGCCAACTCCAGACTGCGCAACATCCGTTCTCGACTGTTGAGGACACACTTGAGCAGAGAACAAGGTTTTTCTGCTCCCTCCCATACTTCTTCAACCATATGGAGAGGCCCTCTGACACGGTGTCCAAAGACGAGCTCATTAGGGCTGAATCCCAAACTCTCCCCAGGTACCTCCCACACAGCTAACAAAACACATGGCAGGCCAAGATCCCAATCCCTCCCACTCTCAAAGCAACAACAACGAAGCACAGATTTCAAGGCTGAGTGCCATCGCTCTAACACACCCTGGCTCTCCGGATGATATGCAGATGACACAACCCCAACAATCCCATGCTGCGGCATTGCTTGTACAAAGAGGCTAGAAGTGAAGTTGGGTCCCCGGACTGACTGAATCCCCTGCGGGTAACCATACCGGGAAAAATACACTAGCAAGCTTCGGACCACCGTTTTCGCCGACCCATTTCTCATAGGGTACGCGTCAGGGTACCTTGTTGCTACATCTCCCGACTGTGCATCACTGTCCTCCTTCAACTCTTTCGTCTTTTTAAGCCCATCCTCTGCCCCTTCAGGAACAGTTACTGGGTCTTCTCCAGACTCGAAATGTGGTCCTAATAATGAGTCCCCGAGAAGGTCCGTTGACACTAAACTCTCAACCGCATCAACTTCCAACCCCTTCTCGGTACCCTTCCTCCGCTGATCTAAAGATTGTTGACCAGAATGTGACTCCCTGGATGCAGAATCTCCGGTGACAACACACTCCATAGGCTGCCACGGACACTTCCCAACCCACTCCTGCTCCTCCCTACTCACGTCGGCCGGCTTCTCGACAACGACTAAGGGTGGAGCCTCAGAAGTAGGCCCCGCAAAGTCGTTGCCAAGAAGGAGGTCGACGCCCCCAACAGGTAACTTCTCCACAATTCCTACATCCAGGTCACGAGTTACACCATCAACTTCCACCTTCATTCTTACAAGCGGGTATGACCTTGTCGCATTAACTCCCTGAACCACAACCACCCGCGCCGTATTGACAGGTTTACCAGTGAAATTTCTCAACAGTGTTTGCGATGCCCCAGTGTCACGCACAATTCTCACCTCATGTCTTCTACCCCCCCACTCCACACAACCGAGTCCCCTGTGGTCACTAAAGGCATCACGGACAGGGAATAAGCCTTCCGGATCCTTCTGCACTGGCAGTGTATTTACCTCGGAAGAAATGCCTCTAACAAACTCCGATGTCCTCTTGAACACTCCAATGCCGTGAGCAAAAGACACGGCTGCCGGAGGAGGTCGACTAGGGCACTCATTTGCCTTATGACCCTCCTGGTGGCACCTAAAACACATAAATTTCGGTTTCGGCTTATACTGTGATGTAAAAGGCCCCTGACTTTTCACATACGGTGTGGTGGTAGGTTTGGCTTCAGTTTTAGTTTCATTGCTCTTTGGTTTAAATGTGTCATTGCTACGGGGAGGGGGAGGATAACAGTCCCTAGCACTTGCATCGTACTTCTGTGAGGACCCGCAACCCCGAATCAACGACAGCCGTAGATCAGCCATTTCTGCTGCTTCTACTAGAGTTCTTGGGTTTTTCTCCTTTAAGTTCAAAGTTAGATCACCGCCTGTGCTCTTAAAGAACTGCTCCAACATCATTAACTGCTTAACTCCATCAAACGTTGTTACCTTCTCAGATCGGAGCCAGTTCCCCATAGCATCGGACAAGTCCCGGGCGTGTTCCAAAAAGGTGCTATCTCTTCCCTTAGTTACACCCCGGAACTTCAAACGGTACGTTTCTGGTTGCAGTTCGTAAGCCCTCAGGACAGCCTCCTTGAGATCCTCGTACACAATACATAACTCCAAAGGTAATGCATCGTAGGCTTGAAGACCCTTGCCTATTAATCTAGAGGATACAAGTGCTGCCCATTTATTCTCTGGCCACTGGTGTTCCTGGCACTTCTTCTCAAAGCGTGTGAAAAATTCTGTTACACCACTCTCATCAAACACCGGAACCAGTTTCAATAAGTGCGAGAGAGACTGCTCATGAACACGGTTACCAGCCCCAAGTCGCTGTCCCGTTGTCTCTACTCGCGACTTCTCTACGTCCATGTCGGCACAGTACCTAGTCGACTCAGCTTGGATTTTTGCTAGCTCTATTTGCTGCTGACTGATAGTTTTTCTCTCTTCTATCTTGGCTCTCTCTTCTATCTTGGCTAAATCTATTTGCTGCTCACCTGCCCTGATAGCCTTTCTCTCTTCGATCCTAGCTAATTCGAGCTGAAGCAATAATTCTGGAGATAACCCTTGAGGAGGTGAAGGTGCTACAATGTTTGAAATTACCGGTGGTCCCCCCAGGGGCAACCCACCCTGCCAGTCACAACCCACCTGTGGAAGCGTACCCGGGGTCAGCAAACCACTGGGATGGCTGGGAGTCGAGTGTAGGGGAAGCATGGCCGAAGGGCTCTGAGCACTCAACCCATCTCGCTCACCAGTCACCCTGCCCAGTACACACGTTATCAAGTTATCCTTGGTCATGCTGCTAGTAACCGTATGACCGATAGCTGTGGCCAGGCATTGAAGACCGTACCGATCCATACCCTCCAACCGCTCGGCAGTAACAGGCCATTGCAAAAATATCCTAGCATCCTCCTCACAGTTCACCTGATTAACCCTTTCATCATGCTGCTGTTCCTCAGTTTCGACATTACGTACTGTGTCTCCATTCTCCTCTGATCCGGTATAAGACATGATGCTCACAAAAAATTCTCACCACAATATTCAGAAAAGAAGCACCCCAAACTCTTATACCTCGATATACACACAAACATTCTCGGAAATACTCAAGGGCTATATTATGTTCCAAAAAAAATTATTCTTGCTGATCCCCGCAAAATATTCTCCAAAACAACAAATGTTCCCTGCTAATAAATGTAGGTTCACCAAATCCTAGGTAAGGTCGCCATTTGTTACGACTGGGGTTCAAATATATCAGGGCTCTTATTCATTGGACTAGTAATGTCATAAATGTTACAACGGAAAGCGCTAGCTCCAACCTCTGAAGTATATTCCCAGTGAACAAAGAACACAAATACTCTACAGAGTTCTATATGCAATAATAGGCTATCAAACTCTCAATAAATGTGCGTCTACTCTAGGCTTAATGTTATGTGAAAACAGCCTATTACTACCTATAACCGAAGGTGCTTGGTTATGGTATGCAAAGTAAGGTGGTAAGAGAAGTTACAGCTTACGTTACTTTAATCAATAAATGTCAGGCACTCCTGCATGAAAGAAAGTGCACTAAAGTCCTTGAACACTAACAAGGAATCTTCTTTAAATGTTAGATGCTATAAAGATGCTCGTATCGGAAATGGAACCCAAAAAGGCAGGCAGCGGAACAATGCTCGTGCAGGCTATGCACACAAAAAGGCAGAATATATAATGCCGTCGGAGCCAAGAATATCCTAAACACTACAACACTAATAATAATCGCCACGACAATGCAGTATTCCTATCAACAAAAAGAGCCTAAGTCGTTTGTGTCTCAATACATCAAACTAGGCTGCGAAATGCTTGTGTAATCATAAATGGGTATGCATAAAAAGAGTAATTAGGTTAATATACTTAATGTCTACTGTGACTGATAAAGTCTAGCTAGAGTCAATGATACGAGATACTGGTGCGCATGGCATGCTGCATAGCCTAGTGCAAATCTCAAGTCCGTGCGTCAAATATTACATTATAATGAAGGGTAGCTCTCTTGAGAAACCTTAATACCGAAGTATTAAGCGTTCTCCTGGCGTACCTCAAAGACAAACAATCGAGACTAGAACAGTGCAGAATGGTATAGGCAAACAACCCTCATTCATGCATGCTCTACTCTCAATGGCACACAGACTAGAATTTACTCAATCAACTCCAGTTCTCAGGTATGTCGTGCCGCTTTTAACTGAAGCGAGCACTCATAGGAAACAATACCTATAATATCAGACTCCTAGTCTAGCATTATCTAATCCAGCAGAACACTAATAACTAAAGGAAGCAGTACTAAACAATATAAATGCCAACCAATGCTTCGTGATCCACTTATCTTAACAACTAACATACATAGGCTATATCAGACCTTAACACACAATACAACTGGCCAGCATGAAGCTGATTTTGCAGAGTTAACCAGAGGGGGTATAATATTAATAAAAGGTGGTGAAGGATATGGAAAATGAGAGCGATAGGCAGAGGAAAAGATTCTCAGGTACGGAGCGGGGACAGATAGCAAGGGAAAAATGATGGGTGTGTTCTAGAAACCAGATCTGAGGGAGAGAGTGGCGAGGAACTGTATATATACTCGCACTAGCTCGAGCCGCGTGGGAAAACAGCGGTTACAAGTCATCTAACCACTAGCAAAGCTTACAGCATGGTAAGGGCCTCTCTCCACCAACCCCTGTGAGGCAGCCAGCCGTGACGTCATCGAGCGGGACAAAAAACACTGCGCGCCCCCTCTCACTCTGTTCTACTCCCTCTCTCTCTCCCAGATCCCATCATTACTAGTTAATGATAAAACATATACTTTACAATTAAATATATAAAGCCTTGACATGGGCGAAAACAAAGAGCCTTTCTGGACTGCCCATGACACAAGCTTTCATATGAAATAAAGCACACTCTAATACATAAACTGTAGCCCAATCCACTGCCCTGGCGATCCTAGCGAGTCACTGTAGGACAAGCCATGCGGTTCTAACGGAGTGGTTAACGTCACACTACTTATATAAAAGCCAACCTACATGTCTACATACTTATACAATACCCAACCTAGATGTCTACATATTTACACAATAGCCTACTTACATATTTACTTACTGACTTCACTGTTTCGTTGATGTAGAGTGACAAATCAGGTTGGACCATAATATTAAATGGCCATCTTTCCATGACGGACGTGAATACATTGGGTGCATACAATATTATACCAAAGGGAACGTAATGCATGTGTAATAGACAAATACAACAAATATATATATTATACCAAAGGGAACGTAATGCATGTGTAATAGACAAATACAACAAATATATATATGAAGCACGAGTAGGTATTCATACATATTACATTTAAGTTAAGAGGACTCACTTCTCCCTCATGCTTAGCCCCATTAGTTATGAGATTTTAAGACTTTTATCCCATTAGTTTGGCGATTTTAAGACCTATCGCCCCATTTGTTTGTCAATATCAACACCTTTCGTGCCCTTTAGATGTTGATTTGTTCCTGGCGAGCGATAACGAGCCTGTGATTTTAAGGCTGGGATATTTTTCTACCGAAAAATTTACAAATAAAAATCGTAGGGGGGTCTTGGGGGGTCTTTTTAAGCTTGATGGAGGTCTAACGAAGACACTAAAAAATAAATATATAAATGGAAGCATAGACCAAAAAATATACCCTATAACGAAGACAGACATTAGGATTGGAACTGGTATAGTTTAAGATAGAGAGCAGGAACTGCAATATTCTGAAGCGACAGTTCCAGGAATTGGAGTTTAGAATGGAGATCAGTGAAAAGGTATTTGACGATCAGTGTGGCGCGGCTTGGGAACTCAATTGGATATGCAACAGAACAGGGTTACCAAATATAGTCCACTAGATAGTAAGTAAATGCCAAACATCGCTAGAATAATGCTACAATCTCTAGAATATCGCTCTAAAATGACTCAAATCTCCAGAATATCATTAGAATAATGCTACAATCTCTAGAATATCGCTCTAAAATTATTCAAATCTCCAGAATATCGCTAGAATAATGCCACAATCTCTACAATATCGCTGTAATATAGCTCAAATCTCCAAAATATCACTAGAATAATGCCACAATCTCTACAATATAAACCTTTACATTATAGGAAGCCCATTATGAACGAACTAATATTCCCGGCAGTGTCCAAGCGGAGGTAAAGCAGCAGAGTTAGATATAGAGGGTATTATCCTGGGAACAAACACTGTATTATGGCCTAAATTGTCTTCTGCGCTTTATTAAGGGGAGGTGGGGCGTTTTTCTGGCCCCCCCTTCTTCCCCATATTTAGCCCCATTATTTTTTTCAGATATTAGGCCCATTAGATTGGCGATTTTAAGACTTTTTGTCCACTTTTTGTTGTAAATATTAAGACTTTTCGTGTTATTTAGGTTTCGATTTTTTTCCTGGCAAGCGATAGCGAGCTTGTAATTTGATATATATATATATATATATATATATATATATATATATATATATATATTTTCTTTAATACATACGAGGTTGAAAGAAATGGCAATTTCTGCGTTGGAAATTTTATTATTCAAAGTTTCCAGGTCTCTGATGAGTTTTCGCTGGGTGGCAGGAAGTAGATGAAGGAGATGAGCAAAATTCATGGTGGTACAGGGTTACATAAATGTACATGATGATACAGGATATACGACGCGTTTCACTGGACAACCAGCATTATCAAGTAAGGAAGGAATGATATAAAAGGTAAACAGGAAGGGTATATATAGAGGGTGGAGGATCAGAGGAGGCGGAAAACAGGGGGCAAAAGTCTGCTATTGGTGGAAGCGTAAATTAGGAGAGAGAAAGGGGTTAACCGCTTCACGCATGCGCACTGGATGCGGGATGGTGGTCAGTAGGTGGGGTCGAAGCTGATTGGCTGCGTGTCGAGGGGCGTGGCCTAAGTTGTGTGGCGCCTGCAGAAGACGAAGCTGAAGGAGGTAGCGCGGGGGGCTGCGTCAAGGGCACCGGGGGGCGAGGAGGGGTGTTAGGTCCTGTAGGGTAGTGCCTTTTGGCAGAAGGAAGGATCTGAAGGTCCAGAGTTTGGTTGTTGATGTTGGGATGTAAGGCTTGGATATATAAAGCTTCGAGTATAGGTAATCTCCTTGGGTCACTTTCTTTATCGAGTATGGTGGTGTGTTTCTCTAACTCGTTGCGTGTGAGGTGAGGGTGGTTAGGGGTGAGATAGTGGTCTTTGATGGCTCCAGCCTGAAGGTGAAGAGTTAACCGACGTGAAAGACGAGTCTGCGTCATACCAATATAGGAATGAGGTCCACAGTCCTCATAATTACAGGTATGTTGGTAAATGACGTGATCGTCGGTCATCGGGCTCTTTATCTTGGTGGAGGCTGGTTTGTTGCGGAGAACGAGGTTGGAGGTCTTGGGGGATTTGTAATAAATTATTAATTTGATTTTGTTTTCCGGGTTGGTTGGGTGGACATGCTTGGAGATTATTTCTTTTAAGACGGCCTCGTCATTTTTGTGTTCAGAGGACATGTAATTGCGGTAGAAGATCTTAATTTCATTGGGGGGGTCAATGTTGGGAGGGCTTTGGGTGTACCATTTTTCAAGATGGTGGTTGATGGTGCTGGAGATGTCGGAGTTGGAGTATCCGTTATTTACTAAAACTTGGGATAGTCTTTCTAGTTCCTGGTGGGTGTCGGCCCAGGTAGAGCAGTGCGTGAGGGCTCTCCTAACATAGGCGGAGATGGAGGATAGAAGATAACGGCGGGGGCATTCACTATCGCCGTTGAGGCATTGTCCTGTGTTAGTAGGTTTAATGTAGACGGTGGTTTTGAACCCATGGTCGTTCAGAGCTACGAGGATGTCGAGGAAGGGGAGTTGTCCATTGTTAGATTTTTCAAAGGTGAAGTTAAGTCCGGAGGAGGTCATGAAGCGACGCTGGAGTTCCTGTAGTTTGTGGAGGTCCTTGATTTTCACGAAGATGTCATCCACGTATCTACAGTAGACGGCTGGTCGTTGGGCAGCTAGGAGCTCTTCCTCGATGGTACCCATGAAAAAGTTCGCAAAAAGAACTCCTAGGGGGCTGCCCATCGCCACACCGTCTATCTGCTTGTACATGTTGCTCCGGGGGCAAAGGAAGGGAGCCTCCTTGGTACATAGCTCCAGTAGTGTTTTCAGGGCCTTCTCCGGGATGTCCAGTGTAGGTGTATCAGGGCAATGATAAATTCGACGTAGAATCATGTCAATGGTCCTATCCACTGGCACGTTGGTGAACAGGCTTTCTACGTCGAGAGAGGCGATAGTGTGGTTGTTGTTACGGGGGGCGTCTCGTAAAATTTCCAAGAAATCGTGGGCTGAGTTAAGGTTGAATTGGCTGGGCACGTAGGGGGTGAGGAGGTTGTTCAGGGCCTTGGCGATCTGGTAGGTGGCAGTGGGGATCTGGGAGATGATGGGGCGGAGGGGGTTCCCAGGTGTAGGTGTATCAGGGCAATGATAAATTCGACGTAGAATCATGTCAATGGTCCTATCCACTGGCACGTTGGTGAACAGGCTTTCTACGTCTAGAGAGGCGATAGTGTGGTTGTTGTTACGGGGGGCGTCTCGTAAAATTTCCAAGAAATCGTGGGCTGAGTTAAGGTTGAATTGGCTGGGCACGTAGGGGGTGAGGAGGTTGTTCAGGGCCTTGGCGATCTGGTAGGTGGCAGTGGGGATCTGGGAGATGATGGGGCGGAGGGGGTTCCCAGGTTTGTGTGTTTTGATGGTTCCGTACGCATAACCAGGGGTGTATTCTCCGACGAGTTTTTTAAGGTGGATCCCTCCTTGTTTGGCGTTGATGGCGGTGATGGTGGTGTTGGCAATACGTTTGATTTCGTCGGTTGGGTTGCGGGTGATCTTTTTAAATTTAGTGTTGTCACTTAAGATGACGTCCATTTTTCTAAGATATTCCTCCTTGTCATGGATCACGACTCTGGACCTTCAGATCCTTCCTTCTGCCAAAAGGTACTACCCTACAGGACCTAACACCCCTCCTCGCCCCCCGGTGCCCTTGACGCAGTCCCCCGCAGCTACCTCCTTCAGCTTCGTCTTCTGCAGGCGCCACACAACTTAGGCCATGCCCCTCGACACGCAGCCAATCAGCTTCGACCCCACCTACTGACCACCATCCCGCATCCAGTGCGCATGCGTGAAGCGGTTAACCCCTTTCTCTCTCCTAATTTACGCTTCCACCAATAGCAGACTTTTGCCCCCTGTTTTCCGCCTCCTCTGATCCTCCACCCTCTATATATACCCTTCCTGTTTACCTTTTATATCATTCCTTCCTTACTCGATAATGCTGGTTGTCCAGTGAAACGCGTCGTATATCCTGTATCATCATGTACATTTATGTAACCCTGTACCACCATGAATTTTGCTCATCTCCTTCATCTACTTCCTGCCACCCAGCGAAAACTCATCAGAGACCTGGAAACTTTGAATAATAAAATTTCCAACGCAGAAATTGCCATTTCTTTCAACCTCGTATGTATTAAAGAAAATTTATTACCTGGCTTTACTAACATATATATATATATATATATATATATATGTGTGTGTATATTTAAAAACTCTCAGCCGGGATCGAACCTCCAATATTCAGAACGAGTTTCCAAGCTAAATGGCACGAACATTCTTAAAATTGACAAAGAAATGAAGTGAAAGGTCTTCAAATCGCCAAACTAATTAGCTGAACGTCTTAACCCTTTCGCTGCGGGCTGTTTTGGGCTATTTAGTGCCTATTCAGGTACTCCTGAATGATAAATCAAGCATCTGCAATAAATGAAGTGTATTCTGCCGAAAACAAGGCGAAAATAGCTTCAAAATGACACCTGAACGGACCGTATACGTGGTCTGGTTCACCCGCAGTGATCCCAGTGAAACGCGGGAACCCCGCTTTTATGTAACACTCGCTCGCTTCGCTGCACTTATGAGAGAGACAGAGAGAGACTCGCCCACCACACAGCCTTGCTCAGTGAGCCGCTCTGTGCTCTGAGGGTCGGAGGTGGGCCCCTCACGCTCCCACCCACTGACACTCGATTCTTACGTTTTTTACAGGCTTTTAAAGCCTGGAAATTGCTGTAACTTGCCAAAACATTCCAGAACGTCACCCGCAGCGAAAGGGTTAAAATCTGAAAACTAAAGGGGCTAAGTATGAGAGAGAAGAGTGTACAGAAAAACGACCTATCTCCCCTTAATAATGTTTTTATTCTGACACAAAATATATATTCCAGCGCTCTATGCTGCAATGGTCGTAGGTGTAATATATCATCGTTGATAAAACAACACTGGTACGCATAATGAGTGTGTATATCATAGTACCCCGTATTCGTTATTGCATAACAATTTTAATATTTTGTAAGTCAATTTAAATATATGTATGATGCATTTTTAATATGTGTAGTTTACAGTGTACTACTTTAAAATATCACAATAACAATGTTTCACTTGTCGCTAAATAGCATAACTTGCGAACTATATTCAGATATGCATACAGGCGATCACATCATAGAAGATAATTGATGTATATATAATTAAGAGACCTAGCTACATTGCAATGGTGATATAAAATGCTTATAACTAAAAGAAGAAACACAGACACACACACACACACACACACACACACACACACACACACATTCGAGCCCGGCTGAGAGTATCAGGTAGGGTAAGAGAAGAGCATATATGCATGTAATGTGCATATATTTATGTATATGTATGTCTGTGTGTACGGGCTGTCAATGGTTCGAGCCCGGTTGAGAATATAAGGTATAATATATATATATGTAGTGTACGTGTATTTATATTTATATGGTCATATGCACATATGTATGTAAATATACGTACATATGAGCAAGAACATATTGCTCACTAGCGCAACTTCTGATTATAAATCTATGCATAAGCATTATCTATTATTAAGTGTTCGCGTATCTTCATCCATGTATTTCCACCCTTAACAATAGAACGCCCAGCTCCTCCATATTTCGCCTTCTGTCTCACACACACACACACACACACACACACACACACACACACACACACACACACACACACACACACACACACACACACTACCGAGGATTAACCTCCCATTGTAGTACCCGCACCCTCTTTACCTGACTTACCAAAACAGTTTCTGTATGTATGTATGTTTGTGTGCATACGTGAGCGTTTGTGTATACGGACATGTGCACACTTACTGCATGTTCTTATGTTCCTACATATGTATGTATATGTATGTGCGCACGTACGTGTATATACGTATGTTCTGTATATGAGTAAGTAAATAAATGTGTATATGTACTGTATATCACTTACTCTCATGGTTATTTTATGATAATTTGTATTCTGCACATGCATCATTATTGTATTTATTTATTTTGTTTGTAAACTAAGCTTACCATCCTCATATCTGTACATCTCATGTTCATCCACTAAATTGTAAAATGTGTATTTTCAGCTCATGAGGCTGCCATTCTTTAATAAACCGTTTATTATTATTATTATTATTATTATTATTACATACACTAGAAATAAGAAGCATAATTAATGCAAATATTAAAAGACTAGCGAAAACGTCTCTGGTAAAATAAGAGCTTAATTTAGTCCTCGATAATATCACCTCGGAAACTGTGAGAGGATTCTTGTTATATACTAAAGTGAAAACACTAACGGTGCAATCTACATGACAATAACAATTAGGTTTCGATGCACATTAAGTCAAAAATATTTTAAGGCACAAAAATAGAAACAAAATTTAGAAAATATATCGACCATTTCTAAAAACATGAACATGCATATATTCTGGTCGTTCATTTTACTTGTGAATGTTGTGTTAGTAACAGTTAGCATAAACGTTATTGACTAACTGAAATGTAAATGATTATGATTATTTGTGATATCAACACATTCTTGCCTTGAGTGAACGAACGACATAGATAATAGTATAGTATATTTGAAATGTATTACAAATTAATAATCGACTTACCAAGAATACAAAACCAATAAAATCCGAGTAAGTATAAACATCAAGTAGCGTAACACATTAAACAAATGATGTAACTAACCAGAATATAAATAAAAAATATAACAGGCAATGAAAAATTTGACTAACTGCTTACTAAATTGGACTATAATATGTGTGCATTCAATACAGATTCATGTGGGTTCATCGCCATTAAGGGGAGGTTTTTAGTTTGTTTAACCCTTGTTTAGCGGGGCCCGACTTAAGTCCGTATGGAGAAGAAAGGACTATGTGGCGGGGCCCGACTTAAGTCTGTGTGCAATTTTGGCGCAATATTGGCTCTGAGAGAGAGCCGAGCGGTGGGAGGAGCGTAGGTTGCCTCATGACCGCTCGCCACGACTGTCATGGGCCCACTGACATGTACTCCACACTACTCCAGCCTCTCTCACTCGCTACACACGTAATTATGTAACGAAATGACCGTATTTTAGCGATTTTGCCCTTCGGTTGCACGATCGTTGCAAGACAACCAGTGATCGTAGAAGGATGGTTCGGGTGTCATTGGAAAGCTCAATATACGCCCTTTCAGAGATACATACTTGTATTACGCTCTGGCTCTTGTTTATGCATGAAAAAGAGCACGGAAACAACCCCATTTATGGTAAAAACCCCCGCTGGGCGGCACAGTGAATATACTCCACCACCCGCTCTTTGAGTGTTAAGGGGACCGTCCGGTATTTACTCTTAGGGTGTCGGTGAACTTCCTCTGATTTAAATGAGATTTGGCATATGTTTAGAGGACTGTGAGAGCTAATGTTTGGCACCTTCAGATTCAAAATTGTTTTTATAGTTTTTTATATATGTCAAAAATTAGGGTCAACATTAGACAAAATTACACACTACAATAATTGACACTGTACTCCAGAATCTAGTGTATTGTCTTTCTTTTTGTGTTCAATCAACTCACAAAAGGTGTTTCTACAATCGCAACAACCATTTGTTGTATATCTCATCTAGTTTTATTTTTAGCCTATATATTTTTAGGTTGAAAATTTTTCACTTGTTTTGCAACTTTGAAGATGTGCTGTGCATGAATGGGGGTGGTTAAAAAAAATCCCCTTGTTGCGTTCATAGAGTTTATTATGGGCTTTCCAATGGTATATGAATCATTACTGTATGACAAGTTGTTTTTCGATTATGAGTATTTCCGAGTTGGATTTTTTTTACTTTTCCGTGTTGAGAAAAAGCCTCGCAAACTTCAAAAACTGCTTTTCAGTAGAATAACTCTAGTCCTATTACAGGAAATGTATTTTTAATTATTTCTATTTACATTTTAGTCATTTATACATATATATTAGTCCGATTACATGAAATTAATTTGTAATGGTTCCTATATAAAAACAAATAATTTATACATGTATATTAGGCCCATATTTAGCCTGTGAAAGCTTTATATAAAGCTCGAAATAATGCACTTAGAAGCGATTTTCGGCATTCAACTTTTACAGACAGGTTGAGGGAATATATAGCCAGCCTTCTATGTATAAAACAAACAAAAAAATGTAAAATGTACGATTTTTGGGTTAAAAAGGCGGACCCCTCTTTGAGATATACAGTATGTGTAAAGGCGGACCCCTCTTTGAGATATACAGTATGTGTAAAGGCGGACCCCTCTTTGAGATATACAGTATGTCTCTTTGAGATATACAGTATGTCTCTTTGAGATATACAGTATGTGTAAAGGCGGACCCCTCTTTGAGATATACAGTATGTGTAAAGGCGGACCCCTCTTTGAGATATACAGTATGTGTAAAGGCGGACCCCTCTTTGAGATATACAGTATGTCTCTTTGAGATATACAGTATGTGTAAAGGCGGACCCCTCTTTGAGATATACAGTATGTGTAAAGGCGGACCCCTCTTTGAGATATACAGTATGTGTAAAGGCGGACCCCTCTTTGAGATATACAGTATGTGTAAAGGCGGACCCCTCTTTGAGATATACAGTATGTGTAAATTTTTCGGTAGAAAAATGTCCCGGCTGAAGGCCGGCTCTTCCTTAAGGTCGTTTCAGACTGACACGACAGCCCCTTCAAGACTGGCACGAACACCCACGAAACATACAAATCATGTGTCTTGCCGAATTTACTAGAGATCGCGGCGAAAATGGCTGGCATCGTTAGAGTCGTATCTCTACTGTATCTCTTCCGCATGACTTGATAAGACTCTAGCGATGCCGATACGGTGGAGAAACGAATGCTACGAAGAAGATAGGAAAAGTCGTGCGAATGGTACATGACTATTCCACGGAAAAGATACGACCCAAAAGACTGCGATACAACTCAGAAGAATCGTATCGACGCCGTATCCACGCCGTATCCACGCCGTGAGACGTGCAACCAGATTGAGGCTAGACGCGCGGTTGCCAACTCGACTATTGACAATTTTCCGCATGAAAGAGATACGGTCCGCACGGCAGGCTTACGCACCAGACGACGTTGATACGGGCCATACGGCATTGATACGGACCATACGTCTTTGATACGGACCAAACGATTGTGATACGGCGAATTCGTGAAGGAGACCAGACTCAGACGATGTTTTACAGTTGCCGGGGGATTCCCACGAACTTTTGAACAGCTCAAAATCTCGTATTGACCCCCTATACGTCGCTTGGACCGTGAGAGTCACCCACGGCTAATTTCCGATATCCACGATTATGTTGCCGATTCGCCGTATCAGGCTGAAATTTCGAGTCTGGAACTCGCCTGGAGGGGCTTTCGTGTCAGTGTGCAACGACTTTTAATAATAGGCTCGGCTATCGCTCACCAGGAAAGAATCAACACCTAAATGGCACGAAAGGATAAAAATGACAGAAATGGGACGAATTGTCTCAAAATCAAGAAAAGCTAATGGGTTAAACTTCTTGAAATATTGGAAACTAATGGGGCTAAAAATGAGGGAGAAAGGGGTCCAGAAAAAATATACCTCTCGAATTAAAATCTCCCCTTAATTCTCCCATCCGTACGTCCGTTTATCGATTAGCCATTGCCAAAGCAGGGAGCAAACCGTTCCTGGGGCCAGACAGACATTTACACACACCATAACAACAGAGTTACTCACCAACTATTCTCAACACCGAGGAGGGGGGGGGGGGGGGAGGGAGAGAGAGAGTAAAGGGTACTTCACACAGTCAGGAATGCAAGCAAGAATCACTAGGAGTAATGACTCCTGTTGATTCTTGGGAATACGACCGCGAGTGTCTGAAATTCCCTGTGCACTCACAACACCGTAGAAACCAGTGGGAGTCTACCTGGGAATCACTGGGATTTACTGGGAGTCACCAGGAATCACTGGGATAAAACCGGGAATGAAGTGTGAGTTATTGAAAAGTTGAAAATTAACGGTCGCTTTCGGATTAGGGTAAATATACGAATTGATAGGAGTAATACAGGAGTCACTGGGAGTTAGATAGCAGTCACTGGGAATCACTGGGATTCACCGAGCATCACTGGGAGTTGTTAGGAATGAGATGCGAGTATGCCAGGCATACTCGCCCCCATTGTGCACAGCCCCTATATAAGGGGCCCCCAAGCTGTGCCAAGCCACATGACACTGAACATGCCGCTTGCGCAGGGGCTCCCACACACGTACATCTACTGTGAGGCTCCAGGCATGTGTTTGACCCTATAATTGAAATTAATTTTTCCTCAAGTATGTCTCTTGTAGGCTATAACTACAGTCGTCTAATATCATCATTAAGTATTATGACTGTATTCATACATCATTACAGACATTAATATAATACGATAAGTCTGTATTATTATGTACCGTAAAGTAATTATATCAATGTTTACTATACTTTACGAAACAAATACATTTAAACTATTGTCTAAATAGTGGATAGTTATTCCTTCCCACCTTGTTGTTTTCATTCGTTACCGAGTTCTGTAATATTTCATATGATTACCTAAAATAGGTAACACTTATAGGTTGTGTTAGTTTGCTTAGGTTAGGTCAGAGGAGTTGCAGAACTTCTATATTATTAACCGGCGACTACAACGGCCTCTAAACAACCAAGCCATGATTACGCTGGCTCAAAGTATACCCCGGCGACTACAACGCCCCTCGAAGTAGTAATCCATAAGTCCACTCTCCACCACCAAGCGAACTTGACATTTCAAAATACATACAAACATGTATCCACCACTCTCGTTATGTTAGGTAAGGGGAGTTGCAGAACTTGGAGACTACAAGTAGGGTATTGTAACATTGACCATACACTGTTTACATTATTAATTACCTCAACTACCGTAATTTCCTTCTCTACACACAATCACTGGGTGAATACAATTTCTTGTGGGAAATTGTACATACACAGGTTAATACTAGGCCTATTTATAATGTTTGACCAAGAAAAGTTAACTACCCGTATACTGTATATTATACTTTCACGTGAGAAGTATTACAGGTTTATATGACTAATATATTTATTAAAGGGTACTTCACACAGTCAGGAATGCAAGCTAGAATCACCAGGAGTAGCTGAAAATTCGGATTCCTGTGCCTATTCACGGTGAAAAATCAATGACTCCTAGTGACTCTAGCAATATCCAAGTGATTCCTGTTAGACTCCCAGTGACTCCAAACCACTCGCGGGCAATTGGCCTTGTCCGACAAAATGTTCACCGTGTTTAAAGTTCTCACCACGAATCGGACCATTCCCAGTGACTCCCAGTCGATTCCCAGTGATCCCCAGTGACTCCCAGTGAGTCCTGGTGATTCTCGGTGATTCGTATCTGATTCGCGGACAGGTTTCGGTTTCAGTTTCAGTTCTCACCAGAATCACCAGGACTCACTGGGAGTCACTGGGGAATTACTGGGGATCACTGGGAATGGTCCGATTCGCGGCGAGAATCTTAAACACGGTGAACATTTTGTCGGACAGGGCCAATCGACCGGGACTGGTTTGGAGTCACTGGGAGTCTAACAGGAATCACTAGGATATCGCTAGAGTCACTAGGAGTCATCGATTTTCACTGCGAATAGGCCCAGGAATCCTAATTTTCAGCTACTCCTAGTGATTCTAGCTTGCATTCCTGACTGTGTGAAGTACCCTTAACATAGTTATATAGATACACAGACTACACAGACCTTGCGGACCCTACTAGGTAGTTAGGATGTAATGCTAAAATAAAATATGCTACAAAGTGGAAGGCAAGGATAGCAAAGTAGAAGGCTCTCTCCCCATCCATCTCTTCCTCCGACCGTTGGTTGGCATGACATTAAGTTGGGGAAAGAAGTCCCCCAGTAGTCCAGTCAAGATACGGCAGAATGGGGGGTCAACCCACCACTAATTGCAATAGTTTTTCTGATTGTTGCATATGAAACTACATTATGAGGAGGATAACATATCAAAAGTCTAAGAAAATCAAACTAGGGGAACATATTTTAAAATTGTGTTAAGGACACATACCCTCGGACAACAAAAAACTTAAATTTTCTTTGCTTTATGAGATGCATACTGCGACTACGGAACACTTATTCTTTATGAAATATGGTTAAATGCATCAATGCATCATGCGTCAGTGTTCAATGCATCATCACTGAGTTCCTCTAATTGTAATGTTGACATATTTGCACAGATTCCACGACACTGTCCACATGCAATAGTGCAGTCAAGTCCATTCTTGCGACATGTACATCGCAGAGTTTGACAGCCAGTCTTACAGCTGCATCTGATGACCTGAAGGAGTTCTTGAGAAGCAGGATCTTTACTTGTTGTCAACGGGTACATTCTTCCATCGACCACCTTCCACCCCCAGGCTTCTGGACGAGAGTATTCACACCACACCACACCTGAACCTGATAGTAAACTCGGAGGCTGTGATTTCTCAGAGATGCAGAGGTCGGAGGTAGTGCATGAGGCTGTACACTTAAGGTACTGGATGTTTTCTTTTGACAGAAACGTCTGTACTGCAGCTCATCAATGGTTTCTCCTTCGAGATCACTGTACAATGACACAACTGCAATTTTTCCAGCAGTAATGATGTTCTCTTTTGTCATGTCTGGTTTCATGAAAAGTTGTGCTTGTTTGCAGAAGACAGCATTTTTCATGCGTGTCAGAGCAAGTTGCTTTCCAAGACCATGGACTCTCGATGTAGTATCACTTCCAAGGACAGCGTGTATGAAGAGTATGTTGTCACAGACTGCGCTGCCAAGGGCTGCCCTTGTTGTTTTAATGTTCCTTGTTCTTGGTCTCTTCTTTGAGTGTGATTTTGGCTCTGGTTTGAAGAAGAGTTTGTGTGATGTATTCTTGCCATGATAGCAGAGAAGTACAAGTAGATCAGTGTGGTCTCCAACCAGTATGCTGTCACACCTAGCTGCAGATTCCACTGTTGTCTGAACGATTGGTAAATCGGCATCTCCTTTTGCATGGATGACATGACAGCCTGTCCTTTCCAGGTGTTCACCTAGCATATGGAGGAACTGTTGTTTGTTTTCTTTGTTTGCCAGAAACTCTTCTTTCTTCATCTTCAGCCTCATATCAACAGAAAAGTGAACCTGAGCACCGACAATTCCATTTCGTCGTCGAAGGTGAGCACAATCTTTGGTTGAGGCGGCATCTGTGTATCCATCAAAGACAACTGTAGCTTTTCCATATCTGTTAGAGACATATCGACAGTAGTCTTGCAGAATCTCCTCCCAACTGTGTCCACGTGTCCATGGAATGCGATGCAGTAGAGCACCCCCGTCTAGAATGTACTGGATATCCCCTTCTGGAGCCGGGTTGCAAGTAAATCCACTCCCTCTCCCAAGCCTGTTGTGTGGTCTTATTCTCGTAACCCTCAGGATGCTCCCCAAGTCAGGACTGCTGCTCAAACCCATGGTTATGGAAATCAAGGTAAAACCTATAGTAACAGAGGAACTGCCTCTCATAAAATATGTACTTATTGTGGCAAAATTGGCCACTTAGCCTATCAATGTTGGGTCAAGGAGAGAGATGAAGGACAAAGAGAATCTGTGGCAGTCGTGTCAGAATCTCGTGAGAATGATATGAGTGAACCTCAGAGTGACAGTGAGAATGGTGTGGTGGCGTGTGTGATGCAATGTGCTGTAACCAAACCAGTAGTAAGCTTTCCACCCACTGCTTGCTCTCATGACAGTTACCGCCCATTTATCTCATCTGGTACAGTAAAGATGAATGACTGTGTGCATGAGGTGAGAATTCTGCGTGATACAGGGGCCTCACGCACACTGTTGTTGAATTCTAACCCTGGTTTAAGTCTAACTGACGACCATGTTGTGTTGAAGAGCGCTGGTGGACATTTTTCTGTTCCCCTAGCTCAGGTGGAAGTAGAATGCGACTTGTTCAAGGGTAAAGCCTGGGTAGGCCTGGCAGAAAAACTACCTGTGCCAGGTGTGAGTCTCCTTTTGGGTAACGATTTAGAAGGGGATCGGGTAAAACCTGACCCGGTCCTGATGGTCGTCCCTGTTGATGAGCCACTGACTGGTGTGCTTAATATGGAGCTGGTTTTTGCTTTCCCAGTATGTGCGGTAACCAGGCCCACGACAGCCCCTCTGAGCACAATATTCCTCCCGATACTCATTCCTCTGTAACTTCAACTGGGAGTGAGGAAAAGATGAGTGGGGAGGTAGGGAATGATGTTCCAACCGAACTTGATTTTGTGAATTTGTCCTCTGGCACTTCAACCGAGTGTGAGGACAAGGTGGAAGACTTGGATAGAGCTCCATCTGAGCCTAGTCCTGAAAGTAACCCTTCTGATGTGTTCATGGCTGATCTTAAAGACTATATATTTCCTACAAACTGTTCTAGTGGCCTAGTAGAAATGCAGCATGATGGTGCATGTAATGATTTGTTTGCCAATAGTTTGGATGGGGAAAATGTAAATGGAGTTGGCGATTATGGTGATCTGAATGATGTGTTCTGGTGGAGATGGCGACCCCTGCATATGACTGTCAATGATGGCATGTGGGATGTCCATAAAGAGTTTAATGTATGTAAGGAGCCTGAAGGCGAATGAGGTAGGGGTGTGCTGAAGCCTTATTATCAGGCCCCTGACTCTTCTCCTCCCGACTTCCCGTCAGTTAATGTAATTAATGTAAGTAACCTTGGGCACTCTGCTGTGGGCAATTAGTGTTCATCTGTCCCACACCAGACTGTCCAGGGTCCTGAATGTGCCAGTCTTGATCCCGAGGTTAAGGGTGTTTTTAGTCACTTAACTCTAGGTGATCTAAGTACTTTTGGGGATAGTTTTGTTGCCTGGCCTGAATTGCCTAATCACTTTGATCACCTTTACCCTGATAAAGCTAGTCAACTAATCTACTGTATGTTCTTTCACAGACTCCATGTGAGTTCCAGGATGTCCCAGGTCTCATTTCACTGGCTGATCATGACATGGCTGTAGGGGATGCTACACCCATAAAGTTTCCCCCCTACCGTATCTTCCCTCAACGTTGTGGTATTTTGCAAGTAGAGCTAGGTTATATACTTGATAATCAATTAATTAACAGAGCCATGAGTCAGTGGAGTAGCTTGGTCACACTGGCTCTAAAGTCTGGTGAACAGTGCTGTTTATGTATAAATAATAGGCATGTCAACTCGGTAACAGAGACTGACACCTACCTATTACTGAGAATAGGAAATTGTATAGGTCAGCTTGCTAAATCTGACCTGGTTGTCAACTTAACTATAAGTGACTTTGTTAAGAACACAATGCAGTATCTTGGGTATAGAGTGGGTCAGGGTCAGGTTGTACCTCCCATTGCAGAGATAAATGTCATTCTGGACTTCGCTGCCCCTTGTAATACAAAAGTGATTCAGAGGTATTTGGGCATGATTGGATACTACCGGAGGTATATAGGTAATTTCTCAAAGCTAACTTCCCCTTTGACTGATCTTCTTAGGAAGGACACTAAATTTAAATGGTCTCCAGAGTGTGATGAGGCATTTAATGCAACTAAGAATGTTTTGTTTACTTATCCTGTTCTCCGTGCCCCTGATTTTGATAAATTATTTTCTCTTGCTGTAGATGCCAGTAACACAAAGGTCGGAGTGGTGTTGCTCCAGGAAGATGGGTCAAAGGCCTTTCATCCCGTCTGTTATTTTAGTAAGAAATTAAACTCCGCCAAACGTAATTATTCAGTCATAGAAAAGGAGCTTTTGGCTTTGATTTTGTACCTCCAGTACTTTGGAATTTATGTTCAATGTGCACCTGGCCCAATCACGGTATATACTGACCACCATCCACTTAAATTCTTAAATAAATTTAGAGACAAAAACCAACGCCTCACCAGGTGGAGCCTACTGCTACAAAAATACGCCCTTGACATTCGCCACATAGAGGGTGTACAGAATGTTTTGGCAGATGGTCTTTCGCGTGCTTAAAATGTTTATCGAATACTCCCCTTTGTCGCATTCTCCTTTTTAGCGGTGGAGGTGTGACAGACGAGGCAACCAGTCTGGAGACAAAGTACCTAATTTGCGGAATTAAGCCCTCTACACTCACCCCACCATGAACCCCAGGACCCCCTCTGGACATAGAGAGCTGTCTGACTGGCGCCGGCAGGACAAGAGTGATATGATTGGACGCAAAATGACGAGACCGGAACTTTCCATCATGTCATGATAATGGGGCTTGGTGATTCGCTAGAGACCAAAATATAGAATATGCATTTAAGGGGTAGACCTGGGTGTAGAGATCAGTTGTATTCCTGACTCGGCTGAGATCGTGAAGGTGAGGAGAGACGATGGAGGAGATAGTTCAGACATGGCAGTAACAGTTAAGATATATGTTTTTATATTACTAAAGTATTAATGGTGTTCAGTTTACCTGAAATTATTTAACTTGACTTAACTTTGAATTGTAATTCTAAGATACCGTACTTAACATGTGTGGTGTGGTCTTGCAGTTAAATTATGACAGGTTATAACTACCAGGTGTGTTAACCCCTTCATTACCAAGCCGTCTTTCCTTTGTATTCTAGCTATGATTAGACAGTTTTATTTAGCTTAGAAAGGATATTAAGCAATTAAAAGGCTTCAAAGTATCTCGAGTCACCCTTTTAACTACCACAGATGCTTCCTTAACCATAAATAAGCCTCTAGATATTTTTGAAATAATAGAAAAACTCATGTTCGGTAATGAAGGGGTTAAGGTGTGCTTTTGGGCCGCATTGTGTTAGTGTATTTGTTCTATGATTCTAGAAAGTTAACCAATGCGGCGCGACAATGGAGAGGTTTATTGGTGACTTTATCAATGAATAGTTAAACTAGTTATTTATTCGTCAATTTGTTAACCTCTGAAGTGCGCATGGGGGTAATTAGACACCTCTCCCTGTGCGCATGTATTTGAGGAGTTTCCGTCACTAAATATTCATTGTACCATTAATAGCATTAATACTTATCCATGTGCGCCTATTATGGGTTGATTATAAAGGTATCAACCTGAAACAACAATAAAACGAGTGAAAACAGCGTTTGGATGGTCAAAATCGGAGATATAGCCCGCGAGTTGTATAATGCATGGGTGAGGCAAGCTGCTTTCCCGCCAATTTCCCCCAAGGCCACTGAGACACAGTCGATCGATACTCTCTCTCTCTCTCTCTTGCATTCGCTTGCTATCAGTGATGACCACACCCTGCAACCGGATTTCTAATGTTAGCACGAAAATATACCTCAGAATAAGGGAATAACAGGGAAAATAGGTGATAACTGAAGGAGAGGAGGAAAGTGGGGAAGGAGGGGAGGTAGAGGACTGAGATTTTCCATGGCCCAGGGGCCAAAAAAAAAAAAAAAAAATTGATGTCAAAGTTGATTTTTTTTTCTCTGACTCTTAAGAGTCTCCCCGCAGTCCGCCGGGGGAACTCTTAAGAGTCTCCCCGCAGTTCCCGGGTTAAGCAGCATATATTTTGATACTTAACCCCCTCAGACTGAAATAGTTAACTTACTGACGAAAAGGCGGACCGTACGGTATTATTCCCACCACAGTCAAAATCTCACTGTGGGACCGTTAGAAGTCGGAGGAACTTGGGGTTGCCAACATTCGACAGATTCTGATCTAACTTACCTAACTGAGGCCTAAATGATGCTAGAGTGTCATAACTTATTAGAGAGATATTAAGATAGGTTTATATGACGCGATCGCGTCATATGAGTAGTTGGGCGGAACCGCCATATGACGCGATCGCGTCATATGAGTCGGAGGTGGTTAAATATCTTTCAATGCGTCCTTGCTTTAATTTCTACTTGACTAGGCATTGAAATAATTTAATATTGGGCAAACTAGCGAGCAGTGAACGATCGGACAATCATATACCACTACGTCCTGGATGTTACTTATTTTCATTATTTATTTGTCTTTGTTTTGTACATACGTTCTCTTTTGTTTATTGGATTTATAAATATATTTATTGTTGTTGAATTGGTTACTTTAATATCTTCCCTTCTTCGATAGTACTAGTAAAGACTATAATAAGATAATGATAATGAAGGTTAATAAAATAATATGATGATTACCATAACTAATTATAATAAATAATACATTATTCAAGTAAATATAAAAGATCTAAATACTTAAGAAATAATACTTTATAATTAATCTCCATCTTGGTTAATCTTAACCCGTGGACAGCGGGAATCGTTCCGGATAAATCATCATAATAAATAATAATATCTAATATAATAATTCATCATAATTAAGTATAAATAATCATACTAATCATAATTAATCAAAATAATAATTAGTAAATTAAATATGATCTTTAAGTTACTCTGGAACTTCTAATATATATAGCTAAGCTTTCTTTATGATTAGTACATAATGTTTTAGCTTGCTGATGTATTTGAAGTTAAAGGAAAGCAAACAACAACAGACAACCATAATTCTACCAGAGACTTGAGAATTATAAAAACTCACTGTTGCTACTCTGGTCAAGCGAGCCAACTGCTTCGTGGCCGCCAGGGTCGTAACAATATATATATATATATATATATATATATATATATATATATATATATATATATATACTGTATATACAGTATATATATAAGAACATAAGAAAATGGGAGTCTGCAGAAATCCGATTTGTCCTACACAAGGCAGATCCCTGCCACACCCAACCCTAATTATAAGGCCTAATTATAAGCCCAGCTTACTAACGCCATTAGCACTGACCTCACCGAAACGGTCAGAGGTCAGAAAAACGGGGGTCTGCAGAGCGCCGATAGGCCCACACCTGACAGATCCACCTCACATCCAACTCATCTTGTCCATATGCCTATCTATTTTTATCTTAAAACTCCCTATCGTTCTTGATCCCACTATAGCACTTGGTAGCCTATTCCACCATTCTACAACTCTGTTACCAAACCAATATTTTCCTATATCTCTCTTGAAAGGAAATATATATAATGTTACGGACTAGGGTTCAAACCCACAACACCATGAATAAATGATTAACTCCAATGAAATGGCAACACAACTTATCACCGTGGTATTATAAGAATGGAAGTTAACCACCCAAAACTAGACTGCAAGGTTAATATTATCCTCCAGCGAAACCCTACTATTATATTACCCTATTGCTATACAAGTCAACCAGAATCATATAATTGATATTATTAAGTTTACGTTAAATGTCAGTAGAATAATTTATGCTTTCGTAAATCCTTTAGGATTTATATGTAAGGAACCACAAAAATATCTAAGGTATTTAAATCTTTAAGTTAATTTGAAAGTGAAAGATGGTAGGCTACATGAAAATAAATAAGGGAGGTATGGATGAAAAGATAGTTTAAAAGTATGGATATTATTTACATATAAATTACACTTTATACATCTATCCTTACATTCACACAATACAACATAATCATACAATACAAAATAATAATACTTATCTATAGAGAGATAGTTATACAAGGCAGGACAAACTCAGGATGACCCATGGTGAGGTCTAGGCGAAGCAGAGGCGTGAGGAGATCTGAAGTTTTCTCAAATCCTATTTTCTATCGAGTCCTTGCATGGTCAGTAAAGTTATTGTACTGGACTAACATACAACTACTCGCTCTCCAATCAAACAACTTAACTCAACTAATAATTATATAGAATACTTCATTAATATATAAATGAAGAGTAAAACATTAAATCACGAATTATATAAAGACTAATCATACGTCTGCCAGAGAGATGCTTAAACAAGGTAAGAGGGGGGAACGTGTGCGCTTGGCGCCACTTGGCTACAGTACACTCTGAACATTAAGTATGTTCCCCGAAGTTAGTTTATTTCCTAAAGGCCTTCCTATGTACAAATAAATAGTCACATATACCCACTAATAATTATTTAACTGTATCCCACCAGCAATTAGGTTAATTAAGGCAATACATAACACCTCCCCCATTAAGAGATTTATAAGGGAAACATTGTAAATCAAAATATTCTAAGTCCTAGATAACATGTCTGCAATTATATGGTTTTTCCCCTTGATATGAAAAATGTGCAGCTTGTAAGGCTGCAATGCCAAAGCCCACCTCATGAGACTCATGAGACGCTGGTTAGAATTTTTCATCTTATGCAGAAATTTGAGGGGATTATGATCAGTGAACACATCAATAGGAAAGCAAGAACCATTCAAGTACACATTAAACTTATCAATGGCAAACAACAAAAGAACTCTTTTTCAATAGTACTATAATGTCTCTGGTATGGTTTGAACTTTGTGGATGCGTAGCAAACAGGATGTAATACTTCATTCTCGCTATACTGTAACAATACAGCCCCTGCTCCCACATCACTGGCGTCTATTTGCAAGATAAACGGCTTGGTGAATTGTGGAGATTTCAGTATGGGCGCATTTGTGAGAAGGGCACAGATTTTCACGAAAGCGTCTTGGCATTCCTGAGTCCACACAAACTTCTTCTTTGGACTGACTAAGTCTGTTAAAGGTGCAGAGAGGTCAGAAAAATTGGGCACAAAGCGCCGATAGTACCCACTCATGCCCATGAAGCGCATTAATGCCTTAAGATCATGAGGAACAGGCAGTGACGCAATGGCTTCTACTTTGGCAGATACTGGGCTAACTTCACCTTGCCCAACCACATGACCCAGGAATATTACGTTGGCATGTCCAAACTCACTCTTGGCCAAGTTTACTGTTAAGTGTGCTTCAGCCAGGTTGTAGAATAGGGCGCGCAGTTGAAGTTGATGATCTTCCCAAGATTTGCTGTATACTACCAGAACGTCCAAGTAAGATTGCACCCCGATGAGTCCCTCTGTCACCCGATGAATCAGCCGTTGGAAGGTTGCTGGTGCGTTGACCATCCCAAAGGGCATGACGGTGTAGTGGTATAAGCCGTCAGGGGTGACAAACGCAGAGATTCGTTTGGCACGCTGAGTCAGCCGGACCTGGTAGTACCCACGCAATAAGTCGATCTTGGTAATGTAGTTGGCATCCCCCAGTTGGTCGATAAGGTCGTCAATCCGAGGAAGAGGGTAGCAGTCCTGACAGGTTAGTTGGTTAACCTGGCGGTAGTCAGTGCACATCCGGAACGATCCATCCGGCTTGTCCACTAGCAGGCATGGTGAAGCCCACTCGCTGTCACTCTTCTCCACCAGGCCATTATCCATCAGGAACATCACCTCCTTCCTCAGGGCCTCCCGCTTCCATGGACTGGCGCGGTAGGGATGCTGCTTGATGGGACGAGCACCGTCGACCAACACCACATCATGCTCAACCAGAGGGCACTGCTGGGGAACATCGCCAAACAGCTGTGGAAACTCATTAAGCAGGGATTCCAAGTCACCACTCTGGTCAGTCGGCATGTGCTGGAATTTTAGAGGAGGATTAGACAAGAAATCAGAGTTTTGCAATTTCGTGTCAGAGGGCAAAGAAATATCTTCTTCATCCGCAATTACAGAGTTTGCTACATCCACGTTCAACACAGGGGCATCATTGCCAGGATCTCTTACAAAGTATGGCTTGATCAGGTTCACATGTATTAGTCGCTCTGCCTTTCGTCTGTCAGGAGTTTTCAGGACATAATTTACATTACTGGTCTTTCGTTTTATCACATAAGGACCATGAAACTTACTTTGTAAAGGTTTCTTAGGGATTGGCAGAAAGGCTAACACAAGATCACCTGGCTTAAACTCTCTGGCAACAGCTTTCCTGTCAAAATTGTCTTTCATTGTTACCTGAGAATCCTTCAGGTTTTTCATTGCATGTCCTATAGCAGTTTTTAATCTTTGTCTAAACTGATGAACATAGGTAAGAAGAGGTTTACTGGAAGGTGTATCTAACCAAGTTTCTTTTAGAACTTTAAGAGGACCTCTAACCTATCCATACACCAACTCAAAAGGTGAAAAACCAAGTGAATCTTTTACACTACTCCTTACAGCATACAACACAAAATGAATACCTTCATCCCAATCAGCATTATTTTCCTCGCAATACTTTGTCAACATTGACTTGAGAGTTTGATGTAGGCGTTCTAATGCACCTTGGGACTCTGGTCTACAGGCTGTGGAATGGTACTGGCGCACTCCCAACTCATCCATAGTATGTTTGAAAAGTTTGGAAGTGAAATTGCTACCTAGGTCAGATTGGACAATACGAGGAATTCCATACTGAGTGAAGAATTTACTAAGGGCTTTCACGATATTCTTGGAAGTTATTCGCCTCAATGGAAAAACCTCTGGATACCTAGTGGTAGAACACATAACCGTTAGCAAATACTCATTTCCACTACGTGTTTTAGGCAAGGGACCAAGACAATCAATGATTACTTTACTAAAAAGGTTCCTCTGTCACTGGAATTGGATTTAATGGTGCAGGTTTTATTGGCTGATTTGGTTTTCCAGCCATTTGGCACCCATGACATGTTTTACAGTAGTAGGCAACAGATTGCTTCATTTTAGACCAGAAGAAGTCCTTGGAGATTTTGGTAGAAGTTTTGTTAACACCTAAATGTCCACCACTGAAGTCATGACCCACTGATATTATAAGAGATCTGAACATAGTAGGTATAACCACTTGGTGGTATTCTTGCCAAGTTTCATTAGCTGGTACTTTAGGTGGTCTGTATTCTCTCATTAGGATACCGTTCCTCACATAAAAGCATTTGGGAAAGTTCACCAACTCAGAATCCTCGACAGCCTTGTCAAAGAATGGTGCTAACTCAGTCTTTTACCTGGGCTTCTTTAAGAGTGTTAGAATCAATTGGTACGTTACTTAGTTCCTCTGGAGAAGCTAACACCTGAGAAGGGTCATTATCAGAAAATAGGTGCGAGAGATCAACATCTACAGAATTAGTGCTATCATTACTGTCATTCTGTTGAGCTGCCATGCTCCTAGTCATTACACAAGAAGGAAACAAATAAGGATAGTCCTTTTCCAGCTGTTCTGTGTTATTACATAATGAGGGAGACGAAACTACAATGGGGTCAGGTACAACTTTTCCACCTGCAATATCATTCCCTAACAGAAAGTTCACTCCTTTCACAGGTAGTGACTCTTGAACTCCTACAGTGAAGTACCCACTAGCTAACTCAGTATTCAAATAAACCTTAGCCAGAGGAACAGTAATACACCCACTAACTCCATTGATCAGAACACTCTGGGCCAAATAACAGTCCTCCAAATCAGGCACCACACCTGTTAACATGAGGCTATGAGAGGCTCCTGTGTCCCTAAGTACTTGAATAGGATATTTAGTGGAAGTGTCAGAAAAAGAAACTGTTCCTATAGAACGAAAGAGTTGAAACTGATCACCAGAACAGCTAGGAAGGTCACTACCAGCTAGAACACTGTCTTGAGTATCTGTGGGGTTATTAGGACAGGCACTCAAAACAGTCAGTTTAGAAGTTTGGTTAGAACTAGAAGTAGCTGGTTCACTGGTAGGCAAGTTAGAATGAATGCTAGAAGTAGCCAGAACTTGTTCTGGGCGTCTTTCCCTGCCTTTAAGCTTAGAACAGTCCCTAATGTGATGACCGGTTTGTTTACAATAAGCACAAATCAAAGTAAGTTTGGATGAGTTTGGGGTTTTACCTGGTTCAGTCTTACCAGATACAGTGCTCCCAGAAGTAACCTTAGTAGATGGCTGGGAGCCACCAGAACCATTCCCATCACCTGTTACACGAGTTCCACCACCACCTCGGAAACTGCCGCTAGAGACACTAGTACTCCTAGACGAGTCAGTCCCCTTCTGCTTTTGCCTGAAAAAAAGAGTCACCATGAGTCAACCTGTAATTTTCAGCCAAAGTGGCTGCCTTGTTTACATTAGTAACTTCTCTCTCTTGTAGATACAATTTCAAGGAATATGGAACTTTGCGGAGAATTTCTTCTAACACAACCAGCTGACAGAGTTGTTCAAAAGTAGTTACTTTACTGGCCCTCAACCAAGCATTAAAGTGCCTTTCCTTTTCTTTGACTAACTCCAGATAGGTTTGTTTCTCTTCCTTCTTTAGATTACGGAAATTCTGTCTATAGGTTTCAGGAACCTGGTCATAAGCCTCCAAGATAGTCTTTTTTAGATCATCATAAGGTATGCTATCACTAGGAAGATTAGCGTAAATCAACTTTGCTTTACCTATGAAAGCAGTTTGGGAAAAGAAACTCTACTGGTCTTTTGGCCATTTAAGCTGGTTTGCAACACGCTCAAAGAGATTGAAGACATTCTCAACATCGGTTTCATCAAATTTTGGCATAAATTTTAACTGATTTCCTAGATCAGAGAAAGATTTCTTTGTATTCACTTCTCTGTCTTTCACACTTTCTTCACTCTTCAGTCTCAATACTTCAAGTTCATGTAATCTCTCTTGCTCTTTTTGAGCATTTTCTTGGGCTTTCACTCCTCTTTCATGCTCTCTCTGTCTTTCTTCATGTCTCTTTCATACTCTCTCTGTCTTTCTGCATTCTCTTTCATACTCTCTCTGTCTTGCTGCCTCCTCCAATTCCATCTTTTTAATCATAAGCAATGATGCGCTACCTCCATCACCATCGCACAAACTATAGGCTTCAAGTGGTAGCAACTCATCAATTACCAATTTATCGATCACACGCTTCTTTACCTCAGCCTTAGACATACTGGATTTGTGAGCAACTCCATATTTGATGGCTAATGCAATCCAGTCAGTTTTCTTTGTCTGGGAAACAGTCAAGGTACTCAAAGAAGGTTTATTAACAAATTCATCGAAATTAAACTCCATATTGAAATCTAAACAGAGCAAACAGTCTTAGAAGAGAGATGTTCAAGAGTGCACAAAACAAAGAAAATCATTCACACCAAAACAGGACACAAAATCATAAGTATTCAGAGTTGACCAATAATAAAATAATTAACTTGTATAAAAGCAAAAAAGGTAATCCCGGACAGGCCCCCATATAATGTTACGGACTAGGGTTCAAACCCACAACACCATAAATAAATGATTAACTCCAATGAAATGGCAACACAACTTATCACCGTGGTATTATAAGAATGGAAGTTAACCACCCAAAACTAGACTGCAAGGTTAATATTATCCTCCAGCGAAACCCTACTATTATATTACCCTATTGCTATACAAGTCAACCAGAATCATATAATTGATATTATTAAGTTTACGTTAAATGTCAGTAGAATAATTTATGCTTTCGTAAATCCTTTAGGATTTATATGTAAGGAACCACAAAATATCTAAGGTATTTAAATCTTTAAGTTAATTTGAAAGTGAAAGATGGTAGGCTACATGAAAATAAATAAGGGAGGTATGGATGAAAAGATAGTTTAAAAGTATGGATATTATTTACATATAAATTACACTTTATACATCTATCCTTACATTCACACAATACAACATAATCATACAATACAAAATAATAATACTTATCTATAGAGAGATAGTTATACAAGGCAGGACAAACTCAGGGTGACCCATGGTGAGGTCTAGGCGAAGCAGAGGCGTGAGGAGAACTGAAGTTTTCTCAAATCCTATTTTCTATCAGTCCTTGCATGGTCAGTAAAGTTATCGTACTGGACTAACATACAACTACTCGCTCTCCAATCAAACAACTTAACTCAACTAATAATTATATAGAATACTTCATTAAAATATATAAATGAAGAGTAAAACATTAAATCACGAATTATATAAAGACTAATCATACGTCTGCCAGAGAGATGGTTAAACAAGGTAAGAGGGGGGAACGTGTGCGCTTGGCGCCACTTGGCTACAGTACACTCTGAACATTAAGTATGTTCCCCGAAGTTAGTTTATTTCCTAAAGGCCTTCCTATGTACAAATAAATAGTCACATATACCCACTAATAATTATTTAACTGTATCCCACCAGCAATTAGGTTAATTAAGGCAATACATAACACTAATTTGAAACCATTTGTACGAGTTCTTTCGCCATCACTGAGCTTTAGTACATTTTTCATGTCCCCTTTATGAATCCCACTAACCCACTTGAATACCTCTATCATATCCCCTCTAACTCTGCGTCTCTCTAACGAATGTAAGCCTAATTTCTTCAACCATTCTTCATAAGGAAGATTTATACATTTATGGATAATTTTTGTCATTCTATGCTGTACTCTCTCCAATGAATCTATGTCCATTCTGTAATAAGGACACTAAAATTGAACAGCATATTCCATATGGGGTCTCACTAATGACAAATAAAGTTTTAAGATAACATCAGCAGTTCTGTTACTCACACTCCTAGAGATGAACCTGAGAATCTGTTTGCCGTGTTACAAACGCTTATACATTGTTTTCTAGGCTTCAAATAATTCCAAACAAACACACCTAGATCTTTCTCACAGTCTGAGTTTTCTAATTCCATATTAGCTACTTTATATTTAACATTTGTTTGCATCTTCCCTATCTTTAATACCATGCATTTGTCAATGTTCAACTTCATCTGCCAATTGTAATGACCATTTGTGTAAGGTATCTAGATCCCTTTGCAGCCACTCTATCTCTCTCTCACTCTCTCTCTCTCTCTCTCTCTCTCTCTCTCTCTCTCTATATATATATATATATATATATATATATAATAATATATAAATATATATATATATATATATATATATAATATATATTATATATATATATATATATATAATATATATATATATACTATATATAATATATATATAATTATATATATATATATAGTATATATACATATATATACATTTTATATATATATATATATATATATATGTTATGCCCTAATTTTATGCAGGATTAACAATTGGATATGGTGTGTTCTACGCCACTGGGACTTCCGTTCAAATACGTACATATAATATGAAAGGAAAACAGAGGATAAGTACCGGTATGTCACAAGATTTGGTTTAATAATTATGTATTATTATGTTCCTTCCAACAACCAGCCATACTCCTAAAATCGATTAATGAAATTTACAAACACATGTGACAGTCCGTGGATTCGAATCCAGGATGCTCACACCGAAAATCAAACACCTTATGCATCGCACCACGTAGACAGTTAAAGAATGGTGGACACTGCCTACGATTTATTATGCAACTTCGAATCCTGCATATCAATCTAAGCATGTACACACATCCCAACTGCAACTCACGTAGGCTATGCATATGTGAATGGAAAGAGCAATTAATGGGGCCTTAACCACTAGGGAAGTCCTCTCGATAAATTACCCCTGAACCAATATCAATTATTATGTTCCTTCCAACAACCAACCATACTCCTAAAATCGATTAATGAAATTTACAAACACATGTGACAGTCCGTGGATTCGAATCCAGGATGCTCACACCGAAAATCAACACCTTATGCATCGCACCACGTAGACAGTTAAAGAATGGTGGAATACAGCTTTATTTCTCTTGCACTATATTGGAGAACTAATCAGGAACTGAACACATAGGACACGTATCAATGCCAGTGAATAGCACTTAATTTTATCACTGACTCCTAGCACAGTCGCGGAGCTAGATAGGGAGCATTTATTACTGACCAGCTTCACCAAATCTTCGAGATAGTTTTTAAGACACTGGGGTGGCCGATGGAGAAGTGTATCTAGTAGTGGAGTGACCACTGTTGCTTTCTTTCAGGAATGTCACAGTGTTTAAAGTTCAAGGTCAAGTACCCCCAATAGGTATGCAGCTGGGTTGTATAGAAAATGGAGAGTCACTGGTAGACTCTGAAATATTTTCTCGCACTTTGGTCAATTTCGGCAGAGTCGCTGAAGTCTCAGAAATAGGTTAAAAGTTTATTAATTCAAAATGGATTCACTGGTGAGTGGCAAATTATTGATCCGTATCACTCGTACTGTATGGGGGTACAACTCGTATCTTTAGGACCCGCTTATTAACACTGGTGCGGATTCATACGTATTTAGGCCACTTTTGGGGGGACTGTTTATTTCGTTCACTTGACACTTTTCCTACTTTCTGTCACTCTATCTTCTTTTCTTGGTGTCCCGGCGTGGTAACTTCTCGATGGATGTCTCCGGTGAACTCCTTGAGGTGATTGGTTGTCGTTGGTTGCTTCCCCGTAGGCCGTCTAGGTGGGCCGGCTGTGTGAAGTAGTTACAGATGGGTTGATTGGGCTTGAGATCTTAAGTATGGCTCCGTAACATATAGTAACCGTCTGGCGAATTACTGTTGGGTACAAAACCGAACTAACGCAAGTATTTCAGGGGTAGGAGAACCTACTTGACTGTTCTGATCAGTATACCAACCATTGATGAAGTCCTGTTAAGGTAGCCTACTCTCGGACTAGGATCTTAAATATCGAGTCTAATGTGGTTGATATCGGACGAACGCAGTAATTTCAGTTGGAGTGATATTACTGTCTGTCCTGATCTTTGTGAGAGGTTCGGAGGACCCAGGGCGGTGTTTAAACCTTTAAGTTACACATTCATATGGGATGCCACAGACTCAGTTCACCAAGGACTTGTCTCTGCAGTGTGCCCGTGAGGGTATCTCGCCAAGCCCTAGACTACCTGTGCCAAGTGGCAGTGTCCAATTTAAACATAGAATAGTAGAGAAGACGGCAGGCCGTAGTCTCTCTACTTTTCACTATAGAAAATTTACCCTCGCGGGGAAGTCTATGTCACGTCGGCAGGCCGAACGATGACAAAGTTCCTCGACAAGGACACTGGTACTTCCCACTAGAATAACTAGTCACCGCCTAAGTAGGATATCTACGTTAGCTAGGCAGGCCCGGGTCTAACGAGATCCCTAATATGGGGTTTGTGGGTTACTGTCTCAGTATAGGTGTGTCTCTCTGGCAGGCCAGACGGAGACAGAGTACCTGGGACAGAACTCGGTTAACCGGGACTTGTAGTCTAAGAAGAAATATCGGCAGGCCGTACACATTCTTCACTTGACTAACTAGTAACCGCCTAAGTAGGATCTCCATGTTAGCTAGGCAGGCCCGGGTCTAACAAGGATCCCTAGTTTAGTGTTTTACAGACAGTATCTGGACTTTTCGGCAGGCCGTATTAGTCCAACTGAATGGAGAGCAATATTAAGTTTCGTAAGCCAATACTTTTTGAAGCCTCAACAATTGCTTGACTTTCCTCAGAAATCCTGAACTGGTATTGCGGATTACTGAGTGCACTCCTGTGGTACCTCTAGGATGGTAAGGGCATGGGGAGTTATCCTAGATGGGGTCCTTGAACCCTTCTTACACTGTTGGTCAGGTCTCCTTCAATAGAAGGTCAATACTCGGTGGTGGTGTGGTGAGTAAAGTCAATTAATGATCCTAGAGTAGGCTACTTCATCAAGGTCAAATTATAAAATCATAGGGGGTCTGTGTCACTTCAATAGAACTCTGAAAAACAATAATATTGAGTGAAGTGAATGAATTCTGAGTTTTGCGTTCTCGGGGAAGATTGGTGGTGTCAGGTGCATTTAACCCTTAATTAGCGGCGAGCAACATAAGTCGAGTTAAATAAAGCTGGACTATGTGGCGGCGCTCGACATAACTCGAGTGGCAATTTCAGCACATAATGTGGCTGAGAGAGAGAGACAAGTGGTGGCAGGAGACTAGCGAGCGTATGACTGCTCCAGACCACCGCGGCGAACCTACTGACACAAATCTCAGCTCCCTCCTCCCTCTCTCACTCGCTACATACTCAATTATGTACTGAAAGTACCGAATTACCTGCTTTTTGCACTCGCGTTGCACGGTTATTGCAAGAAAACTATCCATCGTACAAGGATCGTTATGGTGTCATTCGAAAGCTCTGTTTATGCCCTTTCAGGGATAGGTACTTGTTTTACGTTCTGGGTCTTATTTAGGCATGAAAATGATCACGTAAACAGCCCTATTTTGGCTAAAAACACCCCGCTGTGCGGTACACATAAATAAACCGCATAGGCCGCTCGTAAGGTGTTAAGGTGTGTTGTGTGCACCGGACAGTTGAGGGTCGCGATGCGTGCGAGACAGCGTTATTCTTTCGTCTTCCTTCTTGTGGTGGTGGTGGCTGGGTTTTACTACTGATCTTGGTTGTTAGTAATTTTAACCCACTGAGCCCCAGCGATGCAGCGTTTGCGTCAACAATGTATGTAACGCTAAACCCCAGCGACGCAAAAGTTGCGTCAGTGTTACTCCGGTCTCAATTACTTCGGTCCTATGGCATCTAGAGGGCTCAGATTTGCATGGGAACTGTGTAAGTATCCCACGCACCCATGGCGATGGTTGGAAACTCTGAAAGTCCAACCGCGTGCGCGTGAGCGCGTAAAAACATGATTTTGGGGGGAAATTGCCTTCAATTTTTTACTCTTGTAAAATCCGTTTTCGGGGACATTTTTTGAGCTTTTGGATCGTTTTTTTCGTGGTTTTTCCTTCATTCCTAACCCATTCTGGAAAAAACACTTTTTTCAAAACCGGCAGGTCCCTGGTGGTACATTTATTAACTCTTATTTAGCGGGGTCGGACTTAAGTCCGATACGAGAAAATTGGACTAAATGGCGGGGTCGGACTTAAGTCCGTGGGCGTATTCCCGCCCTAATTTAGGTGGAAAGCGAAACTTGGTGGTCAGGCGGTGTACTACAAGGGCCCACCCACACATCCCCACTGCGTGACCGTGACTAAGTGACCCTCAAGCAGCCATAATGGAAGGTCAATATTTGCCCGTGTTCGATTCGGTGGCTGCCATCCCTAGCGCGTCGCGCCACCCTACTAACCACGCCCGGCTTACCACCCAGGAACTAGATATCACGCTGAACTCTTCAGAACTTTTTAATAAGCTGTTGGATGAAACCATCGAAGGTCTGGGTGAGAGTTTTGGTAGTGTGGATGACTCTGAAGACGAAAATAACCCGATCATAGGCTTTCACCCCAAGCATAATTTGCGTGGGGTGGATGTTGTGGTTGATATTGGACAGACCCTTGAGCAAATTGGAGACGTTCCTGATGAAGAACATACTGGTGTGGGTGTTGGTAAGTACAATTTATATATTATAATTGCTTGAAAATGTGATTGCAAGCATTTTATCACCTTACGAGCGGCTGGTGGAGTATATTTCACTGTGCCGCCCAGTGGGTTTTTTTTTTTACCCTAAATGGGGTTGTTCCGTGCTCTTTTTCATGTATAAACAAGACCCAGCGCGTAATACAAGTATGTATCCCTGAAAGTGCGTAAATTGAGCTTTCCAATGACACCTGAACCATCCTTCTACGATCACTAGTTGTCTTTCAACGATCGTACAACACGAGTGCAAAAACCCTAAAATACGGTAATTTCCTTATATAATTCCCTGTGTGGCGAGCGGTCTTGAGGTAATTTATGCTCCTAATCACTGCTCCGCTCTCTCTCAGAGCACATTACGTCCTCAAAATTGCACTCTACAAGAAATTTCCTTTGCATTTTATAGCGTATTATTTGCAGGCGTTCGGTAAATTTCTTACGGTAATACAAACAATGAAAGATTGAATATTTGTGCTTGGCATTATATGATTGTGGGGAACAGATGTAGGCCTACCGTATATATTATGTTTTCATATATATGATACATATGTAAAATGTTTATATTATCACGACTCTCTCTCTCTCTCTCTGTCTCACTCTCTTTGTTTGTACTCCTTTGTACTCTCTTTGTCTGATGTAGGCCAGGGCACGCCCCTAACTAATCTCTTCCCTCCCAGGGGAAATCACACCTAGCAGATATTTTTGACCTCCCCTCTTTCTCTGTCTGTCTCTTCCTCTCTGGGTCTACCTATACTGCATGTGACATTGAAATTGCTTGAGAGTTTGATTGCAAGCATTTTATAGTGTATTATTTGCAGGCGTTCGGTAAATTTCTCACTATAACCAGGGTGTATGGTACATTTCTCACGATAATACAAGCAACAACGAAGCTTGGCGAAGATTGTGGTCTACAATATACCTTTTTATAATTGCATGTGACATTGTAATTGCTTGAAAGTTTGATTGCAAGCATTTTATAGCGTATTATTTTCAGGCGTTCAATAAATTTGATAAATATATCAAAATAAGTCCTGTGGGACTATGAAATAGCTATTATTGGACAAGGACAATATTTTGTTCATCCCTCCACTGGAACATCAACAACAATGTCAACAACGTATCGCAGTCGGCAGTGTGCAGTACTGCCAATACGTATAGCGACTTCCGCTAGATCTAGAGACCTTTACTTCGATCTAGCAGCAATGACTTACACTAGCGGTTTTGTTTTGAAATTTCAGAACAATTTCGAAGTGATATTATATGGATTTTGCCAATTCATATTTCTAGTGGTATTTATCATGTCTTACATCTAACAATATATTATGCTAGCGGATTTAACTTCAATTGGTAACTCTCCCGCTCGAGTCGGCTCCAATAAAATCGATAATGGTGGCACTTTAGTAAACAGGTGATAAACAAAACCGCATGCGGATCGGTTTGGTATATCGGTATTATGGTAAGTTGGCTACCTACTATTGTTTATACGATATAGTAATTAATGATAAGTAAATTATTATATATTATATATAAAACAAAAACAAAATTCCTGCAAAGCAAGCGAAACAGAGAGAGAGAGAGAATGCAGAAACTGAACTGAAGAAAGAGTGAAAAAGATATAATAATACAGAAATATTACAAGCAAATAAATGAAATAGAGGGATTAGTTAGAGAAAATAATAATGAGAAATACATATACGGATGAGGAAGAGAGAAAGGGAGCACAAGAGAGGGAAAGCGAGCGAGCCAGAGAGACAGACAGACAGGAGGAGTGAGAGAGATTAGAGAAAATAATAATGAGAATTACATATACGGATGAGGAAGAGAGAGAGAGACAGAGCGTGCGAGAGAGGGAAAGCGAGCGAGCCAGAGAGAGAGACAGACAGACAGACAGGAGTGAGAGAGAGAGAGAGAAAGAGAGAGAGAGAGAGAGAGAGAGAGAATACAGAAATAAGGAGAAATAAGAGAAAAATATGACCGATTACCGAAGGAATGGTAGACGCGCGAGAGGCCGAAGTCAGGCCAAAGCGAACGCAACCGAACGCGCCCGGGAAATAGACCAAAAAGTACCTCCTCTTCCTCACCTCTTCCCACCCTCCACACTCATTCATAACATCCATTCATAGACTTATATGGCGAGACGAAGAGTTGCTCTTTCCAAAAATGATCGTTTCGTTCGCATTGGAGCCATAATAATGGCGCTAGGGCGAGTTAAATTGAGCGAATATTTCGGGATTATGCCCGCTGAGCGGTACAGTGTAAAATACCTTACCACCCGCTAAATAAGGGTTAATAACTAGCTGGGGCTCAGTGGGTTAAGCATAAGAATATGTAAATCTCTCTCAGCATGGTGGTGTCTACAGGGCTGTGTATGTATCTAACCTTCCCGGTTCGTGTTGGTAAGCTTGTTTGTACACCAGGTATTTAAACGTCCGGAGCGCCCCCTCTCGGGGCGCGGGAGCGGCAGATCTGCCGCGTTATTTTACTTGGGGACGAAGATTTACACAGGATTCTTATATAGACAGAAGCATGTGTGGTTTGTGTAACTAGTAAACTAGTTGAAGTATGTCAAAAAAAGGCATGTGTAGAAATGTGTGGAAAAACAAGGTTCCAGGGTCTATTGAAGTATTGGTTCACATCTTATTGCATAACAAAGTTTTCATACAGGCATATAATGGTTTCATCTGGCATTGATTTCTTCTGTAGTGAAGATACGTGGTTTCTCTTAATTACTACTTCTCAATTATCCCCTGAGTATATTGTGAGTTGGGGAGAACATATAACACAAGAATACATGGGTGACCAAAACGTTTGTTTATTTTTGGGTATACAGGGTTATGATAACATGAAAGAAAAATTACAATGGCAAGTTATGATAACATTAGAGAATAATTACAATGGCAAGAAAGTGAGTTCAACCGGCTTCAGAATGGCTGGCTAAATAATACCCTCCTTTTCGTGGGGGTATTATGCTTGATGTTCCGACCTGGTATGTTGGGGCGTTGACTCGTTGGTGAGCTCCTTCGTCCTTGTTCCAGCGTGACTTGATCTAGTGCCGCGACTCGTCGGCTTGGAGTACTCGTCTTCGCCTTCTTCTGCTTCTTCTAGGGTACGGGCGATGTTTCTTGCTGGCGTTTTCACGGTATTTTAATATATATATATACTGTATATATATATACAGATGGAGATAGGAGATTCAGACATTACATATAGGTAAACACGTTATGAAAGCAAGTAAGACACCATAATTGTTGGTAAAGGACTAAATGGTATTAAGTTCGTTATTCAGATAACGTGGAATGGGACTAAGAGAACTAGAAATGAGACAACGTGGATTGAGTATTGATGAAACAGGAAACTGATCAGAGAGGAGAGGCTGAGAATCCACACAGAAATAGTTAGGCCAGGCAAAGAGAGAGGGAGCGACAATATCACATAAATATAAGTCAAGAGGACACATGGTAAAATGTATCCCTTTGGTGTGAGCATCCTTTAGCAGTTTATTTCGCTGAAGTAAACAAAGGGTGTGAACAGATTAACTAAAGACAATGTTTATAATTAACTTAAGTGAAATGTAAATAATTGTTTGAGCCATTAGTTGAATTAATGGTATACGAAAAAGGCAATTGCAACTGACGATAAATATCAATATTACAACAAACATAGGACTAAGGAGAATAATTAATAAAAATATCAAATGACAAGTCATTATTGTAACATTTGACATATTCAAAGTAAAATCAAATTATTGTAAGAAAAATGCACGAGTGAATGTATAAATACTAAGACAAGAAGCAAATGGAAGAAAAAGGCTAAACTGGAGGAAGGGGAAGAGAGCCAGACGAGGTGAATGATGGAAGAGGAGACGAGAGAGAGAGAGGGGGGGGGGGGGGAGTAAGGATAGATGAGAGGATAGCAGAGGCAGATGTCAGAAAGAAGAGGGGAATAACAATAATAATATATGGAGTGAATGGAAATATTGAAAAAAAGAGTGAAACAAATATGAAAGAAGAGTCAGAAAGAAGAGGGGAAGAACAATATTTAATAATGGCCACTCCATCATTGACGATCTGCCTATTAATATAATAGTCTCCATTCAACACCCGCGTCAGCCGGTTTGAATCCACCGCCGCGGGGATGAACAGAGTATTCCTCATAAGTGTAACGCAACTTCTCTTATGGAGTCGTCTTAGATCGGGTACCCACTACGAAAAAACTTTCGTAAAAAATATGAGAAGATTTTTTTTTTTTTTTAACTTATACAATGTTATAATACGCTTCCCACTTTGGTGGATTTCTTGCGTTGTGGCATGCAGACGCTCCACACCAGGCAGCCATACCTCCTTCTCTTCCCCGCGGGCAACCAAGAAAGACTTGTCTAGCCTGCGCTCCGCTTCAGTCGTCGTTCATTCAGTTTCTCGTGAGTCCCTACTCATTTGTATATATCTGAGTTGTATTGAACAGGGTTTAGATTAGCTAGCACAGGCTACCTGTATGGTTGCCCGCAGGAAGTGTTAAATTAGGGTACTTTCAGGCACTTACGTGTTCTCCAAGTCAATCGCCTCGTGTGTGTTTTTTCTTGTTTATGCGCGCCTTAGCTGTTGATTATTTCTAGTTAGCAGGCTAGTTTCATCGCAGTAGGTCTTCAGTCCAGCGTGTTTGGCCTAGGGGTCATGTGTTTTTTCATATTAGCAGACGCTCCAGTTTAAGGATTGTCACACATGGTGTAGGGTCTTCTGGTGTTCGAGCCTGCTCCCGGGCCCCTCTCGTGGGCCTCTTCCCCTCGTGCTGTGGACGTGTTGTCTTCAGGATTAGTCTTTCTTCCCAAGGTAAGGATTACTTATGCATAGTGGCCAGCCACGTTAGGGTCTCCTTAGGGTTTAGGGGTGCATTGTTATTATATGATTTTTATATTATGCCCACCCCCCTTTTTTCCTGTGATCTTGGGTTCGAGTTGCATCTCTTTCCTGGATCTCTAGGCGTCATTCTTATTTTGTGGGTTTTTTTGGTTCAGGATTAGTGGTCTTGTGCTCTTGACTGGTTTTTTCCTTGTTTCTTGGCCCGCCGGCCCTCTGTTTTCGTATTAGGCCCGGCTACCGCCGCGCTGGTGTGCTCGGGCTTGTTTTCCCCTCCTTTGACTAGTAGTGTACCTCTACCCTCCCTGCCGGCGGTCGTGCACAGACCGGCGGAGGGAGGACGGTTTCCAACCATTGATTATCAGACTCGCCCTGTGACTTACCAGTTTACCCCGCCGACCCGGCGGCACAGTTGGGGGTTGACTTGCTAGTTTTCCCTCCCACTACGCCCGGCGGCACAGTTGGGTAAAAGGTGTAGCAGTGTCTAGCTAGCAAGCAGCTGCAGGACGACGTTCGCTAGACGTCCGACTAGGGCCAGTGACCCATGTCATAGGTAAACAGTCACGCGTGACTTCCCCCCAATTGAAAAGGGCAAGGGGTTGTGTGACGCCTGCAGCTTAGCAGAATGCCACGTGGGCTCAGCCACTCGCTAACTCTTGCCAGGGCAATGAATTTGGCTACAGTCTATCTACAATGTTATACTTTCTTTCTTGTGAATCGTCATGTCACAGGCAGTATAGAAGTGGTCTTTATTTTCGTCTGTGACAATGCATTATATTTTATATCATCAGTTATAAGTTTAATGTATAAGACTGAATGATACACCTAGAGAGTGTGAGTGAGTAAGTGCAGGAGGCAGAGGGTTGTGCGCGTAGTGTTACGCGTTGTCTCGGTGACGTCATGCCACGGCCGGGCCCTCAGAGTGGCTGGCCGCTTTGCCGCCCTTCTGCCGCAGCAGAAGGTAGTTCCCCCGCACTCCTTGCTGCCTTTGTGCCTTACTCGCTCAGAGCTTGCTTGACCAGCATAACCTACACATCTCCCTTGCCATCTGTCCCCGACGTCCACCTATAGAACACTTTCTCTCTCTCTCAACTTCTTACCTCTTATTCTTCTAATCTATTTAACATCATAACTCCCCTTTGGTTCTGCACGATTTCATATATCGGCCATCGTATTATATGCTGAATCTCTCAGATATTTCATGTTTAGTTAGACATTTTGGAGGGGTTAACATTTTGTCTGTAGAGGTTCGACACACTCGCGGTGTCTCCCTACCTATTTCTTGGTTGTCTGCTGGGCTATTTAATGCTAGACTGGGGTGAGGCTATTGATGTTGTGATTTCCGATGTGTACCAGGTTTTGTTGAACTTGTACAATCGCAACGGATGCGTGGGAAGCCTAGGTTGTCTTTCTGACTGTGTACCTTGTGAGTTTAGCACTGTGTTGCGAGTGAGGGCTTTTGCCTCTGCCACCCAACACTGTGCTAACTCGTTTTGCTTTGACATGAAGAGGGTCGCCAGGAGAGAACCAGATACTAGCGATCTGGATCTCTCAAGAGAGCACCCTGTCATTTAAGTTGGCCGTACAGTCTTAACCTCTCTGCGGCGCACAGGGGGTTTTCTACAGGGTAAGACTGTGCGCACCTATGATGATTTTGGGACCCATTGCCAATTTCGATAAAAAGTACATCATCGTGTAGGGAATGTTTGCGTGCATCGGCCCATATATATTTGACCCCCAAAACAATGTCTGGGGGGGGGGGGAACGCTCCGTAGTTGAAAAATGTGGAGCGAATGGCATCGCGCGGCTAGATTGTCATCGAGCGGCGAGATTTCCCTGCCGAATGTTCACGCGCCCAGGGGATAGGAGGAGGGGGTGGGTTACCGCGTATTATCACGTATATCTCCTTTTTTGAGCCCTTTTAGGCTATGTAGAGTGTGCATACGTGTGTAGGCCACCCATATAACAATGAATATACCTCATAGTGACCAAAAATTGCAATATATAAGGGAATTATAAGATCATTTTTAGGCGGGAATGAAGATGTGTTGGAGGTTTGGCGGCAATTTATGAGCTGAGAGTGTGGTTTACACCATACATATCACTTATATCTTGTACGTAGAGCACTGTCATGCTATAATACAGACTTGTACGTATGTATACGTGCCATATATCAAAATATATACCGCATATAGACCAATTCATGCAATATTTACGCACATTACCAATGAGTTTCTATGCGTGAACCAAGGTGTGAGTGAGTTGTGCTGGGAATGAAAGGGGGAGAGGGTGTGTTACGCCATAAATATCACGTAAATCTTGTATTTAGAGCACTGTCATGCTATAATAAAGACGTGTACGTATGTAGGCGTCCCATATAACAAGGAATATACCGCATATCGACCAATTGATGCGATATTTACGCAAATTGTGAATGTGTTTCTAGCAGACGGAAGCCTGAAAGGGTGGGTGGGGGTGGCGGGGTAGGAGGGAGGCTAGCAGGGAGGGAGTGAGTGAGTGAGTGAGTCGTGGAGAGAAGGAAGGCAGGCAGATCTCTAGATAGATAGCCAGCTTATTGATAATTGTGGAGGCGCCCGAGGCGTATGGATGTCTTGGTATTTTGAACCTTATGTCTACCAGGTGTCTGGTGTTCGTTGCCACCAAGAGTTCTACAATAACATGAGTCAGGAATGGAGAGAGAGAGAGAGAAACTGAGACATGCGTATGTCGTACGTATAAATGGACTTCAGAATTGCATTTTTATGCAAGCAGACATTGCATTTTAGACACATGTGAAGTAACACAGAAACATGTAGGCCATTGACTGTAAATAAAGTACTATATTATAGACCACCAACGAGGGTGGTCAGTAAACACAGGCAGATTTCCTTTTGTGATAGAGAGCTAAATATAGACTGGTGTCTCCTTACACTTGCGAAAGGGTAGATTGCCACCAGAGAAACTTATACTTATTTATTTCCAAGTAATATGCAATATAAATGTATATTCGAGACCTACTGCAATTATTTGTATGACAGTCATGACTATGTATAATCCAATATACGCGCGTAGGCGAGACATAAGAAAGCTGGTTGAGCAATTTTCGACACCCACACAGTTATTATTCATTTTTATTTACAATATTATACAATACAAATGTATTTGTGAAGAGTATTTTATCCATTATTGTATTTATACCAATTTTGTTCCCAGACAGAGCTGCTGTAGCTGGAGCATCAAGGAGCGGCAAGGGTCACCGCTTGACCGTGTGAAAATGAGTGGAGTCACACTGAGAGGGGCAATTTTGCTGAGTGTTTGGCCAATTTTTGACAGAATAAAGTTATATAATTACTAATTCTTGACAGAGACAAACTTTTATAAACCTTGGCATGATATAATTGATAATCCCATCAATTTACAAACGTAAATTGGTGGGATAATTAATTTTTTGTTTTTGTATATTGTCATTTCGATTGTAGACACGAAGTTTTGAGTGATATTTGGTATGAGCTCCTGTGGCATGGTTGGTAAGGTCACGGACTGGAAAACTCAAAGTGTGGTTGGGTAGTGGGATCGAATCCAGAAGGGGGTTATGGAGAAGGTTTTATATTGTCTAGAACATTTTTGATAATTTTTTTTTTTTACAAGATCATGCCATTGTATTCAAAAAATATGAAATATTCATAGAATATATCATATTGTAAGAATACAATGACATGACCTTGTTTATTTTTTATTTTGTTATTGTTTTATTTTATTATCTTAGTAGGTTTGACAGGATTTATTGAAACATATTTATTTGTGTACAATTCATTTGAGGTAAGAAAATAATTATATACACATTACTTAGGCTAATAACAAACATATATATTGATATACTAAAAAAATAAGGCATATTACATGTAAATCTTTGAAACTTATAAACTAAATACTGAAACATACAATTATATAATGTAAAAGCTATATCACAGGGACATCTTTGGAACTTATACATTATATAATATATATGTTACATTATGAGGTAGCGTGATCAATTAGGTCAGGTCAGGTAAGGTAGGGCGTGAGTCCAGGGCAGGGCAGGGCAGGGGGCGAGTCCAGGGCAGGGCACGGGGCGAGTCCAGGGCAGGGCAGGGCAGGGGGCGACACTCAATAATTCTTGAAGGTGTGGTAGTCCCTGAAGCAGTCACCCAGGCAGAGTGGAACTTTGCACTCGGCGCACATTGAGGTGACTCTTTTGGTGACATGGGGTTTCCTGACACTGGTGCTGCAGACGGTGCACTGCGCCTGCCTGCGACGAGTGCCAAGCATCTCGGTGTTGATTGGGTAGTGTCTTTCGACACCCAGCTGGATGCGGTCAGGAACGTGATCCCCACGCCATGCCGTACGTCTGTGAGTGGTGGTGCCATACTTCTCCAAGAGTTGGTATGAGACGTTGTACACGAACTCCCGGAATTTCAGCTTCTGGTTTGGGGACATATCCTTCTTCACCAACCACAAGTTGTAGGCGTTGAGCATCGTGATATCAACTAGGTGGAGGAAGAGCTTGTGATACCACTTCACAGTCTTCCTCAGACACTCAACGCCTGACAGCTGACAGTCAGACTTGTCCACCAGGCGCATGTTCTTAGTGTAGTCCACTACCATGTCGGGCTTGTAGATGGTCTTCCTGGTTCGGTAGTGGATTTTGCCAGAATCCATCTGGGCACCTGTGTGGACGGTGGAAAGCAGGTGGACGTCTCGCTTATCCTTCCACTTCAGGGCTATCAGTTTCCCACACTTCTCGAGCTGCTTGAATTTCTGCCCCTTTCGTCGCCTTCTTCGCACATGCCTCTCGCGGTGTTCCTGGGCCAGGTCGTCTTCTGAAGGTGTGTCACTGGAGGAGGCATCTGTGAGAGGAATGACATTACCTGTGAACTTTGGCATAAACTTTCTTGTCTTTCTGACAGTCCCACATGACCCCGTTTGGTTGTCATGAAGAAACTGGCAGAGAGCAGGAAAAGTATACCAGTTCTCAGTGTAGATGATGTGGCCTTTGCCCAGGTAAGGTGCCAACATTTTCCTGACGATGGCACCTGACATGCCCATGGGGTCATTGGCAGCGGCTTTCGGTATGTCGATGTCAGTGCCTGTGTACACGATCATGTCAAGCACTATTCCAGTTTCGCAGTCACACAAAACGAAGAGGTTGATTCCGAACCTATGCCTTTTCAAGGGGATATACTGCTTGAAAACAAGACGTCCTTTGAAGAGCACGAGCGACTCATCAATCACCAAATTGAGGAAGGGGTAAAAGTATTTCCTATACCTCTCCAACAACATGGTGAACACATCCCGTACTTTCCATATCCTGTCAATCCTGTTAGGATTTTCGTTGTCTGCAAAGTGCATAAATCTTAGCAGCAACAAAAATCTGTCACGAGTCATGAACTTATTGAAAGTTGGGGTGGCGATGAGAGGGTCGTGCTTCCAATAGTGTTGCAACACATGCTTCTTGATCAGAGGCATGAGGAACAACAAGGCAAAGAACGTCATAAATTCTTCCACAGTCGTATCCACCCAGCCTCGTATTCTCGCTTTTGGAGAAAGGACGTCCAATCTGCCAAACACCCACCTGTAGTAGGCATTTGTTTGGGCAATGATGCACGTCATTACCTCCATATCGAAAAAAGCGAGGAAGAAGTCGCTTTCGTTCGCTTGATCGTCACAGGGCCAGTCGTCAGTTGTTCCTGATGTCCCAGGATTGAACTGGGGCATGTCAGGTACAAAATTGACCTCGTCAGACCAATCGAACGAAGGCAGCCCAGGGATCGGAATGTCGTCTGCGTCGCCTTCATCGTCTGAAATATCGCTTCCATGGTCGCGATACAGCACTGCATCATCATCACCCTCCTCTTCACTTGACAGACGATGCCCTTCCTCATTCTCGTCACCGACGTCGGACTCACTCCCACTGTCCACTCCCAAATCCCCCCACCCTTGGTCCCGTGCTAGGGCTTCGTCGTCGAAACCCGGGCTGCCAATGCCCTGCAAATCACCATCAAACAGCAGGGCGGCATACTTTGATGGTGTCAGAGTTTTCCGGGTCACTTTAGCATGTGCGGTAGTCTTATGGACAGGGACAGCAGAGGCGGTGGCAGGGGCGGCGGCAGGGGCAGCAGTGGTGCGTGGCCTTGATGGCAAGATGATGGTGGTGCCTGTCGCCCTTCTCTCTGTTCCTTGGGCAGGGGTGGCAGGGGCGGCAGGGCCAGCAGGGGCAGCAGGGGCAACAGGGGCAGCAGGGCCGGCAGGGACACCAGGGCCAGCAGTCACTTTCCCTCTCCCTTTCCCCTTCCCTTTTCCTTGGGCAGGGGCAACAGGGGCAGCAGGGGCGGCAGGGGCAGCCGGGCCAGGGGCGGCTGGTTGTGGTGGTGGTGGTAGGGGCACTGTGGCTGGCGTACGGGTTCTCTTCCCTACGCCCGTGCCTTTAATTTTTCCTGCCCCCGCAGGTTCTGCAGCCCTAGGACGGCCTCCTGCGTCGCTGGTACCGGTGGCAGGGGTGGCAGTGGTGGTGGTAGTGGTTGTTGCAGTGGCCTGGGTCGTGGTGGCAGTGTCCCGAAACACCAATGACCTCTGTACCTTTGTCGTGCTTGCACGTGTTTTTCGTGCTTTGGGTGCAGGTGTTTCGTCCTCCGAGCTGTAGGGCGTGTCGTACTGGTAGCTAGGGTCTTTAGCAGCCACCCTCTGCCTTCCACGGCGGCTAACACCACCAGAAGGAGGGCTGGTTGTGTCATCAGGGAGCGAGCGTGAGGGACGTGTGGGCTCCATGACTAGTGCGTGGTTACTGGCGTGGTGGTGCTTGCACGAGTGCGGGGCGAGCGTTTGGCGGGGTGGTGTCGAGAGTTGACATGTAGTACTATACCTACACCAATTTTCAGCCGCCTGGCTATAAACGCGCGGTTTTGGTACGCGTTCAAAAGCTCTGCTCTTAAGAGTCTCGCCGCAGTCCGCCGGGGGAACTCTTAAGAGTCTCCCTGCAGCTCCCGGGTTAAGGACCTCGCTAGGCTACGAGCCGCTTGCTCAGCCATTGTTTCCTAGCCTACGACATCCCAGCTAGACTTTATTCGCCTAGCAGACACCCGATTAGGATTATAAACTCTTACGTTATGTATGCAGCATTTTTATTCACGTTGATTGTAAGCCTTGGTTGTTGTTGAGTTGCACAACCTGAGCAGGCTTTTGCATTGCTTGAGGAAGTACTTCTTTTGTTGTTAGAGATAATACTATTGCGCATTTATCTTATCGTTATTCCCGTGCCAGTTAACACTTGTCATATCTTGTTCCTGCTTTATATAACAGTTCAAAATCCGATTCGATCATCTTAGCAGCATCAGACTTTCTTCAGAAGATTCCTGGTCGATGCTTTAGGACTTTCATTCACTTTCTTTAATATAGGAGTGACAGTTTATTATTGTTTAGAGTAACTTTAATTATACCTTCTTCTTGTTTGCATTAAATCATTCCAGTGATTTAATTAAGCTCTCTATCTTTTTCCTTGTATACATTATTAACGTAATTGTATGTTGTTGTGATCAGGCTGTATCAGAGATCATCAGCCTGTAGTAGTAGTTCATTTATACCGAGTTAGAGGATACCCCTCTCTCGCAGATTTAACTCTGGAGGGTATAGGTGTTTTTGTGCGCCGGCATTATAAGTTCGAGGGTTGGATCTAGTGTTACCGTTGTGGCTGTGTGCCTTTCTAGTCCAATGATTAACCCTTAATTAGCGGCTCACCACATAAGTCGAGTTAAATAAAGCTGGACTATGTGGCGGCGCTCGACATAGGTCGAGTGGCAATTTCAGCACGTAATGTTGCTGAGAGAGAGAGACAAGTGGTGGCAGGAGACTAGCGAGCGTATGACTGCTCCAGACCACCGCGGCGAACCTACTGACACGAATCTCAGCTCCCTCCTCCCTCTCTCACTCGCTACATACTGAATTATATGGGGAAAGTACCGAATTACATGCTTTTTGCACTCGCGTTGCACGGTTATTGCAAGAAAACTAGCCATCATAAAAGGATCGTTATGGTGTCATTCGAAAGCTCTGTTTATGCCCTTTCAGGGATAGGTACTTGTTTTACGTTCTGGGTCTTATTTAGGCATGAAAATGATCACATAAACAGCCCTATTTTGGCTAAAAACACCCCGCTGGGCGGTACATATAAATAAACCGCATAGGCCGCTCGTAAGGTGTTAAGAGCCCTTGTTTTATACAAGTCCAGGTCGTAACAGTTGTTCACGACAACTCCCTGGAGGTGAGAAAATGGGTGAGCTGTGGCTCACAAATGTTTTTGTCGCCGGGGAGTAGGTAGGATGTTATTATCACCTCTCAGGTTATCGTTATGAGCATTGATTCCTGGACATTTCTATTTCCAGACTCTTCATATCTGGAGCAGCACAGCTGAGGAGGGACTGTCCCCGGCGTGGAGGGGAGTCAGTAACCATGCCTAACTTCTGGATTTGCTCTACGCCTACTTGTTTGTCTGTCCCAGTAGCGGCGCACAGGTTGTGTATACGCTGTGTTAAATGCTTGGACAAGACTACCTTTTCATGGACAGCCAGTAAATGTCCGATTTGCTCGGATCTTTTCGATGAATGGCTAGACAACCAAGATATGTCATGCTTGTTAACTTTGATTGAAATCAAGAATAAGTTCGATTCTTACGCTGCAAAGGTAGCGGATGCTGAATTGTTCTGCCACATGGCACATAGTTACTTAGAATCATACGCCTGTACTCTTTTGAAGATCCCTTAGTTCGTCAGGCAATTGTTCCTTCAGTACCCAATTCAAACCTTGCTTCCCCCCTTCATCCGAGGCATCTGAAAGTTGCTCCCTTCCCCACACTAAGAGAGCTCGCTCTGAGTCGCCGGAGCTTGTACTTCCTACTCAACCGGACACATCCCAATGACTTCGTCAGAAGGCGTCCAGTGTAGAACACCTGCTGGCTAAGGTGCGCAAGTTGTCCAGTCCGCGGCACATCTACAAGGCAGCGGACACCCAGAATAGCCCCCTCACCAAGATGTGTAAGTCAGCTTCGCTGCCGGTTTCCCCGACATCCGCTCCGACGACGCCGGTGGTTTTCCCCGGTTCCGGCAGAGCGAGTGCCGAGCAACCCCTACCGGCGATGAGGTTAGACCAAGAGTTTTTTTTTTTTTTTTTTTTTTTTAAGAGACAATGAACGGAGGAAGGAAAAACACAGATAAAACAAAAAGGTCCATGTGCCTAAAGGCATCCTCCATTCATAAAATGTTTGTAACAACTGGATTTAAACATTTGTAGATTGTAAGTTTGTGGAAAGCAATTCGAGGGAAGTGAATTCCAAAGAGTAGTAGCTCTGGGGATAAATGAATTCTGATAAGCAGAAGTTCTGCATTGTGGAGGAGAAAGTGTAAATTCATGGGCGCTCTCAGCTGCCCTAGTTCTACGGGGAAAGATGTGGAGAGGCGGCACAATTGAAGCAAGTTCCTCGGAACAATTGCTGTGAAAATATCTGTAGAATAATGCAAGGGATGCAACGTTTCTTCGTATGGATAATGTAGGAAGGTCCTGTGTGATTGCAGGGTTAATGATTAATCTAATAGCTTTATTTTGAATTTTGTCCAACTGCCTCAATGCAACCACTCCACTTCCACCCCACAGAGGTGAACAGTAATCCATCTGAGAACGCACATGACTTTTATATATCACGGCCAACTGCTCGTCAGTGAAGAATTCTCGAACTCTGTACAGGAGTCCCAGTTTTTTAGAGGCATTCTTAGCAATGCTTCTAACATAATGTGTCCAGCTCAAGTTAGTAGTTAATGTTACACCGAGAATGTCAATACTAGGGGAAGTGGGAATATTTACATCATTAAAAAATATATGGGAGTCAGTGAGATTCTGTCGGTTAGAAAATTGAATGTACTTGGTTTTCTGTGCATTAAAGGAAACTAGATTCTTTTGTCCCCATCCATTAATTCTAGAAAGGTCCTGGTTCAGAGAAATTGCAGTGTTTATTTTTGAATTTATAAGATCGGGTTGGGTGAAAGAATTGGTAAATGTGAAGGAACTGTGGAGTGTTGAGTCATCTGCGTAGGAATGTATTGGATTATGAGTGGTAGATATGAGATCATTGATATGAATGAGGAACAGAATGGAGTAAGACTACAAGGTTCTAAGTTAGTGGTATCTCAAACTAATTTACCAGATGGCAAAATTGGGCTCCATTTGTCTCCAGCGCCTGACACAGTCCAAGGTCATCATATAACGGCGGGAGTAGTCACGCCGGCGATAGACGCCCCAGGTTTGTCCACTAGGCCAGAAGCCAGTAACACAAATTTAGTAACCCCTACCTGTAGGTCAGAGTCTGTCCCTGCAGGCCAAATTAGGGTGGAAACTGAGTTGATTACAGTCCCACGGGATGAGGTTCTACAACCCTCTCGACGTGATAGTCAGGCTTCGGGGACACGCACTGAAAGGTCACCGGTAAAAGTTCCCCACCCAATAACTCTGTGGGATGAAGGTATGGAACTAATGGAACCAAGTCCAATGGTACAGGTAGAGGAACCAACTCATGCTGGAAAGGTAAAATCTAGGTCCCTCAAACGACAAAGATCCCAATGTGTCACGGCGCAACAGTTAGATGAATTATTACACAAAGTCCTCCAACAATGTGCTATTTCCAAGCGCCCTAGGGATCATACTGAGGTAACGGTCACCCCACCACAAGGATCTGTGCCTGTCACCTCGGAGGACAATGAGATTTTGTTCTTACATTCGGTTCCCCCTAATCCCCGGTCACCAGCCACTAACATAATACCGGAACACGGTCTAGTCCGTCCCCTGTCACCAACCACAATCAATGTGATTCAAGACCCAGATATGCCAACGGCTTCGGCAATGTCTACCTTACGACTCTCCGACGCTAATAATCGTGCGGAGGACTTACAGACCGGGCCCGGAGTCACACCAAGGGGGGTCAAAGGGACCCAACCAGGTGTAAACGGTCCCGATAAGTTGTCACAGGCTAGCATGCTGGCAGGTAATGCGGCGGAAACAGAGACAGTTTCTGGCGCGCAACCTAGGGCCAGTACTTTCAAATTTTCTGTAGTTAGTCACTTGGCGGCGGAACCCTTGAAGCTTCCGCCGGATCACGTCATAACTTCTGGCTCTGACCCCATTGCTCCACCCCCCCAATCTCAATCACAAACAGAAGATCAGCTTCAGGGTCGTAAAGAACTGGGCAGGCTTTGGCTCCCGGTTTCCTTGTCTAAGGCAGGGGACAGGCACAGATCCATATATGGTGAGGTTCCAGTACCACAGGAATGGACCACTGAGGTAAATAGACATAAAGCTTTCCGGGCCAAAGATGCCCAGGGTAAGGTCATAGGGGTCCCTATTATAGCAATGCCTAACTCTACCAGTTATCAGTACTTTGTCTATGAGCCAGGACGGCTTGCCCCTCCTCCCCCAGATGTTCCTAGTTGCTCCACTAGCCCTCATGCCAACAATAACGATCATTTTCCGGGGTTGATGGAACCAAGTCTAACCTTTACTCCAACTCGTTCACAGCTAGAGCAAAGGGAATTCAATCTGGGAGAGGTGGGACATGGCCCATGGGTGGACTGGAATCAAGAGGTCCAACAGTATGCTATAATGACACAAAGTCCAATAATATCTACCAGTTCCAACACCGCACCATATGGAGTTCGACTTGCTGAGGCCACGGCCCGGCGGGGTCCCACGAGCTATATTTAATAGTGGCCCCTCCATCATTGACGATATTGCCTAATATTATAATAGTCTCCATTCCACACCCGCAGCAGCAGTTTGGAATCTCCCGCGCGGAAGGGTCAGGGAGGACTCTCATAAGTGCACGCTTAATTCTCTTATGGAATCGTCTTATGATTGGGTACCCTACAGAAAAAAACTTTGTAGAAAATAAAATATAAAATTTAACTTAATATCTGTTATATTATGGCTTTCCATGCGTGGATTTCTTGTGTGCAGCGCCCAGGCGCAGGCCCCCTAGCGGCAATTTCTTCCTTCTCCCTTCCACGCTCGTGCCAGGCGGGCGGCTGTCCCTAGTACTCCAGCTTCATTCGTCGTTCCTGTGCTTCTCGTGAGTCCTTTCTCATTTGTATACATCTGCGTTGTATTGAACAGAGTTTAGATTAGCTAGCACGGGCTGCCCCATTAGCACGACCGCAGTAGGGTGTAAATTACGGTACTTTTTGTATCAAGGCGCCTTCGTATCCCAGGATCCGCGCGCCACGTGCGTTATTATCGTGTTGTTTTTGCACCTTTAGCTTTTGATAGTATAGCTAGGAGGCTACCATTCTGCAAGATTATGCTTCAGGCCGTCACTTTGAGGCAGTTGCATATTAATTTTGTTTCTTGTTAGCAAATGCTCTAGTTCAAGGGTGGCTGCACGTGGTGCGGAGCCTTCTGGAGTCCGTATTTGCTTTTGGGCCCCTCTCTCGGGCCTCCCCTCTGCTTGCTGCTGCTGCAGGATCGTCAGAGCATCAGTTCATCCTGTGATGTTTCGTCGGGCCTCGTGGCCAGCCTCTTTAGGGGTCTGCAATGTAGGCTTCAGGTAATTTAGGATTGTAAATTCTATGTATTTGTGATTATGCCTATGTCTGCCCCATTCTTGTGCTACATGTGTGCATTGCATGTAATTGGTGGGCCATTGGGAGACGTCCCCTATATATATGTGGGGTTTTGGTAGAGGGGATTTTTACACATAGTCCCACCCGCTAACATTTTTGGTTGTTTTCTCCTGCGGCCTTCTGTGCAGGGCCCCTCTTTTCTCATCTAGTTGACGAGTTCGGGAGCAACCAAATGTCCCGTTGTGGTGCGCTGAACCACAATCCTTCCGGCGGAAAATGCTAATTCCTACGGGAGCAACCTCGGCCCGCCGAGGGGACTCGCCCTGACCGATTTGTCATACGGCAAGACTTCCTTTGCCCGGCGTTCCAGTCTAGTGTGCAGGTGTTGTGATACGTCATACAAGCACGTTACCTATCTTTCTATTCTCAATAGTCACGGATAGTTGAACACTTAAGGTCACTAGGGCCAGTGACACTTTGTCACAGGTAAGCAGTCCAATCAGCTTAAAATGGAGAAACCCCAGTTTTTTCCATGGTCGAGTCCGGCGAAAGGTTAGAGTAGCTGTGGCTATAGCTAATTTTCCGGCGGACTTGAGGTAGGATGTCGTAACACCTCGCAGGTTATCCTTATGAGCATTGATTCATGGAAATTTTATATTCCAGATTGACCCAGTGCTTCAGTTACAACAAGCCCGGCGGCTGGTGGGTGGCTGATTCCGGCGGGGGGGCCTTTTCTTCCATCATGCCTCGGTTTGAGATGTGCGCTACTCCTACTTGCTCATTATTGCCTGTATTTGCTCACAAACTTTGCATTAAATGCGTAAAATCTCTCGATCGTTCTCGGGGCTTGTGAGTGCTTGTGGGTTGTGGGGTGGGGGTCTAAGCGGTGTTCTGTCTGTTCTGAGTTAAAGGCGGCGCTTATCACTAAGAAAGATTTGTCGTGCCTAGCGGCATTGAAAGATATAAAGAACATTATCAACTCTTGTGCTAAAGATACTGTCCATAAGGCACTTCACTGCGATAATGATATCTTGTGGGAGCATCTAGTCATAAAATCACCTTTGGTCAAGTCAGCCTCCATTAAATCTACCAAACCCAAAGCTAAGAAATCCCTTTCCAAAGAGGTAGTGAGTAGCTCGAGTAGTAATGAATGTGACATCACCGAGGCTACCGACCGACCGACCGACCAAAGCGGAGGCGGTCGCCTTCCTCACGGCAACGGTCAAGGTCACGGTCGAGATCCCCCAGAAAGCAGTCTAGGCACTCATCGGCGGAGTCGTCCAGATCAACCAGACGCCGGAAGGAGGATAAGATGACACCGGCCAGTACAGGACACAGTAGTAGCCGGACAGTTACCGTAAGGCCACTGCCCTCGACCCCTACCTCCAGTGCGCCAACCGTTCAATCTGGCGACTCAGAGGTGGGGGTGGAGGACATTGAACCTAGTCCTCATCATGAACAATCTTTAAGTGTACCACAGGACTTCATTTTTGCTATTCCAAAATTGACTCAGGTACCACGCAAGGCCCCTACGGCTGGACTGAGTAGGGTGTTAGCAGATCAGTACAGAAGTTTACCTTCAAGTTCTCAGTCTTTTGACAGCTCTCAGGTTATTCAGGACTCACAGCCACCCGTGGCGAGCGAACAAGGGTGCTGGAGAGTGGGCCAAGGAACAGATAGGGAAAGTATTCACAGTGAAGTTTTACCGTCTGTCCCTGATTTGGTTTGGCCGCCGGTGGAACAAACTCCGGATGAACAGCAGGACATCCCAGAAATACTTGAGTTTAATGAAGAGCCGGAGGAAGTTAATGTTCCCTCGGCTCAAGGTTTAATGTTTGAAGGATCAGAGGCCAGTTCCCAATCTTCCAGGGGTTCCCATAGTAAGTGTGTAACCACGGAGGAAATAAGTAACATTATGCATAGGGTCATGCAGCAATACCATGTTTCTCCCTCTCCTGATCCTTCCACTAGTCGACCGGTAGCTCCCCGGAGTAGCTCCACGATTAGACCATTAGAGCCTTCAGGCTTTCCCACCCCTAAGTCCTCGTTACCTGCCTTGGTTTTACCCCCAAAAACGTCCACGGTGGCAGGCACTACAGTGCCGGCTACCATGACTACCACTAATGTGCGAGTAATTTCTGATATCACTCCTCCCCCTTTAGATAAGGTTCCACAGAGGAAAGGACCTATGCCTCTCCTCTATGGGCCTGATTGCTATTGGACTCAGGTACACCCTTTGAAACCATTCCTAGCACAACCTACTATTTCAGGGGATCTACCGGATCCGGGTGAGTGGACTATTGAAATCAACAAGAATAGGAAACTCAGAGCCAAGGATGAGGTAGGGAGATTACTGGACGTTTCTATTAAGGCCATACCTAGTACATATAATGCTGATTTCTTTGTCTTCTCAGCTGCCCCGGCAGTACCACCGGCCTCATCTGCACGACTCTTTGCAGACTGGTCCAAAGCAGATGGCGCTAATGATATTAAAGCTTTGAATTCACTCACGCCGGAGCTGGCTACAGTTCCGGTCCTTGATCAGTCACATACACCAGTCCTGCAGATGGGGCAGGTAGGTTAGGGTCCATGGGTAGACTGGGAAGCAGAGGCGCAGGTATTTGCTTCTACTATTACATCTAAAACCTCCCATCAGGTCCCTCAAGAGTTGCATGCTTGGTTCTCGTTACCTGTTAATAAGGCAGAAGAGGTGTCTCCAGCCTTGTTCGCTTTCTTGGCCGCCCCCAAAATAGCTCTTCACCAATTAGATGATCCTTTTTGTACCGCTCCCCCAGCCCATCTTGATAGGGACTTTAAGTTACGGAGCAAAGCCATTAGATTGTTCTCACAATATCTTGTCACTCGCCAGGTTACCATATCCCTAGCTAGGACTATTTCGGCCATTACAGACCAAATTGTGAGGAAAGCCACAGAGCTGTCACGTAGGATTCTATTACAAAATTCAATACAATCCCTGGGTGACATTAAAGTAGCTCTCATGGAGGCTGTGAGGGCATGCCAGGATCTCCGAGTGTTTTTAGTAAAGAAGGTACCGGAAGATATTGGCCGCCGGGTAACTCTTTCCCCAATCTTAACTGCCTCCCTCCTCAGTTCAGAAATGTGGAATGTAGTTTACAATTTGGTGGATGGGTGGAAGCCGACTACCTCCCAGGGAACCGTTTAAGAAACCTTTCAATAAGCCCAAAAGCGGCAGTAAGTCACAACCCCCTCATGCTAAACAGTCCTTTCGAGACCCTAGGCCTCCTCCACAGCAGGGAGGTAATCAGCCCAAGCCCAAAGGTAAATACTCAGGTTATAGAGGTAAGTCATACCCCAAACCAAATCAGGGACAGACGTCAGCCAAGACTAGACAACCGTCTGATACCAACCCACCACCCCCTACAAAAACAAGCCAACCATACTCTCTGTCTCCCGGGGCCATGCTTAGGCGTGTTGGATTTGAGAGTTGCCCCACCAAACAAACACAGTTTGTAAACGGGATCGTTCCAGGTATGCCACAGAGCCTGGCCCAAACGAACATGGTCCAGCGCCGTAGTCCGCGAAGGCCTCACCTGGCGGTGGATCCGGCGACCCAGACTGCGTCCGGCGCTCGAACACATCCATGTTTCGCCGGGGGTGGAGGCCCTGGTCCAAGAAATGATATCAAAGGAAGTCATTGTCTTAGTAGAACCAACTTGCCCAGTATTCGTCTCCAGACTTTTCTTAGTGCCAAAGCGGGACAGTGTGCAGATGCGACCAGTAGTGGATCTCTCGCTTCTGAACACACTTCATAAATCCCTCCTTCAGGATAAATACAGTCAATCAAATCAGGCTTATCCTTCCGCCGTTAGGTTCGATGTGCTCCTTAGACCTCAAAGACGCCTATTGGCATGTCCCTATCAACAAACGGTTCCAAAAGTTCATCGCCATGAGGATAAGGCTTATGTCTTTCAGAGAATGCCTTTCGGGTTGAACCTGGCACCGAGAGTTTTCACAAAATTAGTCTGGCAAGCCCTTCTGCCATCATTGGCCCAGGGCATCATGGTGTTATGGTATCTAGACGACTGGCTAGTGGTGGCGGAGTCAAGAGAGTTATGCCACAATCATGTCAACCAACTAATCAATCATGTACAAACCCTAGGGTTCAAGGTGAACTTGGCAAAGTCTCTCCTTGTTCCTTCACAGGAAATTCAGTGGATAGGGCTGGTCTGGGATACTGCCAACCTGACTCTTACTCAGAGTGTGGAAAATCGCCACAGATTTCGCAGAAACTGTTTCGTTTTCTCCACAGTCTGAATACGACAAGGAAGGAGTGGGACTCCCTGGTCGGCTCACTCAACTGGATCCAATTAACTGTGAAGTTGGGCCGGTTAAAAGAAAAGAGATTAATCATGGAAGGCAACACATTTTTCCCACTACTGCTGGCGGGAAAACTATGGCCGATTCCGCAATTAATTCACAACTTACCGCTGGGCGAAGACCAAAACACTGTACTCTATTACAACTTGGGTTTCTCCTCCTCCTTCGGTATGGGTAGACACAGATGCTTCTGGAACACTGGGGTGGGGGTATCAGTCCAATCTAGGCCATCAAGGGGAGGACACTTGGGACCAGAGCATTTCATAGCACATCAACAAACAAGAGCTTCTAGTTCCTCTATATTTTCTCCAAGCCCACGGCTCGTCATTGCAAGGGAAATCAGTAACGTTTCGGATGGACAACTCAGTTGCGGTCCATTGCATTCAGAAACAAGGTTAAGTGAGGTCTCGAGAGTTGGTAATAGTGTCAGAACAGATTTTTGCTCTAGCCGAATCGCTGAGCATTCATCTGCATGCTTCATACCTCCCAGGCGTGTCGAACGTCTGGGCGGATGCTCTGTCCCGGCGACGGAGCACCTTAGTAGAATGGGCTCTCAAACAAACCGTCTTCGACAAGATGATTGCCAAGCTTTACCGTCCACAAGTGGATCTGTTCGCATCCGAGGAGACTCACAAGCTACCTCTCTTCCTGACCCGCCAGGGGGTGACTCCGGCGTGGAAACCAGATGCATTACTGGAGGACTGGAACAAGTGGACTTCAATCTATCTATTTCCTCCACCAGATTCTGTTCTGATGTGCAGGGTAATTCACAAACTACGAGGTTACCGGGGCGTAGTCTCGATGATCGCGCTGTTATGGCCGGCTCAGGCGTGGTACCACCAGTTGCACAAATGGTGCAAGGACCTGGTGTCGCTCCCGGTCTCCGCATTCCACTTAGAGACAATTGGCAACCTTCAGACCTCGCTCAATTTTGCCTTCTGGAAATTTACAATGCCAAATGGCTAGCTTAGTATGGGGAAAGTGTCACTAGTAAACTTTTGAACCAATATACTATATATACCAGGAGGCAATATCAATCACATTGGAAAGCTTTTACGAACTGGATTGTTGAGTCAGGGCAAACCGATGCCTCAGGAGCCCTGGTCTTCAAATACTTAGATTATTTATTTGAGCAGAAGCATTTTTCTGTTGTTATGTTAAAGAATCACTTATCTGCTATCAGAACCCCCTTCTTTGATCTCACTGGGCTCTTGATACCGCAGGCGGAGGAGAAAGGGTTTATGAGGGCGTGTTTCAAGATCCGCCCACCACCACGTCAGCTCATGCCCACCTGGTTGCTTGATAAAGCCTTATCTTTGCTTCAATCACGTAAATACAATAATGCGCCAGATTTTAATTCATTACTTAAAAAGGCTGTGTTACTGATGGCTTTAGCTACAGGAAATAGGGTCTCTGAGCTGGCGGCAATGAGCAACGAACCTAATTGCCTTAGGTTTGGGAAACTGCACAACAAAGTCCAAATCGCGCCGTCTCCCACCTTTATAGCTAAGAATGAGCACTCTGATCATGTTTTCTCAGAATTTTCTGTTCCGGCGTTAAAACGCGGACACACTCATCTTAATTAAGTTTATGAGGGCAGCTCACCCTCGACAACCAGGTTTTCTGTGGGTGTACCAGGCAGGTAATCGTGTTTCTAGGAGAACATTGGCTTCTCTGTTAGTGGATGTTATTAAAGAAAGTAATCCCGGCGTAGTGGGCAGGGCCCACGACATCAGGAAGTGGGCCGTCTCTCTTAGATTTTTACAAAATTTCTCTATAGACGACATTGCCAACACTCAATTGTGGGCATCAACCCATACTTTCCTTACACGATACCTGTCGGTCGCTCTGGACAAGCCAAAACGTACTTGTGTAGCTTTACGCCAGAAGGTCTCGTAGGCTCTGTGCTATTATGTATTAAGGTTAAGGCGAGAAAATAGGGGGGAGGGGGGGTGTGGTGAATAGCCCAAAGCCCCACAGAAACCTTCCGTCGGAGATTGTGATAAATCACGAGCTGTGATCAAACTGATATGACGGTTCAAAAGTTTTTATTTTATTTTAAGAAATCTATCATAGTTGCAACTATAGAGGATTAATAGAATGTACAAACATATAATTATACACTGTACAAATATTGTTAAGGTTAGAACAATATTCCAAAGAATTTATAGTTCTAAGTAGGGGCACAAGGATGTTCCCAATTTATCATGTATAGATCTTAAGGTAAAAGATCTGGTCATGGGCAAGCAGACTTTCTTCGAAGTCATGCCCTGCTTGCAATCTTTTATATTTGGTATACTATTTATTGTTTGTATACAATAAAACTTAACAATTTTATACAGCTTATTTTTGTCCTGAGGTTGAGGTATTGTTACGAATGTCCCCCTCCAGTTTTGGTACTCAGGCAATATCGTCAATAATGGAGGGGACACTATTAAATTATAGGTTTGATTCCCGGAGGGAAGTAATGAAAACCTAATATTTAGTAGGGCCCCGTAATCATTGACGATGCATGGCCCTCCCATCCATCCCCTTCCCATTCGTTGATTTCTCGTAAGTCTTGATATATCAGCGAAGGAAGAAATGGACGCTAGGGGGCCTGCGCCTGGGCGCTGCGCACAAGAAATCCACGGATGGAAAGCCATAATATAACAGATATTAAATTAAATTTTCTTTTATATTTTCTACGATTTTTTTTCTGTAGGGTACCCAATCATAAGACGATTCTATAAGAGAATTAAGCATGCACATATGAGAGTAATCCCTGACCCTTCCGTGCGGGAGATTCAAAACTGCTGGCGCGGGTGTTGAAGGGAGACTATTATATTATTGGGCAATATCGTCAATGATTACGAGGCCCTACTAAATAATAAGTTTTCATTACTTCCCTCCAGGAATCAAACCTATAATTTGAGTTCCTCATTGCCCCTCAATTAGAAGCTAGACACTTCCCAGCTCCTTTTGTAACTCCAGACTCTATTGAACTCCAACGGGAGTTCCTGGTGCGAGATAACGCCCCTCGGAAGTTTATTGGTTTTCTGCTCACTAGAGACACAGCTCAAGCCATTGCTAAGCCGTTGCCCAATCCGCCGAGACGTCAGGAGGAAACTGTTAGAGTTTTTCAACAATACCTCCTGCCGAACCCGGCGAGATCACTCAGGGATATCCGAACAGCCTTGTTTGAGGCAGTTCAAGCCAGGCAGCTTCTCAGACTCCATATGGTGCAAGGTTTACCCGAGAATGTTTATTATAGGGTTATTTTTTCCCCGATCCTAACAGCATCTATGGTAGATTCACAGACTGAAGGAGATGTAAATATGATGCTTAGGGTCAGTAGAGTGGCATCACTCTAGGTTGTCTTAGGCTGCGGACACAACGATGGCCAGCGACAAGCGGAGACAACCTGTTATCGCACTGTAATACCCGCTTGTTGGTTTGGCTTTTTCTCCCAGCTTTTGGAAGATTCCCTCGTCCCAAACCCCACTGTGTAGATCTCTCTCCCTACACCGCGCTCTGGTACAGGGTCCCGAGGTCTATACTGTCCTTACATGAACACCCAGGCCGCACCAAGGGTCACTGCTATGTTTCCGGGCCGCGTCCCGGCACCTTAGACTTAACTGGTTTTACATCTATGCTTCTGCGGTAACCGACCATGGAACTGACAGGTGTCGGATATCTTCCTGCACATGTTACGCATCACATAGCCCGCAGGGGGGGAGCACTGGTCAGCGGCACAGGCTGGAGTTTGCCCCCTCCCTGCCGAGGCCCGTGAAACCAGTGTATGGCACGCTCACCATGTAACGGATGCGACAGGTACTCATTCCATGAGCTGGGTGGGTAGGGGACTCTCACAGGCTCAGTTAGACTCCTGCCGGTCGCTAGCCAAAGTTGTCCTAATGCTCCACTGTCTGGAGTCTGGTAACTCACTTAGTGAAACATGTGTTCGACCGAGGGTAGATCGCTGGTATTAGGCATAGGTATCAGGACACCTGGTCAATTGAACAGATATAAACAGATAAGGGCACCTATTTTGGGACTATCGTCACAGGCATGCTGGGGTCTTGTATCCCTAACACAAAGTTTTTTTTTTAGTTAACTATTCATAGAAATTAAATTTTTAGTTTAACTCCTCCATGGGGCATAGCGGGAGTGTGTCGACTCTCGGGTATGCTAAGGGCCTCCAGTTTATTCTCATCTGCTTCCCCCGCCGGCGACGGGGGGGGGGACCAAAATTTTGTCTGATCCCTCCCGCCGATGGCATGAGTAGCTTAGGCGCTGGGAACCATTGAGGGCAATTATATCAGTTATGAGAATGTTACATTATCCGTCTCAGTCACACTTGCCAATGCTCCACCCTCGTGGTTAGCATTTATCTCCATCATACGTTCTTGTGGTTCTGTAGGACCTCACTTCTGTAGCACTGGCAGCAACCAGATAACGTTGCAGGCCTAGTACGACAAAGCTCAGATATACATTCCTTCCAGTTCCCGGAAGTAAGCATTCACGCCGGTAACAGACATGACAGCGAATAAGAGAGCAAAGGTCATCGGGATGTCCTGTGGTTCATGGGCTATCAGTCTACTCCGTAGCCGGTGGTTCTTTCATACGCTGCACTCTTACTGACCATGTTCGCTACAATCGGCCTGGACAAGCAAGTTCCTGGATTCCCCTTGGCTAGGGGTTCCCTTGTAGGCTGTCTCGTTCAATGAAATCCTCTAACTCGCTAAATGTAGCATCCGGTAAGGCTCAAAGCTAGCCTGTTCGGAAGTTCAGGCATACGTTCGACCGGAGCCACAAGAACAATGGACATAGATCTACGAGACTTAAATAAATTACCCTGTATTCATTATTTGGACCACGCTATGGTGTTTCACGGTAACAACGAATCAATCAGTCCTCGGCTCTTATATAGCCTGGGCTGCTCATGCTCCGGGCAATCAGAATGTTTAGTTGTAAGACATCATACCTGTGCTTAGGCAGACTCAGCTCCAGGGGAACGAATTAAGGCATCGCCCCCATAACTACTTTTGTCTTCTCCCTTCTGGTCCCCGGCCGGGAAAAGTCTTCCGTCGCCCAGAAGGGATACGACAACCAAAGAGCTGCCCGAGCAGGGAATAGTATTCAGTGCCTCGGGCTCATTACGGGTTATCTGTTTTTTACAAAACATTTACTAGGTTCCTCCCTGACAATGGACGGGCATGCAGATCCTTGGGTGCTATATGAAAATAGAAGGGAGCCTAAAACGGCTACCTTAAACTCCCCCACTCTTGAACCCCGCTTAGGATTAACCTACAGCAGTGGTTTTCGTCACGAAAAAGAGTACCCCTCTACCATCATTTGTATAAGATATAAATGTGTCAGCGGGGTCTTCCCCTTATTTATGCTCAAGAGAAGTTGTCGGGCATCTCCTTTTTCGTGACGTTAGCCATTAGCAAGCGCTTTAGGAGTTTTTTAACGGAAGAGGAGCTACTGGTCATTGCGATAGTAAGTTAAAATCCCTCGTGGGACGAAAAAAGGCAGGAGGGGGGTGAGAGTATCACAATATACCCTCAAAGCCCCTCCGCCGGAAACGGACTCCTCCTCCGGGAAGGGCCTCTGGTGTGGCTGACATGAAGAAGCTAAGTGAAAGCTCACATGTTGGTTTTTTCTAGTTTAAAAAAATATATATTATTATTTAAAAAGAAAGGCTATGTTAAAGCCCATTGAATGATTTCAGTTGTATTTTAAGAACATTCTTCTGTCATAGTTACAACTATGTAAGTTCTGGTTGAGTATGAATCTGGTCAACAAATATCAGTTTCATGTCAGATAATAAACTGTTAATCGTCTACAATCTGGTATAGTGATAAGGGAGCCACGAATGTCTTGTCAGATCGCTATCAAATAGAATTTCGAGTTGAGGTCCTGTTTTTCTATGGAGCAGATTTTCTTCAGAGTAACGCACTGTTCCCATCCCTTATATATTTTTATATTTTATATATTGTATGCTAACAATAAAGACTTATTCTGTAATACGAATTCTTGACTTTACCTTACGGTTCTGAGGTTTTAGGAGATTATTACGAATGTCCCCCTCCACTCTTGGGAATTCAGGCAGATCGTCAATGATGAAGGGGCCACTATTAAATTATAGGTTTGATTTCCGGAGGGAAGTAATGAAAACCTAATATTTAGTAGGGGCCCCGTAATCATTGACGATGTAGGGCCCTCCCATCCATCCCCTTCCCATTCGCCGTAATATCTTGGTTGTTATCTTGGTTGTTATCTTGATATAGCAGTGAAGGAGGTATGGCCGCCTGGTGAGGAGCGGCTGGGTGCCACAACGCAAGAATTCCACCAAAGTGGGAAGCATGTTATAACATTGTTTAAATTAAACAAAACCTTTTTCTTCTCATATTTTTTACGAAACTGTTTTCGTAGTGGGTACCCGATCTATAGACGACTCCATAAGAGAAGTTGCGTTACATTTTGTTTTCTTTCTATGTGATTGAGGGATGCAAAAGGCAGAATTGCCTATAGCGAGTGCCTCCCCCATAGTTGAAACAGTGACAGGGCCAAAATCAAGGGACGATCGAGCCAAAATGCTTGGACACACGGAGTTTGAAGCAATTTAAGTCATAGGAAGAGGGAAAGACTGATTCTGGGAGAGAGTTCCAGAGCTCAGCTGTTGAGTAGAAGAAAGTTTGAGAGTAACGTTTCACTCTTGGGTTAGAGAGTTGCACAGATTAGGGGTGGGATTGAGTTGCAAGACAGGTACCACGTGCCCTACTTATGAGGAATACTTTGTTCATCCCTGCGGCGGTGGATTCAAAACGGCTGACGCGGGTGTTGAATGGAGACTATTATATTATAGGCAGATCGTCAATGATTACGGGGGCCCTACTAAATATTAGGTTTTCATTACTTCCCTCTGGGAATCAAACCTATAATTACTACATGCAGTGATGGAGTAGTATGAAATAAGTAAACATAAACAAACTAAAGAGACACTCAGTAGAGCGCTTACCTATGCCTACGTTGGCTTTATCACAAAATAAATTTAGATGCACAATACATAGTGAGACATAAGCTAAGAAGCCTATTATGTACGGATCGCCTCCTAAATTGAATCACTTCCTCCTTAGCGCATATTCTGTCTGCCCACAACATGTTGTGATAATCGGTGTTTGACTATGTGAGATATCTTGTTTACAGACACAAAAGAAACACACACACACACACCCACAGCATACAGAGTAGTAATGGAGAATTTTTACCAAACGTTAACTTGATTTGCCTTGGGTTCCCTGGCCAGAGGTTACCCAAAGACTGACACACACACACACACACAGACAGACAGACACACACACACACACACACACACACACACAATAACACACACTGTTGTTTTGTTTTTCTTTAATAGTTTATCCTCCATCCAGTCTTCATTACAAACCCCAACAATCTGGGACACTCTTCATCAAGTCTTCATTACAAGTCCCAACATTCTGGGACACTCTTCATCCAGTCTTCATTACAAGCCCCAACACTCTGGGACACTCTTCATCCAGTCTTCATTGCAAGCCCCAACACTCTGGGACACTCTTTAACCAGTCTTCATTGCAAGCCCCAACACTCTGTAAAATCTCTTTATCCAGTTTTCATTACAAGCCCCAACACTCTGGGACACTCTTTATCCTGTCTTCATTACAATCCCCAACACTCTGGGACACTCTTTATCCAGTCTTCATTACAAGCCTCAACACTCTGGGACACTCCTTATCCAGTCTTCATTACAAGCCCCAACACTCTGGGACACTGTTTATCCAGTCTTCATTACAAGCCCCAACACTCTGGGACACTGTTTATCCAGTCTTCATTACAAGCCCCAACACTCTGGGACACTCTTTAACCAGTCTTCATTACAAGCCCCAACACTCTGGGACACTCTTTATCCAGTCTTAATTACAAGCCCCAACACTCTGGGACACTCTTTATCCAGTCTTCATTACAAGCCCCAACACTCTGGAACACTCTTTATCCTGTCTTCATTACAAGCCCCAACACTCTGGGACACTCTTTATCCTGTCTTCATTACAAGCCTCAACACTTTGGGACACTCTTTATCCAGTCTTCATTACAAGCCTCAACACTCTGGGACACTCCTTATCCAGTCTTCATTACAAGCCCCAACACTCTGGGACACTATTTATCCAGTCTTCATTACAAGCCCCAACACTCTGGGACACTCTTTAACTAGTCTTCATTACAAGCCCCAACACTCTGGGACACTCTTTATCCAGTCTTAATTACAAGCCCCAACACTCTGGGACACTCTTTATCCAGTCTTCATTACAAGCCCCAACACTCTGGAACACTCTTTATCCTGTCTTCATTACAAGCCCCAACACTCTGGGACACTCTTTATCCAGTCTTCATTATAAGCCCCAACACTCTGGGACGCGGTGGAGCTTAACCCTTTCAAGATCCGATTACACATTTATTTTCTGTTTTGAGGCTCTTATTATTTATTTGTGTATTTAGATTAGGAAGCATTTATGGAATTCAGAGGATTAATTGTTATAGTCTTTACCCTTTTAATTCCCACACATCCTCCCTAATTATATAAAATCGTGTAATGACAACCAGAATAAACTCTCAATATAATTATATCATATTCTTCAAAGGGTTAATTAAGGGATGTATATTCGTGAGTGTATGTATATTTTTATATACATACATACATACATTAGTTTAACGTCATGTTTCCATTACATGCATTGCAACGGCTCAGACGGGGTTGCCTTTCAGTAGTTGGAGTGTACTGTAGTACAATAAAGTCCTGCCAGAGCACTGCCCCATCAAGTCATCACTGTGGTTGATGTTGGTATAGTGCTAACCGTGCCACAGCAAGACTCAACAGAGTCCCCCTGCAGTATCTGCAACCACACCAGCCTGGCTTAACAGTGTTACAACAAGACAGCACCATACCAAGACTCTACTCTATATTAGGCAATTGGACTATAGAACAATAAAGTCCTGCCCCAACACTGCTCCAACATGCAAACACTGTTACCGACACAGGTGTGGTGCCAAACGGCGCCCAGGTAAGACTCAGTCCCCTGTGGCACCTATCCAAAACCCACCAGTCTCGGCAGTGCCATACCAAGACAGTGCTAAGATAAAGACTTTATTGTCTAGTAATGGCTGTTGGTCCACAAGTCTATCGCCATCCCCCCTATTAGTCGCCTTGTACGATACGCAGTAGGATGCGTGAGGCATATTATTTTTTTCCTCCACCATTAGATGAAGGGCCCCTTACCCCCTGGGGAGTATGTGAGCGTATAATCGTCTATGAGCATGTTAGTGTACTCAGGTGCTAAACTTATAGACATTATATAGTTTGTAGTGAAAGGCAAACAGAAACACAGCAAAACACTTTACAATAGTGTAATAATTCCTGTAGAAGGTTGTATAGTAATTCATATCTAGAACAGTGACTACAAAATGTTATCAGCAGATGGACAGAATATTTGTAGCTCATGGCAGCAAAAGTAATGACTCGTACCAATTAATGATAATGAAATGCACAGATCAAATTAGTTGTGATATAAATTAACTCTTTCAATATACCATCACGCATTACTAAATTTCATTCTGGCTATTATTAAGCGGTTATATTATTCTTAGGATGAAACTGTGGATATCAGAGGGTTAATATAAAAATACACAATACCTATTTCGTTCAATCCTGGTGCCCTTACTACCAGAATGATATAGACAAGCTAGGACGAGTTCAACGTAGAGTTAACAAAATGATACCTTGCCTAAAGAATAAACCATACAATGAGCGTCTTAGATAATTAAATTTATTTCCTTTAACCCAGCGCAGATTAAGAGGCGACTTAAATCAAGTGTTCAAAATAATCAAAGGCATCGACAATATGAACTTTAATATATATTTCACTATCGATCAATAAAATTGCACACGGGGAACGATTGCAAAATTATTGGTAACTTTTTTAACTCGCATGAGTCTAGGAATGTCTTCTTCAATCGAGTTGTCAACTTGTGAAATGGGCTTCCCCGAGATCTCATAGACTGCTGCACCGTTGATTCTTTTAAACTTCGCCTAGACAAACACCTTGTTTTAAATCCACGACTGACTGCATTTGTAAATTAATACATTTTTTTTTTTTTTTTTACACAACTGTCCGCTACTAACATCTAATCCTGCCACATACATTTGTCTCAGAGCAGTCTCCCCTTTCCATTTTTCCCTTATCCACTCTTAACCACTGTTTGAACACTTCACCACCAGTGTTTTGGAAGGCAAGGAGCCTTGAGGGTCGCTGGACCTGGTGTTGCTTGATTTCCTTTGTACTCCTTTGTACTCTAAGAGGGCCTTCCAAAGAAGAATAAATTCGTCTAACGATAGCCCAAATATAGTGAACAAATCGTCCAATTACTGAAAGGGTTGATAATATAAACAGTGACACCGTTACGGACATACACAATAACAGAAGGATCTGTGGTGGATGCAGTAAAAAATTCAGCAGAATAAATAACATTATCATCACTACAATCAAACATATCAAAATAACAAATATAATGAACTTATTTATAAATAAATCGGAGATAAAGAAAGTATTTTCACTTTAACCTTTAAATTTAATAAAATATATTACAGCTGCCAAATAAAAGCAAAAATTATACTAAATACAAGATGTGAAAATAAATGAAAACATAAGACAATTACCCATGCCAAGAGAAACACATTAAAGTTAATAACGGATAAATCAATTATTTCAGAATAGATTATTCTCTGAGTGGAGCCTCCTTTAAAAGAACTGACCTTCATATTCTCTCTCACACTTTTTATTTAATATATGGATTAACTAGCAAATTTTTCGATATTTCGCCAAAGAATTCGACCCCACAGATTCTCCCAGCAGCGTCAGATTTCGAAAGAGTTAAGAAAGTGAGACCATAAAGAAAGCAAAGAGAAGAGGTTGAGGGAAAAAGTGTTGAAGGTATTAAGAGAGAGAAAGGGAACTGGAAGAAAAGTGAAAAGATAGGACGGCCTTTGATGATAAATTAAGAATGGTTGAAAATACGTAGAGAGAGAGAAACAAAAATCAGATTTTAAGTGAAACGTATATTTACACATAATAGATAGTTATAGACAGATATATGCAGTGAATATATCATACACTAAGGTTATATTTACACTAAAGACATTTTTTTCTGGACCCCTCTCTTCCTAATGTTTAGCCCCATTGATTTTGAGATTATAAGATGTTCGCCCCAGTAGTTTGGCGATTTCAAGAACTTTCGCTCCATTTCTGTCAATTTTATGACCTTTTGCACCATTTAGCTGTAGACTTTTTTCATGGCGAGCGATAGCGAGTCTGTAATTTAATAGGAACCAGCCATCGGCACGGACATCTTTCTATCGACAAATTTAAAATGTATCTTGAAGAAGTTTTTTTTTATTTTATTTTATTTTTTTATTTGATGGAGGAGGTCTGGAGAGGAAACTAAAAAGTCTATTAAACAATATATTATATAGAATTGTAAATGAGGAAATAAATACGGCCATCGGGCCCCCTTAAGCCTAGATAAATGTGGTGATTCTAGACGACTATTAAGTGTTCAGTATGCCAGAGCACGTACAGTATCATACACTCACTCTCTCTCTCTCTCAAATTACTGGGGTTCTCATACAGAGGCTCCAGTTCTGGTCGCGATTAAGGAAGGCGTCTTTGGTTCTCGAGCAGGACAACCTCCGGGTTTTTATTCCCAGTATACCGGGGGGTATAAACTTGGGGGGTCTTGGGGACTCCGGTTTTATATTCTTCCTGACTTTAAGGTGGACTTAATGATCCTCATGGATCAATAGCCTTTGAAGTCATATTTTAACTAATGTTTCTCTTTCTCTCTCTCTCTCTCTCTCTCTCTCTCTTACACAAAATACCCGTCCGTCCACACCATAATGTCCAACCAACCTTTACCATCATCCTCATCAACAAAACAAATCACCAGTTTTTACCTCCATGTTCGCAGGTATAACATAAATAAAGATCCGCAGTCATGCAAACACAGGCACAAGGGACTGGGATTCTCGTTCAGAGGCCCTTGTCCTGGTCTCGATTAAGGAAGGCGTCTGGGGTTCAAGAGCAGGACAACCTCTAGGTTTCTATTCCCAGTATACCGGGGGGTATAAACTTGGGGGGGTCTCGGGGACTCCGGCTCGTTCTTCCTGACTTAAGGTGGGCTTAATAATCCTCATGGGTTGATAGCCTCTAAAGTCCTATTATAAATAACTAACTAAGCAAACACATATGGTAGACTAGCCAATATGTACACGTGGTGGTCCAATTAACACGTGATATCAATTGAAAATACCGCAACAAATAAAGTACAATTAGACAAATATAATGCAAACAAGTTCAAAATGTACTTTTACTTACTGTCGCTTATTTTTATCTATATATTATTTGCGATTGTCTGTGTGTGTGTGTGTGTGTGTCTGTTCTTTATGCATGGCCACATTTGTTAAGCTAGAGCGTTCATACTTGGTATTCATAGTAAGGGGGTCCCTAGGCAGGTTTTAGTGAAAAAATAGAATTCCCCAGGGTAAAAGGGACGGAGAAAATGGGCGCGAAATCGGAAAAATCGCTTTTGTTTTAAAACAAAATTGCCGTTTGGGGCAGAAGGAGGCCTCCGATCGAAAAGGTGTATGGAACGAAATTGTGTTCGCAGCCCCCAAAATGGGGATACGGATGAGGTCAGATACAAAATCGGAGGTCATTTAGCGGCCGAAATCGAGGTCGCCGTTTAATGATGCACAGGGAGGTCGAGGCCGGTGATTATGGTAGTAGTAGTATTGTGATGATTGTGGTAGTATTGATTGATGATGGTGATTATGGTAGTAGTAGTGGTGGTAGTAGTGATGGTTATTATGGTGATTACCCGGGCAATGCCGGGTACCCCTGCTAGTGTTTAATATGATAGTTCTAGTTACTGTATCGAAGATGCGTACAGATTGGATTTCCACGTACAAATGTAATGGTCTACCTCTCTCATAAAAACAAATACAAGTGAAAACACGAATTATAATAATAATATAATAATCAGTCAGACAATCAGTAGCAAAACCCTCACTCCCTTAAAGGGGTAGCGAGGATCAGCAAGAAACCCAGGAAGAGGAACCTAGATGATAGGGAAATAATACATACAATAAACGCCAGCCAAAACCACTCTAACATTCGGAACACCAGTAATTTACCAGTTTCAGAATCATTGGCTTTGTAATAAAACAAGGAACAGAAAATAGAAACCAATTATAAACACAAAAAACATACAACTGGTGCCCCCGCCCTGTACACAAACCAACCAGGTCATTACCACAGCCATTACAGGGTACACCAGGCTGTAAACATACAACTGGTGCCCCCGCCCTGTACACAAACCAACCAGGTCATTACCACAGCCATTACAGGGTACACCAGGCTGTAAACATATATACACTTATAATACCTAACTCTAACTCTCTAACTCAACTCTCTCTCTCTCTTAACCATGGGAGGTGGCCGACAGTAATTCTATTGATACATTTAAGAAAAGACTGGACGATCATCTAATGAATATTGGATTAACCCTCTCACGACCATATGACACAGAGGTTGCCGGATTAGCAATACTAAATAGAGTTATCTCACTCTTATAATTACCTCTCCACAATTAGTTTTCTGTACACAGCTAACTCAAAGACAACTGCAGAGGTTGAAGTAACTAAACTAAAGGTTTCTAAATAACCCTGATGGTAACAAAGGCTTTAAAGTATCCCTAATAGGCTCAAAATTGCGTCAAGAACGTGGGAGGGTTAATATAAATTATTCAGTAGGCATGTGTAATTTTATTTTCAAACTACTTTCTTCCTATGCTACACAGTATAAAAACTTTGCTCGTGGGTATTTCCTGACCCATAAGGTTACACTTCATCCTATTTTCCAGTACGGCTTTTTAGCCGGAGGGTGGGGAGAGAGCCTTCTACTTTACTGTCCTATTCTTCCACTATAAACTGTCCCTGTCTAGTAGAATTAAGGCCGGACCACCTAGCTGGGGCCGCAAGGTGTGTGTGGTCTGAGTATATGTGTAACTCTGTGTAACTCTCTCCTCACACATACATACATACACATACACACTTTACCCTTTTAATTCTCACATATTATGTATGAGGTATATATAATCGTCTATTGATAGCCAAAATAAACTGTTCAAATGTGTCATGATCTTCAAAGGGTTAAGGGGAGATGGGTAACTTTTCTGGTCCCCCTTCATCCTCATGTTTAGCCCCATTAGTTTTCAGATTTTAAGATGTTTGCCCCATTAGTTTGTCGATTTGAAGACCTTTCCCTTCGTTTCTTTGTCAAATATTAGGAACTTTCGTGCTATTTAGGTGTCTATTTATTTATCCTGGCGAACAATAGTGAGCCTTTAGTTTTGGAAGAACCGGCCATTGGCCGGCACATTTTTCTACCGAAAAATGTAAACAATTATCTAGAAGGGGGATCAAATTGATGTGTTTCAGTTTGATGGAGGTCTAGGGAGGAAACTAAAAATAAATAATAAATATCTGAATTAATACATAAACAAATAAGCCCGTCTCCCATAAAAAAGTGCATTAGTTAATTAAACCATTCATCTATTAACCTCTCAGCTGTGCATGGGGGGTATGAGACACCACACCCCTGTGCGCACATATTTGAGCTGTTCCCATCACTAACATCGTTATTTTACCATAAATATCGTTAATACTTATTCATATGCGCCTATTTTACCATTAATATGAAGATATTAACCAGTTACAACAATAATACAAGTGGAAACAGCGTTTGGATGGTCAAAATCGGCGATAGAGGCCGGGAGTTACATAACCAAAGGCTGTGGCAGCCTCCCACTTCTCCACTCCTCCCCATGTCTGGAGAGACACTGTAAAAGCTCTCTCTCTCGCTCTTTCCCACTCTTGGTAACAATGATGACAACGCCCAGCTTGCAACTCGCTAATGTTAGCACGAAAATAGACCACAGAATAAGGGAATAACATGGAAAATAGGTGATAACTGAAGGAGGGGGTGGGAAGTGGGAAAGGAGGGGATGTGGAGGAGTGATATTTGGCATGGCCCAGGGGCAAAAAAAAAAAAAAAAAAAAAATCAAGTTTCTTTGGGGTGTTTTATATGGATTTTTTTTAGGCCCAGGATCTTAAGAGTCTTCCCGCAGTCGCCCGGGGAAACTCTTAAGAGTCTTCCCGCACTTGCCGGGTTAAAACACTCTGAAAAACCGTTGGAATCGCTACACTAACGATCATAACACTCATTCTGCGTACCATACTAGCACTTTCAAGAGCCGATGACGCATTTCTTTTGTTTTCTGGCTTATTATTTAATGATTTTATTCAGATTAGGAGGGGTGTTTGTAAGTCAGAGGGTTAATTGATACAGTCTTTAATTCCCACAGTTTGTTTATAGGCTGTATATCGCCTATTGCTAGCCAGAATAAATTATATAAACGCATCACATTAGTAATTTGGACAATTTATCTGTTCAATAACACTGAAAAAGTGTTACGATTGCTACACTTGCGATTGTAACACTCATTCTACATACCATTTGACCTTTCGTGTTATATATTGCCTACATGAATGGTCTAGTGTACTAATTAAGTGTTGGAGTCCCTCGTAGCGTCCTATAAACCTGACTAATTGAGTGTTGTACTAATTGAGTGTTGTACTCATTGAGTGTTGTACTCATTGAGTGTTGTACTCATTGAGTGTTGTACTCATTGAGTGTTGCACTAATTGAGTATTGTACTCATTGAGTGTTGTACTCATTGAGTGTTGTACTCATTGAGTGTTGCACTAATTGAGTGTTGTACTCATTGAGTGCTGTACTCATTGAGTGTTGTACTCATTGAGTGTTGCACTCATTGAGTGCTGTACTCATTGAGTGTTGTACTCATTGAGTGTTGTACTCATTGAGTGTTGTACTCATTGAGTGTTGTAATAATTGAGTGTTGTACTAATTGAGTGTTGTACTAAATGAGTGTTGGAGTCCCTCGTAGCATCCAATAAACCTGACCAAAGAACGCTGACAAAACTACCCGGTCAATTACCGACAGTCGTAAAAACCAACTCACTCACTCACTCACTCACCCGGACAGACAGATAAAAGGGGAAATAAGTTAGTGACATGGATAGCCTGTACACTCGGATGCCATAGTGTCTAGCCCACTCGTAACATGTCCTGGATCCCCAATGTTTTTTTTTTGTTTTTGTTTTTTTTAAGAAAATATAACTACTGTATCTGGATTGATGCTTAGATAGAACGGAGATAACTTACTTTTCAATAAATAGTATATATAGTTATGAATATGATGTATCAAAAAATACATTCTTAAAATCGTTTCCAGAAGTATACTTCCATAATTATAAATAGGTGAAGTCTACAAATAATTATAAGTGGACTAGAGATTATGGTATCCGAGTGTACAGTCATAATAAACTGTTTAGTAAGAATGTTGGTAATAAGCAGTGTAGTTTTAAGTTGATACATTGTTCCTAGACAGTTATCAAGCGGTTCTATTTGTCGGCGACTATTACTAAATGTTTCACGTTGTAGAAATATCCCTCTCTCGAATTTGCACACGCATTATCGTAAAGGTTTTCGACTAATTATTATATACACACACACACACACACATACACACATTGACCCCTCAACGTCCGTCCTTACTCTTCACTATTGCATACACACACAGACATATACACATAACCCCCACCCCTCCACACACACACACACACACACACTTGACCCCTCAGCCCTCCTCTTTACTCTCCACTATTTCATACACACGCAGACTCGCAGACTTACATATAACCCCACATAAGTTATGTATGGTGTTGAGTACCTCTCTTGTTACACCTCACACCAGTTTACTGTAAAGGTTGTATATTAACGAACACACACACACACACACACACACACACACACACATTGACCCTTCACCCCCTACCCGTCTTCTCCCCTCCCCCCTCCAATAAGACCCCTCCTGCTCCCGGCTAAGATACTGGAAGTGTCTGGATGTCAATTTAAGTTTTCCGTCGTCCTCCCAAGTTTATCATATTTCCTCCACAAGGATAAACATTCTTACTTTTCGTTGTTTTCAAACCTACTGAAGTTAATTAAATTATATCCCACTGTTGATTAGTTACATATTATTGTCGGTGTTTGCATTTCAAAGACATGGAATTTTGTTAAGATATTTGTGTAAACTATTCAGTGTGTGTGTGTGTGTGTGTGTGTGTGTGTGTGTAAATGTGTTTTACAGGACTTAACTAAGCTCGAAATCTCCAGTTTTCGTGGTGTGTGTGTGTGTGTGTTTTATAGGGTTGGGCTAAGCTTGTAACGTCTAATCTTCTTATGTGCATGTGCGTTTGTTCGCTGCCTATTGTATGTGCCTAAATTCTAGGAAATATCCTAGAAGAAGATATAGAGTAATGGAGATACACATTATACAAAGGAGTACAAAGGAAATCAAGCAACAACAGTTCCAGCGACCCCTCAAGGCTGCTTGCCCTCCAAAATACTGATGGTCAAGTGTCCAAACAGTAGTTTAGAGTGGGTAAGGGAAAAAAGGAAAGGGAAGACTGCCCTGGGACAAATTTCCGTGGCAGGATTAGGAGACGTTAGTAGGGGACAGTTGTTAGTAATATAATGAAGGGAAAAAAAACACACTTTATTCAATTACAAATGCAATCAAGCGTGGACTTAAGGCAAGGTGTTTGTCTAGGCGAAGTTTATAAGAATCAACGGTGCTGCAGTCTATGACATCACGGGGAAGCCCATTCCACAAGTTGACACACTCGATTGAAGAAAACATTCTTAGGCTCGTGTGAGTTCAAAGATTTACCAATAATTTTGCAACCATTCCCCCGCGTGTAATTTGATTGGTGGTTAGTGAAATATTTATTACTGTTTATATTGTCGACGCATTTGATGATTTCGAACACTTGAATTAAGTCGCCTCTTAATCTGTGCTGGGTTAAAGGGTATAGATTTAATTATGTAAGACGCTCCTTGTATGGTTTGTTCTTTAGGCAAGGTATCATTTTGGTAACTCTACGTTTAACTCGGTCTAGCTTGTCTATATATTTTTGGTAGTAAGGGCACCATGATTGAACGCAATATTCCAGGAGAGGGCGGACTAAGGACTTGTAAAGAGTTAGGATTACATCTTTGGATTGATGCTCAAATGACTTGCCTATAAAGCCAATTATTATGTTTGCCTTCTTAACAACTTCTGAACATTTTTGACTCGGATTTAGGTTACTCGATATTGTTACTCCCAAATCAGATTATCTGTCTACACTCTTAAACTGGGTACCATTCATTGAATAGTTTGCTTTCTCATTTCAGTTTACGATATGGTATACTTTACTGTACATTTATCGGCATTGAAACACATTTACCAAGTTTGAGCCCAATGTTACAACTTATCTAGAGTATTTTGTGTATCTTCAATATGTTCATTTGAGATTACGCTATTTGCAATTTTTGTATCGTCCGCAAACTTTGAGATTGTACATCTATGTCGTTAATGTAAACTAGGAAGAGAACTGGCCCCAGTACCGATCCCTGGGGTATCCCGCTACTTACATTGATCCATTTGGATGCCTTATTGTTTATGAATACTCTTTACTTGCTTTCACTGAGCAATTATTCTATCCATTTCAACACACCGTCTTGTATTCCATGCGCTTTTAGTTTTGTCAATAAATGTTTGTGGGGAACTTTGTCAAAGGCATTTTGAAAATCAAGGTACTGCATTTAATATCTCCAGCTTTACTCTCATCATATACTATAATATCTCCAGCTTTACTCTCATCATATACTATAATATCTCCAGCTTTACTCTCATCATATACTATAATATCTCCAGCTTTACTCTCATCATATACTATAATATCTCCAGCTTTACTCTCATCATATACTATAATATCTCCAGCTTTACTCTCATCATATACTATAATATCTCCAGCTTTACTCTCATCATATACTATAATATCTCCAGCTTTACTCTCATCATATACTATAATATCTCCAGCTTTACTCTCATCATATACTATAATATCTCCAGCTTTACTCTCATCATATACTATATATCTCCAGCTTTACTCTCATCATATACTATAATATCTCCAGCTTTACTCTCATCATATACTATAATATCTCCAGCTTTACTCTCATCATATACTATAATATCTCCAGCTTTACTCTCATCATATACTATAATATCTCCAGCTTTACTCTCATCATATACTATAATATCTCCAGCTTTACTCTCATCATATACTATAATATCTCCAGCTTTACTCTCATCATATACTATAATATCTCCAGCTTTACTCTCATCATATACTATAATATCTCCAGCTTTACTCTCATCATATACTATAATATCTCCAGCTTTACTCTCATCATATACTATAATATCTCCAGCTTTACTCTCATCATATACTATAATATCTCCAGCTTTACTCTCATCATATACTATAATATCTCCAGCTTTACTCTCATATACTATATTTCTCCAGCTTTACTCTCATCATATACTATAATATCTCCAGCTTTACTCTCATCATATACTATAATATCTCCAGCTTTACTCTCATCATATACTATAGGTTGATGATATCGTGGAAGAAGTCTAAGAGGTTTGTTAAGCAAGAGCGCGTTTACTACGAAAACCGTGTTGAGTATCTTAAAGTAAGTTGTTTTCCTCTAAGTTATTTACAAGTTTGTCTCTTATGAGTGTGTTTAGCATTTTACATACAACTGAGGTTAAGCTAATTGGACGATAGTTACTAGGTAATGATTTGCTGCTTTTTTTTTAATATCAGAGTTACGTTGGCGAGCTTCAACTGATCAGACATAGTCCCAGACTGTAAGGATTTATTGAAGAGCAATGTCAGTGGTTTGGAGAGCTCATACTTAGCTTCCTTTAGAACTCTAGGCGAGATCATATCAGGTCCAGGCGATGTATTAACCTTGAGTTTATCTAAACATTTCAAAACTTCTCTCGCTGTAATGCTGATACTGCTTAGAATGACAGAATTATCTATCTGAACCAGCGATGCTGTAAGAATATTATTAAAGGTTTTCTGTTGTAAAAACTAATGCAAATAAGGTGTTTAGAGCGTTACTTACTTTTGCTTCATCTTTAGTGTAATCTCCTTTCTCATCGACTAACGGTTCAATCGTTGAAGTCACTACTTTCTTCTTTCTGATATACAGTACTGCTGGCTGTATACTTTATACAATATATCGACAATGGTAATGCCACAATTTCTAACTCAAGTTATTCCCATGTCGGATTTCATCATAAAATGTTGTCTGTTTACTATATTTGTATCTCTCACTCGCTCATGCTCTCTCTCTCTCTCTCTCTCTCTCTCTCTCTCTCTCTCTCTCTCTCTCTCTCTCTCTCTCTCTCTCTCTCTCTCTCTCTCTCTCGCTTATATTAATCATACGAAATATCCAAAAACAGATTTGTAAAAGACATTATAAGATATATTTAAACGTATGTTTTGAAGTTACAGTATAATGACAGGTAAATCACCAACAGTTATATTAATATGACAGATTACTGCATCGCATTATAAAACAGCGTTGACAGCTTTGTGGTCCAGGGAGAAACTGAGAGGAAGGGAAGATAATCACAATAATTAATGGAATAAAGGAATTAAGGAGTGAACATAGAAAAGCATTGATTAAGTGAGAATAAAATAATTTGTTCATTGAGTAATGAGCTTCAGTAACAATTTTTTACTACTATTTAAAACTTGGTAATGTCAATAACAGCAATGCTATTTGATATATATTTAATTGATATTGTTATTCTATCCAAGTAATAATTATGAATATATTCTATATTGATTCTCTGTATTTGAGTTGTCTATCTTTTGTTGGTTCTGTTTTGTTTGTATACACTCTTCGCTGCCACTTTAGTTGCCTTTCTAGCACTGTACAGTACTGCCTTCATAAACCTTTAACCCATTCAGTGCCACTGACGTCTTTTTCATTATATTCTGGCAACTATTTGTTAAGCTTAGGAAGAACCTCTACACATTAAAAGGCTGCAGAGTAGGCCTACCTCAAATAGAACTTTTAGCTACCTCATATTTGTTTCAAAGCTTTATAAAAACGTCTAAAAGCAGCTGAAAAACAACATCACTGGTACTGAAGGGGTAACTCAAGAATCAACATCAACAAACACAGCTATCAGATAATCTGCACATCAAACGTTTGGTTCTTCTTGTAAACAACAACAATAAACACAGCTATCAAATAATCTGCATCTCAAACGTATGGTTCTTCTTGTAAACAACAACAATAAACACAGCTATCAAATAATCTGCATCTCAAACGTTTGGTTCTTCTTGTAAACAACAAAAATAAACACAGCTATCAAATAATCTGCATCTCAAACGTTTGGTTCTTCTTGTAAACAACAACAATAAACACAGCTATCAAATAATCTACATCTCAAACGTTTGGTTCTTCTTGTAAACAACAACAATAAACACAGCTATCAAATAATCTACATCTCAAACGTTTGGTTCTTCTTGTAAACAACAACAATAAACACAGCTATCAAATATTCTGCACATCAAACGTTTGTTTCTTCTTGTAAACAACAACAATAAACACAGCTATCAAATAATCTGCACATCAAACGTTTGTTTCTTCTTGCATCTTCTCAGTTGCCTGCACCTCAATTATCTAAACATAAACTAATACCATAAACCATCAACATTCGGCCAAGTGTCTATTATTATAAACATTCTCTTAATACTAATCCATTCAATGTGACAGCAACAGTGTTATTTAATTCTGGCTATTATTGAACAATATTATTCAGCTTCGGAAAGACTTATAGGATTCAACCGGCTATGCGCTCTCTCAGTCAATCTTTGGCCTCATACAGGTTGTTAATAATCTGAATAATATTGTGTATTTATAGCCAAATAAAGTGAAAGGGAATCATCATATTGAAAGGATTATGTTGCCTATTGAATATAATATTTTATGTAAAAATGTTCGTTCATAAATTTTAACCGAGCTAATCGGGTAAGCATTTATCAACGGTAATTTAATTAATCATTACCTGTCGACCAAATAAACAAATATATTTTGTTACTGTCATTCTCCGACCTTCAACACAACAATATTGCAGTTCAACAATTACCAAAGTACAAATATTACTAAATATGTTCAAGGGAATGTACCCAAGTCTGGCAAACATGTACGTCATAAACATGTTTTTGTATCCTCATATACAATTTGCATATGATGTTTTTTCTCCAGTCATTTATTGCGAAGCTGGCCACATAAGTTCTGTTCCTCTCCGTGATCTTATTACATAGACATATAACGCACTTGATTGAATTACGAGTGTAGTTTCTTGAATAGTGGGTAACTCATGTGATTAGTCAACTGCTAATTATAAGAAACTCACACTTGCAATTATGCAAAAAAAAAAAAAAAAATCATATGTAAGATATTGACGAGGAACAGAACTTACGTGGGCAACTGCACAATAGATGTTAGGAGAACAAAACAATATATACAAATTTGATATAGGCTATGGGGATACAAACACATTTTACGACTATACAAGATGTGAACATTTACAACCCACACACGTACAAGTATACTCTTATACATAAACAGAAAACTACATTTACCTTAGTGAATATATACACCATGTGAGGAGGAGGACTTTATTGACACCTTTTCGCATATAGCTTCACCAGATCAATGACATACACCAAAATAAGTTACAAGCCAACAATTTCCTTCGAGAAGGGAATGGGGGCGGGGGGGGCGGGGGGGGGGGTTTGGAGGGGGGGTATATTCACATTTACCTTCACAAAGACCTATTCCTGCAGCTATATCGTTCCCCAGTGTTGGGGTATACACTACAGTAAGAATGTATAATACAGAAGAAAGCTAATGACAGTTGTCAACATCCACAGGTCACCTTCGTACAATGATTCACTCACTAAAACGTGTAATAATCTAATTTATTGATTTCATTCCCAACACCAAACACTTCCCAATTAAATTAATGCAAGCATGTGATCCTCCCGGGATTCGAACCTGAAATACCACATACACATGTTAAACACTCAATCCATTACACCATCAAGTCAGTTAAAAGTTAAGTACATGACTACGATGTTATATTCATTTATCGAATATTGGATATCAATCTAATCATGTACTCAGGCCCAACTGCACACTGAATAGCGTAATGTTTAAGTGAAAGGAAAGAACAATAATAACACACTCGCACAAACATTTACATTCACATTTAAGTGAAAGGAAAGAACAATAATAACACACTCGCACAAACATTTACATCCACATTTAAGTGAAAGGAAAGAACAATAATAACACACTCGCACAAACATTTACATTCACATTTAAGTGAAAGGAAAGAACAATAATAACACACTCGCACAAACATTTACATCCACATTTAAGTGAAAGGAAAGAACTAATAACACACTCGCACAAACATTTACATTCACATTTAAGTGAAAGAATAGAACAATAATAACACACTCGCACAAACATTTACATTCACATTTAAGTGAAAGGAAAGAACAATAATAACACACTCGCACAAACATTTACATTCACATTTAAGTGAAAGGAAAGAACAATAATAACACACTCGCACAAACATTTACATTCACATTTAAGTGAAAGGAAAGAACAATAATAACACACTCGCACAAACATTTACATTCACATTTAAGTGAAAGGAAAGAACAATAATAACACACTCGCACAAACATTTACATTCACATTTAAGTGAAAGGAAAGAACAATAATAACACACTCGCACAAACATTTACATTCACATTTAAGTGAAAGGAAAGAACAATAATAACACACTCGCACAAACATTTACATTCACATTTCTCCACCTAATCAACCACATCGTTCCGCAGAAGGTTAGGCATTCTGATGTAGGTAACATAAAATATAATTATAACCAATCCTGCCACCTGTACCTATCCATCATCCTTGTCTCAATGTCTACCACAGCGATCTACTTCCCAACAACAACAACAACAGTGCTTCAAGTTGCCAGTTTGCCGCTCATATTACCAACAGTTTACATGGAAATTATCACCTAAAGTTCCTAAACTATCTCAGACACCTTGTGGTGGTCCATTCCGGGGAGATACTCGTAGTGGAAAGATATAGATTGTTTAGTCCACTACACGCATTACAGAGTGTGGAAAATACTATCTACTCTTCTCTTGAACTGCTCTACTGATGAAAAGTTTACAACATCTGAGGGGAGTTTGTTCCAGGTAGAACATAATTCTGATATGTGAAAGAGAGAGTGAGTGAGTGAGAGTGAGAGTGAGAGTTAATGTGTGTAGGAGTAAAGCGGGAGAGCGAGAGGGAGAGAATGGAATGCACACAAGTAAACAATGCATACATGAACAAGACTCTAGTAACTGGAAGCAAGAAGCACAATTGTGAACAAAGGAAGGAACAAAACAATCCAAAAATACAACATCAGCTGCAGAAAATGTGAAGAGAAAAGGAAGGAAAAATACAGTAAGAAACATCCTTGGTGGAAATTGTGTTGAGAGGGTTTCCGGGTAATGTGGGGATCGGGGAAACCTGAAGACAAAGACCAAGGATTATCACAAAGGGAGAATGGTTTACTAAATGGTGTAAAGACGAGAGGTAATGGAAGGGGGACTATAATGTTAATATATGATAGGTCAGGGAGAAAAGTAGCAACCCCTTCTGTACCGGCGACGTATTTTTAATTTGACTATAGTGATCTCTCTCTCTCTCTCTCTCTCTCTCTCTCTCTCTCTCTCTCTCTCTCTCTCTCTCTCTCTCTCTCTCTCTCTCTCTCTCTCTCTCTCTCTCTCTCACACACACACACACACAGCCTTACTAGTCTGTCAAAACCAAAATACTCAACCAAACTTTACCATCATCCTCATGGTAAAAAGTAGAAAGGAAGACCTTTCGTATCATATATTCCCGTCCACTCACCAACTCTCGGCAAATTCTTTCTCTTCGCTGCAATGTTGCATCTCTCTCTCTCTATTCTATTGCTACTACAATAGTCAGTACTCCTCAGAGATCACCCAGTGTATACCACCTCCTCTACATAGGGTATGTGGTACCCGTCTTGCAATACAATCCCTCCCCTACTTTGTGCAACTCGCCTACCCAAGAGTGAAACGTTACTCTCAGTCTTTCTTCTATTCAACAGCTGAGCTCTGGAACTCCCTCCCAGAATCAGTCTTGGCCTCCTCCTATGACTTAAATTGCTTCAAACTCCGTGTGTCCACTCATTTTAGCTCGAACGTCCCTTGATTATGGCCCTGTCACTCTTTCAACTATAAGGGAGGCACTTGCTACAGCCAGTTCTGTCTTTTGTCTCCCTCACTCACATCGAACAAAAAATACACATGAACACAGACCTGTACACACACAAACATTGAAATTATTTTAAAATATAAAATTATAATTTTGATCATTACCATAGTCATGCTCTTGGTACCCAAGGTTATACATATTTATGTTTCACTCTCTCTCTCTCTCTCTCTCTCTCTCTCTCTCTCTCTCTCTCTCTCTCTCTCTCTCACAGGGTGTAATTAAACTAGTGACATGGCTCGTATGTAAAGTGGTGAATAATAGTCGTTATACGCTCATTTCATTCCGTAACAACGCTCAAATATATATTGTTTTCTATGTGCATGAAAGAGACAAAAGGCAAAGTTCGCCCACCCCCCCTCCAAAGGTTCCATCTAACACTCGGTGACCATCTTGAACCGCTTGGCTTAAGGTATGAAGACCAGCGATGTGTCTGCAGGCACCTGGGGTTCAGTGACTCCTGGGGCCCCGCCCTCCTCCTTATATACCCCTCCTTCACGGCTCGGAGCCTTGTGATTGGTTAAGCCGTGCGCCCAGGAGGAGTTTGGCTAACCCGTTTGCTTTAAATTTCCCATTTCTTCTTCTCTTGCTTCATTCTATCTTCAAAATATTCTCCTGGAAGCTTGTTGGAGATGTCCTTTAGTGGCTGATGGGAGTGAGAAGGTTGCACTGTGGTAATAGGACATCTGCGACTGGGATAGAATATGCGTGAATGAACTGGGAGCGAAGTTACCGGCAAGCATTTGGAAGGAGATAGAGCTGGCTTCAATTGTTGCGTCACGGGAAGTCTCTGATTGGTGGAGAGCGAGGGTGTGGCAGTGTTTGTCTCGTGGCAAGTTGTAAAGGATAAACCTTGTCTCTTTACCTGAGCTAATCCCGTCTTCTGATTGGCGAACGGAATTACTCCTTTAACCCGACAAGCGCGAGCTATTGGTAGTGCACACCCTACCGAAAAACGACGATATTAGGCAACATTCCCGCCTAAAATTGTAATTTTACGATAAATATCATTATTACTTATTCATATGCGCCTATTTTACATTTAATATGATGATATTAACATGTAACAACAATAAAACAAGTGGGAATAGTATTTGGGGGGTGAAAAAGACGAATTATTGCTGACCGTCTAGTCATGAGGTGAGAGACGCATGAGCCCTACACCCTCCTCTCTCGAGGCCTGAAGCGAGACTGAGCTCTCTTTCTCTCCCTTTCTCTCTTCCCCACACACTCGATATGCGCGGGAGAACATCTTGGAACCGGGTTGGAGATATTGGCGCGGTAAATAAACCGATAAACAAAGGAATATAAGGAAAAATAGGTGATAATTGAAGGGGGGGAAAGAGGGGGTTTTGCCACATGTGGAGGAGTGATAGTAGGTATGGAGGAGAATTGTCTCATTTAATCATATATTCCTTTTTTAAAGTGCTACTGGGGCCTTTTAAAAGTTTTTTTTTTTAGGCCTTGGATCTTAACACCTTACGAGCGGCCTATGCGGTTTATTTATGTGTACCGCACAGCGGGGTGTTTTTAGCCAAAATAGGGCTGTTTACGTGATCATTTTCATGCCTAAATAAGACCCAGAACGTAAAACAAGTACCTATCCCTGAAAGGGCATAAACAGAGCTTTCGAATGACACCATAACGATCCTTGTATGATGGATAGTTTTCTTGCAATAACCGTGCAACGCGAGTGCAAAAAGCAGGTAATTCGGTACTTTCAGTACATAATTGAGTATGTAGCGAGTGAGAGAGGGAGGAGGGAGCTGAGATTTGTGTCAGTAGGTTCGCCGCGGTGGTCTGGAGCAGTCATACGCTCGCTAGTCTCCTGCCACCACTTGTCTCTCTCTCTCAGCCACATTACGTGCTGAAATTGCCACTCGACCTATGTCGAGCGCCGCCACATAGTCCAGCTTTATTTAACTCGACTTATGTTGCTCGCCGCTAAATAAGGGTTAAGACGTTCATCGCCTTTCACCACCAAAACCTCTTAAAATTCTTCTTGCCGTCCTCGGGTTAATAATAATAATATTGACAATATTTATAATAATAATAATAATAATAATAATAATAATAATAAGCATAATAAGAACAATAATAATAATAGTAATACTAATTGTAGTGGCAAACGTACAGACCAATCAGCAGTATGGATTTCAGGCAAGTGGAGAGATAAATGTTCTGGAGTTAGAGGGCTGTTGCAAGGTGAGGGGATATAGACCCACCAGCCAATTAGCACACTCCGATTGTCCTGAGGGGAACCCAGAGAGATAAACCGACTCCAGCTGATCTACACACCGCCTACGCCCGCACTGAATGATCGTTCGTGAATCCTTTATCCTACACAGCTCCCAACTGCATATATCCCGATGAAAATTATTGCACTGTTTACCCACAAGATCCCTGTCAACAAACATATCAAGAAAATAATGATAGACAACTACCGGGATATTATTTCGGACGAGGGGAAACCCGAGATAAGTAAACTGGCACAAGGGCAATACACAGGTTTAACTGAGCATATATTATACCATACTCGGTTTGCCAACAATTCTTGGGAGTGATGTTGCATTAGCATAAAAAGAAACTCACAGACAAATATAAAGATTCATAACAATGATCTCATACTTACCCCCTCAACTATAGATGTTGGAGGAAAACATAAATATTTGCACTCCTTTGAACACATTTATACAGACCACGTATTTTTCCGTACACACACAGACACACGCAACGAGTGGAGCCCCACGTCGTAAAACAGTTTTGGTAATTTCAGAGGGGTGTTGTTGTCTGGTATGGTGGGTGTGGTGATACTGGTTACTGGTAGTACATGGTGATAACAGGTCACCAATGTCGTTCACTGGGGTCTGGTGATACTGGTTACTGGTAGTACATGGTGATAACAGGTCACCAATGTCGTTCTCTGGGGTCTGGTGATACTGGTTACTGGTAGCACATGGTGATAACAGGTCACCAATGTCGTTCACTGGGGTCTGGTGATACTGGTTACTGGTAGTACATGGTGATAATAGGTCACCAATGTCGTTCACTGGGGTCTGGTGATACTGGTTACTGGTAGCACATGGTGATAACAGGTCACCAATGTCGTTCACTGGGGTCTGGTGATACTGGTTACTGTAGTACATGGTGATAACAGGTCACCAATGTCGTTCACTGGGGTCTGGTGATACTGGTTACTGTAGTACATGGTGATAACAGGTCACCAATGTCGTTCACTGGGGTCTGGTGATACTGGTTACTGTAGTACATGGTGATAACAGGTCACCAATGTCGTTCACTGTGGTCTGGTGATACTGGTTACTGGTAGTACATAGTGATAACAGGTCACCAATGTCATTCACTGTGGTCTGGTGATACTGGTTACTGGTCGTACAAGGTGATAACAGGTCACCAATGTCATTCACTGGGGTCTGGTGATACTGGTTACTGGTAGTACATAGTGATAACAGGTCACCAATGTCGTTCACTGGGGTCTGGAGGATTTATAGTCAACAACATTTCACACGGTCACTCTCAGGGCCGGGTAGGAGAGGGAACGACCGTGACATCGTATGTATATATTTGCATATTTTGTTTAGACTCACAAAAACTAATATTCTCACAATGTCATAAAAAAAAAAAAAAAAAAAATGGTAATGTATAAAACATATTTAGGCTACATGTACCAACAAAACAGAACAAAACAAAAAACAAACACAAAACAGAAATATGTCTACCAAATCAAAATAGCTGTGCAAGAGAAAATAATATTGGTATTGATTGATCATACTATTCTATATCATAAAAGGTGTGAGTTGAATTATGTTCCATCAATACCTAGAGGAGAAAAATAATGGGAAGAGGAAGGGAGCAGAGCAGTGGTTGAAAGTTGAGGGTTCGATATATGAGGGGAAAGCCAGGAGTTGGGAATTTTATAATTTGGTAACGATTTTTTTTTTTTTTTTTTTCTATGTGATTGAGGGAGGCAAAAGGCATAACTGCCTATAGCGAGTGCCTCCCCCATAGTTGAAAGAGTGACAGGGCCAAAATCAAGGGACGTTCGAGCCAAAATGCCTGGACACACGGAGTTTGAAGCAATTTAAGTCATAGGAAGAGGGAAAGACTGATTCTGGGAGAGAGTTCCAGAGCTCAGCTGTTGAGTAGAAGAAAGTTTGAGAGTAACGTTTCACTCTTGGGTTGGAGAGTTGCACAGAGTAGGGGTGGGATTGAGTTGCAAGACGGGTACCACGTGCCCTACGTAAAGGAGGTGGTATGCACTGGGATAGCTCTGAGGAACACTGATTATTATAGTAGCGATAGAATAGCGAGAGAGATGCAACATTGCGGCGGAGAGAGAGAGATTGCAGAGAGTTGGTGAGTGGACGGGAGTTAATGATACGAAAGGCCTTCCTTTAAACTTTGTCTAGGAGAGCGGTGTGAGAGGAACCTCCCCACACATGTGAACAATACTCAATACAAGGGCGCACTATGCCCCTGTACAGAGCAAGAAGCTGTGCAGGGGAAAAGAACCCCCTAAGGCGGTTAAGCACACCCAGCTTCTGGGAAGCTGCCTTAGCAAGACTGGTAATATGGTCCTTCCAAATGAGAGCAGAAGAAAAAGAGACACCAAGAATATTGAGAGAAGATGAAGGGTTGATTTTTGTATTGTTGAAGAATAAGGGATAGTCCGCTGGGAGATCCTGACGGGTAGATAGATGGAGAAATTGGGTTTTGGAAGCATTAAAGTTAACAAGGTTTTCTCTGCCCCAATTGCTATTGCATGCATTACTATTCCCAAGAATAATACAATTGATTAATTTCACTCCCAACACCAAACACCTCCCAATAAAATTAATGAAAGCATGTGACCCTCCCGGGATTGGAACCTGGGTTGCCACATACAGATCTTAAACACTGTCAAGATAGTTAAAGATTAAGTATATGACGATTTTATATCCATTTATCGAATACTGGATATCAATCTAATAATGTACAGTACACTGACCCAACTACACACTGAATACCGATAAATATTCTTTACTGAACGCGCTCATTCAAAGACATTCAGTAAACTAATGCTATAGGCATTTAGATGACCAAGCGAATGGAATGTATGTACAATAACAGTTACAAACGTACATATACAAGTATATTTGTACGTTTAAAATAGTAGTTTTGGCAGCGTTGCAATATATTATACCTTAAGTGAAAAATGGCCACACAAATTGCGGGGGGAACTCCTTATGAAAAACACCGAATATATTAAACTGTTCAATGGGTTTGTGTGAGTGTGTATGTGTGTGCATGCATGGGAGAGAGAGCGAGAGAGAGAGAGAGAGAGAGAGAGAGAGAGAGAGAGAGAGAGAGAGAGAGAGAGAGAGAAATTAAATGTGTGCGTTTATATAATGTATGAAGACTAGTGAAAACAAGGATTATAAATGTAATATACACAACAGTTGGGCAGAATGAGCAAAGCAAATTGTAGGATGAGAAGAGTTTTGGAGAGAGAATGTGTGTGTGTGTGTGTGTGTGCCGGTGTCTGTGTGTGTGTGTGAAATTAAAAACATGAGGATTAAGCCGATATGTTTGCTAAGTGAGAGTGTTTGTTGATTGCTGTTTAGGGTTTGTGGGGGTTTGTGTAGTTTTCATCCACTTATGTTATATATGTGAACCCCAAATGAGAATATTTAGTTTAATGTTGTTCCATTACTTTGTTTGCATATACGAGTATGTACCATATCATCATTGTTACATCTGTTTATTACCCAACTAAATTACATAATTATTATATATTGTATGTATATATACTGAATATATATATATATATATATATATATGTTTCTAGTCTCTCAGTGGGGATCGAACCATCGACCATCAGGATGATAGCCGACGCTTTAATCAATTACACCACGCCGTGGTGTAATTGATTAAAGCGTCGGCTATCATCCTGATGGTCGATGGTTCGATCCCCACTGAGAGACTAGAAACATTTAGTGGCTCACGTGTATTTGTGATATATTCTCAATATATATATATATATATATATATATATATATATATATATATATATATATATATATATATACCAGTATACAGTATATATATTTTTTTTGGTCTAATATCCCGTATATTAAACATCACACATTGTAAATCTTTCAGACGTTGGAAAAGGATGCAAAGCCAAATAAATGCTCTCTGGAGAGACGTAATCAATTATCATAAATTTAGGGATCACGGGAGCTGAAATATGCTCCAGTTATCCCTTGAGACAACTTGGCAAAATTTACCACCATGAAATATCTTGTTCTCTTCTCTTTAGCCAGTGATGGTGGTGGTGTGGGTGGTTAAACCTTGGCTATGTATGATGCTTAGTTTGAGTTCAATGCAGTATGCAATATACAATATAGTATACAGTTTATTTGCAATGTACAATTGCTGACGCTTGTAGCGGTTACATTATTAACTGATATAATATATACAGTTAACTATGAATAATGGAAAACACTGACTTTGTCTTGCATTTATAATAATTGTTTCAAAATACTTAGTAACTGTATAATATGAATGGTCAACCAAATTTGCTCCACCTTTCACTGCAGGCCAGTATTGGATTTCTTGTATATTATTTATGTACTTCAAGTGTGTTTGGTTTAGAGATATAACATTGATTAATTAGCTTTGTGTGAAGTGATAACAAAGGTTCATGAATATGGAACTGAACTATGGTTGTAATATTCCTTGAGACAACCTGAGGATAAACGTTATGTTAATGTACACTGAGTAAAGATGTGTGTCATTGTGCGCCATCTGAACGAAGCCATATAGTGGCCACAGACTTAATATTAAGCGGATGCCTGGGGGAGATGTAATGATACAAAACATAACTAATTACCTATATACAACTTTCTCTCACACACATTTAGGCTACGTTATGTAGATGCAATCACAAGCAGGTTGAGCTATCTATTTAGCTGATTATTGATACATATAAAATGCTAGAACATGTACCGCATTAATATACTTTATCCTTTGTTGTTAAATATGCATTCTAATTGAATAACAGTATCTAATTGAAGTTTATGCCATCGTGTTTAATTAACCCCTTGAGTACGATGTGATATTTGTTATCTTATTCTGGTTACCATTAGCCAATTGTATTTAGTTTATTATCTACCCCTAGTATTCAAAGGAGTAAATACTATCCCCATAAACCCTCTGAATAACACAGATCCTTCTTAAACTGCATATAATTGTCTAACTTTAGCCAGAATAAAAGGTAACCAGATGTCATCGTGTTGAAGGGGTTAAACGTAAATAAAGATCGTAATAGTAACCCAGGAACTGAATATGGCAGTGTGGAGAGTATAACTGTTGAACCACTCTTGTTACTTTTAGGTAATGCCCATTGTTACTTTTAGGTAATGCCCACAATAACTATTGACTCACAGAATAGCAATTACAAAAAAAAAAAATAATGAATCAATGTTCTGTAGAACTTTATTAAGGTAAAACTAATATTACTCCTTGTCACACATCAAAGTTCGTTAATGTTGTTTTAACAATCTTTGTATCTTAATTAATACATGGACCTGATTGGAATCTCAAGTTTAAAAAAAGCTGGTTAACTGTGAAACAAAAGTTTGTTTAATTAACCCCCTTAAAGGCGAGCTGTGTGTAATGGACACCCTACCGCCAGGGGACGATATTAGGCCTCATTCCCGCCTAAAATCATAATTTTACGATAAATATAGTTATTACTTATTCATGTGCACCTATTTTACGTTTAATATGAAGATATTAACATGTCACAGCAATAAAACAAGCGGGAATAGTGTTTAGTTGGTCAAAATCGCGAATTATTGCCGACCGGTCATTCATGAAATGTGAGGCAGGCGCGACATACACCCTACCTTCTCGAGGCCTGAAGCCTGACTGAGTCACTCTCTCACACTCTTTCTTACACAATACACACAGTAGGCATATGACCACACCTTAGAACCGGATTGGAGATGTTGGCACGGTAAATAAACCAATAAACAAGGGAATAAGAGGAAAAATAGGTGATAATTGCAGGGGGGAAGGAGGGGGTTTTGACACATGTGGAGGAGTGATAGGAGGTATGGATGGAATTATCTCACTTAAACACTTTTTTATTTGATTTAAGTGCTACTGGGGCCTTTTAAAAGTTTTTTTTTAGGCCTTACCTCTTAGGAGTGTTCTCGCCTTTGCCCACCAAAACCTCTTAAGAGTGTTCTCTCCGTTCCCGGGTTAACAGAAGCCCCAGGACAATCTTAAACTGTATCACTGCTTTACTAACTGCGCTTTGAGTATTACCCTATGAAAAGGAATCAAAAGGCAATTAATAGTAAAACAAAGAGAAACATATATATATATATATATATATATATATATATATATATATATATATATATATATATATATATATATATATATATATATATATATATATATATATATACAGTATATATATACTATATTATCATACAAAGCATATAGATTACGTGTGTACTACGCAAGAATACATAATAGAACGGGAGAGTCAACCACAAATGAATATGCGGCACAACTGGAACGGAAAGGAGAGCATAAAGAATATAATTCATGAAAGGAAGAGAAGACATTTGGAGGAGCAGTATAGGGGGTCGGGGGTAGAGAAGGAGGAGGAAGGAGGAACAGGGAGGGGGGAGGGGGGAGACGAAGTAGAAAACAAGGGGAGAAGAGGTGGAGGAGAAATAGGAAGCAGGTGGGGCATAAATAGAAGCCAAAACAAGAAGGAGAGGAAGTGGATGAGGCGGTGGATAATAATATTAATATCTAGAGGAGTACCTGGTAGAGCGCATACCTCCACCCAAGCAGGCGGAGGTGCGCGCTCTATCAATCACATCCTTAATTGAATCACTTCTTCCTTGGCCTATATACTTTCTGTCCACCAAATGTCGTGAACATCGGTGTTATGTCGGGTTGTAATATTTACAACTCGTGATATAGTCTCCTCAATAAACCAATTATGGACTTATAGACCTTAAAATAGCCCGACAGGGTCACACCGAACACGTTCTTAATAGCACAAAGTAGGTATTCAATCAGGATAATACAGAACTTAATAACAACACACATGGAAATTATAAATGGTATTTAATCAAGATAACGTCTAGCTTGAGGAGTCATAGACCATCTCAACATAATCATATTAATCTCCAGCTCATGAATATAGATTCGTAGTCGGGGATAGTTTCTTGTCTGAATCAATAACAATAATAATATGCAGATAACAGGGTGCATATATGTTGAGATTCTTAACAAGATCAAATCATGGACAAATGTGGTTATAGGTATCAGTTAATAAAATAGCAACAAACGTAGAACATGAACATCAGATAATAATAACAACCCTTAACCCGCTGAGTACCAGCTAAATATCTATAAATGTACCACCCAGGACCGGCTGATTCTGATTTTTTTTTTTATTCCAGAAACAATAGCGAATGGGTTAGGAATGAAGGAAAAATCACGAAAAACCGATCAAAAAGCTTAAAAAATGGTCCTACAGAGCCCCGAAAACGGATTTTACTAGAGTAAAAAATTGAAGGCAATTTCCACAAAAAAAAAAGGTTTTTGCGCGCTCACACGCACGCGGTTGGACTTTGAGAGTTTTCAACCATCGGCGAGGGTGCGTGGGATACTTACACAGTTCCCATACAAATCTGAGCCCTCTAGGTGCCATAGGACCGGAGTAATTGGGACCGGACCGGCCAGGACGCAATCCATGCGTCGCTGGGGTTTAGCGTTACATACATTGTGGACGCAAACCCTGCGTCGCTGGGGCTCAGTGGGTTAAAAATAACAATCAATCTGAGTCGAGCTATGTCTTACGTGAATAAGAAACAAAATGAGGAAAACAAAATACAGTCTCAGTATAGGAGACACGGGGTGAATTGAGAGCAAAAATAAACACACAGGTAGGCTGGGTGAGTCACACGGTAGAGGGGCGCACTACCAGGTAGCCGCGTATTCTCAAGTGACCCTTCTACTTAGCTGGGGAGGTCAGGTCATGAACTGGACTTCGGTGGTGGAAATTAAATTGAAAGTTAGTGCAACTAGAGATGTAATTGTATTAATATTTCTCTAAGATTGGTGGCAGAATATTAATTAACTAATTGCACAAAAGATTAAGTTCGTAGTCTAAATTGTGTAATTTATAATGAGAATCTTATATTCACGTCAACGATCGTATGTAAGAATAACGAAACGAACCGAGGAATTCAGAGGTAAAGTTTACGTATACTTATGAATGAACTATAGAATAAATCAGTGTAATTACACTGGAGAACAAATTATAATTAACTAAACGAAGTTAGTCAACGAATGCTCTGGAAACATTTATAATTATTAGCATGAAAGGAGAATTAACAGACTATTAATTAACAAAAGAAATTGGGCGCAGACGACAAATTTATGCTAAAGAAATACTTATTTCAGTATTCTTAAGAGGTCTGAATTAGTTAATAGAGTCTTTTAATGAACATACACTAGAATACGAGGTGTATGGTAAGTGATGTGGAATTAAGTAACAGAATCTATGCAATGCTGGAATTCCTGAGCATGAAGAATCAGAATTACTTACATCAGTAATCAATTAACATTAATACTAATTCATAAAATAATTACAAAGGTGATTATGTAATCGAATGTAATTAGGGAAGCTTGGGAGAAAATGAGTTTTCATGGGGAAAGTTATAGGGATTATAATTAGATATGTTGAGGTAAATTCGTTATGAAAATGGGCGTAGGTTCTAGGTAAGGTTATTTAGGAAGGGAAATCAAATCACGAAATACACTTCGACCTCAACTCACAAAATACATAGCAGAATACATATATTAGGAAAATATGTGAGTGTGTGGCAAGGTGAACAACTGAACACAATTATATAACGTATGCGTAAGACGTTCTGTAGAAAATTAATCAAATAACAGGGCTAGGACTTATACACAGTTCTAACACAGATTTTATGTAAGGTTCAGAAGGATTAACACAGTACGCAATCAAGGATCTTAGGCACAGATCTCAGAGTTAATTAGCACAACACGGTTCACATATTTTACTTATACCTTGACAACAATAACACAACGAAAAATACACAGGAACACTTAGGGAATGTTTGGAGGGCTGGGGAAGAGAGTACAGGTCTGGCCAACGTGGATCGTGGGTCCAAGGAGCAGCACTTCAGGGGTGTAGGACGTCACTCGAGCAGCACTTCAGGTTCCAGACTTCAGGTGGGTAGGGCGCCACTCGAGCAGGACTTCAGGGGTATTTCAGGCAAGTACCCTCTCTGGACAGGGTAGGGGCAGGCTGGTACAAGCTACAACTGTGGATTAGCTACTCTGTTCCTTAGGTAGGTCTAGAATAGTATCGTAGTGTGGTTTGCATACTTCTCTACAATTTCTTAGAGGTAATGTGTGGCTTTTTCCTTGACTCTCGTTTACAGGGTTTCAAAATCAGAGGGATATGGGGAAATGGTTGTGATGAAGTTGTGAGGTAATTGCTTGTCGTAGGTATACATAGTGGTTATTTACATTGGTATATAATTATATACTAGGTAGTTAATTAATGACTTAAGTGCTAGTTATTTAGCCTAATATATAATGGAGAAATGGGACGTGTACGGAATCGTCCATGAGCTAAATTCCTAGACAAACATTGTTGTAGCTCGCCCAAGAGTTGTTCTTGGTAGAAGTTTATTATATCTCCCGGTTTGTCACAATGTGTCCTCTTGTCTATATCTGGAGAGCAGGGCGTTGATTGGTTGTTAGAATTTCCCATACTCATGGCGGGTGGCTGTTGTCTTAGAGCACGGGGAAACGGGGGTCGCTTTTGTATTTGTGCGGTGGTTAGAGCATGGGGAAACAGGGGTGGCTCTTGTATTTCTCTTCTCTTCTCCTGTCGCTCTCTTGTCTTCTAAGGGTCTTGGAGTTGCAGACTGGCTATTCTGCAACTGTTTCCTGGATGGCTTGTCTTCAGCCCCGTCATTTCAATCGGTTTGATAACTTTTTTGAGATATCTTGTTTACAGACAAACATATAAACTGAGGCAAAACATAACCTCGTCCAAACTCGCTGGCGGAGGTATTATTACCAATGATAAACTAACACTTCTTTGGCGAGGATGTCAAAAACATTGGTTCGTGGAAATCAGTGATATTTCTGTTTACATCAGCCAGCAGTAAGGTCCTCGATATATTTCTGCCCATCACTGATAAGCCACGTGTAGAACCTTCACAATTATTGAATGAGTGTGCTTATTAGAATGGTGCTTTTTCATTTAAAATCACTGATAACAGCCTTTTTTGTTCTCTTTCTCATAGTTTTAATTACGCAGCTGGAGAAGATCACACGGCTGTTTCATATACCTGTCTTGATAGCGTAATGCTTAGTGCTCGGAATTTCGGTGTGAGTATCCTAGATTCAAATCAATGGAGTACAACATGTATTCATTATTTCATTAATTTCATTAATTAGGTATATTTGTAAGTTAATTGGTGGGATGGTGATGATATGAATAAAATTAACGAATTTTAAAATCAAATATGTATTCATATAAAATACATATTATTAGCCATATATACGTTATTAAAAGTGTGCATATACGTATACAACAACCTCCCTTACGCAAATAATATCTGGTACCAAATTTGTAGCACATCCTAAAGCCCGTGTTTGGTGTAAATGTGTTTTGCCTCCTCCACTTACAGATCACAACCACCGGAGAAACATTACAAGTTCCCGTCACAAGATTTCTCCGTGTTTAGATTACTGTTATTGCCACACTCCGCTATCGGTAAATACAGTCACGTTAAAATATCATGTCATACCTTCATCATGCACACTGTTATTATCTCTCCAGCAAAACAAATATAGCCTCCATAACACATTCAGTACTATAACGACTTTACTCATTGTATTCTGGTTACCATTAGACAATTAATTAAGTTTTAATGAAGTGAAGGTTAAAAGGAAGCAAAATGTAGTGAAGAGAACATCAGAATGAGAAAACGATGAGATGAGGGAGAACAGTTTGAATGAAAAATGAAGTGAAACAAGGGGAGAAGTAGTGCAATATAACTGGATCAATGGACTGACAAAAAAGATAGATTGAGAACAAGACGTCAAAAATAAAGGATCTTGGTGAATATATATGTGGATATGGAAGTCAATTGTAAAAGAGAATGGAAGAAAAGGGGAGAGGAAGATAACAAAGACAGACATAAGATCAAAGAGGAATTAAAGTATAAAGAAAACAACATAATCAAGAGACATGGAACAGGGGAGAAGGAAAGGGGAGAGAGAGAGAGAGAGAGAGAGAGAGAGAGAGAGAGAGAGAGAGAGAGAGGGGGGGAGGGAGGAGAGGGAGGGGGGGATAATGTTAATACCAAGAAAAACAAATATTTGGGTAAAGGTGGAAGACGAAAATATAATTAGGAAAATATGGTAGATAAGTAGGAAATAGTTGATGAGAAAACTGACGCAACAGGTGATATAAATAGAAGGATGGTAAATAGGAAGAAGGAACTAGACAATATCATATATTAGGGTTAGGGTGAAATACAACAACAACAGGTGATATAAATAGAAGGATGGTAAATAGGAAGAAGGAACTAGACAATAGCATATATTAGGGTTAGGTGAAATACAACAACACCAGGTGATATAAATAGAAGGGTGGTAAATAGGAAGAAGGAACTAGACAATAGCATATATTAGGGTTAGGGTGAAATACATCAGAAACAGGTAAATAAACAGGTGAAAACAACTGATGAATAGAACAATCATAAATGTAGTATGATGGACAGGAGCGTAATAGAACAAACATAAATGTAGTATGATGGACAGGAGCGTAATAGAACAAACATAAATGTAGTATGATGGACAGGAGCGTAATAGAACAAACATAAATGTAGTATGATGGACAGGAGCGTAATAGAACAAACATAAATGTAGTATGATGGACAGGAGCGTATTAGAACAAACATAAATGTAGTATGATGGACAGGAGCGTAATAGAACAAACATAAATGTAGTATGATGGACAGGAGCGTAATAGAACAAACATAAATGTAGTATGATGGACAGGAGCGTAATAGAACAAACATAAATGTAGTATGATGGACAGGAGCGTAATAGAACAAACATAAATGTAGTATGATGGACAGGAGCGTAATAGAACAAACATAAATGTAGTATGATGGACAGGAGCGTAATAGAACAAACATAAATGTAGTATGATGGACAGGAGCGTAATAGAACAAACAAAAATGTAGTATGATGGACAGGAGCGTAATAGAACAAACATAAATGTAGTATGATGGACAGGAGCGTAATAGAACAAACATAAATGTAGTATGATGGACAGGAGCGTAATAGAACAAACATAAATGTAGTATGATGGACAGGAGCGTAATAGAACAAACATAAATGTAGTATGATGGACAGGAGCGTAAATATAACACAATGTATACAACAAACTCAACCAGGAATCCATTTTAACATGTTTATCTCAACCAGTGGTAATTCAACCAGTGCTGTTAGGATAAGTGACCAAGACTATGCAAAAACCTACCTCAGAGATGCCATAATGTTTGTTGAAGGATACGCAGAAGGATAATCTACTAAACGCATAGAAAAAAACAAAGTAAAGGAGCTAAAGAGCCACATAATAAATACCACAACATTGCAAAGTAACGAAATGAAAGACGTAAACTACAGAATGAAATGACAGACTAAGTTATGAAGCTGGACACGAAAAGGTCATAGGCAGGGTTTTAAGCCAGAGCGATATTGTTTGAAGCCTTGAATGAATGCGAGCAAAAATACAAGAAAATTAACATAAATATGCATTATCACTTATAAGGACATAATTTGAACCATACACCATAATTATATCTTTGCATATACAATAATGCAGACTAAAGCTAATGGACTTGACATTTGTTTGATACCCTGGTTATAAGTAATGATAAAATATATCAGAAAAGAAAATATGATCCAACAAATACCAAAGGAAGAAAGTCGAAAACCCGTAGCATAAAAACGTATCCAATTTATCTCAGCTTTTTGCAGACGTCACAGGATGAACCAAGACCTCATTACCATCTTTGGGAAACTGAATATATTATATATGATAAGACACGAGGCGAGGCGACAGATTCTAAAAAGCTCATTATTCGGGATAATATTGAACTACTCGAGTTTCCTTCTATTTGTTTTGGCTATTCTGTTCATTTAAATATATCTTTGTGATAATATTCAACTACGCAAGTTTCTTCCTATTTGTTTTGGCTATTATTTGCATGTATTTATTTGTATAATAATATTCAATTACTCCAGTTTCTTCCTATTTGTTGTGGCTGTTCTTTTCATTTTGTATAGTTTTGTTATATGCTTCAAGGTGTTGACAAGACTTTCAATAGATTGTAAATTACGCTAGGTCCCGAAGTTTAGTACAGCCTGACAGATAACATTAGGCATTACACTTCGTAAAAGAACATGAAACCAACTGGATAGGCTAGATAATTGACCTACAGACTAACAGATGAAATTAGGCGCTACACTTAGTAACAGAACATGGAACCAGCTGGATACATTTCTTACTCAGTGTATCTTAAACTTTAAGTAGAGTTTATGCAGTTCTACACAATTGGAAATACCTCTGTAGCATATTAGCATGTCGTCTGGTTTTATATACTTACATACTATAAGTATTTTTTGTTTACACATATTGCCGTTACAAATACAAACGTATTAAAGTACAGTACTAGGTCTCTGATTTATGTGTTTGCAAGTTATTATAATCAACATTATACTTCCCATACAAAATATTCATAATAACTCAGTATCAAGAGTAAGACATAACAATTTATCGACGGGTTCACAACCGGACTATAATTTTAACAACAATTAACCCTTCAAAAGGGGTGAAGTCACAGAGTGTGAGGTGAAGTTGAACGGTCAGGCTATGGAGATTGTCAACTCCTTTAAGTATCTGGGCAGTGTGTTGAGTAAAGATGGGACTATGGATGAAGAAGTGCGGGAGAGGGTACAACAGGGGAAGAGGGTTGTAGGAATGCTGAAAGCAGTAACAAGAAATAGGGTGGTCAGTATGGAAGTGAAGAAGTCCTTGCATGACAGTGTGGTAATCCCGACACTGACTTACAGAAGCGAAGCATGGGCGTTGGTTGAGAGACTCAGACCAAGAGTGAGAGCAGTGGAAATGAATTACTTAGGAAGTGCGTGCGGATTTACATGGAGGGATAGACAGACAAATGAAGAAGTAAGAAGGAGGTGTGGTGTGGAGGTAGATGTGCTGGAAAGTGTGAAAAGGAACAACTTGAGATGGTTCGGCCATATGGAACGTATGGAAAGCGAGAGAATAACGAAGAGGGTGTACGAGAGCGAGGTGGAGGGACAGAGAGGGAGAGGTAGGCCGAAGGAGAGGTGGAAGGATGGAGTGAGGAAGTATATGAACGAAGCCGGTGCTGGTTGGGGGGAGGGGCGTCGACTGACTGGGGACAGAGGTACAAAGTACAAAGGAAATCAAGCAACAACAGGTATAGTGACCCTTCTAGGTTGTTTGTCCTCCAAAACACTGAGGATCAAGTGTCCAAACAGTGGTTTAGAGTGGGTAAGGGAACATTGGAAAGGGAATTACTGCCCTGGAACTAATGTCCGTGGCAGGATTAGGAAGTTAGTAGAGGACAGATGGGTTAGTAACTGAGGGGGGGATAAAATAAAGTTATTAATTTACAAACGCAGTCAGTCGCGGGTTTAACCCTTAAAGATCGGGGCCGGACTTAAGTCCGCCTCCAATTTGCAGCAAGTTAGGAGCATTATTAAGGCTTTTAAAGGGTTAAAATCGAGTGCAAATGGCCGGGAGCGCAGCGGGCCAGACAGCCGACTCCCAGGGCTTACCGCCGCCCATTAACTCATGTTCCCTGTGTTCTCGAGAGGCTAGCAGTGTAGCCAGTAGTGAGCATAGCTGGGAAAAATATGCCGCTATATGCTAAACTCCCATGTTACTAGTACCACTGTATGAGAACCACAAGTGCTACGTAGCTCGTTCTGGTCTCATTTTGAAGCTTTTAGCGCCTAGTTTTTTGCTGAATACATTTCTTTTCATGCAGATACTTGATTTATCATTCAGGAGGGCATGAATATGCCCAAATAAGCCCAAAATCCCCCGCTAGACAAGGGTTAATGAGAGATATTTATCTAGGCGGAGTTTAAATGAATCAACGGTGATGCAGTCTATAACGTTTCGGGGAAGCCCATTCCACAAGTTGACAACTTGATTGAAGAAGAAATTCTTAGATTCGTGCGAGTTAAAAGATTTACCAATAATTTTGCAACCGTTTCCCCGCGTGTAATTAGATTGGTCGATAGTGAAGTACTTACTACAGTTCATATTGTCGATGCCTTTGATGATTTTGAACACTTGAATTAAGTCACCTCTTAATCTGCGCTGGGTTAAAGGAAATAGATTTAATTCTCTAAGACGCTCTTCGTATGGTTTGTTCTTTAGGCTAGGTATCATTTTGGTAACTCTACGTTGAACTCGTTCTAGCTTGTTTATATCTTTTTGGTAATAAGGGCACCAGGATTGAAAGCAGTATTCCAGAAGAGGGCTGACTAAGGAATTGTAAAGGGTTAGGATAACTTCTTTGGATTTATGCTCAAATGACCTGCTAAAGCCAATTATTTTGTTTGCCTTCTTAACAACTTCTGAACATTGTTGACTCGGTTTTAGGTTACTCGATATTGTTACTCCCAGATCGGTTTCTCTGTTTACATTCTTCAGCTGAGTGCCATTCATCGAATAGTTTGCTTTCTCATTTAGGTGTCCGACATGTAGTACTTTATATTTATCCGCATTGAAACTCATTTGCCAAATTTGGGCCCAACATGACAATTTATCTAGATTGTGTTGCATATCGTCAACTTGTTCTTTTGAGAGTACGCTATTTGCAATTTTGTATCGTCAGCAAATTTTGAGATTGTACAGGTGAGACCCTCATCTATGTCGTTGATGTAAATTAGAAAGATAATTGGTCCTAGTACCGATCCCTGGGGTACCCCGCTACTTACATTGGTCCATTTAGATGCCTTACCGTTTATGACTACCCTTTGCTTTCTGTTGCTGAGCCAATTTTCTATCCATTTCAACACACCGTCTTGTATTCCATGCGCTTTTAGTTTTAGCAGTAAACGTTTGTGGGGAACTTTGTCAAAGGCCTTTTGAAAATCAAGGTATAATATCTACAGCTTTACTCTCATCGTAGAGGTTGAGGATATCGTGGAAGAAGTCTAAGAGGTTTGTTAAACAGGAACGTTTTTTACGAAAGCCGTGTTGAGTATCTTTAAGTATGTTATTTTCCTCTAAGTGATTTACGAGTCTGTCTCGTATGACCGTTTCTAGCATTTTACAAACAACTGAGGTTAAGCTAATTGGACGATAGTTACTTGGTAGGGATTTGCTGCCTTTTTTGAATATCGGTGTTACGTTGGCTAGCTTCCACTGATCAGGTGTTCCTGACTGCAAGGATTTATTGAATAGTAATGTCAGTGGTTTGAAGAGCTCATCCTTAGCTCCCTTTAGAACTCAAGGTGAGATTGTATCAGGTCCTGGCGTTTTATTTACCTTGAGTTTATCGAAACAATTCAATACTTCTCTCTCTGTAACGGTGATATTGCTTAGAACATCTGAATTATCAATCTGAATCGGCGATGGTGTAGGGATATCACTGAGGTTTTATGTTGTAAAAACTGATGCAAAGAAGGTATTGAGGGCATTACTCATTTGTACTTCGTCTTTGGTGTATTCTCCATTTTCATCGACTAACGGTCCAACAGTTGAAGTAACTACTTTTTTCTTTCTGATATAACTATAGAATTCTTTCGGGTTTGTTTTACTTTGATTCGCAATATGTAACTCTAAGGTCTTTTTACTCTGCTTAATTAACTTTTTGGCTTTGCGTCGTAGCTCTACAAATTTCACCCGTTCTTCGTCATTTTGTGAGGATTTTAATCTATCATTAGCAAATTTTTAAGCAAGCAGGCAGTTTGAAATATCTTTATTCCACCATTTGGGCTTATTATTATGGCCTGGACGCCGTATTTTCGATGGTATGCAGTCTTGCACTGCTTTTAGGTAAGTGGTTTCGAATAACTTCCAAGATGTATTTATGTCGTTATTGTTAATTAAAAAGCTCCAGTCAGTTTCTTTAAACATAGCTCTAAGTTTATGAAAGTTTGCGTTCTTGAAATTAGGGATTTTTTCGATGCTACTATTTGGTTCGTTACTAGTAAAGTTAAAGTGAAAGTTATCGTACGATGGTCGCTGTTACTGAATTCATCACCAACATTCAAATTCTCTATTAATTCTTCTTTTGTTGCAAGTACAATGTCAAGAACTTTATTACCACGGGTCGGCGTTCGAACAAATTGATAAAGCGAACTCTCTTGCAAGTTCGTATACAAGTCATGTCCGGAGTGTGAAGTAAGAGTATCGCCCCACTTGGTCACAGGTAAATTAAAGTCGCCAAAAAATACGGTATCTTGTGAGTTACTTACATCTGCAATTTGTTCATAAATTTCTCGGTCAGTTTGCACTGATTGAGCTGGAGGTCTGTATATTAATGCAAGTATTATTTTTGTACCTTTATTATTCTTTATTAGCACAAAAGATGTGTCGACGTTCACAATTTGAGGTTTTGAGACGAGGGTCGGGTTAAGACTTTCTTTGATATAAAATAAAACGCCACCTCCATTTAAATTTATTCGGCTGTTCTCAAACATTACATAACCGGGAAGTGAATACTCTGCTAAAAAGTCTCTATCTTCTGTATTGAGCCAAGATTCTGTTATGCCAATCACATCATAATTTTCTGTAAACACTAGTTACTCTAAATCTGAAAATGTATTGCGTATGCTACGAGCGTTTGCATAGAAAACCTTTAAAGTTGCGGTTTTAGAACTCACAGAACGTTCTTTCATCGAATTTTTGGTTCTGGTCGGATCTACATTTACATTCATGGCTGTCCTCGGTCCTCGGTCGGTATCCCTGGCGGTTTTGAATTTGGGTCGTGTTGGTGGAGCTTTATCCAAATTCGCGGTTCTTGACGGATTAGTATTGAATTCCTTTGTAGGTTGCCGTCCTCGCTGTCTTCGGTCCTCCTTCCTGGTTGTCCTGTGCTGAGTCGATTTCTTCTCCGAAAATCCCCCACCGCATCGTTGAGAAGACGCCCAAAACGTGCTGCTCCCACCTGGTTCAGATGAACTCCATCGTCCGAAAACAAATAGTCATCGTAGTAGAAATTGTCCCAGGTGTCGACGAATCCCACGTTCTCCTTCCTGCAGAGGTTTGCTAGACAACGATTTGTGCTGGTGGCTATGTTGTAAAATCGGCTCTCTACACCGAGCCGGGGGACGATTCCTGAGAAGATGATCCTTGATGACTTCTCCTTAAACGACTTGATCAGCTGCTGGTACTTTAAAAGCAAATCTCCCGACCGGGTTCGCTGTACATCGTTGGATCCAACGTGGATGACGTACATTGTATTAGCAGGGGCCAGCTTTGATACTTCGTCAACTGCTGCAACTACGTCGTCCACACCACCACCAGGGATACAAAAACGCTTCCTGGTCTTAGGTGCCCTGGCGCAAAACTCTGTGAGCTGACCATGTATCATCGAGTTTCCCACGAGCCGGACTTCTTCTATTTCCTCTTCGTCATCTGGGTCTGTGAGTATCTGGAAACGGTTTTGACACTCGGTAATCGGTATGTGTTTCCTGGTCTTGGGGCAAACGTTGTTCCTCACGACACGGAAGTTGTCTTGAGGGGGAAGAGAGTCACTATTTGTATATTGAGTATCGGAAACATCAGCTGAAGTGGCTACTGTAGGCGTTGAATTGTTGGCAGTTGAAGTTGGGGCGTTGGTGGCTGCTGGAGTTGCGGTGACAATTGAAGTTTGTGGTACTCCAACGTTGAGTGTTACAAACTCTTGGAGTGATTCCAGCTTCATGGTGAGGACGTTGATCTTGTTGTAGGCTTCATCTAATTTCACTGTAAAATTCTCTCGTTGCTGGCAGAGCCGGCAGACTTGAAAATCGACAGTAGCAAACATGGACTCACCAAACCTACCGGCGCAGTTCGCACAAGCGCGAGGCATGGTGACAGTCACTTTCTTCAGATCACTTCACTCACTTAAAAAACACTTCACTCACTTTAAAACACTTCACTCACTTTAAAAAACACTTCAATCACTTCAACCGAAAACAAATATGCTGAAATACGCAGAAATAGGTTATCAGGGGTGATAGCCTAACCGAAAACAAAAATGTTGAGATACGCAGAATTAGGCTTCCAGGGGCGATAGCCTAACCAGAAGTTTTTTTTTTAAATTGAAATACACAATAATAGGCTACCAGCGTTGAATAGCCTAACCGAAAATAATAAAATTGAAATTCGCAGAAATAGGCTACCAGGTGTGATAACCTAACCTTAAACAATTATATGTATAACATAATATGTAACTAAATATACAATTCACCAAATAGAGATTATATAAAAATAAAGTGTGACTGCACACAAGGGGTTAATATACTGTGTCAACAGATGGCCCTGGTGTCGTTGTAGCCTAGTAAAGCAGTAGCCTACTCTTTTTAGATAAAAAAGTGTATCAGTCAAAGGTTATTACAAGATCGTGCAAGCAACAACTAAAATTACAGATATATACTGTATAGCTACAGTAGGATACTAAATACAATATCTACAAGAGTTAATAATAAAACAGATTGGCTGGCTATAGGCTAGGCTAGGTTTGGGTTAGGTTAAAAGCTTGGCAGGTTGGGTTAGGCTAGGTTAGTTTGTACAAATACCACCCTTAGCTTAAAGTAAAATCAGTCTGAGGAGAAAAAGTCAAGAATATATCTAGGGGGAAAAGCTAAATTAATGCACTTAAATTTGGTACAAAATTTGCTGGTATTTAATATGTATAATCCCCCAAAAAAGTTTGTTTACAAAATGGCGTCGGCGTTAGTCCCTGTAGGCAGGTTAGTTAGTAAACAATATTGTTTATTAGCAAATTAATATGCAAAGCTTTACTTACATACAAGGCAGTTAAATAGATACTTACTACAATAGGTAATGGGTAAAATTAGGGGCTACGATTTTATATAAAATAGTAATAGGAGAGCGTTTGTTTACAAAGCAAAACAAAACAATAGATGGCGCTAGTGGCGCCCTGTCCGAGCAGGAGTCTTGTGATCAGTCAATACACAGCGAAATATCGTGCAGTGTTACTTACTAAGCTACAGGATGGTTAAACGTGCTCTTAACCACCTTCCATGCACAAGAATGAAGAGGATGAGTAGTTAATACTCAAATTATGATCGATATCGTGAGAGCGTTGACAGAGCGTCTGCAGCGTCTGGTGAGAGAGAGGTGCATGGGGGCGGTTCGTTCGTGGCCACCCCTTCGGGGGTCACGGCGTCGGGCAATAGATAGATAGATAGAACCCTTTGACTCCCACAGATCTTTCCTAAACTGTATATAATGGCCAGCTACAATCCAGCATAACATGAATAATCGTCAGCTGCTAGTCAGAATAAAATAAAAATGGTACGATCATATGGAAGTAATGGCTCTGGGCCTCTGGTCCAGTGTTGCCAATTTAGCTACTGTCCTACTATATCTAGAGGTATTTACTTCGATCTAACTTCAAATGTTTACATCTAGCGACATGAATTCTAGCGATAATTAGAGCCCTTTTAGAGATATATTGTAAAGATTGTGCCGTTATTCTAGCTATTTTCGGCATTTATTTAGCATCTAGCGATCTTGATTTGGTATCCCGACTCTGCCCTCAGGTGTCTCAGGAACCAAGGCCAGACTCGGAATATTTATTATCTGCTTTTGTCCAAGATCGTGACGGGTTGGGGAGAGCAGGAGAGAGAGAGGAGAGGAGGCGGGGAGGGAATATATTTGGCGTTCTTGGTTGTGTGGTGGACATGGAAGGCAGAGAGAGAGAGAGAGAGAAGATCGTTTACGTATTCCTTAACAAATGACTATGAAAGCGTTTGTTGGAAAAAAAGGCAACAACGACTGACAGAGAAATGCACGAGGCAGTCTGTCAAAGGCAACAACGACTGACAGAGTAATGCACGAGACAGTCTGTCAAAGGCAACAACGACTGACAGAGTAATGCACGAGGCAGTCTGTCAAAGGCAACAACGACTGACAGTAATGCACGAGGCAGTCTGTCAAAGGCAACAACGACTGACAGAGTAATGCACGAGGCAGTCTGTCAAAGGCAACAACGACTGACAGAGTAATGCACGAGGCAGTTTGTCAAAGGCAACAACGACTGACAGAGTAATGCACAAGGCAGTCTGTCAAAGGCAACAACGACTGACAGAGTAATGCACGAGGCAGTCTGTCAAAGGCAACAACAACTGACAGAGTAATGCACGAGGCAGTCTGTCAAAGGCAACAACGGCTGACAGAGTAATGCACGAGGCAGTCTGTCAAAGGCAACAACGACTGACAGAGTAATGCACGAGGCAGTCTGTCAAAGGGCGTGCCGATGGTGGAAAGAATATCCGGAAGTTAGAGAAGTTGTGGCGACGGACTGAGTATAAAACCGGTATCACACGAGAGCAACATTCGGTGATCAAAATGTTTGGAATATTTTGCTCTGGTATCGGACACTAGATTGATGATAGATGAATTGAGGCAACCGAAATATATTATATGTTGACCTCCTAAACTGCCAGACCAGTGTTGAGGATAAATTTTGAGGGAAAAAGCGCTCATGTGATACAGGCTTAGGACAGATGGTGCAAGGATGTGTGGATGAATGTGTAATTAAATAAAGGATAGAGTCTGGAGAAACTGGTAGTGAATTGTTGATGTAAGGGAACGATGGTAAAGAATGCTGATTATAGTGGCGTTATTTTATCAATATTCTAGCTTGCATAACAATCCATTGCATTAACTTAACAAGGATATCTAGAAATGAAAGAGGTATAATCTATATATTATATTATAGTATCACTGGTTTTCCCTAAGACGAAGTAATCATCTGGTGATAGAATTACAGGAATATTAAAGAAGATGAAATAAAAACTTATTCTTGACTCCGTCCCAATTACAGTTCCTGATCACCAGTTCGGTCTCACAGAATGAAACGCTATCACCATTATTGTCGGGAATGGATATCACTAATTTAAGGGGAGATGGGTTGTTTTTCTAGATCCCCTTCTCCCTCATGTTTAGCCCATTATTTTTCAGATTTTAAGATGTTTGTCCCATTAGTTAGTCGATTTTAAGACCTTTCCCCTCATTTCTTTGTCAATATTAAGACCTTTCGTGCTATTTAGATGTCGGGTTTTTTCCTGGCGAACGATAGTGAGCCTTTAATTTTGGAAGAACCAGGCTTTGGCATTCTTCTACCGTAAAATGTACACATTCATCTAGAAGGGGGATCTAATGGATTTTTTTTAGTTTTGTTTTTTGTTTTTGATGGAGGTTTAGGAAGGAAACTAGAAAAATAATACAAATATACATAAATGAGCAAATAATTAAGCCCATACAATAATTGAGCCAGGAATTATCGATTAACTGATTGCAGCAGACGAAGGGAGGAGGTGCAGCGGAGTGGATGGGGAAGAATTGAAGGAGAATATACGTAAATCCGTGGAAATATAAATTAAGTGACGAGAGAATGTGCACATTTTATGAAAGACAAAACGTGGCATCTTGGTTATGTTATTATTTAGGATAAACCAAAACAGAGCAACAGGTACAGTTACCCACACATATACCTGTTATAGAGCTACTGTCAATTATGTTACAGTTATTACCTAACTAATAGTATACTGTATATTGGTAAGTAGTATATAAAGCCTTAACCTAAATAGGTATAATTATACACCTGAACTTTATTCTTCAGTAATAATATATAGTTAGTGTAAACTCGGATGCAATAGTCTCTAGCCCACTCATAAATATTCGTGGGCTTCACCTATTTCTAATTATGGAAGTATATTTCTGGAAATTAATTTATGGATATAATTTGCCATTCCTCAACTATAAAACTATATAGACTAATTAATTATAATTAATCCATACAGTTATATTTGCACACACAAAAACATTGGAGGTCCACGAATTCCTAAGAGTGGGCTAGAGAATATGGTATCCGAGTGTACCATACCGGTATATTAGAAATATATCTAAAGAAAATATGTGCAGGTAGGGCTTCTCTAACTTAAGGTAAGTTGTGAGAGGTCAGACTAAGGTATTCTATTGTTCCCAGGGTAACAATAATGCTCTCACAAATTCCTACTATAATCCTCCTACCAACTTACATACTTGTATTTAAGTGGAGGTTGTTAGTTTGTTAGCTAGACCTCCGTCAACCTTAAAATCACACCCCCTAGACCCCCTTTCAAGATAAATTAATACATTTTTCGGTAGAGAAATGTCCCGGCCAAATGCCGGTTCCTCTTATATTACAGGCTCACTATTGCTCGCAAGAAGAAAATTGACACCTAAATGACACGAAAGGTCTTAACACATTGGATGCGTAAGACGTTCTGGAACGTCCTGGCAATTTAACCCTTAATTAGCGGCGAGCAACATAAGTCGAGTTAAAAAAAGCTGGACTATGTGGCGGCGCTCGACATAGGTCGAGTGGCAATTTCAGCACGTAATGTGGCTGAGAGAGAGAGACAAGTGGTGGCAGGAGACTAGCGAGCGTATGACTGCTCCAGACCACCGCGGCGAACCTACTGACACAAATCTCAGCTCCCTCCTCCCTCTCTCACTCGCTACATACTCAATTATGTACCGAAACTACCGAATTACCTGCTTTTTGCACTCGCGTTGCACGGTTATTGCAAGAAAACTATCCATCATACAAGGATCGTTATGGTGTCATTCGAAAGCTCTGTTTATGCCCTTTCAGGGATAGGTACTTGTTTTACGTTCTGGGTCTTATTTAGGCATGAAAATGATCACGTAAACAGCCCTATTTTGGCTAAAAACACCCCGCTGTGCGGTACATATAATAAACCGCATAGGCCGCTCGTAAGGTGTTAAAGCAATTTAAGGGTTCTTAAAGCCTCTTAAAGCCTGTAGAATCGAGTGTCAGTGGGTGGGAGAGTGAGATGCTCCCTTCCGCTCTCCAGCACGGCGGCCGGTGCACTGAACCTTCTACCCCATGTCTCGAGAGACTTCTGCAGCACTGCCAAAGGCATATGTAGCTCGCCATAGCTCATAATTAGCGAATATTTGCCGATGTCTTTGGTTGCGCTGCGGGTTAATGCCGCGCTTTATGAAGCTCGTTCTGGTGTAATTTTGAACCAATTTTCTTCTAGTTTTTAGCGAATATATTTAATTTCATTCACACACTTGCTTTACCCGAGAATGGCGAGGAGACTCTTAAGAGGTTTTGGTGGTGGAAGGCGACGGGACTCTTAAGATCCAAGGCCTAAGAAAAACCTTTTAAAAACCCCAAATCACTCAAAACAAAGGAATATGTGATTACGTGAGATAATTCCCCTCCATACCTCTTATCACTCCTCCACATGTTTTTTTTTTTTTTTTTTTTTTTTTCTATGTGATTGAGGGAGGCAAAAGGCATAACTGCCTATAGCGAGTGCCTCCCCCATAGTTGAAAGAGTGACAGGGCCAAAATCAAGGGACGTTCGAGCCAAAATGCCTGGACACACAGAGTTTGAAGTAATTTAAGTCATAGGAAGAGGGAAAGACTGATTCTGGGAGAGAGTTCCAGAGCTCAGCTGTTGAGTAGAAGAAAGTTTGAGAGTAATGTTTCACTCTTGGGTTGGAGAGTTGCACAGAGTAGGGGTGGGATTGAGTTGCAAGACGGGTACCACGTGCCCTACGTAAAGGAGGTGGTATGCACTGGGATAGCTCTGAGGATCACTGATTATTTAGTAGCGATAGTATAGCGAGAGAGATGCAACATTGCGGCGGAGAGAGGAAGATTGCAGAGAGTTGGTGAGTGGACGGGAGTTAATGATACGAAAGGCCTTCCTTTCAACTTTGTCTAGGAGAGCGGTGTGAGAGGAACCTCCCACACATGTGAACAATACTCAATACAAGGGCGCACTATGCCCCTGTACAGAGCAAGAAGCTGTGCAGGGGAAAAGAACCCCTAAGGCAGTTGAGCCCACCCAGCTTCTGGGAGGCTGCCTTAGCAAGACTGGTAATATCCTTCCAAATGAGAGCAGAAGAAAAAGAGACACCAAGAATATTGAGAGAAGATGAAGGGTTGATTTTTGTATTGTTGAAGAATAAGGGATAGTCCGCTGGAAGATCCTGACGGGTAGATAGATGGAGAAATTGGGTTTTGGAAGCATTAAAGTTAACAAGGTTTTCTCTGCCCCATTGGAAATAGTATTTAGATCAGAATTTAAGAGTTCTATGGCTTCATTACGTTTGTCGTTGAGGGATTGCTGGCTGGGGCGTTCTGAAAAACTAATGGAGTAGTGCAAGGTTGATCGTCTGCGTATGAATGGATGGGAATTAAGGTACAGTTAAGGAGAACATTTATAAAATTAGAAAGAGATAGGAGATAGGACAGAGCCCCGAGGAACACAGGAGTTTAGGGTGAGGAAGTGAACAATGGCTGTCCACAACCGCGGCTATGAACGCCGGAAAGGAAATTAGAGACAAAGGCACAGATGGAGGGATAGAAACCGAAGGAGGGTAGTTTAGAAATTAAAGATTTATGCCAGACTCTATCGAAGGCTTTCGATATGTCTAGTGCAATAGAAAAGTCTCACCGAAGTCCCGAAAGGAGGATGACAAGAGTGAGTTAAGATATGAAAGAAGATCACCAGTAGAGCGACCCTTAAGGAAGCCATACTGGCGATCTGAGAGCAGATTATGAGAAGAGAAATGCTTAAGAAATTTGGAAGCAAGAATAGTTTCAAAAACTTTAGAAAGACAAGAGATAAGAGCAATTGGACGATAGTTGGAGGGTTGAGAGCGGTCACCCTTCTTTGGGACAGGTTGAATGTGAGCAAACTTCCAGCATGAAGGGAAGACGTTAGAGGATAGACAGAGACGAAAGAGTTTGCCTAGGCAGGGATGTGTCAGAAATCCCCCTTCCCTTCCCTCCCCCCTTCAATTATCACCTATTTGTTTTCTCTTGTTCCCTTGTTTATCGGTATATTTACCACGCCAATATCTCTCACCCGGTTTCAAGGTCATCAGGAACGTAATAGAGAGAAAGTGGGAGGAGAAAGATAGCAAGAGAGAGAGACCAGTCTGCCTTCAGGCCTCGAAGAGGGAGGGTAGTATGTCTTGTGCGCCTCTGACCTCATGATTGGAAGGTCGGCAATAATTCGTCTTTTGCACCCTCCAAATACTATTCCCACTTGTTTAGTAAACGTAAAATAGGCGCATATGAATAAGTAATAACGATATTTATCGGATAATGACGATTTTAGGCGGGAATGAAGCAAAATATTGTGACGTTAATCACTCCGTTAGAACCGCATGGCTTGTCCTACAGTGACTCGCTAGGATCGCCAGGGCAGTGGATGGGGCTACAGTTTGTGTATTAGAGTGTGCTTTATTTCATATGAAAGCTCGTGTCATGGGCAGTCCAGAAAGGCTCTTTGTTTTCGCCCATGTCAAGGCTTTATATATTTAATTGTAAAGTATATATTTTATCATTAACTAGTAATGATAGGATCTGGGAGAGAGAGAGGGAGTAGAACAGAGTGAGAGGGGGCGCGCAGTGTTTTTTGTCCCGCTCGATGACGTCACGGCTGGCTGCCTCGCGGGGGTTGGTGGAGAAAGGCCCTTACCATGCTGTAAGCTTTGCTAGTGGTTAGATGACTTGTAACCGCTGTTTTCCCATGCGGCTCGAGCTAGTGCGAGTATATATACAGTTCCTCGCCACTCTCTCCCTCAGATCTGGTTTCTAGAACACCCATCTTTTTTTCCCTTGCTATCTGTCCCCGCTCCGTACCTGAGAATCTTTTCCTCTGCCTATCTCTCTCATTTTCCATATCCTTCACCACCTTTTATTAATATTATACCCCCTCTGGTTAACTCTGCAAAATCAGCTTCATGCTGGCCAGTTGTATTGTGTGTTAAGGTCTGATATAGCCTATGTATGTTAGTTGTTAAGATAAGTGGATCACGAAGCATTGGTTGGCATTTATATTGTTTAGTACTGCTTCCTTTAGTTATTAGTGTTCTGCTGGATTAGATAATGCTAGACTAGGAGTCTGATATTATAGGTATTGTTTCCTATGAGTGCTGGCTTCAGTTAAAAGCGGCACGACATTCCTGAGAACTGGATTTGATTGAGTAAATTCTAGTATGTGTGCCATTGAGAGTAGAGCATGCACGAATGAGGGTTTTTTGCCTATACCATTCTGCACTGTTCTAGTCTCGATTGTTTGTCTTTGAGGTACGCCAGGAGAACGCTTAATACTTCGGTATTAAGGTTTCTCAAGAGAGCTACCCTTCATTATAACGTAATATTTGACACACAGACTTGAGATTTGCACTAGGCTATGCGGCATGCCATGCGCACCAGTATCTCGGATCATTGACTCTAGCTAGACTTTATCAATCATAGTAGACATTAAGTATATTAACCTAATTACTCTTTTTATGCATACCCATTTATGATTACACAAGCATTTCGCAGCCTAGTTTGATGTATTGAGACACAAACGACTTAGGCTCTTTTTGTTGATAGGAATACTGCATTGTCGTGGCGATTATTATTATTGTTGTAGTGTTTAGGATATTCTTGGCTCCGACGGCATTATATATTCTGCCTTTTTGTGTGCATAGCCTGCACGAGCATTGTTCCGCTCCCTGCCTTTTGGGGTTTCCATTTCCGATACGAGCATCTTTATAGCATCTAACATTTAAAGAAGATTCCTTGTTAGTGTTGAAGGACTTTAGTGCACTTTCTTTCATGCAGGAGTGCCTGACAGTTATTGATTAAAGTAACGTAAGCTGTAACTTCTCTTACCACCTTACTTTGCATACCATAACCAAGCACCTTCGGTTATAGGTAGTAATAGGCTGTTTTCACATAACATTAAGCCTAGAGTAGACGCACATTTATTGAGAGTTTGATAGCCTATTATTGCATATAGAACTCTGTAGAGTATTTGTGTTCTTTGTTCACTGGGAATATACATCAGAGGTTGGAGCTAGCGCTTTCCGTTGTAACATTTATGCCATTACTAGTCCAATGAATAAGAGCCCTGATATATTTAAACCCCAGTCGTAACAAATGGCGACCTTACCTAGGATTTGGTGAACCTACATTTATTAGCAGGGAACATTTGTTGTTTTGGGGAATATTTTGCGGGGATCGGCAAGATTTTTTTTTTTTTTGCAACATAGTATAGCCCTTGAGTATTTCCGAGAATTTTTGTGTGTATATTGAGGTATAAGAGTTTGGGGTGCTTCTTTTCTGAATATTGTGGTGAGAAATTTGTGTGAGCATCATGTCTTATACCGGATCAGAGGAAAATGGAGACACAGTACGTAATGTCGAAACTGAGGAACAGCAGCATGATGAAAGGGTTAATCGGGTGAACTGTGAGGAGGATGCTAGGATTTTTGCAATGGCCTGTTACTGCCGAGCGGTTGGAGGGTATGGATCGGTACGGTCTTCAATGCCTGGCCACAGCTATCGGTCATGCGGTTACTAGCAGCATGACCAAGGATAACTTGATAACGTGTGTACTGGGCAGGGTGACTGGTGAGCGAGATGGGTTGAGTGCTCAGAGCCCTTCGGCCATGCTTCCCCTACACTCGACTCCCAGCCATCCCAGTAGTTTGCCGACCCCGGGTACGCTTCCACAGGTGGGTGGTGACTGGCAGGGTGGGTTGCCCCTGGGGGGACCACCGGTAATTTCAAACATTGTAGCACCTTCACCTCCTCAAGGGTTAACTCCAGAATTATTACTTCAGCTCGAATTAGCTAAGATGGAAGAGAGAAAATGTCAGCTTCAACAGCAACAAAGGGCATGTGAGCTTCAGCAGCAATTAGAATTAGCCAAAATAGAAGAGAGAAAAACTATCAGTCATGAACACATAGAGCTAGCAAAAATCCAAGCGGATTTAGAGTCGACTAGGTTCTGTGCCGACATGGACGTAGAGAAGTCGCGAGTAGAGACAACGGGACAGCGACTTGGGGCTGGTAACCGTGTTCATGAGCAGTCTCTCTCGCACTTATTGAAACTGGTTCCGGTGTTTGATGAGAGTGGTGTAACAGAATTTTTCACACGCTTTGAGAAGAAGTGCCAGGAACACCAGTGGCCAGAGAATAAATAGGCAGCACTTGTATCCTCTAGATTAATAGGCAAGGGTCTTAGAGCCTACGATGCGTTACCTTTGGAGTCGTGTATTGTGTATGAGGATCTCAAGGAGGCTGTCCTGAGGGCTTACGAATTGCAACCAGAAACGTACCGTTTGAAGTTCCGGGGTGTAACTAAGGGACGAGATAGCACCTTTTTGGAACACGCCCGGGACTTGTCCGATGCTATGGGGAACTGGCTCCGATCTGAGAAGGTAACAACGTTTGATGGAGTTAAGCAGTTAATGATGTTGGAGCAGTTCTTTAAGAGCACGGGCAGTGATCTAACTTTGAACTTAAAGGAGAAAAACCCAAGAACTCTAGTAGAAGCAGCAGAAATGGCTGATCTACGGCTGTCGTTGATTCGGGGTTGCGGGTCCTCACAGAAGTACGATGCAAGTGCTAGGGACCGTTATCCTCCCCCTCCCCGTAGCAATGACACATTTAAACAAAGAGCAATGAAACTAAAACTGAAGCCAAACCTACCACCACACCGTATGTGAAAAGTCAGGGGCCTTTTACATCACAGTATAAGCCGAAACCGAAATTTATGTGTTTTAGGTGCCACCAGGAGGGTCATAAGGCAAATGAGTGCCCTAGTCGACCTCCTCCGGCAGCCGTGTCTTTTGCTCACGGCATTGGAGTGTTCAAGAGGACATCGGAGTTTGTTAGAGGCATTTCTTCCGAGGTAAATACACTGCCAGTGCAGAAGGATCCGGAAGGCTTATTCCCTGTCCGTGATGCCTTTAGTGACCACAGGGGACTCGGTTGTGTGGAGTGGGGGGGTAGAAGACATGAGGTGAGAATTTTGCGTGACACTGGGGCATCGCAAACACTGTTGAGAAATTTCACTGGTAAACCTGTCAATACGGCGCGGGTGGTTGTGGTTCAGGGAGTTAATGCGACAAGGTCATACCCGCTTGTAAGAATGAAGGTGGAAGTTGATGGTGTGACTCGTGACCTGGATGTGGGAATTGTGGAGAAGTTACCTGTTGGGGGCGTCGACCTCCTTCTTGGCAACGACTTTGCGGGGCCTACTTCTGAGGCTCCACCCTTAGTCGTTGTCGAGAAGCCGGCCGACGTGAGTAGGGAGGAGCAGGAGTGGGTTGAGAAGTGTCCGGTGCAGTCTATGGCGTGTGTTGTCACCGGAGATTCTGCATCCAGGGAGTCACATTCTGGTCAACAATCTTTAGATCAGCGGAGGAAGGGTACCGAGAAGGGGTTGGAAGTTGATGCGGTTGAGAGTTTAGTATCAACGGACCTTCTCGGGGACTCATTATTAGGACCACATTTCGAGTCTGGAGAGGACCCAGTAACTGTTCCTGAAGGGTCAGAGGATGGGCTTAAAAAGACGAAAGAGTTGAAGGAGGACAGTGATGCACAGTCGGGAGATGTAGCAACAAGGTACCCTGACGCGTACCCTATGAGAAATGGGTCGGCGAAAACGGTGGTCCGAAGCTTGCTAGTGTATTTTTCCCGGTATGGTTACCCGCAGGGGATTCAGTCAGTCCGGGGACCCAACTTCACTTCTAGCCTCTTTGTACAAGCAATGCCGCAGCATGGGATTGTTGGGGTTGTGTCATCTGCATATCATCCGGAGAGCCAGGGTGTGTTAGAGCGATGGCACTCAGCCTTGAAATCTGTGCTTCGTTGTTGTTGCTTTGAGAGTGGGAGGGATTGGGATCTTGGTCTGCCATGTGTTTTGTTTGCTATGTGGGAGGTACCTGGGGAGAGTTTGGGATTCAGCCTTAATGAGCTCGTCTTTGGACACCGTGTCAGAGGGCCTCTCCATATGGTTGAAGAAGTATGGGAGGGCGCAGAAAAACCTTGTTCTATGCTCAATTGTGTCCTCAACAGTCGAGAACGGATGTTGCGCAGTCTGGAGTTGGCTGGCCGTAATTTGACTAGCTCTCAGGCCCTCAGGAAGGACAGGTACGACCTCAAGGTTGAACTCAGGGAGTTTCACGGGGGTCAGGAGGTGTTGATTCTACTGCCCCTTGTAGGTCACCCCTTATCCGCGAAGTACGCTGGTCCTTATAGGGTGGTGGAGGAGCTATCGGACCTGGTTTACTTGGTAGCCACTCCAGACAGACGGAAGCGCAATCAGTTATGTCATGATAATCCCGTGAAGGAGTATGGGAGGCACCCCCCTGAGCCTCTCACTGTGCCTGTGATGACGTTTAGCAGTCAAGGTGGAGAAGGAGAACGGGACAGTCAAGCTCAGGTGGAGGATAACTGGAAGGATAAGAAGTTCAAATGGGCGCCTGAGTGTGAGAAGGTGTTTAGGGAAGTAAAACACCTGTTGTGAACTCACCCGATCCTCAGGGCCCCTGACTTTAGCCTACCTTTCCAACTAGCAACGGAGGCTAGTGGTGTGGGGGCTGGTGCCGTCCTTGTGGAAAAGGACGATGATGGGCTGGAGCATCCTGTTAGTTTCTGCTCGGAGAAGTACAATTCGGTCCAGGGGGGCTGCTCTGTTGTCAAGGAGGAGCTGCTGGCGGTTGTACTTGCTCTGAGGCATTTCGAGGTCTGTGTTCCAGCCTATGGTCCGGTCATTGTAGTTTACCCAGATCATCACCCTCTCAAGTTCTTGGACCAGTTTCACAATCGGAATATGAGGCTGACCAGGTGGTCACTAAGGTTATTGGTATATAACCTGGACATACGCCATATTGCCGGTTGTGACAATGTGGTTGCAGATGGTCGTTCAAGGGTATATGATCCTGGGTAGATTGACACACGGGTAGCCTCCTGCTTTAGTTTGAATAGTATTTTGCGCTTGGTGCTTGTTGGCTCGCGGTTGTAGCCCAGCGTATTGGGTCGTAAAGCAGGAGTTGAGCGTTTGGTATAGAAGAAAAAACTAGGCTTGCCCCTATAGTGCAGCCGAAATAAACAAATTATAAACATAAAAATCAAATAAAAACTCTTTCTTTGATAGTTGATTTTTTTTAGTATGTTATAGCAGTAATTCTGAGTTGCACTCCTCTCAGAATGCTGGGCTAGAGAAGCTCGCTCTTGAGGAGCATAACTACATATAATTTACCCTATGGTGTTGGGGAGGGTTATAATTTTGAAAAATGTTTTGTTGAAGAACTGTGCCAGATATTTTACTGCCGCTGGGTGATGGGAAGTGGAGATATAGCATGGGTTCTAACCATCAGATTTTTGTGAGCCTTGGGGCCTCTGAGAAAAATCTTGGGGGGGGTGTGACGTTAACCACTCCGTTAGAACCGCATGGCTTGTCCTACAGTGACTCGCTAGGATCGCCAGGGCAGTGGATGGGGCTACAGTTTGTGTATTAGAGTGTGCTTTATTTCATATGAAAGCTCGTGTCATGGGCAGTCCAGAAAGGCTCTTTGTTTTCGCCCATGTCAAGGCTTTATATATTTAATTGTAAAGTATATATTTTATCATTAACTAGTAATGATAGGATCTGGGAGAGAGAGAGGGAGTAGAACAGAGTGACAGGGGGAGCGCAGTGTTTTTTGTCCCGCTCGATGACGTCACGGCTGGCTGCCTCGCGGGGGTTGGTGGAGAGAGGCCCTTACCATGCTGTAAGCTTTGCTAGTGGTTAGATGACTTGTAACCGCTGTTTTCCCACGCGGCTCGAGCTAGTGCGAGTATATATACAGTTCCTCGCCACTCTCTCCCTCAGATCTGGTTTCTAGAACACACCCATCTTTTTTCCCTTGCTATCTGTCCCCGCTCCGTACCTGAGAATCTTTTCCTCTGCCTATCTCTCTCATTTTCCATATCCTTCACCACCTTTTATTAATATTATACCCCCTCTGGTTAACTCTGCAAAATCAGCTTCATGCTGGCCAGTTGTATTGTGTGTTAAGGTCTGATATAGCCTATGTATGTTAGTTGTTAAGATAAGTGGATCACGAAGCATTGGTTGGCATTTATATTGTTTAGTACTGCTTCCTTTAGTTATTAGTGTTCTGCTGGATTAGATAATGCTAGACTAGGAGTCTGATATTATAGGTATTGTTTCCTATGAGTGCTGGCTTCAGTTAAAAGCGGCACGACATTCCTGAGAACTGGATTTGATTGAGTAAATTCTAGTCTGTGTGCCATTGAGAGTAGAGCATGCACGAATGAGGGTTTTTTGCCTATACCATTCTGCACTGTTCTAGTCTCGATTGTTTGTCTTTGAGGTACGCCAGGAGAACGCTTAATACTTCGGTATTAAGGTTTCTCAAGAGAGCTACCCTTCATTATAACGTAATATTTGACGCACAGACTTGAGATTTGCACTAGGCTATGCGGCATGCCATGCGCACCAGTATCTCGTATCATTGACTCTAGCTAGACTTTATCAATCATAGTAGACATTAAGTATATTAACCTAATTACTCTTTTTATGCATACCCATTTATGATTACACAAGCATTTCGCAGCCTAGTTTGATGTATTGAGACACAAACGACTTAGGCTCTTTTTGTTGATAGGAATACTGCATTGTCGTGGCGATTATTATTATTGTTGTAGTGTTTAGGATATTCTTGGCTCCGACGGCATTATATATTCTGCCTTTTTGTGTGCATAGCCTGCACGAGCATTGTTCCGCTGCCTGCCTTTTTGGGTTCCATTTCCGATACGAGCATCTTTATAGCATCTAACATTTAAAGAAGATTCCTTGTTAGTGTTGAAGGACTTTAGTGCACTTTCTTTCATGCAGGAGTGCCTGACAGTTATTGATTAAAGTAACGTAAGCTGTAACTTCTCTTACCACCTTACTTTGCATACCATAACCAAGCACCTTCGGTTATAGGTAGTAATAGGCTGTTTTCACATAACATTAAGCCTAGAGTAGACGCACATTTATTGAGAGTTTGATAGCCTATTATTGCATATAGAACTCTGTAGAGTATTTGTGTTCTTTGTTCACTGGGAATATACATCAGAGGTTGGAGCTAGCGCTTTCCGTTGTAACATTTATGCCATTACTAGTCCAATGAATAAGAGCCCTGATATATTTAAACCCCAGTCGTAACAATATGCTCGCTTGGCGTGCACTTTTAAAAAACAATGGCGTGCCGTTCTCAGGTTAATCATTCAGGAGTACCTGAATGATCCCTAATGTGGCGGAAATATGCCTGTAGCTTAAGTGTTAAATTTGACAGAAATGGGGTGACAGTTCTTAAAATCGCCAAATAAATGGGGCGAACGTCCTAAAATCTCAAAAGCAATGGAGCTAAACATGAGGGAGAACGGGGTCCAGAAACAAATCCCTCAAGTGGAAATCTCCTCTTAAGGTAAGCCTCTGAGTCACGCTTATTGTAGCATATGTACGACAAACTATTCAACAACCATTACACGGTACTGACAACTACTTTAGCTTCATCAAATGTATAACAATTCCATCTTTTTATGCAATTCTTGAACACACAAACAAATATAATGGCTTGTCTTTAAGACACCATATTAATACTAAGGCTTAACACTTATTTGCCGATACACAAAATATCAGGTGAGTAGCTATCAATCGTACGGCTGGCCAAATAAGTTGTGTCTCCGCTGCCCTTACGCTTTGCTCGCTGTGTGCTGTATCAATGTCTGTCAGATGTTGAATAGGGGGTGTAAAGATAGGAACACGTTTGTATGTATCACTCGAAATGATGAATTAATGCTTAGATAGTGTTGATGCCAATTATTGATCGTAATATACTTGGTACCGTGACATAACTTATTTGGCCTACTGTATGTTATACTGTATAGTTTATTAACCCTTTGAGGATTATAACACGTATTGACAGCTTATTCTGGCTAGCCCAATTATTAGACGAATGATCTGTGGGAATTAAAGGGGCACAGACAATCTCAATTAAGCCTTGGAACTCCATATGCCTTTCCAAATCCGAAGATAATCGTCTAATAATAGCCAGAAAACAGAACAAAAATGCGTCATAATCCTAGGGTTCTAATTAAGGGGGGTGATCTGCATTTATTTCTCAGTTTGTCTCTTTCTCTGGCTTGTATTCATTCGACCCCCTTAAGCCAAAAGTTTTAAATCATATATTCCCATCCAGGTGTCGATTTCTTCCTGGCGAACGATAGCAAGCCAGCATTGTATGGAGAAATCCGGCTTTGCCGGAGAAACTTTTCTTTCGAAAAATGTACAAATTTAGCCTGCTGTCAAAAACATGTTTTTAAATATGCTGGCTCGCTACGAATCACCAGGAAAAAATCGACACAAGGATGGGGATAAACGTCTTAAAACAGTATGCTAAATGGGGCCGAATGGATACAACCCAGAGAGAGAGGGAGAGAGAAAAAAAAAAACAAGGTTGGCCCCCTTAATCCCTTGTCTTGTCGTGAGCATTTCTTAGGTCCATTATCTCTGTATATATTGTACAGTGTATTGAGAAAGAAAATAATGTCCCTGGTAAATTTATTAATGTATTTATTTTCTATTAAACATTCCGATTATGGCATGACAAACGTCTACAGGTTGATGTGCATATTATCATAAATGTTGGTACGCTGTTTATTTCTAAGTCTTACTTTTCCCGAGGAGATATGGTTACCTAAGAACACTCTTTTATTTGACTATTTAGTTATATACAACATAACATGAACAATATACGACGCAGATATAAAATTACAGTACAACTACATATTTTGTTCTATGACAATAATGTTATTGAAGGAAATTAATATAATGATACATTTCCAAGGCAACTATTTAATTAAAGATCTCTATAGGCAAGACACTACATTATTAACCCCTACTGTACCGGAGACGTCTTTTCAATTATATTCTAGCCATATTTAGACTTAATGCAGTTTAAGAAGGATCTGTGGTAGTAAAAATGGTTAAGTGCGATAGTTCAAAGCCTGTTAATTGCCTGTTAAACTGAATAAAATCGTCTAATAGTAGCCAGAATAAAGGTAAAAGGACGGCACCGGTACTGAAGGGGTTAAGACAGGAATTCGTACATTCAGCCAAACTCAGAACAACCCAGTTTCCAATAATGCATTATTGATTATTCATCCCCAGAAACAGTTTTGCCACAAAAAAATTTCACAAGCCAGACTGGTACCGTCTAATCTGTTCATAATTTAGTATGTGTTTTTTTTTTTTTTTAAAGAGACAATGAATGGAGGAAGGAAAAACACAGATAAAAAAAAAAGGTCCATGTGCCTAAAGGCATCCTCCATTCATAAAATGTTTGTAACAACTGGATTTAAACTTTTGTAGATTGTAAGTTTGTGGATAGCAACTCGAGGGAAGTGAATTCCAAAGAGTAGTAGTTCTAGGGATAAATGAATTTTGATAAGCAGAAGTTCTGCATTGTGGATGAGAAAGTGTAAATTCATGGGCGCTCTCAGCTGCCCTAGTTCTACGGGGAAAGATGTGGAGAGGCGGCACAATTGAAGCAAGTTCCTCGTGTGACGCCTGCCAGCGTTGGCAGAATCGCCTACCGGTAGCCCTAGCGCTCACCAGGGACATTGAAATGGGCTACAGTTATCAGAGAAGGTTGTTCTTTCTTTCCTAGTACTCATATTGTCACAGACTGTCCATTGGTGGTCTTTATTTTCGTCTGTGACAACGGGAAGTATTTTATTTCATTGATTGAATATAACATGCATTGTATATTGTTAAGGAGAAAGAACAATATAGGCAGCGAGGTGGTAGTGTGTGCGTGCGTATACATGTGTTGCTTCCCTCGCTCGGAGGCTCGTCCCCTTGATTGGCTGGCCTGGCTGGCTGTGTCACGTGACACCTGCTGCCTTGTGACGTCTCGGCCTGTGATTGGCCAACCACCGTGTCTTTGTGGGCTCTTGTGTTACGGGGGGTCCACCGGAGCTGCCTTCTTCAGAGCAGGCTATGGACGGGCATGACTAACATCCTTTTTACAACTGTCTCCCATCTCCCCCACCATTCTGATACTGTCTCTCTCACTCCACTTCTTCTCTTTCATTCCTCTCATCTTTTAACATCACAACACTCCCTTTGGGTTCTGCATACGATTTCATATCAGCCCATCGTATTGTGTACGTCGCTCTCTGATATATTTACATGTATTAGAATAGGCTATAAGGTTTCTTAGTCTATGGAGGTTTGATGACTCTGTGTGTGTCTCCCTCAATGTCCTTAGTTTATGGAGGTTTGATGATCCTGTGTGTGTCTCCCTCATTAGCAGTAGTGCTCTGCTGGGTTATTTAATGCTAGACTGAGATAAGGTTTCTGATATCGTTGTCACCGATGTGTGTATGGTTCGCTTATACCTACACGACTTCGATGGTTTCTGTGGTAGCCTAGGTAGTCCTTTTGGTTGTGCCTTTTGCGAGTGCAGCATCGTGTTGTAAGAGGGCATTAGCCTACTACCTTATAAACACAGTGCTGCCTCTTTGCTTGACTTTTGAGGGATCGCCAGGGTAGAGCCAGATACTTGAGATCTGGGTTTACCAAGAGAGCACACTCGTCATTAACGGAACTTTAACCATACCGCCCTAAGGACCACGCTAGGCTATGAGCCTCTCTTGCTCAGCCACAGTTTCCTAACCTTGATATCCCAGCTAGACTTTATTCACCTAGCAGACATTAGTTAGGACATAAGCTCTCTTGATATATATGAATTATTATTCACAAGCATACATTAGTCTAGGTTGTTGTTGAGTGGCACAACCATAGTAGACTGTTTCGTTGATAAGGAAGTACTTCTTTTTAGTGTCAAGCATTACTACCATTGCGCATTTATAGTATTCTCGTGTCAGTTAACATTATATGTCCTATCTTTTTGTGTATTCTCTTTACACGTGTGGTGTCCTGCCTCCTGCCTTTATTTATAGTTAAGATACGAGCATCTTATGAGCATCAGACTTTCTTCAGAAGTTTCCAGGTCTATGCTGTAGAACTATACTTCACTTGCTTTCAGATAGGAGTGAAGAGTTTATTGTTGTTTAGAGTAACTGTATTAACACCTTACGAGCGGCCTATGCGGTTTATTTATGTGTACCGCACAGCGGGGTGTTTTTAGCCAAAATAGGGCTGTTTACGTGATCATTTTCATGCCTAAATAAGACCCAGAACGTAAAACAAGTACCTATCCCTGAAAGGGCATAAACAGAGCTTTCGAATGACACCATAACGATTCTTGTATGATGGATAGTTTTCTTGCAATAACCGTGCAACGCGAGTGCAAAAAGCAGGTAATTCGGTACTTTCGGTACATAATTGAGTATGTAGCGAGTGAGAGAGGGAGGAGGGAGCTGAGATTTGTGTCAGTAGGTTCGCCGCGGTGGTCTGGAGCAGTCATACGCTCGCTAGTCTCCTGCCACCACTTGTCTCTCTCTCTCAGCCACATTACGTGCTGAAATTGCCACTCGAGTTATGTCGAGCGCCGCCACATAGTCCAGCTTTATTTAACTCGACTTATGTTGCTCGCCGCTAAATAAGGGTTAAAGTATCTTTTTATTGTATTAAATCTTGCAGTGATTTAATTGATCTTTCCCTAGATTCTTGTTTATGCATTTTAACGTAACTTGCATCCTGTGTGTTTTCAGGCTACACCAGTGTGGGTTAGCCTGAAGTAAAGTACATTTATGCCAAGTTAAGGATACCCCGTTATCACAGATTAACTCGGAAGGGTATAGGTGTTTTGTTCGCCGGCATATAAGTTCAAGGGTTTGGATCTAGCGTACCGTTGTTGCATAGTGCCCTATTACTAGTCCAATCTTTAAGTGCCCTTGTTTTATTCATAACCCCGGTCGTAACACTCGGAACAATTGCTGTGAAAATATCTGTAGAATAATGCAAGGGATGCAACGTTTCTTCGTATGGATAATGTAGGAAGGTCCTGAGTGATTGCAGGGTTATTGATTAATCTAATAGCTTTATTTTGAATTTTGTCCAACTGTCTCAATGCAACCACTCCACTTCCACTCCACAGAGGTGAACAGTAATCCATCTGAGAACGCACATGACTTTTATATATTACGGCCAACTGCTCGTCAGTGAAGAATTCTCGAACTCTGTACAGGAGTCTCAGTTTTTTAGAGGCATTCTTAGCAATGCTTCTAACATGATGTATCCAGCTCAAGTTAGTAGTTAATGTTACAACGAGAATGTCAATACTAGGGAAAGTGGGAATATTTACATCATTAAAAAATATATAGGAGTCAGTGAGATTCTGTCGGTTAGAAAATTGAATGTACTTGGTTATCTGTGCATTAAAGGAAACTAGATTCTTTTGTCCCCATTCATTAATTCTAGAAAGGTCCTGGTTCAGAGAAATTGCAGTGTTTATTTTTGAATTTATAAGATCGGGTTGGGTGAAAGAATTGGTAAATGTGAAGGAACTGTGGAGCGTTGAGTCATCTGCGTAGGAATGTATTGGATTATGAGTGGTAGATATGAGATCATTGATATGAATGAGGAACAGAGTTGGGGCCAAAACTGATCCCTGGGGAACACCAGCATTTATTGAGTGAAATTGAGAATAAAGGCCATCTACCATTACACGTATTTTTCTTTTATGAAGATAAGAAGAAATTAGTGGAACTAATGATGCAAGGCCATAGTGTGACATCTTCGACAATAAGGATTGATGCCAGACTCTATCAAATGCCTTTGATATATCCAGTGCTATTGTATGTGTTTCACCATGTTGGTCTGTAGCTTGGTTGATTTGATGCGTAACAAGACAAAGAATGTCTGCAGTTGATCGACATCTTCTAAAACCATATTGCCTATCACTGATTAATTTATTATTCTCAGGATGCTTAATTATGTGATTATTTAATATCATTTCAAAGACTTTACCAAGAGTGGAATTTATAGCTATTGGTCTGTAGTTTGATGGATCTGAAGAGGCACCTTTTTTAGGAACTGGATGGATGTTTGCTTCTTTCCAGGGTACTGGGAAGCATGAGGTATGAGTACACAGACTGACAAATTTTGCCAATACAGGAGCGAGCACCAAGGAGCAATTCCTAAGTACTATTGGAGGAATTTCATCTGGACCAGGAGCCTTATCTACTGAGAGATTCTGCAAAATAGTTTTAACATGTCTGGTGTGGATCTTAAGTGAGGGAATTTCAGGCAAATCAAAATTAAGTACAGGAACATCTTGATTTATTTCATCTAAGGTTGAGTTGGTGGAGAAAATATCCGCAAGAAGGTTAGCTTTACCTCGTGGGTCACTTACAAGATTGCCAGTCAGAGATTTTAATGGTGGAATGGATGAAGCAGTAGTGAAGTTGGATTTGAATAAGTTAAAAGTAGACCAAAATATGTTGTTATCATTTGGATTATTTAGAAGTTTATTTGCCTGCATGTGGAGAAAGTTTGATTTAGTTAGGTTTAATACAGTTTTGGCATGATTTCTGATGTTTCTAAAGTAATTAAAGGCTTCATGTGTTTTTGATCTTGTGTATGCATTGTAGGCTATTGTTTTTTGTTCAGTTACTCTAGCACAATTATGGTCAAACCATTTAGGTGAATTAGATCTTTTACTGTACTTTTGATGAGGAATAACAGTTTCCATCCCAATTTTTACAAAATCTTGTATGTGGCTCAAGGTGGAGTGTGCATCATTAGAAAAGAAAGAGGTCCAGGGAATATCAATAAAGAAACCTTAAAGATCCTCCCAGTCTGCCCTATCGTAATGCCATTTAGTCATCAAAACAGGTTCAGAGTTGGAAGGTGTGGTAGGTGATTGACAGGTGGCCTGTATCAGACAGTGATCAGAAGATCCAAGCGGGGACCTCACTGTAACACCATAATTTTCTTAATTTGTTGTTAAAAATAAGTCCAGTAGGTGGGAATTATGATTAGGATTATCTGGTACACGGGTGGGTTGGTTGACTAGTTGAGTGAGATTAAATGAGTCTGCAAATAGCTCACATTCAAGACCAGCATCATCAGTCTTGGCTGAATGAGTGAGCCATTCAACATTATGGACATTAAAATAACCCAACACAGTGATTTCAGAAGAAGCATTTAAGTTGAGGACACTGAGTTGTGAGGACAGAGAATCAAAAAGACTTTGCTCTGGAGGAGTATTTGGGGAACGGTAGATGCAACATATGTATTTAAATTTACCAGCAGAAATTAATTTGTATATAGAATAATCAAAATAGGGACAATTGAAACTAGTAACCTCCTCCAGGGCAATTTCAGATTTTGCGTAGCAACATACACCTCCTTTAGGTCTGAAATTTTGGAGCAGTTGATAACCTGGAAAATTAAATCTAGACGTGTCAGATGTGGATGTTACTTGAGTCTCTGTCAAAAAAAGGAGAGTAGGGGATTCTGCTTGAAGAAATTGGTGTACAGAATTGATGTTAGAGTGAAGTCCCCTTATATTGCTAAAGAAAAAGCTGCACTGACGAGCAGCTTTGGGACGTTGCAATGCTCTTGACACAGTCGCATGATGACGACCGGGAGGGCCCTGTGTCAATGACCCAACCCTACCGGGGGTGGATATCTGAGGGACCACCAGGTTTGCTCTTAACAATTGTACTGCCATATTTATTTGGTAGGTGTATGGTGTTACATGTATGATATGTAGTGGGAAGAGTAGTGTTTTATGGATAGAGGATAGCGATGTAGGACACTGTCGTGAAGTTGGATGTGTGTTATATAAAGAGGGTTTTCCTGATACCCGTGATGAGTGAGGCAGAAAGATATGTATCCAGCTACCAAGGCCTGGGAGAGAAAATGGAATTCAGGCTATTCCCTGAGTCTCCCGAAACCTTGGCGGTAGTACTTCCCTGGGCGGGGCTGCCTACCCCTACTACCTACAAAAATGTTTAGTGCATTATCCCTATAATACCGTCACGATTAATTTACTCTATCATTGCACAATTTTGCTCAGTTAAGAAAAAAACAACACACTCACTAGAAATGCATTTACCCTTCTTTCTCGCAGATGATCATTTGCCCTAAGATAAATATAATCGCTAAATGATTCCACGTATGAAAGGAAGACATTTATTATTTGTTTCTTAAAATAGCTCCTTTGACAACTTCAAAATAAATTGTCTGGAAAATAGGAACTGTTGTAAACGACAAGGAGGAACTACCATATGTTAACACCTTCTGTACCGGTTACTTCTAATATGTTGTGTTTCTGGCTGCTATTCGACGATTTTATTCAGCTTATAAAGGGCCTCCATCAATTAACAGGCTTCGAATTATCTCGCTTAACCATTTCTTACCACCACAGATCCTCCTTAAACTGCACAAAATCGTTTAAATATACTGTAGATGGAATATAATGAAAAAGACGTCGTAGGCACAACAGGGGTTAATAGGCTTTGGATAAAACAGGTGTATACAAATATCAGGTGAGAAATTTAAATGTACCTCGAGAGATATATATATATATATATATATATATATATATATATATACAGTATATATATATTCTTTAATACATACGAGGTTGAAAGAAATGGCAATTTCTGCGTTGGAAATTTTATTATTCAAAGTTTCCAGGTCTCTGATGAGTTTTCGCTGGGTGGCAGGAAGTAGATGAAGGAGATGAGCAAAATTCATGGTGGTACAGGGTTACATTAAAGTACATGAAGATACAGGATATACGACGCGTTTCACTGGACAACCAGCATTATCAAGTAAGGAAGGAATGATATAAAAGGTAAACAGGAAGGGTATATATAGAGGGTGGAGGATCAGAGGAGGCGGAAAACAGGGGGCAAAAATCTGCTATTGGTGGAGGGGTAATCTAGGAGAGAGAAAGGGGGTAACCGCTTCACGCATGCGCACTGGATGCGGGATGGTGGTCGGTAGGTGGGGTCGAAGCTGATTGGCTGCGTGTCGAGGGGCGTGGCCTAAGTTGTGTGGCGCCTGCGGAAGACGAAGCTGAAGGAGGTAGCGCGGGGGGCTGCGTCAAGGGCACCGGGGGGCGAGGAGGGGTGTTAGGTCCTGTAGGGTAGTGCCTTTTGGCAGAAGGAAGGATCTGAAGGTCCAGAGTTTGGTTGTTGATGTTGGGATGTAAGGCTTGGATATATAAAGCTTCGAGTATAGGTAATCTCCTTGGGTCACTTTCTTTATCGAGTATGGTGGTGTGTTTCTCTAACTCGTTGCGTGTGAGGTGAGGGTGGTTAGGGGTGAGATAGTGGTCTTTGATGGCTCCAGCCTGAAGGTGAAGAGTTAACCGACGTGAAAGACGAGTCTGCGTCATACCAATATAGGAATGAGGTCCACAGTCCTCATAATTACAGGTATGTTGGTAAATGACGTGATCGTCGGTCATCGGGCTCTTTATCTTGGTGGAGGCTGGTTTGTTGCGGAGAACGAGGTTGGAGGTCTTGGGGGATTTGTAATAAATTATTAATTTGATTTTGTTTTCCGGGTTGGTTGAGTGGACATGCTTGGAGATTATTTCTTTTAAGACGGCCTCGTCATTTTTGTGTTCAGAGGACATGTAATTGCGGTAGAAGATCTTAATTTCATTGGGGGGGTCAATGTTGGGAGGGCTTTGGGTGTACCATTTTTCAAGATGGTGGTTGATGGTGCTGGAGATGTCGGAGTTGGAGTATCCATTATTTACTAAAACTTAGGATAGTCTTTCTAGTTCCTGGTGGGTGTCGACCCAGGTAGAGCAGTGCGTGAGGGCTCTCCTAACATAGGCGGAGATGGAGGATAGAAGATAACGGCGGGGGCATTCACTATCGACGTTGAGGCATTGTCCTGTGTTAGTTGGTTTAATGTAGACCATGTTTTAATGCCACCCAGCGAAAACTCATCAGAGACCTGGAAACTTTGAATAATAAAATTTCCAACGCAGAAATTGCCATTTCTTTCAACCTCGTATGTATTAAAGAACATTTATTACCTGGCTTTACCAACATATATATATATATGTATATATATATATATATATATATACAGTATAAATTATACTATATATATATATGTATTATATTTATACAATATATATATATATATATATATATATTTGTGTAGTAAAACTGGCTAGGAAAATTGAAACAATGGGACACCAAGCTTTCGTCTATTCTCTCAAGACATCTTCAGGGTAATACAAGAACACAGGGGGAGAGTGAGGCTTAAATATCCATCCCAAGTCATCTGTGAGTTGCTAACTAGCATATAAATACAAAAAGTGTTGCCGTCCTACTACCTGTTGCCATATTTTTAGGAGCATACTTATTTTACATACAAAATTGATATTTTACAATTTAATTATAATTATATACTTATACAGATATGCATATACATTGAAATATGCCTAACAAATATAATATAATAATTTATATAATTTAAACAAATCAATGAACTTAAGAACATCAGTACAATGCAAAGCAAAATATTTAGTATGAACGTATACAGAATAGCCTATATGAAACTATAACATGATACGCACAATACAGTGAACTAATACCAATATATAATAATAATGATACAACGATATGTGCTGTAATACACGATCAACACAACTATATATATATAAATATAAGGAAACAGGAGTCTGCAGAAAGCCGCTTGGCCCACACAAGGCAGATCCCTTTCAAACTTTTGTCTAACTTATGTAAATATGAAGAAATGCATATAGATATACATATAATTACATATACATACACATAGACATACATATTACGCATACATTACATAAATTCAAATACAAATTACATATAAAAGAACATAAGTAAATGGGAGTCTGCAGAAAGCCGATTGGTCCACACAAGGCAGATCCTTCTCATACCCAACCCTATTATAAGGTCAAATTATATATATATATATATATTAGTAGTAGGTTGGCCGCTAGGGTACCGGATCTTCAGAATAAATAAGATAACGAGAGCAAACATCAACTCCATTTTCATTGTTTATTAATTAAGCTTTTGACAATATTTCAAACAACTCTGTTCATCATCAGGTGAAACACCAACGATCCTAGAAAACAAACATGATATCTGTTAAAACTTTGTATTTAATATATGGATCTATTTAAACAAGTTTAATGTGACAATTCTACATAATACTTTACTTAAAACTGGTAGATTATAAGTTAATAATTGAAAACAATAACAAGATTTACAAGAATATTACATAATCCTAACTTCATAAACCTGAACATGTAATACAAAATATAAAGTAACATGCAACAAACCATTTCGACCTGCACCTTACGACTATTCCGGGAGAACTAACTAGATTAACTGACTATAGACATTATATATAGCAAGGGATCCTAAAGCCCCAAGCTATCAACTACCTGAGCACTGAGTTTAGGTTCGGTTTGAGTTTGTCTATGAAATATTTCTCCCCAATGAAAGTATCGTTCTTGTTTCTGAATTTAGCCAATATCTTAAAATCTTGTTCATTAAATCTGTGGTCCAATTCGAAAGAGTGAGTCCTTACTGCTGAAAAAGGCATTTTCGTTAAATATTGACCTGTTCGGATACTTTTCCCCAAATGCTCCAATATTCTAGCGCGAAATGAACGAGACGAACATCCCACATTCCCAGCAAGGCAGCTGGGACAGTTGAATTCATAAACAATATTGGAACATAAGTTATTGGGAACAGTGTCCTTTATTCTAAAAAATGAGCGAATGTTAAAGTAATTTGTGAAAATTATGCGAAAGTTAACAGCTGGGAATCTAGAATGAAGCAATTTGTGGGCTGTTTACGAAAGTCGTAACTGGATTTACCATAGAATGGAAGTTTTATATATTTCTTAAGTTTCGGGACCTCGTGAACACAGGTTTTAGTTACATATTTACTTGCTAAATATGACTTAACGGTCTTCTGGACTAAATTAACTGTATAATTATTTTTAACAAAGAAGTTTTCCAAAGTCTTAAATTCAATATGTAAATACATGTAAGTGGAACATATGCTATAAGCTCGGTTAATTAGAGTCTTGATTGAATTTATTTTATAAATTACGGGTGTAAAACTGAACCAATTAAGTCCAAGGTTTGTGAACGTAGATTTTCGAATGTTACGTCCTGGGATATATAAACACTGGGCTCTTTCTATTGGACTAGGTATGCGGCAACAAGCAACAACGGAAAACGCTAGATCCAACCCTTATCTATAAACCCAGGCAACAAACCACCCTAAACCGTCAAGAATCCTGCCTGGACAACGAGGTATCCTATGACTCGGTTACAGGGTGCACGCACTATAGACAAAGGAGTACAAAGGAGTACAAAGGAAATCAATCAACAACAGATCTAGTGACCCTTCTAGGCTGCTTGTCCTCCAAAACACTGATGATCAAGTGTCCAAACAGTGGTTTAGAGTGGGTAAGGGAACATTGGAAAGGGAACTACTGCCCTGCCACTAACGTGGCAGGACTAGGAAGTTAGTAGGGGACATAGGGGTTAGTAACTGAGGGGAGGATAAAATAAAGTTATTAATTTACAAACGCAGTCAGTCGCGGGTTTGATGCGAGATATTTGTCTAGGCGGAATTTAAATGAATCAACGGTGCTGCAGTCTATAACGTCTCGGGGAAGCCCATTCCACAAGTTGACAACTCGATTGAAGAAGAAATTCTTAGATTCGTGTGAGTTCAAAGATTTACCAATAATTTTGCAACCGTTTCCCCGCGTGTAATTAGATTGGTCGATAGTGAAGTACTTACTACAGTTCATATTGTCGATGCCTTTGATGATTTTGAACACTTGAATTAAGTCACCTCTTAATCTGCGCTGGGTTAAAGGAAATAGATTTAATTCTCTAAGACGCTCTTCGTATGGTTTGTTCTTTAGGCTAGGTATCATTTTGGTAACTCTACATTGAACTCGTTCTAGCTTATTTATGTCTTTTTGGTAAAAAGGGCACCAGGATTGAACGCAGTATTCCAGAAGAGGGCGGACTAAGGAATTGTAAAGGGTTAGGATTACGTCTTTGGATTTATGCTCAAATGATCTGCCTATAAAGCCAATTATTTTGTTTGCCTTCTTAACAACTTCTGAACATTGTTGACTCGGTTTTAGGTTACTCGATATTGTTACTCCCAGATCGGTTTCTCTGTTTACATTCTTAAGGGGAACGTCCGACCTTTACTCCAGAACGTGTCAGTGGATTTTGTCTGTATTTCATAAGATTTTGTACACGGATAGGGGACCTAACAACTAAGAAATTTCCAAAATTTTAATTCTCTAGGACAATTATTTTTTGAGTTAGGTGTGTAAATTTATGACTTTTTGTAAAATCAGAATCTCATTTAAATGTTGTTGCTTGATTGTTTTAATGCATTGGGGGTACTAACAATAGGTGTAGTTTCAATTGTACGTTGATACTTTTTTCCATTTTGTATCTAATTGTAGAATTAGGGTATTTACAATTAGGTACAAATTAGGTACAAATTAGGTGACAAATGTCTCGGGGTGCTGTGTCGAAATGGGAAATAAATAAAAACAAATGGCGACGTGGAGTTGTAGAGAATTTCATGCCCTTTCCAATGACACCAGAAACATTGTTGTAGCATGTTTGGTTACGTCAGAACTGCGCCGACAAGTGAACTTTCTTACGTGAGGTACTAAGGCACGAGAGCTGTTGCAAGCCAGCCGGCCAGACGCACCCTACCTCTCTCGCGGCTTGGACCACACTGCTCTTTCTCCTCCACCACCACCACACCCTTCGTTGTTACCCGGGTTGAGTACCAGATACTGTTAGGCAAAATATCTAAGAACGTCATATTTTCACCAAAAATTCATGGTTTTAGTTTTTTTGTTTGCAGATCCGAAACCCATAATGCATTTTCTACGCGTCTGCGCGACCCGCGACCCGCAAAATTTTTAAACTAGCCCAGAAATAACATGCTTCCAGACGGAATATTGCCTCAGGATTTTAACTGAAGACAGAGGGATGGGTGATGATGCCATATATCGGGTTGCGCAATATTGCCGTTTTGAGCACTATTACGAGTATGAACCGGACGCTCTCCTTAAGCTGAGTGCCATTCATCGAATAGTTTGCTTTCTCATTTAGGTATCCGATATGTAGTACTTTACATTTATCCGCATTGAAACTCATTTGCCAAATTTGGGCCCAATGTGACAATTTATCTAGATTGTGTTGCATATCGTCAACTTGATCTTTTGAGAGTACGCTATTTGCAATTTTTGTATCATCTGCAAATTTTGAGATTGTACAGGTGAGACCCTCATCTATGTCGTTGATGTAAATTAGAAAGAGAATTGGTCCTAGTACCGACCCCGGGGTACCCCGCTACTTACATTGGTCAATTTAGATGCCTTACCGTTTATGACTACTCTTTGCTTTCTGTCGCTGAGCCAATTTTCTATCCATTTCAACACACCGTCTTGTATTCCATGCGCTTTTAGTTTTAGCAGTAAACGTTTGTGGGGAACTTTGTCAAAGGCCTTTTGAAAATCAAGGTATATAATATCTACAGCTTTACTCTCATCGTAGAGGTTGAGGATATCGTGGAAGAAGTCTAAGAGATTTGTTAAACAGGAACGTTTTTTACGAAAGCCGTGTTGAGTATCTTTAAGTATGTTATTTTCCTCTAAGTGATTTACGAGTCTGTCTCTTATGACCGTTTCTAGCATTTTACATACAACTGAGGTTAAGCTAATTGGACGATAGTTACTCGGTAGGGATTTGCTGCCTTTTTTGAATATCGGTGTTACGTTGGCTATCTTCCACTGATCAGGCATAGTTCCAGACTGCAAGGATTTATTGAATAGTAATGTCAGTGGTTTGGAGAGCTCATCCTTAGCTTCCTTTAGAACTCTAGGCGAGATTGTATCAGGTCCAGGCGTTTTATTTACCTTGAGTTTATCTAAACAATTCAATACTTCTCTCTCTGTAACGGTGATATTGCTTAGAACATCTGAATTATCAATCTGAATCGGCGATGGTGTAGGGATATCACTGAGGTCTTCTGTTGTAAAAACTGATGCAAAGAAGGTATTGAGGGCATTACTCATTTGTACTTCGTCTTTGGTGTATTCTCCATTTTCATCGACTAACGGTCCAACAGTTGAAGTAACTACTTTTTTCTTTCTGATATAACTATAGAATTCTTTCGGGTTTGTTTTACTTTGATTCGCAATATGTAACTCTAGGGTCTTTTTACTTTGCTTAATTAACTTTTTGGCTTTGCGTCGTAGCTCTACAAATTTCACCCGTTCTTCGTCATTTTGTGAGGATTTTAATCTATCATTAGCAAATTTTTAAGCAAGCAGGCAGTTTGAAATATCTTTATTCCACCATTTGAGCTTATTATTATGGCCTGGACGCCGTATTTTCGATGGTATGCAGTCTTGCACTGCTTTTAGGTAAGTGGTTTCGAATAACTTCCAAGATGTATTTATGTCGTTATTGTTAATTAAAAAGCTCCAGTCAGTTTCTTTAAACATAGCTCTAAGTTTATGAAAGTTTGCTTTCTTGAAATTAGGGACTTTTTCGATGCTACTATTTGGTTTGTTACTAGTAAAGTTTAAAGTGAAAGTTATCGTACGATGGTCGCTGTTACTGAATTCATCACCAACATTCAAATTCTCTATTAATTCTTCTTTTGTTGCAAGTACAATGTCAAGAACGTTATTACCACGGGTCGGTGTTCGAAAAAATTTATAAAGCGAACTCCCTTGCAAGTTCGTATACAAGTCATGTCCGGAGTGTGAAGTAAGAGTATCGCCCCACTTGGTCACAGGTAAATTAAAGTCGCCAAAAAATACGGTATCTTGTGAGTTACTTACATCTGCAATTTGTTCATAAATTTCTCGGTCAGTTTGCACTGATTGAGCTGGAGGTCTGTATATTAATGCAAGTATTATTTTTGTACCTTTATTATTCTTTATTAGCACAAAAGATGTGTCGACGTTCACAATTTGAGGTTTTGACAAGAGGGTCGGGTTAAGACTTTCTTTGATATAAAATAAAACGCCACCTCCATTTTTATTTATTCAGCTTTTCTCAAACATTACATAACCGGGAAGTGAATACTCTGCTAAAAAGTCTCTATCTACTGTATTGAGCCAAGATTCTGTTATACCAATCACATCATAATTTTCAGTAAACACTAGTTCCTCTAAATCTGAAAATTTATTGCGTATGCTACGAGCGTTTGCATAGAAAACCTTTAAAGTTGCGATTTTAGAACTCGCAGAACGTTCTTTAATCAAATTTTTGGTTCTGATCGGATCTACATTTACATTCATGGCTGACATCGGTCCTCGGTCGTTATCCCTGGCGGTTTTGAATTTGGGTCGTGTTGGTGGAGCTTTATCCAAATTCGCGGTTCTTGACAGATTAGCATTTAATTCCTTCGCAGGTTGCCGCCCTCGCTGTCTTCGGTCCTCCTTCCTGGTTGTCGTGTGCTGAGTCGATTTCTTCTCCGAAAATCCTTCACCGCATCGTTGAGAAGACGCCCAAAACGTGCTGCTCCCACCTGGTTCAGATGAACTCCATCGTCCGAAACTGCTGATAGTCAAGCAGGCTATATAAAAGATCACACAATAAAGTTGACTTTAAAGCTTCAAGGAAAAGATAGATAACAGAATTAAATTGCAGAAACAATTTAATAACAAACTAGAAGAAAGTACATTTAACCTTATGTTAATTAATACAACTAATCACCCCTGCGTGAAAGAAGGTGAAAGCAAACAGTCCTCAAAACATCGTACCTGTAGACAAGATGCGGGTTTCTAAACTGCATGCGGCTACTGTAGGATCTGATGCTTAGCAAAGAAAGTACGTTACGGATTTGGAGAACTCTTAACTCATAAGCAGGAATAAATACTAGTGATAGGCCATACAGTGTATAATGCCATAGGTATAATTAAATAAAGGTAGCAACTCGCAACATAACCACATACAGGTGTGCTTCTCACTCTTAGTCAGGCAAGCCTGCTCGGACAGTCTCTAAGCCACACCCTGACTCACAATGCTCACAAAAACGGTAAACTGTGGCACAATAACAAGCATACAGAGATAATAAACCCCTAGCTGTTAATCTGCCAGGTGGCAGAGGTCTAACCGGAAGGATATAGGCTTCGGATACCCTGGGCTGAGCCACCTGCTCTAGCCTAGGGACGTTCCCAAGTCTGTGCGCCAAATTACTCTAATTGAAAGGGTGCTCTCTTGAGAGACTCAGATGCCAAGTATCTGACTCTCTCCTGGCGACCCTAAAACAAAAGCAAGACGTGCTAGCGCAGTGCTGAGTGGACTAGGCAAGGGCCCTCACACAACACAACACTAGACACACAGGGACACAGACAAGAAAATGCCCCCAGACTCCCACGGGTATCCTAGTAAAGTCGTGCGACTCCACAGGACTCGCACTAGCAGACTTTACTTAAAGGATCGAAAAAAGCCTCCCCTCCGGTCTAGCCCCTGCTAACCTGACACAAGAACACACTAGCAAGCATGAAACCACCAAATATGAGACAACAAAAAAGCTTCCTAGGTCTCATTAACAATTACGTCTCTGCATAAGGCCCAAAATCCTATCTAATTATCTGAGAGCTCGTCATTAATACAATAATAGATATAAGGTCTATCAAGGGGATGGGATAATTATATAGATTGGTGAAGTAGTGGAAGGAAGGTATACAAAGTAAGAGAGAAAGTTTCTAAGTGGGGTTGAGAGGGATAGATATCAAGGGGGTCCGAAGGGTACGACAGTGAGGTGAGCTCTGAGTCTTGAATCTGTCTGGACCCCGCCCTAGGCATGCAGAATACATCCCAGGCTTGGCAACACTCAACACAGTTGCCGGGTCAAAATCGTCTACCCCGTGCGTGAGTCGAAACTAAGCCTAACGTTGCAAACAAATGTATATGGCAACATCAGGCTCGTCCCAAGCTAGACTCTCCGCGCGAAGCAACGTCCCCCAGCCGGTCTCTCTCTCCCACTCGTCTCCTCCCACTCTCACTAGACTTACATCTTATATATTATAATGAAACAATCAACTATCGAGAATAAAATATACTAAGATGCGTTGGTTAAGAATAAGGGCAGCTACAAGCTGTGAAACAACATAAGAATATCCCAGACATTAGTTACGTTGTTGTAGGATATATACTAAGGAAAAGCCTGCCGGCCGGTTGCCGCCAGCCGGTTTCTAAACGGCTGGGCAGCCGACGCGCGCGCATGCCCGCATGTGGCTACTATGCAGAAGTGTCACACGAAATACACTAGTTGTTAATCCAGAACCCGTTTTCATTACATTTACATCCACAAAAGGTAGGCAGCCCTCTTTTTCTATTTCCGAAGTGAACTTTATATTCGTATGCTGTCTATTCATATGCTCTAAAAACATATTCACATGTTCAGCCTTCCTGAAAATTAAAAAGCTATCATCTACATACCGCCTATAGAAAACAGGTTTTAAACTTAAGTCATTCACCTAGTCATTCAACTTCGTGTTTCCACATGAACGCATTAGCATAAACAGGGCCCAGAGGGGAGCCCATGGCAATTCCGTCTACCTGATTTTATAGAGCATTATCAAACATGAAAAAATTGCTTTATTCTAGATTCCCAGCTGTTAACTTTCGTATAATTTTCACAAATGACTTTAACATTCGCTAATTTTTTAGAATAAAGGACACTTTTCCCAATAACTTATGTTCCAATATTGTTTATGAATTCAACTGTCCCAGCTGCCTTGCTGGGTATGTGGGATGTTCGTCTCGTTCATTCCGCGCTAGAATATTGGAGCATTTGGGGAAAAGTATCCGAACAGGTCAATATTTAACGAAAATCCTTTTTCAGCAGTAAGGAATCACTCTTTCGAATTGGACCACAGATTTAATGAAAAAGATTTTAAGATATTGGCTAAATTCAGAAACAAGAACGATACTTTCATTGGGGAGAAATATTTCATAGACAAACTCAAACCGAACCTAAACTCAGTGCTCAGGTAGTTGATAGCTTGGGGCTTTAGGATCCCTTGCTATATATAATGTCTATAGTCAGTTAATCTAGTTAGTTCTCCCGGAATAGTCGTAAGGTGCAGGTCGAAATGGCTTGTTGCATGTTATTTTATATTTTGTATTACATGTTCAGGTTTATGAAGTTAGGATTATGTAATATTCTTGTAAATCTTGTTATTGTTTTCAATTATTAACTTATAGTCTAGCAGTTTTAAGTAAAGTATTATGTAGAATTGTCACATTAAACTTGTTTAACCCGTGGAGCCCCGGCAAGTTTTGTAATGTTTGTTCACCAGAACCCGGCCGGTTTAAAAAAAAAACGGTTTTATTCCAGAAACAATAGCGAATGGGTTAGGAATGAAGGAAAAACCACGAAAACCGCTCAAAAAGCTTAAAGGATGGTCCTACAGAGCCCCCGAAAACGTATTTTACATGAGTAAAAAATTGAAGGTAATTACCCCAAAAAACCAGGTTATTGCGCACTCACGCGCACGCATGTGGACTTTGAGAGTTTTCAACCATCGGCACGGTTGCGTGGGATACGTACACAGTTCCCATACAAATCTGAGCCCTCTCGAGTGGCTACACCTGAAGTTACGGTCGGAGCAATTAGGGTGACTCGTCAAATGCGTCGCTGGGGCTGTGCGTTACATACATCACTGACGCGCCAGACGCGTCGCTGGGGCTGGACGGGTTAAATAGATCCATATATTAAGGGGAGATCTCCACTTGAGGGATTTTTTTCTTGACCCCTTTCTCCCTCATGTTTAGCCCCATTGCTTTTGATATTATAAAACGTTTGCCCCATTAGTTTAGCGATTTTAAGAACTTTCACCCCTTATTAAGACCTTTCGTGCCATTTAAGTGTCGATTTTATCCTGGCGAGCAAAAGCGAGCCTGTAATTTAAGAGGAACCGGCCTTTGGCCGGGACATTTTTCTACCGAAAAATGTACAAATTTATCTTGAAAGGGACTCAAGGGGGCGTAATTTCAAGTTGGATGGAAGTCTAGGAAACACACTAAAAACCTGCCCTTAAATACAAAGCTTTAAAAGATATCATGTTTGTTTTCTAGGATCGTTGGTGTTTCACCTGATGATGAACAGAGTTGTTCGAAATATTGTCTAATGCTTAATTAATAAACAATGAAAATGGAGTTGATTTTTGCTCTAGTCATCTTATTTATTCTATATATATATATATATATATATATATATATATATATATATATATATATATATATACACACATATTAAAATCGACGAACAAGCGACACAAACAAATAAGAGGTGAGGGATGAATGGAGGGTAAGATACTATAATATATACTGATTTAATGGTGTAATGGTTTGAGTGTTTATGATCTGTATGTGGTAACCCAGGTTCGAATCCCGGGTGAATCATATGCTTTCATTACTTTCATAGTGAGGTGTTTGGTGTTGGGAGTGAAATTAATAAATTAGATTATACTTTAAATAGGGTACGATGTTTACTCTCTCTATCCCCCATTGAATTAAACCTATATACATGTGCAGTGAGCCACTTCCCATTGTTTTACACTACGGTTATATAATACAGGGGGAGGCTGCAATATTTGAGCTTCAAGGAGAACAGGTCAAACACACTGAAAAAGAAATGTAAATAGTGAGGGAGTGAGAAGGGAACACGTCACTGAGAGAGTTACACAGAGTTACACATATAATCAGACCATACATACCTACCATGCGGTCCCTGCTAAGCGGTCCTGCCTAAATAACTACTAGACAGGGACAGCTTATAGTAGAAGAACAGGACAGCAAAGTAGAAAGCTCTCTCCCCACCCTCCACTCCTTCCGGCTAAAAAACCGTACCGGAAAGTAGGATGAAGTGTAACCTTATGGGTCAGGAAAGTTGTTTATAGAGTATAGACATAAATTAGTTTGAAAGGGAAAATAAACATACCTACTGATTAACTTATATATATCCTATCTTCATCTGATTATCGTCCAGTCTTTTCTTAAACGTATCAATGAATTACTGTCGACCACCTCCCTTGGTAAATTATTCCATTCTTTAATCACACTGTATGTGAAGACATTTTGTGTCACATTTAGGCATGCCTTTTTTCTAATTAATTTAATTCCATTGCCTCGGGTTGCAGCATTGTTATTAATCGTGAACAGTACACTGATATCTACTCTGTCGAATCCTTAAAGTATTTTAAAACACTCGATAAGTTGGCCTCGCAACTTCCTTTTCTTTAGCGAGAACTTTTGTTTATTTTGAATCTTTCATAATATGGCTTCTTTTTCAGAGAGGGAATTAGTTTAGTTGCTCTACGCTGCACACACCTGAGTTTTGTAATGCCCTTCTTTAGATATGGGGACCACAACTGAACGCCATACTCAAGATAGGGTCTAACAATGCTTTTAAATAAAGGCAAATAATGTTTTCGTGTTTATAGATAACATTTATTTTGATAAATTGTAAGGTTGTGTTAACTATATTTGCTGCAGCCGCACATTGCTCTGAGGATTTTAGGTTTTCTTATAATATAACCCTGTGATCTTTAACCCACTGAGCCCCAGCTAGTTATAAATAAATGTACCACCAGGACCGGCAGGATTTGATATTTTTTTCCCAGAAACAATAGCGAATGGGTTAGGAATGAAGGAAAAAACACAAAAAAACTATCAAAAAGGTCAAAAATTGGTCCTACGGAGCCCCCGAAAACGGATTTTAGAAGAGTACAAAATTGAAAGCATAAACACCCAAAAAACATGTTTTTGCACGCTCACGCGCACGCGGTTGGACTTTGAGAGTTTTCAACCATCGCCAAGGTTGCGTGGGATACTTACACAGTTCCCATACAAATCTGAGCCCTCTAGGTGCCATAGGACCGGAGTAATTGGGACCGGAGTACCAGTGACGACACGTTGTCGTCGCTGGGGTTCAGGGGGTTAACCTTTGAGTCTGTGATTATTGGTTGGCTTTTCATTTGATAATTATACTTTTTGTTTTTTTAACCAACGTGCAAAATTTTACATTTGCCACTTTTCTGACCAATCCAATATTTTTCTTAAGTCGGACTGTAGGCTAGATTTGTCTTCCTCACTCAAGACTAAGTTCCCTATTTCTGCATCGTAACCATATTTGAAGATAAAGTTATGCAGACCTACAGCAATATAATTTATATATATGACAAATAAAACCGGACCAAAGACCGTTCCTTGAGGCCCACTGCTGGTAACAGGCACCCAATTTGATCCTATTCCATTAATAACTACTCTCTGTTTTATGTTTGTAAGCAAGGAAGAGAGAGAGAGAGAGAGAGTAGTAACAATAAGGCAGCAGTGCTCACAGGTAAAATAATGTGATGTGCTCCCACGACATTATTTTATTAAACTCTAAGTCACTTAACTTTCTCTTCACCTTTATTATTACCTTCATCATCAAACTACCTCCCTTCCCTCTTTCCTCTCACTTTTCAGATATTTACATTTTCCCACTGAACTTGAACTTTTCGCATACACACATTATACATACAATATATAAATATATATATATATATATATATATATATATATATATATATACTGTATATATATACGGTGTATATATATATATATATATAAAGTACAGTATATAATTACATATATGATTAACACCTTACGAGCGGCCTAGGCGGTTTATTTATATGTACCGCCCAGCGGGGTGTTTTTACCCAAAATAGGGCTGTTTACGTGATCATTTTCATGCCTAAATAAGACCCAGAGCGTAAAACAAGTATCTATCCCTGAAAGGGCATAAACAGATCTTTCCAATGACACCATAACGATCCTTTTATAATGGCTAGTTTTCTTGCAACAACCGTGCAACGCGAGTGCAAAAAGCATGTAATTCGGTACTTTCCCAATACAACTCCGTATATAGCGAGTGAGAGAGGGAGGGAGGAGGTGGGATTCGTGTCAGTAGGTTCGCCGCGGTGGTCTGGAGCAGTCATACGCTCGCTACTTTCCTGCCACCACTTGTCTCTCTCTCTCAGCAACATTACGTGCTGAAATTGCCACACGACCTATGTCGAGCGCCGCCAGATAGTCCAGATTTATTATACACGACTTATGTTGCGCCCCGACAGTTATGGGTTAAACTAATATATCGTTAAAATTACTTGACGAACCTATACCTCGTGCAGTATAATAACAAAGGACAATAATGTTTGATAAGTAATATGATAAGTGATATATATATATATATATATATATATATATATAGAGGTATATATATATACAGTGTATGTGTATATATATATATATATATATATATATATATATATATATATATATAGTTACGTATCTTGATCCTCAAGTGGTTAACTTGATGAATCTAGATAGCACAGAGATATATTAAGGTATCAGTCAGCTGAAGGCAAAACAAAAGTAATATCTAATAAAATTATTTCCTGTTGTTGCTTCCTTTCCTTTTGGATCTTAGGACTTAGTATCCTTTATTGACTGATACTCTTTAATTATGAAAAATACAGAAACTAATTAAAGTCATGTAGTATTTAAAAAGAATTATTATTTAACCGAAGCTTAGTAGGCTATGGTTATGAACCGAAGAAGTTATATCTAAAGAAGGACTATTAATTCTATAAAAAGTCTTGAAAGATAAATATTAAAGTAAGAATATTTCTGTCTCTTACCCTTTTTTAAATGAATAGATAGTTTTCTTATATGTCCTTTTATTTATATTTAATTTAATTATTCTTGGTTCTTGTCTTACGTTAATAGTATTATATTATTATTATCATCAGGATTAATATCAAAGTCACATAAAAAGTTAGATATATATTTAATAATTAGTTAAATGTATTTCTTAACCACGTAACATTGAGGTTTGATTATGAGTAAATTAAGTTACAGGATCGCTTCATAGATTCGATTCAGGTCTCACTCAAATAATATGAAAAGCAAAAATAATATTTTGAAGCTAAAATAATTTTCTTCAGCTTAGGAAATCACTAGAAGTAATATTAACACAGCCATGTTAGTCTAAGGCGATATTACTAATATGAGACAATAGCATCACCGTACTAAGCACCGTTAAGCAATGTAAGCTTAATTCAAAGAAAATGAAAGAACTCGTAAGTATTAATATAAAACAATAGTATTACTTTCATCATAACCCAATTACTTAAAGAGTTGCTTTAGTCCACAAGTTAGTCAACTAAAATAGTTAAGTACATAATAGTAGCGTTAACGTTAATTCCCAATCAAATAGTTAAGTACATAAATAGTAGCGTTAACGTTAATTCGCAATCAAATAGTTAAACACATAATAGTAGCGTTAACGTTAATTCCCAATCAAATAGTTAAGCACATAATAGTAGCGTTAACGTTAATTCCCAATCAAATAGTTAAGCACATAATAGTAGCGTTAACGTTAATTCCCAATCAAATAGTCAAACACATAATAGTAGCGTTAACGTTAATTCCCAATCACATATCTCACTAACCATCATAACGTAAGTGTTTACACCGAACACACTTAACACACATTTATATAATCTGACTGACAGTCACAATCCCATTATAATACTTCACCCCGTCTTCCTCCAGCTGCAAGTTCACCTTCCCCAACTCCAAATGAGACTGATTTGAATGCCCACAACTCGGGTCTTATATACTAAACAATGATGGTGTAGGAACGAATCAGGAGGCGGGGGGTGGTGCCCGCTCCAATCATAGCTCCTCGAGTCGCATAACAGGTGCCTGGTCCATTCACAGCTCCTAGCATCGATCATACGTCATAGCATAGGTCATCAAGTAGTTTGCAGGGTCCCCTATGACGCATGCAGGTGTGAAGGCTTGTTTGATGGTATGCGGGCGAGCTAGTTTCCCCACTCGCTAGTTCGCTCGCTAGTCTGCTTCACCGTTTGGGTAGTGTGACTCCTTCAACTCTAATTCTAACTCTTAAATTAACATACAGGGCTCCGTATGTCAGACCTCCCCCCTAGAAAAGAGTTTAAGGAGTATAGTACATAATAGGAAACATAATACATAAATAGATTCACCACCAGATTGGCAACAGCAAGATTATAATGAGGATATAATAAGGATATCACCCAAAGTAGGCAACGTCTCCAGGTACCACATCAGAACATAGCTGGAACGTAGCTGGAGCGTTATTCGAACTGCAAGGCATCTCACAGCTGAAGGATTGACAGCGCACTACTAAAGCATGATATTTACCTCGCTACAAGGGAGAGCTAATTGCCAAAATCCTCTCATTAAGTTAAACTTACTGCTGTATGAGGCCAACCTGGTAAATGCAATCTTTGATCCGTGGCAGTGGGTAGGTATCGTTCTTTGTGGCAGCATTAACTTGCCTATAGTCCCTACAAAACCAATGGCTCCCGTCTGGCTTTGGCACAAGTATGACCGGACTACTCCACTGGCTGAAGGCCCTTTTGATCAGTTTGTTTGACAACATGTAGTCAAGCTCGACCTGCAGTATACTCCTGCGTTGTGGTGAGACACGGTAGGGGAATAGTTTAATGGGAGTTGCATCCCCTACGTCGATGTCGTGCACGGCCAAAGAAGTGAGCCCTGGAGTATCACGGAACACACTGGGAGACTGAGATAAAACAGAGATTAGTTGGTTCGCTTGATCAGAGGGAAGATGACATAGTTTAGATGGTAATTCCCTCCAAGCCACTGAATTATACTGAAAGTTGGATAGGCTACATGACAAGTCAAAGTCTGCATGGATACCTTCAGGCTCTGGAACAGTCTGTTGCGGGTCAGTAAGAGAACTGAAGACTTTGTCCGCACCAGGCTGTCCACAGGTCCTGACATTCACTGCCACAGTGGGAGAATCTGGAGGAGAGGAATCAGGGGACCTATGGTAGGGTTTCAACATATTTATATGGAATATTTGCGTGGGCTTTCTCCTGTCTGGGGTAGTTACTAGATAATTGGTAATGCTCACCCTCCGAATGATCTTATATGGGCCCCTGAACATGGCAGATAAAGGTTGGCCAAAAAGGGGGAGCAGGACCAAAACCTCATTACCGGGCTGAAACTCCCTCTCACAGGCTTTTCTGTCATACCATTTCTTCATGGAGCTTTTAGCCACGGTCAAGTTTTGAGCGGCAAACTCACATGAGGATCTCAGCCGGGTTTTGAAATCAGAAACATACTTGAGGAGGTTTTGGTTCCCCTCCTGGCCAACTAGGCTATCCTGCAATAATTGCAAAGGACCTCTTACCTGGTGACCGAAAACTAGCTCATTAGGGGAAAAACCCAGGGATTCAGTTGGAACCTCACAAGTAGCAAATAAAAGAAAAGGTACCCCCTTATCCCACTCAACTCCGGTCTCTGTACAATACTTACGTAACATTCCCTTTAATGTCTGATGATATCGTTCGAGAACCCCTTGACTCTCTGGGTGGTAGGTGCTAGACTTAACATGATCGATACCCAACTCCTTCAGGGACTGCTGGAAAATGTTAGAGGTAAAATTAGTTCCTTGATCACTTTGCACCTCATGGGGGAAACCCATTCTGGTGAAGAATTTGAGCAGTTCCTTGATGACAGTTGGAGCAGAGGTAGTCCTTAAGGGTATAGCCTCTGGGTAGCGAGTTGCCATGTCCATGATAGTTAATAAATAAATGTTACCTTGGGAAGTCTTAGGCAATGGGCCTACAATGTCCACTACCACCCGAGTAAAAGGATTCTCGAAAACGGGCAAGGGCACCAGAGGATGTACAGGCACCTTCTGATTGGGTTTTCCTGTCATCTGACAAGTGTGACACACTCTACAAAACTCCACTACATCTGCACGCATTCCTGGCCAGTAAAAGTGGGCTCTGATTCTGTCTAGAGTTTTTCTCACACCTAGGTGTCCTGCCAATGGTATACAATGTGCCATTTCCATGATATCTCTACGACAAGGTTTGGGGACTACTACTTGATGGACGTCCCAAGCCCCGTCATCGATTGGTCTGTGTGGCGGTCTCCATCTTCGCCACAATACTCCTCCTTTGAGGTAGAAACATTCACCACCCTTTCAAACTGCCTGCTTGCTAAAAAATTTGCTAATGATAGATTAAAATCCTCACAAAATGACGAAGAACGGCTGAAATTTGTAGAGCTACGACGCAAAGCCAAAAAGTTAATTAAGCAAAGTAAAAAGACCTTAGAGTTACATATTGCGAATCAAAGTAAAACAAACCCGAAAGAATTCTATAGTTATATCAGAAAGAAAAAAGTAGTTACTTCAACTGTTGGACCGTTAGTCGATGAAAATGGAGAATACACCAAAGATGAAGAACAAATGAGTAATGCCCTCAATACCTTCTTTGCATCAGTTTTTACAACAGAAGACCTCAGTGATATCCCTACACCATCGCCGATTCAGATTGATAATTCAGATGTTTTAAGCAATATCACCGTTACAGACAGAGAAGTATTGAATTGTTTAGATAAACTCAAGGTAAATAAAACGCCTGGACCTGATACAATCTCGCCTAGAGTTCTAAAGGAAGCTAAGGATGAGCTCTCTAAACCACTGACATTACTATTCAATAAATCCTTGCAGTCTGGAACTATGCCCGATCAGTGGAAGCTAGCCAACGTAACACCGATATTCAAAAAAGGCAGCAAATCCCTATCCAGTAACTATCGTCCAATTAGCTTAACCTCAGTTGTATGTAAAATGCTAGAAACTGTCATACGAGACAGACTCGTAAATCACTTAGAGGAAAATAACATACTTAAAGATACTCAACACGGCTTTCGTAAAAAACGTTCCTGTTTAACAAACCTCTTAGACTTCTTCCACGATATCCTCAACCTCTACGATGAGAGTAAAGCTGTAGATATTATATACCTTGATTTTCAAAAGGCCTTTGACAAAGTTCCCCACAAACGTTTACTGCTAAAACTAAAAGCGCATGGAATACAAGACGGTGTGTTGAAATGGATAGAAAATTGGCTCAGCGACAGAAAGCAAAGAGTAGTCATAAACGGTAAGGCATCAAAATGGACCAATGTAAGTAGCGGGGTACCCCAGGGATCGGTACTAGGACCAATTCTCTTTCTAATTTACATCAACGACATAGATGAGGGTCTCACCTGTACAATCTCAAAATTTGCTGACGATACAAAAATTGCAAATAGCGTACTCTCGAAAGAACAAGTTGACGATATGCAACACAATCTAGATAAATTGTCATGTTGGGCCCAAATTTGGCAAATGAGTTTCAATGCGGATAAATGTAAAGTACTACATATCGGATACCTAAATGAGAAAGCAAACTATTCGATGAATGGCACTCAGCTTAAGAATGTAAACAGAGAAACCGATCTGGGAGTAACAATATCGAGTAACCTAAAACCGAGTCAACAATGTTCAGAAGTTGTTAAGAAGGCAAACAAAATAATTGGCTTTATAGGCAGGTCATTTGAGCATAAATCCAAAGAAGTTATCCTAACCCTTTACAATTCCTTAGTCCGCCCTCTTCTGGAATACTGCGTTCAATCCTGGTGCCCTTATTACCAAAAAGATATAAACAAGCTAGAACGAGTTCAACGTAGAGTTACCAAAATGATACCTAGCCTAAAGAACAAACCATACGAAGAGCGTCTTAGAGAATTAAATCTATTTCCTTTAACCCAGCGCAGATTAAGAGGCGACTTAATTCAAGTGTTCAAAATCATCAAAGGCATCGACAATATGAACTGTAGTAAGTACTTCACTATCGACCAATCTAATTACACGCGGGGAAACGGTTGCAAAATTATTGGTAAATCTTTTAACTCGCACGAATCTAAGAATTTCTTCTTCAATCGAGTTGTCAACTTGTGGAATGGGCTTCCCCGAAACGTTATAGACTGCATCACCGTTGATTCATTTAAACTCCGCCTAGACAAATATCTCGCATCAAACCCGCGACTGCGTTTGTAAATGAATAACTTTATTTTATCCCCCCCTCAGTTACTAACCCATCTGTCCCCTACTAACTTCCTAATCCTGCCACGGACATTAGTTCCAGGGCAGTAATTCCCTTTCCAATGTTCCCTTACCCACTCTAAACCACTGTTTGGACACTTGATCCTCAGTGTTTTGGAGGACAAGCAACCTAGAAGGGTCACTGGATCTGTTGTTGCTTGATTTCCTTTGTACTCCTTTGTACTCCTTCTCACATTCCTCTTCACTCACGGACCTGGCAGCTAACTCCTTGCATTCACTATCATCTCTCTGTAGCTCTACCAGGCCACTAGGACAATTTGGAGGGGTTTCATGGTCATCGTTAGGGTCAAGATGAGCCATAAAGGTGTCAGATAAATCCACCTCAGTCACATCATCAGGCACAGTTGGAGCGTCATTCACACTCTCATCATCCCTTTCATCAACTCTTACATTCGGTATATTTCTGTCTGAGGGAACTGCTACTTGAGACATTGAACGTGTGACAGCACACACAGGGAAAACTTTTGGCATCTCCTTTTCGAGCTCACCGGTTAGTGGCTCGTTAACAGGGGAAAGTGACAAAATGGGGTCTGGTCGGACCTTCTCACCTGCTACATCATTCCCCAAAAGGAGTGTTACCCCAGGCACAGGGATATCTTGGGACCTACACAAAGCTATGGTGGCCTCACCCTGTAGTAACTCACATTCAATTTCGCCTTTTACCAAGTGTGCATAAAATTGGCCTCCAGCACCTCTCATTACAACTGGTTCGCCAGGTGGGCACTCAGTGTAAGGATTCGCCATGAGGGTGCTAGTAGAACCAGTGTCTCTCAGAATTTTTACCTCATGCATACAACCATTTAATCTCACGTTGCCAGATGAAATAAAGGGACGGTAACTGTCCTGCACTGATGGTGATATTATTATTGGCTTAACCCTAGTGGGTTGCACCACACATGCTACTACACCCCTGTCTAGATGATTTACGTTAGCTGCTAGGTACTCCTTCTGTCGGGAGTCCTGCATTAAAGGAACTTTTGGTACTAGGTACTCCTTCTGTCGGGAGTCCTTCATTACAGGCACATATGGAGTTTGAGATACGGCGGCAACTGTCTGCCCCGATCTCTCGGTTCTCTCCTTGGCCCAGCACTGATAAGCTAGGTGGCCTCTCTTGCCACAAAAAGTACATACTTTAGGGGATACGGGAACGTTCCCTCTTTGAGCATTACTATTAGTTTGGGGCCCACCTCTGTTACCATTGCCCTGAGTCACATTTTTAGTTGGGGGAACAATTCTATTTTGGCTAGCTGGGGAAGACGTTATAGGCTTGTGACTGGGTCTGTCAGATTTGTGATTGGGATACTTAAAATTAGAACTAGAATAATTATCGTAGGGCTTCTTTCCACGAAATTTGTTGTTGAGCACATATGTGTCAGCCATGTCAGCGGCGTCAGCAAGACAATCTACCTTTTTCCCCTTTAAATGATAGGATACAGAAGAATCAATTTTCCATAGGAAATTTTCTAACAGGACCAACTCCTTCAGATCGTTGTAGCTTGTGACTTTCTTACTCTTGACCCAATGATTGAAAGTTTTAGTCATGGTCCTGGCAAATACCTTATGGGTTTCTTCTACTTTCTTCTGGTTTTTACGGAAAGATTGCCTGTAAGCCTCAGGCTGCAATTGATAGGTTTTTAGGATAGCTTCTTTGAGATTGTCATAATCCTGCCTAACTTCTGCTACTTCTGACAAATACGTGGCTCGAGCCTGCCCTGTCAAAAATGTTTGTAACATAAAAGGCCATTGATCTCTTGTCTACTTCATACCTCCAGCAACTTCCTCAAACAAAACAAAGAAATCCTGCACATTATCCTCAGTGAAAGGTGGAATGACACTAGTCATAGTCAATCCCAGAGGGGGAGCAATTAAGGGAGCATTTGTATTGACATTTAGTTGAGCTGTACGATATTGATATTCATGTTGTTCGGTCGTTGCTCTGGCATTTATTCTGGCTAGTTCTAGTTCGAATATTTGATCACCGGTCAAACTAGGTGGCAATTGTACATCAAGTTGGCTAGGTTTACTCGGGATCCCACCAACTGCTCCGTCACCCTCCCCGCCTTCTACAGGGAACAGGTGGATTTTTATGGTCTGAGCCACCTCTACTTTAGACATGTTTGAGACAGTGAATTGGAGATGTGAGGCAAGCACTTTCAGTTCGGATTTTGACAGACAGTCAATATCAGGGGCTGTGGGTTCTGATTCTATGAAAACTCGAGCATCTTCGTCATTAATTAGTTGAGGCATGATTAATATTTGATTTTTAAGTAGTGAAACGTTAATGAAACTGAGTGAAACTGTATGAAACGAATCCTGGCGAGGTCGCCACTCTTCTGTTACGTATCTTGATCCTCAAGTGGTTAACTTGATGAATCTAGATAGCACAGAGATATATATGAAGGTATCAGTCAGCTGAAGGCAAAACAAAAGTAATATCTAATAAAATTATTTCCTGTTGTTGCTTCCTTTCCTTTTTGGATCTTAGGACTTAGTATCCTTTATTGACTGATACTCTTTAATTATGAAAAATACAGAAACTAATTAAAGTCATGTAGTATTTATAAAGAATTATTATTTAACCGAAGCTTAGTAGGCTATGGTTATGAACCGAAGAAGTTATATCTAAAGAAGGACTATTAATTCTATAAAAAGTCTTGAAAGATAAATATTAAAGTAAGAATATTTCTGTCTCTTACCCTTTTTGAAATTAATAGATAGTTTTCTTATATAATTATGTCCTTTTATTTATATTTAATTTAATTATTCTTGGTTCTTGTCTTACGTTAATAGTATTATATTATTATTATCATCAGGATTTATATCAAAGTCACATAAAAAGTTAGATATATATTTAATAATTAGTTAAATGTATTTCTTAACCACGTAACATTGAGGTTTGATTATGAGTAAATTAAGTTACAGGATCGCTTCATAGATTCGATTCAGGTCTCACTCAAATAATATGAAAAGCAAAAATAATATTTTGAAGCTAAAAGAATTTTCTTCAGCTTAGGAAATCACTAGAAGTAATATTAACACAGCCATTTTAGTCTAAGGCGATATTACTAATACGAGACAATAGCATCACCGTACTAAGCACCGTTAAGCAATGTAAGCTTAATTCAAAGAAAATGAAAGAACTCGTAAGTATTAATATAAAACAATAGTATTACTTTCATCATAACCCAATTACTTAAAGAGTTGCTTTAGTCCACAAGTTAGTCAACTAAAATAGTTAAGTACATAGTAGCGTTAACGTTAATTCCCAATCAAATAGTTAAGTACATAAATAGTAGCGTTAACGTTAATTCGCAATCAAATAGTTAAACACATAATAGTAGCGTTAACATTAATTCCCAATCAAATAGTTAAGCACATAATAGTAGCGTTAACGTTAATTCCCAATCAAATAGTTAAGCACATAATAGTAACGTTAACGTTAATTCCCAATCAAATAGTCAAACACATAATAGTAGCGTTAACGTTAATTCCCAATCACATATCTCACTAACCAACATAACGTAACTGTTTACACCGAACACACTTAACACACATTTATATAATCTGACTGACAGTCACAATCCCATTATAATACTTCACCCCGTCTTCCTCCAGCTGCAAGTTCACCTTCCCCAACTCCAAATGAGACTGATTTGAATGCCCACAACTCGGGTCTTATATACTAAACAATGATGGTGTAGGAACGAATCAGGAGGCGGGGGGTGGTGCCCGCTCCAATCATAGCTCCTCGAGTCGCATAACAGGTGCCTGGTCCATTCACAGCTCCTGGCGTCGATCATACGTCATAGCGTCGGTCATCAAGTAGTTTGCAGGGTCCCCTATGACGCACGCAGGTGTGAAGGCTTGTTTGATGGTATGCGGGCGAGCTAGTTTCCCCACTCGCTAGTTCGCTCGCTAGTCTGCTTCACCGTTTGGGTAGTGTGACTCCTTCAACTCTAATTCTAACTCTTAAATTAACATACAGGGCTCCGTATGTCAGAATATATATATATATATATATATAATTATATATATAAATATATATATATATATATATATATATATATATATATATATATATACTATATATATATATATTTATACTATATATATATATATATATATATATATACGGTATATATATATATACATATATATACTGTATATATACAGTATATATATACTGTATATATACATTTGTTTTAATTGCTTAACGTTGATGATTATATAATAGTCCAAGCTCACATATCTTGTTTTCCATTTTCCTAATGCCTTTGTTTTTATGTACACTGTTATTCGGCCGCAGCAGTACCAAAACACATTCCCAACTTGAAAAAGCCTTCGAAAAAAGACAACAGAACATCACAACCAAACTGACCCTTCCAGTGAGGGAATTCCTGGTGGTGGAGAGCGGCTGGTAAACCCACTACCACACCAGGCAGCTTTACCTCAACTATTATTAGCCATTTTAGTCATTCAGTTTTAGTATGAGACAAATTGAAAGACAAAATATTAGAATTTTAGTATGTAAATAATGTATATATTTCAACATATTTGAACACATCTTAAAAATACAAAACTATATGACAGTATAAATAATTATATTTTCATTCAAGAAGCATTACAGAAGCTAAAAGTTAATAAACATTTTAAATATGCATTACGCTTAACATGCATTACGCTTAAATAAATATTAACACTATGTTAATGTGCAGAAGTACACATATGGATGTTAATTATTATTAGCTTAGAGTGTTTATGTATATTATTCATTTATCTGAATATATTGAAAGAACAGGTGGTTTAGGCCAAATTCATGATTGACAGTGTGATGTTAAAAATTTGGTTAAGAAAACAAAAAACAACATAACAAAATAAATCAAAGACACACACAAAATACAAATACAAACTACCAATAATTTGTGTTCTCATTACATCTGTTGTATAATAGCCAACATAAAACCTTAATTCACACACATTGTAATTATCTCTGTTTTGTGTTATAGTCACTTACATTCATATACATCTAGCTATACGATAATTGAACTATACACTACAACTGAATTACTACAGTGTTATTACAATGAACCATCACATAAACTAATCAGATTTAATTAAGTTTGTTTTATTGTACAAAAGCTAAGTATTGTCTGGCAGAAGATGAAAGCAAGCACAAGTTAAGGATTGTGGATATCATGCCCGTAGGTAAAAACAACACTTTACACGCAAACCACCACGCCATCCAGCCATTAGGGGCGAGGTGGGGATGAAGGAGGGCGGAGGGGGGGGGGGGGGACGGTGAAGTAGGGGAGCGATGGGTTGAGGGAGGGACAGGACAGTAAGAGAGGGACAGAGGAAGAGGTAAGGGAGGGGGGAGGGATATAGTGGGGAAAGGATAGGGTAAAGGGGGTGACAGGGTGACCGGGTGAGGGAGGGACAGACAGTGAGGGAGGGACAGACAGTGAGGGAGTGACAGACAGTGAGGGAGGAACAGACAGTGAGGGAGGCACAGACAGTGAGGGAGGGACAGACAGTGAGGGAGCGACAGACAGTGAGGGAAGGACAGACAGTGAGGGAGGGACAGACAGTGAGGGAGGGACAGACAGTGAGGGAGGGACAGACAGTGAGGGAAGGACAGACAGTGAGGGAGGAACAGACAGTGAGGGAGGAACAGACAGTGAGGGAGGGACAGACAGTGAGGGAGGGACAGACAGTGAGGGAGTGACAGACAGTGAGGGAGTGACAGACAGTGAGGGAGTGACAGGCAGTGAGGGAGGGACAGACAGTGAGGGAGTGACAGACAGTGAGGGAGGGATTGGGTGAGGGAGAGACCATAGGAGGTAAGGGATCAGGGATAGCATGGAGAGAGCAACAAACAATGTATACAGATAGACAGTGAGGGAGGGACAGACAGTGAGGGAGGGATTGGGTGAGGGAGGGACCATAGGAGGTAAGGGATCAGGGATAGCATGGAGAGAGCAACAAACAATGTATACAGATAGACATGCACATAAGATCCTAAACAAAATAATGATTACATTGAAGAAATTCGACATGAGTAAGAAATTACCAAGAAATGGAAAACGCAGAAGCCATAATTATTTGGTAAGAATAATGAGAAAGGGAAAGTTGCGCAACTATCAGTATCATAGTTTTATGAAAAAAATGATGATAAACTAGAACTCACGAAGTTATAGTAAAATTTAATGTGCATGTGTTCCTTACTTAATCCTTCTTTGGCGGCGCCCGGCTATATTCGAGTGAAATAAATGTGGCCTATGTGGCGGGGCCCGGCTATAGTCGCATGCAATTTTGAGCACGTAATGTGCTCTGAGAGAGAGCGGAGCGGTGGGAGGAGCGTAGGTTACCTCATGACCGCTCGCCACGGTGGCCGTAGAGCTACTGAGATGTACTCCGCCCTACTCCACCCTCCCTCACTCGTTTCACACGTAATAATGTAAGGAAATTACCGTATTTTACCGATTTTGCCCTTCGGTTGCACGATCCTTGCAAGACAACCAGTGATCGTAGAAGGATGGTTCTGGTGGCATTGGAAAGCTCGTTTAACGCCCTTTCAGGGATACTTACCTGTATTATGCTCTGGCTCTTGTTTATGCATGAAAACGAGCACGGAAACAAGCTCGTTTATGGTAAAACCCCCCGCTGGGCGGCACAGTTAAATATACTCCACCACCTGCTCTTTGAGAGTTAAATATTTAATCAAACAAATACAATTATTTCTTTTATGCAACACATATTTGTTTTCATATATCTTGTTTTAATAGTAATAAACAAATACATTTATTTCCATTATGCTACACATATTTTTCATATATCTTGTTTTAATAGCAACATCTTTAAAATGTTATTAAGGCAAACATTTTCGGCCACTAGTTCGTCACAATAGAGAACCGAAATTTGCAATGCAAATAAAAAACAACCTCAATTGGAAGCCCAACGATTGATCCTCGAAGCTAAAATATACGAGTTGTGTTATTGACTATTCTGTTTGACGCCCATCAGAGATCAAACGGACACAGAACAAATCCAGTACATTTCTAAACGGCCACAACCTAAATGTCCTCAGTTCAATAACCTGAAATAGGTTATGTGTGAGTGAGGGAGAGAGAGACAAGTAGACTTTATCTGGGTCTGTCTGTTGGTTTATGTGGATGTGTATTTGCATATTGAAGGGGAAAATAGAGAGAGCAGTTTGTGGAAGGGACACAATGATACAGATAAATACTGTGTGTAAAGTAAACTAAAAAGTAAAACAGTTTTATTGTCAATAAGAAAAACAATACATAAGTTTATAATAATAATAATGGAAATGGCACGGTCTGCCGCCGAGCCGGGGCTCCCTGGCAGAAAAAAAAATATATATATATTTAATTACATATTCAGTACAGGCAATTTAGAGTGATATGGATTATATTCTTCTTACAAGCATATCCTGAACTATGCACATTGTAAAGTAAATATGTGATTCTTAATTTTATTCTTGAATAAAGATATATTGCTTGAGTAGATGAGATCCTTTATATTTGGAGGTAGAGAATTCCACAATTGAGGACAGGTACAGATTGTACTGTTTTTAAACAGAACTTTTCGGAATTGTGGAGAAATTAGATTTATGTTATTCTTTCTAGTATTTTGAGCATTGTTTATAAATTGAAAAGTTTTATTTCCTGAGCAGCCTATAATATTACTGAACACAAATAATAACAACCAATATTTTTGAACATAAGTAAACTTAAACATTTTAAGAGATAGGAAGAGGATATCGGTCGAGTCAAATTTACCCATAAATAGTATACATCTTAAAATTTTCTTTTGAGCTACTACTAATTTGTTTAAATATGAGGGCCAAGTACAGCGCTACACAGAAACACAATATATGAGGTGAGGATAACACAACGTATAATATATATTAATCATTGCTTCAGTGGTAAGCTGATAACGGATCCTGTAGAGTACACCGCACATGTTTGATAATTTCAAACACACTGCATTGATGTGATAGCTCCAGTTCAAGTTTTGGTAAATATATACTCCAAGAAACGTGATGTTGTCTACACAATTTATCACTTCACCTTCTAATAACAAAGGGGGCGTAATATTTCGTATAGAACGATTTTGGAAAAATATGTAGTTAGTTTTAGTTACATTTAGTTTTAACTTATGATATTTAACATATTTATCAATATAATTAAATTCTCTGCTCAGATTATAGTGTAAAGTGTTTATTTCCTTATCAGCTAATAATAGGTTCGTATCATCTGCATAACTAACAAACTTGAATTTGGAGCTAGCACACGTTATGTCATTAATATAAATACAAAATAAAATAGAGCCTAAAATGGATCCTTGAGGATTGAAATAGGTCTAAACGAAGAACACTTTGAATTGCAATAGACTGCTTGTGACCTGTTACTAATAAAGGAATTAACCAACTGAGCCCCAGCTAGTTATAAATAGATGTACCACCAGGGACCAGCAGGTTTTGAAAAAATAAAAAAATCCAGAAACAATAGCGAATGGGTTAGGAATGAAGGAAAAACCACAACAAAATTATCAAAAAGGGGTCCTACGGAGCCCCCGAAAGTCGATTTTACAAGAGTAAAAAATGAAAGCAATAACCCCAAAAAACATGTTTTTGCACGCTCACGCACACGCGGTTGGACTTTGAGAGTGTTCAACCATTGGCATGGTTGTGTGGGATACTTACACAGTTCCCATACAAATCTGAGCCCTCTACGTGCCATAGGACCGGAGTAATTAACACTGATGCAACGTATGTGACGCTGGGGTTTAGCGTTACATACATTGCCGATGCACTGTTTGCGTCGCTGGGGCTCAGTGGGTTAAATAGTTGCAGTGGTATATCTCTGATTCCAACGTGTTTAACCCTTAATTAGCGGCGAGCAACATAAGTCGAGTTAAATAAAGCTGGACTATGTGGCGGCGCTCGACATAACTCGAGTGGCAATTTCAGCACGTAATGTGGCTGAGAGAGAGAGACAAGTGGTGGCAGGAGACTAGCGAGCGTATGACTGCTCCAGACCACCGCGGCGAACCTACTGACACAAATCTCAGCTCCCTCCTCCCTCTCTCACTCGCTACATACTCAATTATGTACTGAAAGTACCGAATTACCTGCTTTTTGCACTCGCGTTGCACGGTTATTGCAAGAAAACTATCCATCATACAAGGATCGTTATGGTGTCATTCGAAAGCTCTGTTTATGCCCTTTCAGGGATAGGTACTTGTTTTACGTTCTGGGTCTTATTTAGGCATGAAAATGATCACGTAAACAGCCCTATTTTGGCTAAAAACACCCCGCTGTGCGGTACACATAAATAAACCGCATAGGCCGCTCGTAAGGTGTTAAATTTTTCAAGTAAAATACTATGGTCCAAGGAGTCATGACAAATGCTTTTGAAAGATCAATAAACACTCCTGCAACATATAATTTTCTTCCAAATATGTATATACAGTGTTAAAAAATTCCAGTAGAGCCGACTCAGTAGAACGGTTTCGACGAAATCCAAATTGACTATCACTAAGTCAATTGTTATTTTTTAGAAACATAGTGAGACGAATAGAAATACGTTTTTTAAATATTTTATTTAACGCTGGTAGTATTGAAATTGGACGATAATTATTGATATCTTCCTTACTACCAGACTTATGCAAAGGAATTACTTTAGCTATTTTTAATTTATTTGGAAAAATTCCTGAGCGAAATGCAAGATTAATAATATGTGCTCGTATAGTCGAAATCGTTTTTGAGCTATAACTCAACAATTTGGGTGGGATATCGTCGTAACCAGGAGCAGTAGGATTTAATGTGTTTAGGTATTGATTAATTTCAGTATCATTTACAGGGGTAAGATATAGTGAAAAGTTTGGAGGGTTATGTAAATACTGTTGATAAGCATTGTCGTCATTAATATTAGTGGGAGTTGTAGTTCCGATCCTCAAGAAGTAATCGTTAAACACATTTGCTATATCACGACAAGGTGGTTTTAAATTAATTGAGTGTTTATCTGTTGTACTATTAGTTCTGCCAAGAAGTGAATTAATAGACTTCCAGTGGGATTTAGGATTGCCTTGATTGTCCTTTAATTGATCTTTATTTTATTTATGCTTATCAGCTCTTAAAATAGATGTTAGTTTATTTCTGTAGGTTTCATAGGTGTTCTCATATGTTAACGGCCATTTTTAGACAGTCTTTCTAACCGTTTTTTTTCTTCTTTAACCCGTAAACGGCGGCAAAGCTCTTAAGAGGTTTTACTGGGCGACGGCGGCAAATCTCTTAAGAGGGAGGCCTAAAAAAAACATTTAAACAGCACTAAACAATTTGTTTTTGTTTTTTGTTTTTTTCCCTATACCTCATATCACTCCTCCACATCCCCTCCTTCCTCCCTTTCCCCTCCCCCTTCAATTATCACCTATTTTCCCTGTTATTCCCTAATTTGTTGGTATATTTTTGTGCTAACATTAGCAAACTGTGTGGGGGATGTGCTTACGTGCCTAGCGGGTGTGTTACACAACCGAGTGTGTGTATGAGTAGGCTCAGTGTGGCTTGAGGCCTCGTGGAGGGAGGGGATGCCTAAATTTTCTCCATAATTCGTGAATGGGTTGGTCCATCTATATTCGCGATTTTGACCAGAATTTTTTTATTTTCACTTGTTTTACTGTTGTTACAGGTTACTATCTTCATAGTGAAGGTAAAATAGGCTCATATGAATAGGTAATAACGATATTTATCGTAAAATGACGATTATAGGCCTGAATGGAGCCAATATGCTCGCCCATGGGGAGCTAGTTCATTACCCCCCCCTCGCCATTACCGGGTTAACCCTCCAGCCCCGGCTATGTATTATATATATATTCCACGAAACCCGGGGGTTTTGGCCGAAAAACGTCTACGCCTAGGCTACCGTATCTTTGTTATTCTGACTGCTTCCGCATTCCTGTGCATCCCCAAGCGTAGATGTGTTTCTTACCTGTAGAATGGCGTTAAGTAGAGCTCTCTAAGTCAACTGGTTCAGTTGTGATGATGATTTCATTGGAGATAACTTTATGGCAAAAACAGACACTTTACACTACTTTTCGATACTTAACAACAACATACAGGCACACACGAACAAGCGACGCACTCCTTCTTGTGGCCGGAGATGCGGGGCGTCGGTCCAGCCGTCTGTTGTTTACATGCGTCGGACCGACGCCTCGCACACCAAGCTCACAGGCTTTCAACCACTGGGCGTTCAAGAGCCCTTCCGGGAACGAAGGGTTAATGCCCGTATTTAATGCTAAGGTGATGTATGGACTTAGCTCGAACTTGTTGTTAATACGAATAGATTTCAGAGGAAAGTGTGTCTGGAATAACATATTAAAGCAATCGTAACACTTATCATAGGCTTCATTTGGACATTGAGACTCGAGCACACTAGACCAGCATAAATCTTTAAGCTCATTATTGAAATTGTTCATTGAAGCATTCGAAAAGATTCGTTTCTGAATATATATAGGGACATTTGCAAGCTTGAGCTGGGAAATGATGGGAAAATGATCGGAAATATCCGTCTATATTATGTAGTTACCCGTATTCAATTCTGCTTGTGAAGTCCATATATGGTCAATAAGTGAAGCAGTTGTGTCTGCAACTCGAGTAGGTTTTGTTGTTAGAGGAAATAATTAATTTGTATACAAAACGTTTATGAACTCATACACAGATATTTTTGTCATTATGCTTCAAAAAATCTAAATTCCAATCTCCGAAAAAATGTATGTCGAAGTATTTGTTAATATTAATTTGTTGAAACATATCCATTAGGGTATTAAACAAACCATCCATATTACCATTAGGGAGTCTGTAAATACATACACACAAATATAGTTTATCTCAGACCATAATTTCAACACATAGACATTCTATGAAGGGTTCAGTTGTACACACATCCATTAAAACAGAAGACCTATAGGCAATAGAAACATACATTGCAACACCACCACCATTTCTATTTCTGCATTTATTGTAACAATTACACCCTGGGAGATGATATAGTGAAACCAAGTCTGGGTCCAATCTTGTTTCAGTGAACCCCACAATATCAACATTTATAGAAGTATTCATTAATAAATCCACAAAACATTGGAGATTCGTGGGGATGCTTCGAATATTTATAAAACATAAAGTAAATGCGTTGTCATCGTTTGCTAAATTAAGTGAGCTAAGCAGTATAATTATACTCGGATTTTGGAATACACTCATTCCTTGATTGCATATAAAAAAAAATACGTCTAAGTCTGTATTATATTTATCGTCTTGAACAGCTATTGGATCAAAATTCATATTGTGGAGGTAGTCATAAGATATAAAATTAGAACTATCAAAATCAAGACAGTCCAAACGTTCTTCATTTCTTAACAAGGCAAAAGGTAATTCTATATTGGTATCCAACGAGTTTAATTGAGCAGGAATAATAGGCATAATGGTAAATCAAATGTGTGTGTGTGTCAAAGAGAGAGATAGAGAGATAAATTTGTTTTATATAAGTACTTAAAAGGAGTGTATAACGCCCCCTTACGTTTAATAACCCCCTGGTGCCTCATCTCAGGTGTCTAGACTCTAAAATGTATTACACCATCGTCATCATCATCACCATCATCAACACATTACCACCTTGTAGTCTTGCCTTCCTACACACAAATTGACACAATCTTCACTTCTAATTTAGAAATCCAAATTTAGAAAACCTCGCTCTCTCTCTCTCTCTCTCTCTCTCTCTCTCTCTCTCTCTCTCTCTCTCTCTCTCTCTCTCTCTCTCTCTCTCTCTCTCTCTCTCTCTCTCTCCGTGTTAGAGAGGAGGGTACAGTAACGCTTCAAAGTCCTGTCATACTTCTTAATTTTCAAGTTGATACACTTCTCTAGTGATTTAAAATATGTGTGTATGTAATAATATAATAATAAATTAAAAAATAAACTGTATGTGTGTATGTATGTATGTATGTATGTATGCATGTATGTATGTATGTATGTGTGTATGTATGTATGTATGTATGTACTCAGGCACATGCCCTAGAATAGCTGGGTGTGGCCGACTCGAGACAGAGGCCAAACAGAAACAACATTTAAAGATTTACTTCTTTGGGTCCGGGACCCCTTTCGCGTTCCCTCGCCCCTTTCTCTGTTTCGTCTAGTATGTGAATTTTACAAAGGGAAGGGAGATTCCTAGCCTCCCGCCCCAGAAGAAAAGATAGGTCAGTAAAAGAGATCGACCGAAACGGCTAAGGTTGGGTAGAGGATGCCATACCTCACTCTGAATAGGACCAGCCCTCACCCTTTCAATTAAAGATATACACCTTATTATATATATGAACGAAGCCTTCATATTTAAGCTTTGTTCAGTGTTGTCTACTATTTTATTTTGTTTACAAATTATTTGGCAATATTGTTGAAGTTACAAAGGCAGAATGAAAGACGGGAATTTTGTGGGCGACTGTACGTGTAGCGGGAGAGATGGAGTAGAGCTTCGGGAATTATTACCTGCGAGTGTCCCTTAACTTACAATGAGTAGCTAGGACACTTGGGGTTCTGACGTAACTCATGCACACATACACCAACACATATGTACTGTACACGCACTCATAGACATACCCTATCCCTCACACACATGCATACATACATCACAAACATGCATACACTCCCAGAAACACACTCTCCCTTACACTCATTTATACACACATACACGAACATACATACACTCCCAGACACACACTCTCCCTCACACACATCCACACACTCACATTCACACACTCACATCCACACACTCACATCCACACACTCACACACATCCACACACTCACACACATCCACACACTCACATCCACACACTCACACACATCCACACACTCACACACATCCACACACTCACATTCACACACCTAAAAACTTGCTCATCAAATTGCAAGCTGTGTACACAAAATTATTCAGTTGTATTATATTTCTTCAAATACCTCAAAATAAGTTTGACATTAGCGGCTTGTGCCAGATATGTATGTTGCCAACGGAATGAACGAGTCCAATTTTAACCTACTTAATAAAGGCAGATAATACATATATACATATATACATATAGCTAACAATATATCTCCCTCTATCTCACTCTCCCTCTCTCTCTGGACCCAGGTGTTGGCCAAAGCCTCAATGTGTTATGCTCTTGTTCTCCTCCTCCACATTACATTACCAGATTGTCTCGTTTACCGCCACTATAACCAACAACATACACATTCCACTTTGTTATACATTATTCATACCTTTAACCCCTTCTGTACCGCTGACGTTCCTTTAATTATATTTTGGCTGCTATTAGACGATTGTATTCAGTTTATAAAGGGCCTACAACTATTAACAGGCTTCGAACTATCTATCTTAACCCTTTTTACTACCACAGGTCCTTCTTAACCTTCACCAAATCCTCTATATAGAGCTAGAATATAATGAAAAAGACGTCGCCGGTACAGAAGGGGTTAAGGGGATAGTGGTTATATTTTGGTCTATATATTCAATTGTAATTATTTTATAGTTCTTACTTTCCTCGCTAGACCTCCATTAAACTATAAACAAAAAAATCCTCCAAGACAAATTTGTACATTTTTCGATAGAAAATTGTCCCGGCCAAAGGTTCCTCTTATATTACAGGCTCGCTATCGCTAGCCAGGGAAAAATCGACACCTAAATGATACGAAAGGTCTTGATATTGACAACAAATGGGGTGAAGCGTCTCAAAATCGCCATACTAATGGCAGAAATGTCATTCAATCTCATAACTAATGGGGCTAAACATGAGGGAGAAGATGGACCAGAAAAACGACCCTCTCCCCTTAATTCACTGCAAGCCTCTGATAATGTCCTGCCTTAACGTTCCTTTATATAAAGACAACATAATTATAAAGACATGCATGTTGTTATACTACCACTAATTATTTGTCTTTACTAAAGCCCTCTTCCATAAATCATCACCTTCATCACCAGCGTGTTCACCACACACATACACAACCGCCATCACCATCATCATCACCAGCATTATCACAACTACAATCACCATCATCATCATCATCACAATCACTATAGTCAACGTCACTTCCACAACACGCGTGCTAACATTTTTAACATCACCATTAACATTTATACTAACATCACAATCACCATCCTTTTCATCATCACTATAGACACCACAAATACCACTACCACCATCACTATCATTACCCTTCCTACTATCAAAGCCACCACCATCACTACCATCACCGCCACACCCTCATCTCCCACCACCATCATCAGATAATATCACCGTTATTATGGAAACGTTGAGAGTCATCGCGCAGGGAAGCCTAGCTCACACGTACAGTTAGTGTTGCCAATTTAGCTATTTCCCCGCAAATTTACGGGTACTTACTAGAGGCAAAATTATACATCTAGGGGCGTGAATGTTACCGATATTCGGGAGATTTGAGCCATTTTAAAGTGATATTCTACAGATTGTGGCATTATTCTAGCGCTTCTCGGCATTGATTTGGTAACCCTGCAGGCGGAGTAACTCACACGTAGAGTACTGCTACCATACAAGTACCGGTGAAACGACATATAATTATTAGTCCTTTCAGTATTGTGAGGCTTGTTTACATGTGGAGCATATGGAGAGTGAGAGAATGATTAAACGAGTGTATGGGAGTGAGGTGGAAGGGCAGAGAGGGAGAAGCAGACCGATAGTGAGATGGAGGGATGAAATTAAGATTATGAAGTGGTGTTAGTTGAGTGGAGGCACACTGGCTAAAGGATAAGAGAGGAACACGGAGGTGATTAATTCGTGTCCACCCCTTCTGGGATCAAGGAGTCTTGAAATAGATAGAACTAGTTTTACTTGTTTGTGGCTAACGTCAGACAATTTAATAACACTTAAGAAGAACCTTTAGTAATCATAGAGGTACAATGTAATCCACTTATCTCTTTCACTCCTATAGAATCTTTACAAACTACATAATATTGCATACTAATAGCATTGGTCAAATTACATAGTACGTCATGAGATTATGAAATGCTAAACCTCGACGATCTATCTTTATATTAGCCATTGCCGACAGTAATGTACAGACCAACAGCAACATTACTGTAGGTGATTCCAGTGTGGATTATACCGATTAATATAAACACCATACGAGGAGGAGCACTTTATTGACAACGTTTCGCACATAGCTTTATCTGGCCTTCAATGGCCTGATGAAGCTATATGCAAAACGTTGTCAATAAAGTGCTCCTCTTCACATGGTATTTACATTAATTCTGTCAACATTTCTAAGTTTATTTTTATCGATTAAACCGTTGGGATTGGTGGTGGAGGTTGGTTTGTTATGTGTGTTTACTATTGTTATATATACAGTATATATATATATATATATATATACTGTATATATATATATATATATATATATATATATATATATATATATATATATATATATATATATATATGTTAGTAAAGCCAGGTATTTTCTTTAATACATACGAGGTTGAAAGAAATGGCAATTTCTGCGTTGGAAATTTTATTATTCAAAGTGTCCAGGTCTCTGATTAGTTTTCGCTGGGTGGCAGGAAGTAGATGAATGAGATGAGCAAAATTCATGGTGGTACAGGGTTACATTAATGTACATGATGATACAGGATATACGACGCGTTTCACTGGACAACCAGCATTATCAAGTAAGGATAGAATGATATAAAAGGTAAACAGGAAGGCTATATAATTATAGAGGGTGGAGGATCAGAGGAGGCGAAAATCAGGGGGCAAAAGTCTGCTATTGGTGGAGGGGTATTCTAAAAGAGAGAAAGATAGAACCGCTTCAGATCCTTCCTTCTGCCAAAAGGCACTTTCCTACAGGACCTAACGCCCCCCCTCGCCCCCCGGTGCCCTTGACGCAGCCCGCCGCGCTACCTCCTTCAGCTTTGTCTTCTGCCGGCGCCACATGTACTACGCAACTTAGGCCACGCCCCTCGACACGCAGCCAATCAGCTTCGACCCCGCCAACTGACCACCACCATCCCGCATCCAGTGCGCATGCGTGAAGCGGTTCTATCTTTCTCTCTCCTAGAATACCCCTCCACCAATAGCAGACTTTTGCCCCCTGATTTTCGCCTCCCCTGATCCTCCACCCTCTATATATACCCTTCCTGTTTACCTTTTATATCATTCTATCCTTACTTGATAATGCTGGTTGTCCAGTGAAATGCGTCGTATATCCTGTATCATCATGTACATTAATGTAACCCTGTACCATTATGAATTTTGCTCATCTCATTCATCTACTTCCTGCCACCCAGCGAAAACTCATCAGAGACCTGGAAACTTTGAATAATAAAATTTCCAACGCAGAAATTGCCATTTCTTTCAACCTTGTAAGTATTAAAGAATATATATATATATGTATTATATATAATTATATATATATATATATTATATATATATATATATATATATATATATATATATATATGAAAGATGACGGGGTTGAGCAGCCACCACCAGACCAACACAAGAATAGCAGTCATCCAAGACAGCAGGAAGAATAGGAGAAGACAGAAGCAGGAGAAGACGAGAGGAAATGAGACCCGACCAGCTTCCCAGGCTTTAATTCCGGCCCGGATACACGAGTCTACCTCTTTTCCCAGAACTACCCATACTCTAAATTCCGGAGATATAGGTCAGTCTACCCGGAAAAGGAGTTCGAGCCCTGGCCACTCACAGGGGTCCCAAGTCCTCCAATGGAAGAGGCAGGAACCACCGCCGCCCGAGGCATATCAGCAGCTCCAGCCCAATTTGCAGTACAATGAAGAAATGTTTATGCAAGTCAAGCACCAAGAACCCGTCCAATATAGAAATAAGTTGGAACCCCAGTACCCTTCCTATAGTACCTTCCTGGAAGACTGGGAATGAATTAAATGCAGTCATAGATAAGAAACTTGTGGCCGGCAGAATAAGAAAAGCCAGATACCACGATGGATAGAAAGTCATCCATTGCATCACCACAATGCCCTCTAAAAATAGCGGACCAAGATCACGAGATTAAGAATCTCCATGTTTACAAATAAATAACTCCAATGTATTTTTAGATTAGGTATTACCTTCACTATAGCCAAAAACAACGATATCCACATGTCCTTATGAACTCGAAAGACACCAAATTGAACCCTAAAAAGAACCTATATATAGCCTGACTTTAACTGAAAGAAATTAAGCAAATACGATTGTATCCTTCGTCTGCTCACGCCGGGAGGAAATCATTGGTATTGCCGCTTCACCAGACGTCCATTACGGAACCCCTTCACCTGTACCTGGGAGAAAGGCAGCTCCTATTGACGCCCAGCCCTGCCGTACCACGAGAGGCAGTTCCCCCTGACGTCCAGCCCTGCAGAACCACGAGACCACATCGACCAGATTCTCGCTCACGGCTCCCTCCACCCCTACCCTAAGTGTCTCTGAGTATATTAAGTTGTGGCTATTAATTGTGAAGGTAAGGCAAAAGATGTGAATATTCCATTTGTAATCAACTCTAGATATGTGCCCAGGATCTGTCTTGAATCTGTGTTACCCGTGTGAAATACTAAGGTTTGATCCGTACAAGTGATTTATAAGTACGAGATATTGTTTCTGTGTTAACCCGTCTTAAACTACTTTACCCACACGCTTCATCTTCATATTTTTATCAGTGTTACTTATCCGGAATATTCGCAGATTTTCCTCTTATGTATCCTTTATTCTGTGTGTAACAAAGTTAAAGTTAAAGTGTATAACGTGAGTGTATTCCCTTCCTAAATCTTCTATTTACCTAGAACCTACGCCCAATGTTAAGATTCTTTTATCTACTTATAGTACTACTGATAGTAAAATAACTTATACTTGTTTTTGTTCCCAGCTAATAAGATTTTGTAAAATTTGTACCAGAGTAGAAGACTTTTGGGATAGAGCTAGGTTACTATACAGACTCTTAGTAGACAGAGGTTTTGTTGCAAGTAAATTGTTGCATAAATTTAATCTTTTTAAGGTCAATTTTTGTGACTGTATTTTAAAATTTGATATCAATAAATTTAATCAAGCATTATTAACTTGAAGTTTCTATTATAACCTCTGCTTACTTTTTGTCTGTATGTATTAATGTTTATCTTTTTCTATTGTTATTATTATGTTTTATAATTAATTGTTCTTGATAAAAGAGTACTCTTTTGTTTAAATCTATTGTGCCTTCTTTATATTTTCAAATATTTGTATTGATTATATATTATATCTATTCATTGTCGATATTATCAATTGCTTGCTTTTGCGATTTCCTTAGTTTATTTGTACGATAAATGTAGGTTATTAGTAGGGTAGTAATTGTTAGGGGTCACTTGAAGCATGCTATGCTTACAGGTACCTACCCGATAGCACTATCGTTAGTGAGTGATGATGTTTTTTGTACTTGTGTTGATATCTTGTCAAATTGCAAATTTAGCTTAGTATAAAATTTTATATAAATTGTAGTTTCTTTATTCATACAGAATTTAGTCAAATTTACCAGAACTTCCCGGACTTCCCAAATTGACTAATTCCTTGAACATGACGAGGTGCATTGTTATATGTGCGATGAGTTTGCTTAGGAACCAAATTGACTTGCTCATGTAGTTGTGTACACCCTATGTGGTGGATTGTGTTCTTTTATGTCAACATTTTATTTGATTAAGTGTTGTTTCCACAAATTATTTTGATTAGTTCTTTTGCATATATCTTGTGTCGTCCCTGTTTTGGTTTGTTTATTTTGCAAGTGTTACATTATAATTACTATCCAGAGAGCTTTACCATATTATTCCCCTTTATTTTAAAAGTCAAGATCCCTTCGTTGAATTAGTATTTATTCGTTGACAAGTTCCATTCCATAAATTTTTGTGAGTAATCTAATAAAATACGTATTTGGATCATATAATTCTTTCCACACGTATCTAGGAATTCAATTTGTTTATTCCTATGTCAAGTTAGCCTACGTTTGGCTATGAATTTATTCTATTACTTGATTTAGTAATTATGTATTATAACCATTTCAGGGTTATAATATAACGCTTCAATAGTTTTGCGTTTTAAATAGGAATTTGTTAATTTATTCAAAACTCCTTTGATGCCAAGTTCGGTATTTAATTAGTACAACTTTGCCGTGTACCCCATTTCATATAGCTATTATATTAAGCTGTTTATTCGCGCTATTTACATCTGCGCTCCTAAATTACTCAGTTAATTTATTCCAACCCTATTACTTTGGATTAGACATTATTCTTCAGTCACGTTAATTATAAGTGCATCTGAATTATTGTAGTTTTTCATGGTTTTAGTGGAGGATTTGCATTAACTTACCCATTATCCATCAATCTAAAGATACAGGCAGAACTGCCTGTGACGAGTGCCTCCCCAGAGTTGAAAGAGTGACAGGGCCAACATCAAGGGCCGTTCGAGACAAAATGCCTGGAAACACTTGAGTTTGTAGAAATTTATCGTGTGATTGGACTTCATATTGATCGATGTATTTTTCTTGTCTTATTTGAGAGATTATTCACATTTATTCTTAGAGGGTAACATTCTACTTTAACTTATCTTCCATCTTAGACTTGAGTTATCCACCTAGCTTGAACCCTTAAGTTAACATCGCATTCATTCATATTACTATTTTCCGTGACCGCAGTCCATCCTAGCTATACCCCCCCAGGCGGCACGTTGATTGTTGTGTAACTTAATTTGGTGCTCCATTTGCGAGTAAGGTTATTAACTCTCTCCGCTGTATTTATTGCTTGCTCCGTTTTCTATAAACCAGTCGAGTCTAGTATGTACTGTATATGACCTATTTATGCTTGTTAATAAATAATAGTGTAAATTACCTTGTGTGTTTATTGTGTTTATTGTTGCCTGATTGAGTTTACTATAATCATATGCACTGTGCTTGATGTGTTCCTGTCGAGGAATATTCCAAATCTAAATATCCTAAATTCGGATTGATAATAGATAATGCTGAAGCCTGTTGGATAACAATCCGGCATAACAATATATACCGGGTTATAATATATAATGTATATAACAATATATACAATGGCGAGTGCCCAATCCCGAAATGGGTTGAAATAGGGGAGCTATCCCCCCGCCAAAGGCGGCTTTCTAGGGCCTTTCCTAGCTGTTGCTGAGAGTATTGGGTTCTAGTCATGTGGTGATGGGCTGGTCTTTCAGAGTGAGAACTGAGCGATCTCTGCCATACCCATAGCTTACTCTGACTGTTCCTTTAGCTTGTGTGTTTTCTGGATCTCAAGTGACGGCGTCTCTTCCGTGGATTGACCTCCCAATCTACCAAGATTGGAAGCCAAAGCGTCACATTTTTCCCTTGCCCCTCAACTTTCTCTTCATAATTGCTGAGGGGCACAGGGCCCTGGGTGGGGCTTTGGTTTCCCGGGCATTTCTGCACCCTCCTCAGCTCCCCGCCATGGAGTGGCTTCGGTCACCCAGGCTTTATTGTGGTCGGCGGGGAGGGTTCTGTGGGGGCGCTCGGTTATGGCCTTGGAATTGCTCGGGGCCTTGGGGCTACTCGGCCAGGCAGCTTGGGGAACAACAACAACAACAACAACAATATATACCGTATATATATATAATATATATATATATATATATATATATGTGTGTATATATATATAATTATATATATATAATATATACTAGCAGGGGTATCCGGCGTTGCCCGGGTTTAAATTCTACCATTTATTTATGAACACATGAAACATCTATTAAACCTTAACACAAACACATAGAATCCAACACATTCGACATTCAGATTCTACACATGACAAATATAATTCTAGATTCTGGATGGTTATTCTTTAGCGCAGTGCTCTTGGGTAAACAATGTTGCTAGTCTTCCTGGAAGGAGCCAATAAAAAGAGGTTCCGGCTTGCTCCAACTCTCGAGCAGGCACGTAAAATTGCCCATGTGCAAAGCAGGGTGATGTGAGGTCTATCCCAGCAGCCTACAGCGACTGCCCCTGCACCTTGTTGATGGTCATGGCGAAGGCCACCACTACTACTACCATAATCACCATCATCAATCACTACTACCACAATCATCACAATACTACTACTACCATAATCACCGGCCTCGACCTCCCTGTGCCTCATTAAACGGCGACCTCGATTTCGGCCGCTAAATGACCTCCGATTTTGGATCTGACCTCATCCATACCCCTATTTTGGGGGGCTGCGAACAACTTTCGTTCCATACACCTTTTCGATCGGAAGCCTTCTTCTGCCCCAAACGGCAATTTTGTTCATTTGTTTTCAATTTCGGCCTCGAAACGACCTCCGATCGTGTCCTCGCCCCCTCTATGACCTGACCCAGGTCAATTGACACCCACATGCAAAGTTTCAGCTCCCCAGGTCCAAAACTGCGGCCACCTATTAAGAAGACACATACAAACAGACACATGAACTGATTTAATAATATATATATATACAGGTATGTACAGTATATATATATATATATATATATATATATATATATATATATATATATATACTGTATATATATATATATATAATATATACATATATATATTGTACATCAACGCTCTTCTCATAGTTACTAACCAATTGTTTACTATGGCGTCACTTAAACTACAGTCATATACTAGCTGCTAAACAACGATTTTACTAAGTTGTATATAGTATCTGAAGGGCATAATGGATTTGAATTGACAAAAATCATTCTTAACCCGCTGAGTACCAGCTAAATATTTATAAATGTACCACCCAGGACCGGCTGATTCTGATTTTTTTTTGTTTTCCAGAAACAATAGCGAAGGGGTTAGGAATGAAGGAAAAACCACGAAAAACCGATCAAAAAGCTCAAAAAATGGCCCTACAGAGCCCCCGAAAACGGATTTTACAAGAGTAAAAAATTGAAGGCAATTTCCCAAAAAAAACATGTTTTTGCGCGCTCACGTGCACACGGATGGACTTTCAGAATTTTCAACCATCGGCATGTGTGCGTGGGATACTTACACAGTTCCCATACAAATCTGAGCCCTCTAGGTGCCATAGGACCGGAGTAATTGGGACCGGAGTGACACTGACGCAGACGTCTGCGTCGCTGGGGTTTAGCTTTTCATACATTACCGACGCACTGTTTGCGTCGCTGGGGCTCAGTGGGTTAAGCAACATTTATTCGTCTGCAGAAAGTTGGAATATAATTTAAGAATGCGTCACCGTTCTGAAAGGGTTATGGGGTCGTGTTATGGGGGGATGGGCGTCTTTATTTCCTCATTTATGTATCTTTATAAGATTTGGTTTTAGATCCTTCCTAGACCTCCATCAAGCTTAAAACAAAAGAACCCAAGACCCTCCTTCAAGATAAATTTGCACATTTTTCTATCGAAAAATGTCCCTGCCGAAGGCCTGTTTCTTGTAGATTACAGGCTCGCTTGCCAGGAAAAAAGTTGACACCTAAATGACACGAAAAGTCTTAATATTGATAAGAAATGGGTCGAAAAAGTCTTAAAATCACCAAACTAATGGGCCGAATGTCATAAAATCTGAAAATGAATGGGGCTAAACATGAGGGAGAAGGAAGTCCAGAAAAATTACCCATCTCTCCTTAAACTTTATGCAATTCCCTTCCACTACATCTCTCCAACTTTCTCACTGCCGCATGCCGTGCCACTTTCTACAGTCTGCCACTCACAATATACACTCCCACTCTTTCTCTCTCTCTCTCAGTATATATATATTAATTGTCTACACTTTATTCTCCCCCTATCAACCACGTCAGATTGTGTTTCTCTCTCTCTCTTTCTTTCAGTTATAAATATGAAGATAACCCTCATACTCTGCAATGTTCAGGGTACGTACTCCTCTTGAATATGTGTTTCAGTTTTGGTCTCCAGCAAGCAGGAAAGCGATGGTGAGACGAGAAAGGGTTAAAGGTTGTGTGGTACAGAGCTTATTCCATCGACTATGAGACTGGGCTATGAGGATCAGTTGCAGCCCTAGATCTCTATGAGGATTAGTTGCAGCCCTAGATCTCTTTTAGTTGGAAACGTGTTGACTACGAGGTTAACATATTTCAGCCTTTAAAGTACTTATTGAGTTTGGCAACGTGTACTATACATAACGTGTTGACTACGAGGTTAACATATTTCAGCCTTTACAGTACTTAATGAGTTTGGCAACGTGTACTATACATACATTGTTTGGCTTCAATTTTAGTACAACACCTAACTCAACAACAAATTAACAACACGCAAGAATTAACAAATTGTATCAGTCTTCTACTCAACAAACACTCTGGAACTCTCTCCCTCAATTAATTTTCCTTCGTCCTATGACTTACTGATTTAAACTATGTATGTACAGGTATGTTGAACCCAACATACGTTGAATGTGGCTCTTTGTCACTCATTTGGCTTTGGGGGAGACACTCGTTACAGGCAACCTGCCTATAGTCTCCTTCATACACAATGAAAAAATAACTCAAGAGGTGAACAGATTCAACAAAAGTGTATAAAAACCCTTTTTCAAATACAGTATCGGTTTTATCACGAAAAATCTGTCCTCATAAGTTGTGAATAGTACTTTAGTATAATCACTCAAGAAGGGAGTGGATAGTTCTTAGCAAATTGTATACTAAGTGATGTACACTACACTATCTCACACTTTCCACCTAAACTACAGTATATCCCGAGAATAGACTGCAAGGGTTTTGTGATATTAACTATTCCTTTTAACCCTCTCCGACATATGACGCAATTTTGAGCCTATTAGGGATACTTTAACCCTTAACTGGCGCCACCCGGCTATTGTCGAGTTAAATAAATGTGGCCTATGTGGCGGGTCACGGCTAATGTCGAGTGCAATTTTGAGCACATAGTGTGCTCTGAGAGAGAGCGGAGCGGTGGGAGGAGTGTAGATTTCCTCCTGACCGCTCGCCACGGCCGCCGTGGAGCTACTGAGCTGTACTCCTTTGTACTTCACCCTCTCTCACTAGTTTCACACGTAATAATGTAAGAAAATGACGGTATTTTACCGAGTTTGCCCTTCGGTTGCACGATCGTTGCAAGACAACCAGTGATCGTAGAAGGATGGTTCGGGTGTCATTGGAAAGCTCAATTTATGCCCTTCCAGGGATACATACTTGTATTATGCTCTGGGTCTTGTTTATGCATGGAAACAACCCCCTTTATGGTAAAAAAAAACGCTGGGCGGCACGGTCAAAATATACCGCCTAGCCCACTCGTAAGGTGTTAAAACCTTTGTTACCATCAGGGGTATTTAGAAACCTTTAGTTTAGTTACTTCAACCTCTGCAGTTGTCTTTGAATTAGCTGTGGGCAGAAAACAAATTTTGGAGAGGTAATTATAAGAGTGAGAGAACTCTATTTATTTTTGCTAATCTGGCAACCTCTGCGTCATATGAGTCTGAAGGGGTTAATTCGTTGTAACGCACACTCAAACAAATTTTCGCTCTCTTTCAGTATTAAATTCCTCTCTTCCCTCCAGCCCGGCCCCTCTCTCTCTACATTGTGGTCAACGAGTGGAACAAACTGTCAGAGAAAGTGGTACAATGTAAGACAATTGACACATTCAAAAGGAGTTTAGACATCCATTTTGAGGAGGTTGGAATATTATAGGTAAAATAGGTTAACAATCAGTAGTATATAATATTATAGGTAAAATAGGTTAACAATCAGTAGTATATAATATTATAGGTAAAATAGGTTAACAATCAGTAGTATATAATATTATAGGTAAAATAGGTAACAATCAGTAGTATATAATATTATAGGTAAAATAGGTTAACAATCAGTAGTATATAATATTATAGGTAAATAGGTTAACAATCAGTAGTATATAATTATAGGTAAATAGGTTAACAATCAGTAGTATATAATATTATAGGTAAAATAGGTTAACAATCAGTAGTATATAATATTATAGGTAAAATAGGTTAACAATCAGTAGTATATAATATTATAGGTAAAATAGGTTAACAATCAGTAGTATATAATATAATAGGTAAAATAGGTTAACAATCAGTAGTATATAATATTTAGGTAAAATAGGTTAACAATCAGTAGTATATAATAATAGGTAAAATAGGTTAACAATCAGTAGTATATATTATAGGTAAAATAGGTTAACAATCAGTAGTATATATATTATAGGTAAAATAGGTTAACAATCAGTAGTATAATATATAGGTAAAAATAGGTTACAATCAGTAGTATATAATAGGTTAAAATAGGTTAACAATCAGTAGTATTAATATTATAGGTAAAATAGGTTAACAATCAGTAGTATATAATATTATAGGTAAAATAGGTTAACAATCAGTAGTATATAATATTATAGGTAAAATAGGTTAACAATCAGTAGTATATATTATAGGTAAAATAGAACAATCAGTATATAATATTATAGTAAAAATAGGTTAACAATCAGTAGTATAAATATTATAGGTAAAATAGGTTCAATAGTAGTATAATATTATAGGTATGCAATCAGTAGTATAATATAGGTAAAATAGGTTAACAATCAGTAGTATATAATATTATAGGTAAAATAGGTTAACAATCAGTAGTATATATTATAGGTAAAATAGGTTAACAATCAGTAGATATAATATTATAGGTAAAATAGGTTAACAATCAGTAGTATATAATTATAGGTAAAAAATAGGTTAACAATCAGTAGTATATAATATAAGGTAAAATAGGTTAACAATCAGTAGTATAATTTATAGGTAAAATAGGTTAACAATCAGTAGTATATAATATTATAGGTAAAATAGGTTAACAATCAGTATGTATATAATTATAGGTAAAATAGTGTTAACAATCAGTAGTATATAATATTATAGGTAAAAAATAGGTTAACAATCAGTAGTATATATAATATTATAGGTAAAATAGGTTAACAATCAGTAGTATATAATATTATAGGTAAAATAGGTAACAATCAGTAGTATAATATTATAGGTAAAAATAGGTTAACAATCAGTAGTATATAATATATAGGTAAAATAGGTTAACAATCAGTAGTATATATTATAGTAAAATAGGTTAACAATCAGTAGTATACAATATTATAGGTAAAATAGGTTAACAATCAGTAGTATATAATATTATACGTAAAATAGGTTAACAATCAGTAGTAAATATTATAGGTAAGGTTAACATCGTAGTATATAATATTATAGGTAAAATAGGTAACAATCAGTAGTATATAATATTATAGGTAAAATAGGTTAACAATCAGTAGTATATAATATTATAGGTAAATAGGTTAACAATCAGTAGTATATAATATTATAGGTAAATAGGTTACAATCAGTAGTATATTAATGTATAGGTAACATAGGTCAACAATCAGTAGTAAATAATATTATAGGTAAAATAGGTTACCACTCAGTAGTATAAATATATAGGTAAAATAGGTTAACAATCAGTAGTATAATATTATAGGTAAATAGGTTAACAATCAGTAGTATATAATATTATAGGTAAAATAGGTTAACAATCAGTAGTATATAATATTATAGGTAAAATAGGTTAACAATCAGTAGTATATAATATTATAGGTAAAATAGGTTAACAATCAGTATATAATATTATAGGTAAAATAGGTTAACATCAATTTATAATATTATAGGTAAAATAGGTTAACAATCAGTAGTATATAATTATAGGTAAATAGGTTAACAATCAGTAGTATATAATATTATAGGTAAATAGGTTAACAATCAGTAGTATATAATATTATAGGTAAATAGGTTAACAATCAGTAGTATATTATAGGTAAAATAGGTTAACAATCAGTAGTATATAATATTATAGGTAAAATAGGTTAACAATCAGTAGTATATAATATTATAGGTAAAATAGGTTAACAATCAGTAGTATATAATATTTCTCAACTTGGTTCTTCAATATGAGTTTCGCAGTAGACATTTTCCTCATTCTGCTGGGGGACTTGTTCCCCACCTAAATTTCATGCCGACCAGTGGTCGGAGGGAGTGGTGGGTGGGGAGAGAGCCTTCTGCTTTGCTATTCTTGTTTTCCACTTTGTAGCAAATTCTATTTTAGCATTAAGTCTGGACTCCCTAGTAGGGACCGCAAGGTCTGTGCAGGCTGTGCTAGCTCTATATCGCATAGATATACCTTTCTTCCCTCCAGATCTCCTCACCTTATGTCTCTCTCTCTCTCTCTCTCTCTCTCTCTCTCTCTCTCTCTTTCTCTCACATATTCCACCTTCCTCACCTAGCTGTCACTTCATACATTGTTTATTTATTTGCTTATATATTTATAATGTTATCATTGGTTTAGTTTCGTCCCTAAGCCTCCATCAAGCTTAAAAAACACCCCAAAGACCCCCCTTCAAGATACATTTAAACATTTTTCGATAGAAAAATATGTCCCGGCCGAAGACCGGTTCCTCTTAAATTGCAGGCTCGCTACCGCTCGCCAGGAAAAAATCAATATCTTAATTACATGAAAGGTCATAATATTGGCAAAAACAAAGAACAAAAATAGGGCAAATTTTATTAAAATTGCCAAACTAAGGGGGCAAACGTCTCAAAATCGGAAAACTAATTGGGCTAAAATTGAGGGAGAAGTGTGTGTGTGTGTGTGGGGGGTGGGGGGGGGGGGGGGGGGGGGGGCGGGCTCAAAACAGCCCATCTCCCCTTAACTTCCTTTGCGTTTTCGTTTCCAGCATCACATTTCGTGTTACCATTCATCAATATGTATCTCATCTGTTTCATCATCATCATCATCAAAGGTGAAGATGTGCATGCATTTTTACTTTTCCATTTCTAACTATTATACAATTTCCTGTAGATATTTTCAAAACTAACAACAACATTCAATGTTAACTCTTCATTATATGACAATGTGTCGGTGGAAGAGGAATGTGAGAGAGCCTTCTGCTATGCTTACCTTTCCTTACTTTCAATTATTTGGGGTTTGGCTATCGCTAGTAGAAAGTAAGGCCTGTTCGCAGAGAACGTCTGATCTGTGTGGTAAGTGTATCTATGTTAATCTACGTCATAATATGTAAGTCCATATACATCTAGGGTGAAGATTGATTAGTTTAGGGGACAACAATATTTACAAACTTTACCTCATAAGATGACAGACCATAATTGATGACAACAGTTGAAGGAAAAGAGCGTTTGTGTGATACGTACTTAATTGATGTGTTTTACAGTAAAGAACGGACAGGTTTTGTAATGCAACGCAGAGGGGTCACTTTTTACGTAATGATAACGTGGTTATTAGTCAAGCTAGGCCAACCTTGCCTAATCTATTTGATTCTGCCAGAACCAATAATGTATCCATATATACAGTGTGTAACAAATCATACAATACAGTCGATCTGGGCTGGACACGAAAATTGAACTTTGTAGTAAGGGACCCAAAATCGGAAAACGAACCCCCTAAGCTCAAACCTGGAAACCGCGAAAATTTGATATTTTCGCGGTTTCGACCTTGGGGGTTCGTTCTTCGATTTTGGGTCCCTTACTGCAAAGTTCCATTGTCGTGTCCAGTCCAGATCTACTGTAGTCTATGAACAAATCAATACACACATAATGCCTTTGAATGGTCTTGTGTGTATGTAGGGAAACAGTTAGATTATACGCGGTAATGTCATATGTACAGTTGGCCACATGTATTCTTACACACTTAGTTATTTTATGTACGGAAATAAAAGTAGTGTGATAGAATTACATACATAATTTGTCATAAATCGGTTAATGATCATATGAATTAACTTAAGTACAAACAAACCTGCGAAGGAATTAAATGCTAATCTGTCAAGAACCGCGAATTTGGATAAAGCTCCACCAACACGACCCCAATCCAAAACCACCAGGGATAACGACCGAGGACCGATGACAGCCATGAATGTAAATGTAGATCCGACCAAAACCAAAAATTTGATTAAAGAACGTTCTGTGAATTCTAAAACCGCAACTTTAACCCATAACTGTCGGGGCGCAACATAAGTCGAGTATAATAAATCTGGACTATCTGGCGGCGCTCGACATAGGTCGTGTGGCAATTTCAGCACATAATGTTGCTGAGAGAGAGAGACAAGTGGTGGCAGGAGAGTAGCAAGCGTATGACTGCTCCAGACCACCGCGGCGAACCTACTGACACGAATCCCACCTCCTCCCTCCCTCTCTCACTCGCTATATACGGAATTGTATGGGGAAAGTGCCGAATGACATGCTTTTTGCACTCGCGTTGCGCGGTTGTTGCAAGAAAACTAGCCATCATAAAAGGATCGTTATGGTGTCATTGGAAAGCTCTGTTTATGCCCTTTCAGGGATAGATACTTGTTTTACGCTCTGGGTCTTATTTAGGCATGAAAATGATCACGTAAACAGCCCTATTTTGGCTAAAAACACCCCGCTGGTGGCTACATATTATATACCGCCTAGGCCGCTCGTAAGGTGTTAAAGGTATGCTATGCAAACGCTCGTAGCATACGCAATACAATTTCAGATTTAGAGGAACTAGTGTTTACTGAAAATTATGATGTGATTGGTATAACAGAATCTTGGCTCAATACAGAAGATAGAGACTTTTTAGCAGAGTATTCACTTCCCGGTTAAGTAATGTTTGAGAAAAGCCGAATAAATAAAAATGGAGGTGGCGTTTTATTTTATATCAAAGAAAGTCTTAACCCGACCCTCTTGTCAAAACCTCAAATTGTGAACGTCGACACATCTTTTGTGCTAATAAAGAATAATAAAGGTACAAAAATAATACTTGCATTAATATACAGACCTCCAGCTCAATCAGTGCAAACTGACCGAGAAATTTATGAACAAATTGCAGATGTAAGTAACTCACAAGATACCGTATTTTTTGGCGACTTTAATTTACCTGTGACCAAGTGGGGCGATACTCTTACTTCACACTCCAGACATGACTTGTATACGAACTTGCAAGATAGTTCGCTTTATCAATTTGCTCGAACACCTACCCGTGGTAATAACGTTCTTGACATTGTACTTGCAACAAAAGAAGAATTAATAGAGAATTTGAATGTTGGTGATGAATTCAGTAACAGCGACCATCGTACGATAACTTTCACTTTAAACTTTACTAGTAACGAACCAAATAGTAGCATCGAAAAAGTCCCTAATTTCAAGAAAGCAAACTTTCATAAACTTAGAGCTATGTTTAAAGAAACTGACTGGAGCTTTTTAATTAACAATAACGACATAAATACATCTTGGAAGTTATTCGAAACCACTTACCTAAAAGCAGTGCAAGACTGCATACCATCGAAAATACGGCGTCCAGGCCATAATAATAAGCCCAAATGGTGGAATAAAGATATTTCAAACTGCCTGCTTGCTAAAAAATTTGCTAATGATAGATTAAAATCCTCCCAAAATGACGAAGAACGGGTGAAATTTGTAGAGGTACGACGCAAAGCCAAAAAGTTAATTAAGCAAAGTAAAAAGACCTAGAGTTACATATTGCGAATCAAAGTAAAACAAACCCGAAATAATTCTATAGTTATATCAGAAAGAAAAAAGTAGTTACTTCAACTGTTGGACCGTTAGTCGATGAAAATGGAGAATACACCAAAGACGAAGTACAAATGAGTAATGCCCTCAATACCTTCTTTGCATCAGTTTTTACAACAGAAGACCTCAGTGATATCCCTACACCATCGCCGATTCAGATTGATAATTCAGATGTTCTAAGCAATATCACCGTTACAGAGAGAGAAGTATTGAATTGTTTAGATAAACTCAAGGTAAATAAAATGCCTGGACCTGATATAATCTCGCCTAGAGTTCTAAAGGAAGCTAAGGATGAGCTCTCCAAAACACTGACATTACTATTCAATAAATCCTTGCAGTCTGGAACTATGCCTGATCATTGGAAGATAGCCAACATAACACCGATATTCAAAAAAGGCAGCAAATCCCTACCCCGTAACTATCGTCCAATTAGCTTAACCTCAGTTGTATGTAAAATGCTAGAAACGGTCATAAGAGACAGACTCCTAAATCACTTAGAGGAAAATAACATACTTAAAGATACTCAACACTGCTTTCGTAAAAAGCGTTCCTGTTTAACAAACCTCTTAGACTTTGTCCACGATATCCTCAACCTCTACGATGAGAGTAAAGCTGTAGATATTATATACCTTGATTTTCAAAAGGCCTTTGACAAAGTTCCCCACAAACGTTTACTTCTAAAACTAAAAGCGCATGGAATACAAGACGGTGTGTTGAAATGGATAGAAAATTGGCTCAGCGACAGAAAGCAAAGAGTAGTCATAAACGGTAAGGCATCTAAATGGACCAATGTAAGTAGCGGGGTACTCCGGGGATCGGTACTAGGGCCAATTCTTTTTATAATTTACATAAACGACATAGATGAGGGTCTCACCTGTACAATCTCAAAATTTGCTGACGATACAAAAATTGCAAATAGCGTACTCTCAAAAGAACAAGTTGACAATATGCAACACAATCTAGATAAATTGTCACATTGGGCCCAAATTTGGCAAATGAGTTTCAATGCGGATAAATGTAAAGTACTACATATCGGATACCTAAATGAGAAAGCAAACTATTCGATGAATGGCACTCAGCTTAAGAATGTAAACAGAGAAACCGATCTGGGAGTAACAATATCGAGTAACCTAAAACGGAGTCAACAATGTTCAGAAGTTGTTAAGAAGGCAAACAAAATAATTGGCTTTATAGGCAGGTCATTTGAGCATAAATCCAAAGACGTTATCCTAACCCTTTACAATTCCTTAGTCCGCCCTCTTCTGGAATACTGCGTTCAATGCTGGTGCCCTTATTACCAAAAAGACATAAACAAACTAGAACGAGTTCAACGTAGAGTTACCAAAATGATACCTAGCCTAAAGAACAAACCATACGAAGAGCGTCTTAGAGAATTAAATATATTTCCTTTAACCCAGCGCAGATTAAGAGGTGACTTAATTCAAGTGTTCAAAATCATTAAAGGCATCGACAATATGAACTGTAGTAAGTACTTCACTATCGACCAATCTAATTACACGCAGGGAAACGGTTGCAAAATTATTGGTAAATCTTTTAACTCACACGAATCTAAGAATTTCTTCTTCAATCGAGTTGTCAACTTGTGGAATGGGCTTCCCCGAGATGTTATAGACTGCAGCACCATTGATTCATTTAAACTCCGCCTATACAAATATCTCGCATCAAACCCGCGACTGACTGCGTTTGTAAATGAATAACTTTATTTTATCCTCCCCTCAGTTACTAACCCCTATGTCACCTACTAACTTCCTAGTCCTGCCACGGACATTAGTTCCAGGGCAGTAGTTCCCTTTCCAATGTTCCCTTACCCACTCTAAACCACTGTTTGGACACTTGATCCTCAGTTGTTTGGAGGACAAGCAGCCTAGAAGGGTCACTAGACCTGTTGTTGCTTGATTTCCTTTGTACTCCTTTGTACAAATTTTACTCCAAATTCAATTATACTCTGTTTTCTACCTATATCAAATTTAACTGTATTGGCACCTGTAGTGATACTTGGTATAACATTGAGTGAACAAATCATACACGTTGATGTAATAATTATTTCAAAACATTCCCTTGAAATGCACAGACCCAATCAGTGGTTTATCTCAATCATTGTTCATCGTCTTCAGTTATGTATCCCCTGCTTGTGTCGGTGTTGGTACACTCGGATACCATAGTCTCTACCACACTCATAAGGATTAGTGGCACTCTATGTTTTTCTTTATGTAAGTATAACTATCTGGATTGTTTTGTTTGTTTATAGAACTTGCTTTTCAATAAATAGTATATAGATATTTATAGTTGAGGTATAGAAAATAGTATTCATAAAATCGTTCCAAGGTATATACTTCCCTAATTAGAAATAGATGAAGTCCATGAATATACAGTATATGAACAGGCTAGATATTATGGCACCCAAGTGTACCGTCTGTCAGCACTGGGTTGCAACAATAACCCTGGAGTATAACATGTCAACTTCAAGGGTCTCTTCTGTCTCACTCCATCCTTCAATCTATTTTTTGTTTTTACTTCGTTCGTCTTCATCTTGTATTTTTGTTCTAATGGCTCTTATCATATTTCTTGCTCCTACCTTCACATTTCTGGAATACATTGTTCTTTTGGTTGATGTGTTTACCTGATTTACAAACATACAAATTAAGACACTCGCACCAAATATTATGGGGTACCAATAAATATACTAGCTCTCATTTCATCCTAAGCCGTCAATATAGCTTAGATAAATGTTTCTTATATATAAACAAGCAGGCAAAAACGTAAACCCCGATGATCACTCTCAACAAAACTCTATTTAGACAGAGATAATCACGGATAATCACATTCTGCCCCTGTTAGTATTTCTGACTGTCCTTGCTTCTACAGGGTCTATGGTCCATGCTCTTCAGTATTGGCTGGGAAGCACCAAACGTTCAATAAAATCTAACGACCGTCGCTAAAAGCTTCCCAATATATCGTAGTGCCAGTGGCACCGCTATTCTGTTGGCAACTTCCTCCAAGTTTTACCATTGTAATTTATCATTGTCATGGTCAATAGTTTACGTATTAAATATTGTAGGTGGTATCGGGAACTATTGTGAGCACTTTTTCCATAAGATCAGATAAATATGAGTAACTTATTAATATCTCGTAACTTATATGTAATTTTGTATTTGTTATTAAATTATTGTTCTTTTGTGTTTTTACGTTTTTTAAATTGCCAAGATTTCATTTATATTGTAATGATAAAAGAAAACAAAATCATAGGTATTTACATGGATTCCCAAAGTTTTATGATGATAGCAATGTCTGTTCAAGGATGAATAACAAACAAAGACAATATACTAATCCTAACGAGACACAGGGCTGGATGAGGTCGCTTGGTGTTTAGGGGAGCGATACAAGAGATGTATCGGCCAGAACTAGTGGAAATTAAGTAGTTGATGGTTGATAACAGCATGATTATCTGGACTACTCTTCATGTGGATGATCTTTGTATTGTTTGTGTAGTTAGAGTACGAAGTATTCAGTTTCTGAGATACGTGAGAAATAGGTGAACCGATTTGTTGAAAAGGTTTAATTCTGAACAACTATAGTGTATGTCTTAACCATTGTGATTATATTGCCTGTTAAAATACTTCCACTGCTTCCATTAACTATCCGACCGTCCTCCTTTTACCATTAACAACACATTATTAGCCATTCACTAGTCCCCTTACCACCAGATATACAATGTTAATGGGGTTTAACATATGGGAGAAGGTAGTCCAGAAAAATCAAACCTCCACTTAAAGTACCACTTCCACCGACTGATTGATTGTACACATTCCATACCATTGCAATAGTAACAGGCAGAATATATACCTCATTTGCCGACTTGCGAGTTTCGTTCTATAAGGAAGGTGGAGCTGTAGACAACGGTATTTAACATACTTTACTGCTAAAATACGGTCGTAGTACATTTAAAAATACATAAAACCCAATTCAACATATATCATTTATCCATCAGAAACGTGCATACCGGTATTTAATATCGATGTTCACGGCTCCAACTTCCTTATGGCTTGAAACTCGCAAGTGGTCAATTCAACTGACTATGGTCTACATCAGCTAATATGATAAATCAATATACTCAGATCAATTTGATTTGACATCACTAATATGAAATCACGGATAAATTGACATATATGTTAACCTGTTAATATGATTGTCATAAAAAATGGTAATTCGAAATATTATTCTCAAGAACTAATATGATATAGCAAGATATCAACTAGTGCAACAATAAATAATTGTTTTGTTCATTGTGTTGGCCATTAAATCAATTTATATAATTCCTATCTTGTTTTGTTATCAGTGGTCTCTCTCTCTCTCTCTCTCTCTCTCTCTCTCTCTCTCTCTCTCTCTCTCTCTCTCTCTCTCTCTCACACACACACACACACACACACACACACACACACAAACCGGTAACTGTAACTATTATTCTGTGCAAATATTGGCATATTGGCAAAACATAGATGATCGGTGTGAGGCAATACTCCTAACACCAGAGACAACACTTTAGCTACACCACACCAATAATGGCTCACTCAATTTTACAATATATATATATATATATATATATATATATATATATATATATATATATATATACAGTATATAGATATTTATATTTATATATATATATATATATATATATATATATATATATATATATAGAGAGAGAGAGAGAGAGATATAGATATATAAATGGATATATATAGATATATAGATATATATATATATGTAACAACACATTTTGAGCGACTGTACACTCTAGGGTAACTCATATAATCACTTGTATAAGTCACACCCTAATAACAGTTATTCACTTACTTAAGTATACTACTGTACATTCTAGTTGGGAATGATCTCCCTATAGACAGATCATCTCCCCACCTATAAAAGGACTTGGTACAATTCTTGCAGAGTAAGCAAGCGTTCCCACGGTCTTCTTAAAGTATTGCAGCAACTCCAATATGATTGCTAGCAACATGTATCGTATGACTCCACACTGGTCAGAAGCCGGCACGCTCGAGCCCCCAGGCATTGAGCAGTAGCAGTACAGCCAGCCATTAGGAAGGTTAACCCTTCATGCAGCCGTGGTAATTAATACAGTGACATATACAGTGACAGTGCGATACAGTGCGATAATTAGTTTGTGTACCATTATATATTTCGCTATTCTTTTTCTTTATTCTTTTACAGGAAAGATTATAATCACAGGAATATAACTCAATCTAATTGTTTTTAAAATATAGTGCAACAGCTGTAGGTATTTCCCAGTCGGGTAGCTACAATACCTACAAAGACAATCAATAACTCAAACCAGCCCCTAATTAAGCATAATATATTTTGTCGGTAAATAAACCCTAGAAAACCCAACAGTGTCTTTACTTCAAATCAATACCTTAACAAGTTACCTTTCAACATGTTTTTACAGTGAAAACCTCAACTACAAGCATAATCAAGGACAATTAAGGTAAGAGGTAAAAAGGGCAACCATAAAGTCACCGCTACATAATTTATTGGGTTTCGTGTTCCCCAAATCGAAAACACAATTAAAATAAAACCTCCGAAGAGCAGTAAGAAAAAGCAATTAGAAAAACATTAACATAACAGAGCTAAGTGGAAAGAAAAACAACGATGAATGATAACAAAATAGAAGTGGATTCAGAGTGAGCTGGTACTATATCTCAGTACTCAGCACATCAGCGCTGACCTCAGCATTCCCTTCACTGAGCCAATGAGTCACGGTGAGCCCTCGCGCCAGCAACTCGCCCCAGCAACTCAACCCTAGACACACACACGCACGCATGCACACCACACCATGCCAGGGTATGACATGTGTGTGTGAACTGTGACGTCACAGGAATTGGTGACGACATAAGGAGAAGCGATCAACTCTAAGGGATCAACGCTTCAGATTTCATTCTACAACAGCTGATTAGAAGACCTTCAAACATCGCAACATGCAGCTTTGTATCGGTTAGTCAGATATAACATACAAACTAAATATACTAGTAATTAGTGCTAGTAAAAATCCTGTCAACACAAACAAGCAATGCCAAAGTATCTTAACTATTCTTTCAACTTATTCATGTGTATAGAATAATTTAGCTGGGACTGTACGTTCCTCATTAATTTCATTCCTTCTATGAATTCAAGTTAGATCAAAGAATTTAAATTAAGTACTCTATATTTGCAGTAACAGTTTCTCAAGTAATAACTTAGCAGAGATTCAAAGACTTACTTCTGTTACACACTGTGTTAATTTTGTTTCAATTTATTAGTAAGAGAATAGGCTTCCCTATAGTGCCTTACTAACCTAATTTTTCTTAGTAAGAGAGTATTCTTATACAGTACCTTACTAACCTGAATTTTCCAGAATTTTCCTGTTTTCACAAACTAACTGCTCACTCATCAGACTAACCACCATTATCATCCATAGAATCTTGGGTACAGGTGTGTGGTTAAGAAAAATCCCTATTATCAAAATGTTGGTACCAGTGCTAACATTATTTTGTTTTGTGGGATTATTTGTCAATGACATCCAATCCAGGTATCTTTACCAGAAGTGTCATTTTTTCTAATGTCCTTTAATCTTTTTAGAAAAGAGAATGTTTTAGAGGAAGATCTCATATCCTCTGATAGTCAATCTAATGGACATTCAGACAGTCCTCCTGAAGCAGAGGGAAGGGAAGTAGCACCACAGTCGGTCACAGAGTTAGATAAAGAGGTAGACAATTCTTTTGACACTGACATTGACACACTTACTAACCAACTGTCCGACTCTTTCAAGGATAAATCGAGTTATCCACCAGAGGTTGACACCTCCTCTAGCGCCTGCGGTACACAAAAGGTTACATCAGACCTTGTCGACACAGAGTCTAGCGTAAACCTAAGCGCAAGCGGGGGGACAAAGGTAATTAACGCGCCTCCAGAATCTACAAAAAACAAGTCGTTCCAGTTACGCCCTACAATTTTAGACGCACGCCAACATCGATCAGGTAGGCAATATCCGACTGGTAACTTGAACATGTCGACTACTCCTCCGATGACTACTACGACGGCTACGAGTACGACTACTACAACACCCACCATGTCAGGACACGTGCCACCACCAACGATAACCATTGTGCCAACAGGGCATGGTGTTGCATCTTACTCCGGGAAGGACTGCCCAAATTACCCGGGGGGAGTTCTCACATTTTTCAGGAACATCGAAGGACTCATGAGAAACAGCAACATTATTACTGATGAAGACAAAATTGAGCTTGTTAAATCATACCTGAAAGATGGCTCGAAACCTAAAGTTTTTCAGTCCATCCTAGGTTTCCAAACAAAAAAATACCAGGAATCGAAACACTACATGATCGAGGTCTTTGGGGATGGTAACCAAGGAGGAGAACTAGCCTTCATCCATAGATTAACTGACAAACTCGACACAGATGGCGGAAAGCATGACCAATACATGGCCATGGCAATAGCCGGGAATGTATATGCAGATGCCAAAGGAAGGTTTCTAGCGCCCTCTTCAGTATGGATCAACACTGCTACCGATGAGTGCATGATGCTGGAGAACTTAGGCAAAGTAGTGGAATATCTAGTACACATGCTCATGCTGGATCCTCGCCTGAGGAAGGAAATGACAAAACAGAATTCCTACCCACCACTAACCTGCAGAAGTTAGTGAGCAAACGTACATATAAGATTACCACAGACTTAGTGCCAAAAGCATTGGTAACCCCAGTAGAAGCCTCAGGGAGCAGACCCAAACAAGCATATGGTAGCAGCTCGAGGAAAGACAACAGCTGTGATCATTGCCACAAGAAGGGACATGACAAGACAGCCTGTTGGAGACTGCACCCGCAGCTAATTCCAGACAAGTACAAGAAGAAGACGACATTCACACCCTCCAGTGGGACATCATACCAAAGTGGACAAGCACAAAAACACCAGACAGGCCAAGCGCAAGGGAAACAGAAGATGACTTGCATGTTCCATGGTGAGAAACGACACTCCACAAAGGATTGCCGTACAATCAAAGGCTTAGCTGCAAAGCGTCAACAAGGATCGTCGGGGGAAGTCTCGCGCACAAGACCCAACGATCAAACGTAGAAAAACCTACACCGTTACCTACCAATGTCCACTCGCCGCCCTTAGACGTGCCCTCGCTCGTTGCGTCAGTATCACAAGTGAACATTATGTCAATTCCAGTAACGGTAGGTGACATGAAGATGTCTCTGGCTCTTGACTCCGGCGCCTGCGCCAACGTCTTGTCCTACGAGTCATTGACAAATCTTCAAAATCAGCTTAATTGCAACTGGAAACTTAATCTCCCAGACATACAACTTACAGGAGTTACACGGAATAACCTAAAACTAGTAGGTATGGTAGACATTTCGTTTAGGTTCACACGTCACGGAGACCCAAACATCAAGACGAGATTTTACGTGATCAAGGATTTTCCACTCCCAGCAGATGGCCTCATAGGCATCGGAACAATGAAAGACAATCGCATCGCCTTAAATCCTTCTGACCAACAGATGATCTACAACCGACGCAAGTATTCTACAATGCAGAATCCACATCCTCTCCTGCACTCGACCATTGCAGCGGCTGTTTCAACAAGCATGGACAGTTCGTGTGCGCCGACTCCATGTATCCAGAGTGTTGGATCAACTGATCAAGGTTCACGGTTGTATCCCTTAGTAGTGATCGGAAAACAAAGGATACGAGCTAGAGAGGGTGCACACCTCCCAGTTAGGTTATCCAAGCTCAAGAAAGGCACGGATGCAGTATGTCTAAGTGAAAGTGCATGTATTAAAGGACTAGCTCTCGAATCACCCTTGTACAAGCTTCAGGGTAAAGCAAGGACCGAGATACTAGTCTATAACAGGTCTAACAGTCCAATCACACTGAAGTCCGGCTGCAAGATCGGAAAAGCTCTTGTGTACGACTATCCAGTAGATCCTGAACCTCCGGAGTGGCCCTCCGCAGAAGCACCAATTGCAGCAATGACAACATCGTCACCATCCGAAATGCAAGACGAAGAACCTCTCAGGCAAAACCTAAAGAAGACAGACTTTCCAGAAGAGGCAGAATCCCTCTGCAGTTGTTAGTCTTTCAGAGATGTAGTTGCACTCCCAGGAGAACGTCTAGGTAAAACGGATCTAACAACACATACCATACCCCTCAAACCAGGCACCAATCCCGTTTACACAGCGGCGTACAGATTGCCACACTGTCAAAGGGAAGTAGTAAAAGGGATGGTAGACAAAATGCTGGAGCAAAATGTTATTCGCCATTCATCCTTGCCATGGAATTCACCTCTTTTCCTGGTACCTAAGAAGGATGGAGGATGGCGTCCGGTGATTGATTATCGCAAAGTCAATCAAGCAACTATACCTGACAGGTTCCCCATGCCTATACTGTCCGAGCTACTACAAGGCATAGGAAAAGGGAACAAGGTATTCAGTACTCTAAACCTCCTCAGTGGGTACTGGTAAGTTGGAATGGATGAGAAATCAACAGAAGTCACTGCGTTCTCTACCCCCAGTGGACACTACGAATGGCTACGCATGCCGTTCGGACTGAGAAACGCACCCCTCACCTTTCAAAGGTTAGTAAACAATCTTTTTGCGGGCCTATTGGGTGACTCAGTCTTCGCCTACCTGGACGACATCATAGTCTGTAGCAAAGACGTCAGCTCTCATTTCAGAAAACTCCAACAAGTATGGGAAAGACTTCAAATGGCAGGTTTACGTATCAAGATCAGTAAGTGTGATTTCCTAAAAGAGAAAATAAAATTCCTATGTCATCAGGTGGACGCAGAAGGAATTCACACTATGAACGACAAGATCATCGCGGTACACAATTTTCCACGTCCAAAGTCGGTTGAGAATGTCAGAAGCTTTATCGGGCTTTCTGGCTATTACCGGTCTTTTGTGAAGAACTATGCGAGTGTAGCGAGGCCTCTGACACAACTTCTCCAGAAGGACGCTCCATTCACATGGGGTCAAGAGCAAGAGGAAGCATTCACTAACCACAAAGAAGCACTCACCAGAACGCCTGTCCTAGTCTTCCCAGACCATGACAGACCATTCACACTCTGCACCGACGCCTCTCTCAAAGGGCTAGGAGCTGTTCTAATGCAACCAGATGAACGAAGCAAGATGCAAGTCATTGGATATGCAAGTCGTGTGTTGAATGATGCTGAGACTAGGTATCACTCAACGGAATGGGAAACCCTTGCAGTAGCTTGGGCATTGAAACATTTCAGAGATATCATCCTTGGCTATAAAATCCACCTCTACACAGATAATGAGGCGGTAACAAAGATATTCAAGGGTGGTAAGAATGTCACTGGCAGACTAGCGCGGTGGTACGAAACGATATTACAGTTGATCCTACTCTGTATCATCTCAAAGGTAAAGCTAACGTGGCGGCAGACGCACTCTCACGAAATGTGCAAGTAGGCCCAGTGGTCCAGCTACCGACGCTTACAGAAGACCAAGTGAAAGAAGAGCAAAGCAAGGATCCGCTGTGGTCCAAAGTCATATATTCCTTAGAATCAGGGGATAACACAACTCTCCCAGAACTACCCGTACCTCACACGCAATTCAGGTTGCTCGACGGAATACTAGTTAGAGTTATTCCCACAGACCTTGACGCACGCCCTCGTGTAGTGATTCCAGACACGCTCACATAAGCAGTACTTACGCAGATGCACGATGCTCCCCAAGCTTGTCATCCAGGAAGGGATAGAACGCTCCTAGCGACACGAAGGAAGCACTACTGGAAAACGATGAGAAAGGATATTGAACAACACATAGCAAGATGTCTCTCCTGTGCCCAGCACAAGGGAACCTGTGATGGTCCCGCACCAATCTTGGAGTATCCAACACCTTCACTTCCATTCGACACTGTATCAGTGGATTTGCTGAAGTTGCCGCGGAGTCACCAGGATTCACAGTATCTTCTAGTATGTGTTGATTTCTTCTCAAGATTCGTAGTTTTAGCCCCGCTTAAAACTAAAACAGCGGATAAAGTTGCTCATGCACTAGTAACGCATCTCATCTGTCCGTTCTCCTGCCCTAAGACGCTCCTCTCGGACAACGGGTTGGAATTCAAGAACCAGGTGATTGCAAGTATCTGTGATATCTACAATATCAAGCAATCGTACATTGCAGCATACCACCCAGCCTCAAATGGGTTGGTAGAATGCATGAATAGGACACTCCTAGAAGTCCTACGCCATGTAACAAACCCGCTTCATGAAGCGTGGGAAGACTGGCTTCCACAGGTGGCAGCTTGTGTAAACGGCTCTGTAAACTCCTCTACAGGTAAGACGCCACACTACATAGTCTATGGACAAGACAAGATTCTATCATATGACCTGCTATCCAAGCCTAGCATCCCAGTCTACAATCTAGAGGACTATGCTAAGAGACAATTCCAGGTCTTTAGCAAGATCCACCATCAAGTCCGAGATCATTTACAGGCATCCCGTGCAGAAATGATAAGGAAACGGCACAAAAGAGCACACCAGACTGTTCTTGAAGTAGGTGACAAAGTTATGTGCCTAGATCCGACGAGAATGACTAAGCTCTCGCCGAAGTATAGTAGACCCTATGTCGTTACGGACACAGCATCCGGTAACAAGTATGAGGTTCGAGACCCTACCACAAACAAGGTAGAAGTAATTCATGGTGACAGGTTAAAATGGGTGAGCCCAGAACTCTCCGTAGATGGCCATATTATACCTGCTCCATCACCTTCGGCGGTGCAACCAACTGCACCGACAAAGACTGACTCCGCACAGATAAACGAGTATAGGTGGAAGCTTCGTTCTGCTAGCAGAGCGTTCTAAGATCACTCTAGTAAGAGAGTGGAGTAAGACCACTCTAGTAAGAGAGTGAAGTGAGACCACTCAAGTAAGACCACTCTAGTTAGAGAGTGAAGTATTCTATACACATCATCGTTCTGTCAACGTCACATATCTGACAGAGCACACCATTCCCCACGTACATCCTACTGGGCGAGTGAAGTATTCTATTAGTACCCCTACGAGTATAATATTGCCCTTTCTCCCGCGAAAGATGGTCTGGTTAATGAAAGCCCTTCTTCTACTTGGAACACTAATTATGGTTGATTCTACGACACCCTCGTATCTGAAACCTGGCGCCCTTGTGCCCAAGTTGGAAGAGTGCTAATTGCGGAAGATGTAGTAGCAGTTCAGTATGATGTCGGAGACATCTTTAACATTCCCCGTAGTGTTGAGACGCTCCAACGTCGCCTAGACAAATTACACTCTACTTTTACCTTCCTACTGACTAATCAGACACTGCCCCGTGACTTACGACTTACAGTTATACTCCAACGCTCACGTGTAACTCGTATGAATCGTAACTTACGGAAGATCCAATTGGTCCTGCCTGAAGACCCTATCCAGGTAGCCAAACACGCTCACTCACGGCGTACAAAGAGAGGACTTTTCAATTTTGTTGGCTTGATCTCCCATGAGCTCTTTGGAACAGCCCAAGCTTCTGATGTTGAAAAGCTGGGAAAGAGACTTAGTGTCCTGGAGACAGCCGCAAGAGCCATGAATAGAGTCTTGAATTACGACTCAATAGCAATGAAGAATGTATTCACGACAGTTAACTCGGTAATTACGACTATTATTAACTTGACACAAGTAGTTAATTCTCTAGTTTCTGATGGACATTCCACGGATATAGTCATTTACTTGTCCGAGATCTTGCAAGCTACTGAGGAAGATGTTAGTGATTTATTTCTGGGCACGAAGAGGGTTATAGCAAATCTCGTTGATGCTGCCCTAAGCCGAGTCACCAGTGACCTATTACCTGTAGAACATCTCAGTACGGTATTAGATAGCGAAAGACCAGTATTCCCTGATGCCGCTATTTGAAGCAGGTGAATGTGAGTTCTACTACCCTCTCATGGAAGCAGTTCTTACGCACTCATCAATTTTAGTCCACATCCCGTTCAAGTCCTCACACATGTTCAATGCTTGGAAAATTATCCCGTTCCCGTTTCTCTTAGACGGAAGATTACTAACCGTGACTGACACAGCGGACATGATGCTCGTCTCCGACGACCTTCAACTTGTGACTGTGACTGACAATGATGCACTTAACTTATGTAGGTCCTCGTATCTTCATCTATAAGTGTGTCCAGCGTATATATTTTCCTTTACGTCCCCGGACAAAACTGTATGCGAACTTACTTTGACTCAAACCACTGTGACTGACACTGGAGCTATGAAAGACTGTACTTACACCCCGGCTCCTCAGCTCCCCGTGTTTCATAAACACTTGCTAGATATTCAGTTCTTTTACTTCCCTAACCAGACCCAGGTACCTCTCATTTGTCAAGATTCTAGAAATATATTTCATGCACAAGGGATGTATCAGGCCCCTGATCACTGTGAAGTAAGGAGTTCACTCATTAATACTCTACCTTCTCATCAGCACCTCGCCCTGATTACTAACCTCTCTTCTGAGTTAATCCCAATTCACATTTCTTTCACAGGCAACTCTTCAGACCTGATCATCAAGTCACATAGCATTAACATTTTAAATGCATTGAATTCTTCTGAGTTTACTAATTTCATTAGTTCATCTCTCCCCATGTCCATCAGCCCAGACGTTCTCTATCCTACAGTACTAACCCCTACCTTGGCTCTCTCAGTAATAATTCCAATCCTTCCTTCTTCCTTCCCCTATCTTTCAGGGTTGATCGCCTGACTCGTAGACGTAAGGCTAAGCTGGCAACTGCCGAGGCGGCGACTGTGTAAGTTGGTTATTACCTTTTCATACTTCTTTGGTATTGCTATACACTGGGAATAGGGTTATGTAAGTCATAGGGATGATATATATATGTTTGGTGGGCCTCACTTTACGTGGCCGAGCGGTGTAACAGCGCATTTTGAGCGACTGTACACTCTAGGGTAATTCATATAATCACTTGTATAACTCACACCCTTATAACAGTTATTCACTTACTTAAGTATACTACTGTACATTCTAGTTGGGAATGATCTCCCTATAGACAGATCATCTCCCCACCTATAAAAGGACTTGGTACAATTCTTGCAGAGTAAGCAAGCGTTCCCACGGTCTTCTTAAAGTATTGCAGCAACTCCAATATGATTGCTAGCAACATGTATCGTATGACTCCACACTGGTCAGAAGCCGGCACGCTCGAGCCCCCAGGCATTGAGCAGTAGCACAACAGCCAGCCATTAGGAAGGTTAACCCTTCATGCGGCCGTGGTAATTAATACAGTGACATATACAGTGACAGTGCGATACAGTGCGATAATTAGTTTGTGTACCATTATATATTTCGCTATTCTGATTCTTTATTCTTTTACAGGAAAGATTATAATCACAGGAATATAACTCAATCTAATTGCTTTTATAATATAGTGCAAAAGCTGTAGGTATTTCCCAGTCGGGTAGCTACAATACCTACAAAGACAATCAATAACTCAAACCAGCCCCTAATTAAGCATAATATATTTTGTTGGTAAATAAACCCTAGAAAACCCAACAGTATCTTTACTTCAAATCAATACCTTAACAAATTACCTTTCAACATGTTTTTACAGTGAATACCTCAACTACAAGCATAATCAAGGACAATTAAGGTAAGAGGTAAAAAGGGCAACCATAAAGTCACCGCTACATATATATATATATATGTGGCACTTTCGCGGTGCCGACTGGGAGGCTCTCCGGCAGTACTTCTTTGATTTCCCATGGAATGATTTCTGCTTCCGTGGCCGGGGATCTTCGGAGAGTGCTGAACGCATTACCGAGGTAATCCTATCGGGCATGGAAGCATACATTCCATTCTCTTTCTCTCAGACTAATGCTAAAATATCTTGGTTTACTCACGCCTGTTCTACTGCTGTCCGCAATAAGGAGGAAGCATTCAAACGGTACCGGCGCCTTAAAACTCAAGACTCTCATTCTTCTTATGTTTCTGCCCGGAATCAAGCCAAATCTGTTGTTCGACTTGCCAAGCACTCTTTCATCAATAATAAATGCACTGAACTATCCAACTCTAGCTTTTCCCAAGCTTTCTGGCATCTAGCCAAATACCTCTCCAACAATTTATCTTCCTCATCTTTCCCACTCTGATGGCACAACCATCACTTCTTCCTCTGACAAAGCTAAATTCTTCGCTCAAACTTTTGATAGAAACTCCGCCTTGGATGATTCCGGTGCTATACCTCCCTCTCCACCCTCCTCTCTCTTACTTATGCCTATTATCCTAATCTCTTCTAAAGATGTACTTTCTACCCTCTCTGGGCTTAATACTAATAAAGCGTACGGTCCAGACGGTGTTCCTCCTGTTGTACTCAAAAACTGTGCTTCCGTGCTAACTCCCTGCCCAGGCAAACTCTTTCGTCTCCGTCTACCCTCAAACGTCTTCCCTTCATGCTGGAAGCTTGCTCTCATTCAACCTGTCCCAAAAAAGGGTGACCGCTCTCAACCCTCCAACTATCGTCCAATTGCTCTCATCTCTTGTATATCTAAAGTTTTTGAAACTATTCTTGCTTCCAAATTTCTTAAGCATTTCTCTTCTCATAATCTGCTCTCAGATCGCCAATATGGCTTCCTTATGGGTCGCTCTACTGGTGATCTTCTTACATATATTACTAACTCTTGGTCATCCTCCTTCAGTGAGACCTTTTATATTGCACTAGACATATCGAAGGCCTTCGATGGAGTCTGGCACAAATCTTTAACTTCTAAACTACCCTTAGTGAAGCAGATAACTGCAAATTTCAGGAGAATCGTTCATTTCCGGAAAAAGCCCCAAATTTGACAGACATACTCCTTGGGGATCGCTCTTTCGATGAAACCCGTTAGCCACCTAAAAATTCAAGATGGCGGCCATTTTTCAAGATGGCCGCCATTGAATATACAGAAATATTGCATTTCGCAATAAAATCGCAAAGACTTGTCCTATTTGAATGATCTTGGTGTCAAATCATACATTTGTCACTATGTAGAATCCGAATTTGGAACCATGGACTTACTCACTAGCTTCCTTGTACCATAATATCAGTCCCGGAATCCTAATATTCTGCTAAATTAGAGATTCATGTTACGTCTGACTCGGCTAAAATGCATGGTAGTGTATATCGTAGTAGTGTTAGAGGTTTAGTATGTGTAGCATCTTCCTGTACAAGGCTTCCAAACTGGACATGACACGATGCAGTGGAAGGGGGGGGGGGGGGGGGACGTTGAGAGACTTGCAGCGGAAGGTGTAGAGTAGTAGCTCAACAGAGCGGATGTCAACGCACAGCCAGGGCACACTGGTGGCACCGCTGCTGTGAAACTCAGCATGGGGTTCAGTATCAGCTGAATAATTAGTTTACTGTAGCTAAATAATTAGTTTAGTGTCCCAAATGCTGTCTAATAAGCCCCGCATCAGTTAGCTACTGTAGATTACATGTAGTTTAACAGTTTAACAGAAGCATCCTCAGCTGGCTCAGGATTTCCAGAGTGGAAACTTAGTTGTACACAAATCGAGCTGACAGTTCTCAGCAATGGCTATTGACCAAGGTCACGAGCAGGCCAACGCTGTCATCAAGGCAGACGGGGGTGTGATCGGCGTGACTGAAGACTCATCAGCACTGAGAAGATGGATGATAGCTGGTCCTCAAGTCAGCCACTTGGTTGCACAGTATGAGGCAGCATGTGGGACCAAAGAGGGTACTGAACACACCAGCCACCGCGAGGAGACAGAACGAGCACAAAGAGTGTTCATTGAGAAAGTAGAAAAGCTCTCACAAGCCATGACAGAGATGTGCAATCCTTTCCAGGAGGAGAGTCGGGACCTACTTTCGCTTGATACAAAGGATATTGCTCACCACACTGCCGCCGAGCTAATTGGCACACACCTTGAGAAAGGCAAGGTCCGTTTCCAGGAGTTTATGAAGGGACTGGAAGGGGAAGAAGAATCCACTTACTATGAACCAATCAAGAAGAACAGGGTTGACTTTTTCCGACAGGTACCAGCCTCTGTTGACTCTTCAAAGCAAAAAGTGCTGAAGGAAGACTGTCAACTGTTCTCCAAGCTGTTCATATCATGCCAGAGCAGAGAGTGTGACTTGAAGGAGTTCTTCCGTCATGAGAACCAGTCACATCCTGCTGCCCTCAGTGATGGTGGAAAGCTCCACACCTGTCAGAAATCCCACCTCACTACCATTCTTCAGAGCCAAGTTACAACCCCTGAGGCAGAGCCAGACGCCGACACCATCATCATTGATGGTGCAGCGTTGGTGAACAGTCTGCCCCCACGGAGTTCAAAGACGTTCGAAGAGTACGCAATGCTCCATGTCCTTCTTAGAATACAAGCATGCTCTACCAAGTACAAGAGAACAGACATTGTGTTTGATGTCTACCAGCCATCTAGTCTGAAAGCTGAAACTAGATCAAAGCGAGGACGCGGGGTGAGACGCAGGGTGACAGGGAAGGGCAAAATTCCCTCAAACTGGCGAAACATCCTGAGAGAAAATGACAACAAAGCCGAGCTGTTCAACTTTCCGGCTGATAAGATTGCACGTGTGGCCACACCAAATGTGATCATTGTGACCAAGGAAGAAGATGCTGTCAGCAACCGCACTATCAATCTGGCTGGGGTGGCACCGTGCAGTCATGATGAAGCTGACATGCGGATCTTTGTGCATGCCAGGCATGCAACAGAAGCAGGCAGCAAAGTCATCATGGTCAAAGCCAGCGACACAGATGTTGTCGTCATCGCAGTCAGTGTTCTGCAGGCACTTCAGGAGCTACGTCTGCAGCAGTTGTGGGTTGCCTTTGGCCAAGGACAGAAGCTGAGGTGGGTTCCTGTACATGACTTGTGTTCCACTCTTGCAGAAAAGAGCAAAGGGATGCTCTTCTTCCATGCCTTCACTGGCTGCGATGTCGTTTCAGCATTCCGTGGCAAAGGGAAGAAGTCTGCTTGGCAAACCTGGGATGTTTGTGATGAGGCTTCCAGGTGTCTTCAGCAAACTCATCCAGTACCCACCGGTAGTTGATGATGAAGACCTGGAGACCTTGGAGAAGTTCGTGGTCATGATGTACGACCGATCCAGCACAGCTGAAGGTGTCGATGATGCGAGGTTGGACATGTTTGCTCGGAAGCAGAGGCCGTACGAAGCCATTCCTCCAACCCGAGCAGCACTGAAGCAGCATGTGAAGCGTGCTGCCTACCAGGCGGGCTGCATCTGGAGTCAGTCAACAGTACGTCAACCAGAAACGCACACTCCTGCCAACTGGGGCTGGACCAAGAAAGGAGATCTGTGGCAGATCGTTGGGACAGAGCTCCCACCCAATGCAGAGAGTTGTCAGCAGCTGACCAAGTGTGGATGCAAGTCGGAATGCTGCGGTCGATGTAAATGCTACTGCTTTGGTCTGACTTGCACGGCACTGTGCAGCTGCAGATGCGAGGTTTAGAAGCGTTGTAGTATACTCATCCAGGCAGCAAGACAATAAGTGACAAACAAGTATAGGCCTACTGCCTACATGTACATCCAATAATATATCGGACTGAAGGTGCCTATGATATGGGCACTTTTTACCCTAATTATGATTCCGGGACTGATATTATGGTACAAGGAAGCTAGTGAGTAAGTCCATGGTTCCAAATTCGGATTCTACATAGTGAAAAATGTATGATTTGACACCAAGATCATTCAAATAGGACAAGTCTTTGCGATTTTATTGCGAAATGCAATGTTTCTCTATATTCAATGGCGGCCATCTTGAAAAATGGCCACCATCTTGAATTTTTAGGTGGCTAACGGGTTTTATCAAAAGAGCAATCCCCAAGGAGTTTGTGTGCCAATTTTGGTGCTTTTTTCCAGAAATGAATAATTATTCCACTTATCTGCCCCACTACCTCCTTCGGTTTCTATCCCTCCATCTGTGCCTTTGTCTCTAATTTCCTCTCCGGCCGTTCCATAGCTGCGATTGTGGACGGCCATCGCTCACTTCCTCACCCTATAAACTCCGGTGTTCCTTATGGCTCTGTCCTACCTCCTATTATCTTTCTAATTTTGATAAATTATATTATCAACTGTACCTCAACTCCCATCCATTCATACGCAGACGACTCAACCTTACACTACTCCATTAGTTTTCAAAACGCCCAAGCCAGCAATTTCTCAACGACAAACGGAATGAAGCCATAGAACACTTAAATTCTGATCTAACTACTATCTCCAATTGGGGTAGAGAAAATCTTGTTACCTTTAATGCTTCCAAAACCCAATTTTCCATCTATCTACCCATCAGGAACTCCCTGCGGACTATCCCTTATTCTTCAACAATACAAAAATCAATCCTTCATCTTCTCTCAATAATCTTGGTGTCTTTTTTTCTTCTGCTCTCAGTTGGAAGGACCATATTACCAGTCTTGCTAAGGCAGCCTCCCAGAAGGTGGGTGTGCTGAACCGCCTTTAGGGGGTAATTCTTTACCCCTGCTCAGCTTCTTGCTCTGTATAGGGGCATAGTGAATCCTTGTATTGAGTATTGTTCACATGTGTGGGGAGGTTCCTCTCACACCGCTCTCCTAGACAAAATTAAAAGGGAGGCCTTTCGTATCATTAACTCCCGTCCACTCACCATTTCTCTGCAATCTCTCTCTCTTCGCCGCAACGGTGCATCTCTCTCGCTATTCTATCGCTACTATAATAATCAGTGTTCCTCAGAGCTTTCCCAGTGTATACCACCTCCTTTACATAGGGCACGTGGTACCCATCTTGCAACACAATCCCACCCCTACTCTGTGCAACTCTCCAACCAAGAGTGAAACGTTACTCTCAGACTTTCTTCTATTCAACAGCTGAGCTCTGGAACTCTCTCCCAGAATCAGTCTTTCTGTCTTCCTATGACTTAAATTGCTTCAAACTCTGTGTGTCCAGGTATTTTGGCTCGAACGTCCCTTGATGTTGGCCCTGTCCCTCCTTCAACTTTGGGGGAGGCGCTCACTATAGGCAGTTCTGCCTTTTGCCTCCCTCACTTACGTAGAAAAAAAAAAAAATATATATATATATGCTTTACACTATATACTTTACACTACTCAATTAGTTTTTCTGAACACCCCGGCCAGCAGTCCCTCAAAAGTAAACGTAATAAAGCCATAACATATGTATCTTCTGATCTAGTTACTATATCCAATTGGGGTAGAGAAAACCTTGTTGCATTTAATGCTTCCAAAACTCAATTTATCCATCTTACTACCGGTCAGGAAGCTCCAGAGGTCTATCCCTTATTCTTTAACCCCTTATTGGCGGCGCTCGACTTAAGTCGTGCACCAATTTTCAGCAAGTTAGGAGCATTATTAAGGCTTTTAAAGGGTTAAAATTGAGTGCAAAAGCCAACTCCCAGGGCTTAACGCCGCCCATTAACTCATGTTCCCTGTGTTCTCGAGAGGCCGGCAGTGTAGCCAGTAGTGAGCATAGCTGGGAAAAATATACCGACATATGCTAAACTCCCATGTTCGTGGCACCACTGCAAGAGAACCACGAGAGCTACGTAGCTCGTTCTGGTCTCATTTTGAAGCTTTTAGCGCCTAGTTTTTGCTAAATAATGTTTTTCTCATGCAGATGCTTGATTTATCATGCAGGAGGGCCTGAATATGCCCAAATGAGACCAATACACCAAGCTAGACATGGTTTAATAATACAAAAATCAACCCTTCATCTTCCCTCAATGTTCTCGGTGTCTCTTTTTCTTCTGCTCTCACTTGGAAAGACCATATTACCAGTCTCGCTAAGGCAGCTTCCCAGAAGCTGGGTGTGCTCAACCGCCTCACAGGGATCTTTACCCCTGCGCAGCTTCTTGCTCTGTACAGGGGAACAGTGCGTCCTTGTTTTGAGTATTGTTCACATGTGTGGGGAGGATCCTCTCACACCGCACTTCTAGATAAAGTAGAAAGGAAAGCCTTTCGTATCATTAACTCCCGTCCACTCACCAACTCTCTGCAATCTCTCTCTCTTCACCGCAATGTTGCATCTCTCTCGCTATTCTATCGCTACTGCAATAATCAGTGTTCCTCAGAGCTTTCCCAGTGTATACCACCTCCTCTACGTAGGGTATGTAATACCTGCCTTGCAACACAATCCCACCCCTACTCTGTGCAAAGTTCCAACCCAAAAGTGAAATGCTATTCTCAGACTTTCTTCTATTCCATTGCTGAGCTCTGAAACTCTCTCCCAGAATCAGTCTTTCACTCTTCCTATGACTTACATTGCTTCAAACTCCGTGTGACCAGGCATTTTAGCTCGAACGTCCCTTGATTTCAGCCCTGTCACTCTTTGAAATCTGGGGGAAGCACTCACTGCAGGCAGTTATGCCTTTTGTCTCCCTTATTCACATAGGAAAAAAAATATATATATATATATATATATATATATACAGTATATATATATATATATATATATATATATATATATATATATATATATATATATATATATATATATATATACTGTATATATATAAATTAGAGGGAATATGAGATAGGACAGAGCCCTGAGGAACACCGGAGTTTATAGGGTGAGGAAGTGAGCGATGGCCGTCCACAATCGCAGCTATGGAACGGCCGGAGAGGAAATTAGAGTCAAAGGCACAGATGGAGGGATAGAAACCGAAGGAGGGTAATTTAGAAATCAAAGATTTGTGCCAGACTCTATCGAAGGCTTTCGTTATGTCTGGTGCAATAGAAAATGTCTCACCGAAGTCCCGAAAGGAGGATGACCAAGAGTTAGTAAGATATGAAAGAAGATCACCAGTAGAGTGACCCTTAAGGAAGCCATATTTGCGATATATATTTGCAGGGTGTCACAGAATGAAAGGGCATAACATTGGGAAATGATATAACAAGGTATGCTAAGCTTAAAATGTTCTATAAGAAATATTCAAAATCTTGACCGGTATCGAGATATTGCATGTTGAAAATGCCAGTTTCTTCAGTATTTCCCCATAAGGCTGGGCTGGCTGTCTTAGTGCTTACCACACCTCTATCTTTCTGCAATTATTGTACCATATTATTATAAAGATACTATAATTCTGTAAGTTGCAAAATGATTATAGACATAAAATTATTAGCTCACTTTGGACCAGTTGGAAACTATTTGACATGGGTGAGTCCATTACAGTGATGCGGGGAAGGACACTAAATTAAACCATCAATATTTGTTTAACGTTTGAGATTTGCACTTTTTGTTATAGAACATTTCATGCTTAGACTACCATGTTTTATCGTTCCCCAAAGTTATGCCCTTTCCTCATGGGACACCCTGTATATATATATATATATATATATATATATATATATATATATATATATATACAGTATATATATATACAGTACATATTATTATTATTGTTATTGATTTTGTTATTTTTGTTCTATATTCCAACTACTCCCTCTCGGGCATAGCCAAGGCTGAGAGCCTGTACATTCAATCGCTCAACACGGTGAAGCCCGTGAGGTCTCGTTCCAGTCTAGTGAGTGAGATATGTGAAGCACTTTTAGCTGCAATCAGCCCCTGCCATCTTGCCGTCGCAGGATGCATGGGGCTTAGTTGCCCACACACGGCTCGAAGTAGCCCCATCTCTGAAGCTGCCTAGCTCAAGTGCTTCACTGTCTCACTCCCTAGACTCGAACCCTCAGTCTCAGAACGCCACCTATTGAGCAATAAACTCACTAGGCATTGTCCCCCTATAGCCTATTTTGTATATGGGAATATTCATACAGTGCTATTTAATCAGGGAACAATGAGGGTATTTATTTGGCGTTTCGGTGGGCTTTGTGGTAATTAATTGACTGTTACGAGGTACTGCACAGATTCCATCCTAATAATGTCTTCCCATTGAAATCGGGATACGAACCCGGGTCCATTGGATTACCAGTCCAGTGGATATATATGTATATTCTGACATACGGAGCCCTGTATGTTAATTTAAGAGTTTAGAATTAGAGTTGAAGGAGCCAAACTACCCAAACGGTGAAGCAGACTAGCGAGCGAACGAGCGAGTGGGTGAACCAGCTCGCCCGCATACCTGCAAACAAGCCTTCACACCTGCGTGCGTCATAGGGGACCCTGCAAACTACCTCTATGACCGATGCTATGACGTATGATCGACGCCAGGAGCTGTGAGTGGACCAGGCACCTGTTATGCGACTCGAGGAGCTATGATTGGAGCAGGCACCAACCCCCGCCTCCTGATTCGTTCCTACACCATCATTGTTTGGTATATAAGACCCGAGTTGTGGGCATTCAAATCAGTCTCATTTGGAGTTGGGGAAGGTGAACTTGCAGCTGGAGGAAGACGGGGTGAAGTATTATAATGGGATTGTGACTGTCAGTCAGATTATATAAATGTGTGTTAAGAGTGTTCGGTGTAAACAATTACGTTATGTTGGTTAGTGAGATATGTGATTGGGAATTAACGTGAACGCTACTATTATGTGTTTAACTATTTGATTGCGAATTAACGTTAACGCTACTAATTATGTACTTCACTATTTGATTGGGAATTAACGTTAACGCTACTATTATGTGCTTAACTATTTTAGTTGACTAACTTGTGGACTAAAGCAACTCTTTAAGTAATTGGGTTATGATGTAAGTAATACTATTGTTTTATATTAATACTTAGGAGTTCTTTCATTTTCTTTGAATTAAGCTTACATTGCTTAACGGTGCTTAGTACGGTGATGCTATTGTCTCGTATTAGTAATATCGCCTTAGACTAACATGGCTGTGTTAATATTACTTCTAGTGATTTCCTAAGCTGAAGAAAATTCTTTTGCTTCAAAATATTATATTTTGCTTTTCATATTATTTGAGTGAGACCTGAATCGAATCTATGAAGCGATCCTGTAACTTTATTTACTCATAATCAAACCTCAATGTTACGTGGTTAAGAAATACATTTAACTAATTATTAAATATATATCTAACTTTTTATGTGACTTTGATATTACTCCTGATGATAATAATAATATAATCCTATTAACGTAAGACAAGAAACCAAGAATAATTACATTAAATATAAATAAAAGGACATAAGAAAACTATCTATTCATTTCAAAAAGGGTAAGAGACAGAAATATTCTTACTTTAATATTTATCTTCCAAGACTTTTTATAGAATTAATAGTCCTTCTTTAGATATAACTTCTTCGGTTCATAACCATAGCCTACTAAGCTTCGGTTAAATAATATTCTTTATAAATACTACATGACTTTAATTAGTTTCAGTATTTTTCATAATTAAAGAGTATCAGTCAATAAAGGATACTAAGTCCTAAGATCCAAAAGGAAAGGAAGCAACAACAGGAAATAATTTTATTAGATTTTACTTTTGTTTTGCCTTCAGCTGACTGATACCTTAATATATATCTCTGTGCTATCTAGATTCATCAAGTTAACCACTTGAGGATCAAGATACGTAACAATATATATATAGATATATATATATATAGTGTTACGAGGGAAGGTTCAGGGAAAGCAGATGCTCTAATAGCCTAGCCCACAGCACTGTCAAAAAGGAAACGCCGTAGCAAAAAAAAAGAAAGAAATTACACCAATACTATAGTCAATGCACCCAATACTGCCCACCGCACTAACCTAACCCTGCAACAGACACACTCTTAATATCTGACTCAAACACCAGGACACGCAAGTTCACTAGGAAAAGGGGTTATCTTTGCTCTATTAAAGCAGTAATACAAGGAGACGCAAACATATCTACTGTCTCCGAGTCTGGTTGATAGTGTTGTTAGTATTTCAAGAGAACTTCTAAGGTTATTCTAAGCTGCACAAATATTGCCAAAACATAATACTGCTAGACTCTCAGAACAATCTATATCATGCCCAATCGCTTAGGAATTGAGTACAATACAGAACAAAAACATGGGGAAAAAGTCCAATGCAGTAGCCTAACACATACGATACAAGGGTTGATATCTCAGTAGGTTGGACACTGGCTGCCACCCCCATAAAGGGTTAAACAAGGCCCGAACTAGAGGAGGCAGTGAGGTGGGAGGAAAATAGCAGTAGACTGGCAATCTTGTAAGTGACCCACGAGGTAAAGCTAACCTTCTTGCAGATATTTTCTCCACCAACTCAACCTTAGATGACATAAATCAAGATGTCCCTGTACTTAATTTTAATTCACCTGAAATTCCCTCACTTAAGATCCACACCAGACATGTCAAAACTATTTTGCAGAATCTCTCAGTAGATAAGGCTCCTGGTCCAGATGAAATTCCTCCAATAGTACTTAAGAATTGCTCCTTGGTGCTCGCTCCTGTATTGGCAAAATTTTTCCGTCTGTGTACTCATACCTCATGCTTCCCAGTACCCTGGAAAGAAGCAAACATCCATCCAGTTCCTAAAAAAGGTGCCTCTTCAGATCCATCAAACTACAGACCAATAGCTATAACTTCCACTCTTGGCAAAGTTTTTGAAATTATATTAAATAATCACATAATTAAGCATCTGGAGAATAATAAATTAATCAGTGATAGGCAATATGGTTTTAGACGATGTCGATCAACTGCAGACATTCTTCGCCTTCTTACGCATCAAATCAACCAAGCTACAGACCAACATGGTGAAACACATACAATAGCACTGGATATATCAAAGGCATTTGATAGAGTCTGGCATCAATCCTTATTGTCGAAGATGTCACACTACGGCCTTGCATCATTAGTTCCACTAATTTCTTCTTATCTTCATAACAGAAAAATACGTGTAATGGTAGATGGCCTTTATTCTCAATTTCACTCAATAAATGCTGGTGTTCCCCAGGGATCAGTTCTGGCCCCAACTCTGTTCCTCATTCATATCAATGATCTCATATCTACCACTCATAATCCAATACATTCCTACGCAGATGACTCAACACTCCACAGTTCCTTCACATTTACCAATTCTTTCACCCAACCCGATCTTATAAATTCAAAAATAAACACTGCAATTTCTCTGAACCAGGACCTTTCTAGAATTAATGAATGGGGACAAGAGAATCTAGTTTCCTTTAATGCACAGAAAACCAAGTACATTCAATTTTCTAACCGACAGAATCTCACTGACTCCCATATATTTTTTAATGATGTAAATATTCCCACTTCCCCTAGTATTGACATTCTCGGTGTAACATTAACTACTAACTTGAGCTGGACACATTATGTTAGAAGCATTGCTAAGAATGCCTCTAAAAAACTGGGACTCCTGTACAGAGTTCGAGAATTCTTCACTGACGAGCAGTTGGCCGTAATATATAAAAGTCATGTGCGCTCTCAGATGGATTACTGTTCACCTCTGTGGGGTGGAAGTGGAGTGGTTGCATTGAGGCAGTTGGACAAAATTCAAAATAAAGCTATTAGATTAATCAATAACCCTGCAATCACACAGGACCTTCCTACATTAGCCATACGAAGAAACGTTGCATCCCTTGCATTATTCTACAGATATTTTCACAGCAATTGTTCCGAGGAACTTGCTTCAATTGTGCCGCCTCTCCACATCTTTCCCCGTAGAACTAGGGCAGCTGAGAGCGCCCATGAATTTACACTTTCTCCTCCACAATGCAGAACTTCTGCTTATCAGAATTCATTTATCCCCAGAGCTACTACTCTTTGGAATTCACTTCCCTCGAATTGCTTTCCACAAACTTACAATCAACAAATGTTTAAATCCAGTTGTTACAAACATTTTATGAATGGAGGATGCCTTTAGGCACATGGACCTTTTTGTTTTATCTGTGTTTTTCCTTCCTCCGTTCATTGTCTCTTAAAAAAAAAAAAAAAAAAAAAAAGCCTGCTTGGCACTGTACGCCTGCCCACTCACCCCGCAACCTCCATTCTCAAAGTCCTAACACAAAATAGCTAGGACGGGCCAATTCCGAAACCACTGCAGATATCAACCCTACAATGGATAAATACATACACATATAAATGACAATGCAGTAGAATAAAGGAGACAAAATAGTGTGAAGGTTATACTTGAGAAAGCCAGGGAAAAGAATACCATCAATGACGAAATCTCTAGTACTCGAACTAATAATGTTAAGACAAAAAGAATATGCTTAAAATGACTCCAGCCCCTCCCTCTTACTATTCAATAAGGAACAAAATAGGTATATGCCTTATTTAAGGGGGAACAATGACTCAAGCCTAACAACTCCAAGCAGTGGATGTTGTCAGTACGAGGGTAAGAACTGAAGTGAGCTTCTAGCACAGCCACGAGATTTCCCAGGGCCACGCGAGGGAGGGAGGGGAACGCCAGGCACCGCCGGACTATACAATCAACTAGGCAGCCTGTGCTCTCATTAACAATACAGGAGTAATTAAATAAACATCAGACATCTTTGTGCAACTTATGATAAGCTGAATTAATCGCACAAGGGCTAAATAAACCAACTAATTATACTCTTAGCCGAACGGCAACGTTTACTCCAGGCGCCATCCTGTCAACACAAGGGCAAGCCACGAGGGAAAGAAAGAAGGCACCTAGCCTCTCACGGGGCTAGGTGAATTATTATAATACACATACAACTGAACTGGGGTTATATAAGTACAGGGGAATGTGACAATATATATATATATATATATATGTATACAGTATATATATAAATATATATATATATATATATATATATATATATATATATATATATATATATATATATATATATATATATATATATATATATAACAATATATATGTATATATACATATATATATATATGCAGTGTATATATATATATATATATATTATTTACAGTATATATATATATATATATATATATATAACAATATATATGTATATATACATATATATATATTGAGAATATATCACAAATACACGTGAGCCACTAAATGTTTCTAGTCTCTCAGTTGGGATCGAACCATCGACCATCAGGATGATAGCCGACACTTTAATCAATTACACCACGGCAGTCTAAAAGACACTCGGCCTTCTATCCTATTTATGTTATATATATGCAGTATATATATATATATATATATATATATATATATATATATATATATATATATATATATATAGGATATATATATAGGATATAGGATATATATATATATATATATATATATATATATATATATATATATATATATATATATATATATATATATATATATATCAAATATATATATACTTTTCTGTTGCACTAAACATATCGAAGGCCTTCGATAGAGTCTGGCACAAATCTTTAATTTCCAAATTGCCCTCCTTCGGTTTCTGTCCCTCCATCTGTGCCTTTGTCTCTAATTTCCTTTCCGGCCGTTCCATACCTGCGGTTGTGGGCGGTCATCGCTCATTTCCTCATCCTATCAACTCCGGTATTCCTCAGGGTTCTGTCCTATCTCCTATTTTCTTTCTAATTTTCATAAATGATCTTCTCAACTGTACATCCAGTTCCATCCATTCATATGCATATGTGGAAGACGAGAAATCTCGGAGTGAAAGTAAAAAGTGCACTGTATCAAGGAATTGTTGTGCCAACAGTGATGTATGGGGCTGAGACATGGGCTCTGAAGAAAAAGGAGAAAAGAGGGCTGGATGTGATGGAGATGAGCTGCTTGAGGAGTATGTGTGAAGTTACTCGTAGAGACAGATTGAGAAATGAAGAGATACGTAGGAGAGTGGGGCAGCAGGAACATTTGTCAGCCAGAGTGGACAGAAGGGTGCTGAGCTGGTATGGTCATGTTGAACGAATGGGAGATGAAAGGCTTACAAAGAGAATATGTGAGTCAGGTACAAGGGGAGATAGAAGGGCAGGAAGACCCCCATTGAGATGGAGAGACTGTGTAAGAAAGGCTTTGGATGATAGAGGAATGACTATAGATCAGGCAGGGGAAGTGGTGGTGGACAGGAGTGAATGGAGAATGCTTGTGAATAGTTGAGTGAACACGTGGTCATTCGGAGTAAGGGGTCGGGCGCAAGTTGGACTAGATAATAGTCCATCAGGCGCCTGGCCCGGGGAGACGATTAATATGAAGGGTGTGCCTGGAAGTGTGGTGGGAGGGCTTGTCGCTTTGGCTCCGCTGCATGTCTGCCTGCCGAGATCGGAACCTCTCCTGGTGGTCAGGGGCCGGGGGAGTGCTGGAGCGACCTTGGTAACCCTGGTCTCTGGGTCTTCTCCTGGGTGACCTGGATGTGTGAGAGTTTGTGTTTTTTATCTGTGTTTATTTTTGTTTTATGTTGTTTTTGTGTTTTCCCTGTTCTTGCTCTGTCTTGAGTCGGCTACCCCCAAAATGGGGATTGGGCCTGAGCATATAGATAGATAGATATGCAGACGACTCTACTTTACACCACTCAATTAGTTTTCCAGAACGCCCCAGCCAGCAGTTCCTCAAAAGTAAGCGTAATGAAGCCATAAAATGCTTATCTTCTGATCTAACTACTATTTCCAATTGGGGTAGAGAAAACCTCGTTGCATTTAATGCTTCCAAAACTAAATTATCCATCTTACTACCCGTCAGGAACCTCCAGAGGATTATCCCTTATTCTTCAGCAATACAAAAATCAACCCTTCATCTTCCCTCAATGTTCTCGGTTGCTCTTTTTCTTTCTGCTCTCACTTGGAAAGACCATATTACCAGTCTCGCTAAGGCAGCCTCCCAGAAGCTGGGTGTGCTCAACAGCCTCAAGGGGTTCTTTACCCCTGCGCAGCTTCTTTCTTTGTACAGGGGCACAGTGCGTCCTTGTATTGAGTATTGTTCACATGTGTGGGGAGGATTCTCTCATACCGCACTTCTAGATAAAGTAGAAAGGAAAGCCTTTTGTATCATTAACTCCCGTCCACTCACCAACTCTCTGCAATTTCTCTCTCTTCACCGCAATGTTGCTTCTCTCTCACTATTGAATCGCTACTACAATAATCAGTGTACCTCGGAGCTTTCTCAGTGTCTACCACCTCCACTACGTAGTACCCGCCTTGCAACACAATCCCACCCCTACTCTGTGCAACTCTCCAACCCAAGAGTGAAACGCTATTCTCAGACTTTCTTCTATTCAACTGCTGAGCTCTGGAACTCTCTCCCATTCAGTCTTTCCCTCTTCCTATGACTTAAATTACTTCAAACTCCGTGTGTCCAGGCATTTTAGCTCGAACGTCCCTTGATTTCGGTCCTGTCACACTTTGAAATCTGGGGGAGGCACTTGCTGCAGGCAGTTATGCCTTTTGTCTCCCTCATTCACATAGAAAGAAAAACAAATATATACTCTATATATATATACAGTATATATATATATATATATATATATTATATAATAATACATATATTCTGTATATATATATATATATATATATATATATATATATATATATATATATATATACCGGTATATATATATATATATCTGTGTGTGTGTACGAAGTTAATTCATCAAACACAGCGACTCGACTCGCATTCACATACCGAAAAAGTTAAATTAAAAAATATAATTATTTAACGCGGAATATTGTGTTATTAAAGCAAACACCAGTGATTGAACACCAACATAGTAGTTTTATATGACTGTTCACTTACATTAATGTAACTATAATACAAATTGGAATAAACTGTTACTCATATTAGAGCGAAACCGGGTCTTCGTATTAAAATAGTCCAGCACCGAGTTTATATATTGTACAGGACCAACTCTGGGCTCACTTTTACATTACAGTATTTTAACAAACTAACACGTATTTAGTAGATTCAAACTTTTGATTACTGTCATACTACTGATCACACCTGCCAAATCATTATTCACAGTCTCAGGTTTTCCATTCATTGATGTATCAGGTAGTTGTGCAGGCTACTGTATGGACTGTCAGAAGTGGGTTGCAACAATAACCCTGGAGTATAACATATCACCTTCAAAATGTCTCTCTTTTGTCTCGTGTACCAGGTATTTGTGCAGGTTACTGTACGGATTGTCAGTAGTGGGTTGTAACAATAACCCTGGAGTATAACATATCACCTTCAAAGTGTCTCTCTTTTGTCTCGCTCCATCTTTCACATTTCTCGCGTCTTTGTCCATCATTTTCCTTCCTCTGACTTTTTAAAAAAACAAAAACAAAAAATTGACTTTCATCACCATTAATTATTGTTACTGATCATTGTTGTCTTTTTCTTTCTACTGACTTTTATTATATGTTTGTCTTTCTACTGATGTATTTCATCTGTTTTTCCTACTGTCTTCCTACTCTCACGGGACATTTATCTATCGAAACATTTACAAATATCTCTTGAAGGGGGATCCTGGGGTTGTTTTTAAAAGATTGATGGAGGTCTAGAAAAATAATAAATAAACGAAAATATGGACCAACAGGTGAGCCATCCCCCCTTAATATTCCCCTTCACTTGTGTCTATATAACCCCCCCCCCCCCCCCCCCTGGCAGAAACGAGGTTGGCTGCTTCTTAGCTGTTGTGAACGGTGCTACGGTCACCATAAAAAAAGATCCAGTAAGCCTAACTTAAGGGAGCCTCGACGGTATTGTGCACCATAATCCCCTCACTGGTTTAAAGAGGGGGTTTAGTTTGTTCTCTAAACCTCTATCAAGCGTAAACATACATCCCCTAGACTCCCCTTCGATATGTATCTGAACAAATTTCGGTAGAAAAAAGTCCTGGCCGAAGGCCGATTTTTCTAAAAATACAGGCTCGGTATCGCTCGCCAGTAAAAATATCGACACCTAAATGGCACGAAAGGTCTTAATATTGGCAAAGAAATAGGACAAAAGGTCTAAGAAAACGCCAAACTACTGGGGCGATTGTCTTAAAATATCATAACTAATGGGGCTAAACATGAGGGAGAAGGAGGTCCCGAAAAAACAATTTCCTCCCCTTAACCATTTCAAGATTATTACGCATTTGACCATTTATGCTGGCTATTATTTAGCGATTTTTTACAGCTTAGGATCTGTGGGAATTATGAGGGTAAAGACTTTATCAATCAACCCTCTGATTTCCATATACCCTTCCTAATCTGAATAATATCGTTTAATAATAGCGAGAACACGGGAAAGAATTGCGTCATCAGATGTGCTAAAGGTTAATGGCCCGTATAGGTGTATCTACTGTAGGTTTGATAAGGCTGGATTGAGTTAGAATAAGATACCCTGATCATATAATATTGAAGTTCAGGTTCATATGCCAATAAATCGTATATAATGAGATAAAAAAAATGGTGTATTACTGTATTATGTATTGTATTAATTTTGCTTTATGTTTTGTATCTTGTTTATTATTGCATTTATTACTAATAAAATGTTGTGTGAACATACTGTTGGAGCCCTTAAAAATAAATATGATTAATGGGCTCAGGCAGTAATTGTGACTTGTGTAATTGTAAAATTGTGTAATTATATTTGGCTAAATAAACTGATTTGTTTGTTGTTGTTTGTCTGGTAAACGAAAAGTACCACGACAACATAAACCCAGGTAAACTTGTGGAATGTGAACCCCGGAAGTGACTGTTGTGGTGGTGGCAGTGTTGTGTGGTGCCTTAGTCAACATATGAAAGGTTTCGTGAGGTGAGGAGGAGGATGGGGAGTAATGGTGGAGTGGAGGAGGATGGGGAGTAATGGTGGAGTGCAGGAGGATGGGGAGTAATGGTGGAGTGCAGGAGGATGGGGAGTAATGGTGGAGTGGAGGAAAATGGGGAGTAATGGTGGAGTGGAGGAGGATGGGGAGTAATGGTGGAGTGGAGGAAAATGGGGAGTAATGGTGGAGTGGAGGAGGATGGGGAGTAATGGTGGAGTGGAGGAAGATGGGGAGTAATGGTGGAGTGCAGGAGGATGGGGAATAATGGTGGAGTGGAGGAGGATGGGGAGTAATGGTGGAGTGGAGGAGGATGGGGAGTAATGGTGGAGTGGAGGAAAATGGGGAGTAATGGTGGAGTGGAGGAGGATGGGGAGTAATGGTGGAGTGGAGGAAAATGGGGAGTAATGGTGGAGTGGAGGAGGATGGGGAGTAATGGTGGAGTGGAGGAGGATGGGGAATAATGGTGGAGTGGAGGAGGATGGGGAATAATGGTGGAGTGGAGGAGAAGGGGGAGTAATGGTGGAGTGGAGGAGAAGGGGGAGTAAAGGTGGAGTGGAGGAGGAGGGGAGTAACGGTGGAGAGGAGGAGGGGGAGTAATGGTGGAGAAGAGGAGGAGAGGGAGCAATGGTGGAGTGGAGGAGGGGGGAGTAACGGTGGAGAGGAGGAGTGGGGTAATGGTGGAGAGGAGGAGGATGGGGAGTAATGGTGGAGTGGAGGAGGAGGAGGGGGAGCAATGGTGGAGTGGAGGAGGAGGGAAGTAACGGTGGAGAGGAGGAGGGGAGTAATGGTGGAGAGGAAGAGGATGGGGAGTAATGGTGGAGTGGAGGAGGAGGAGGGGGAGCAATGGTGGAGTGGAGGATGAGGGGAGTAACGGTGGAGAGGAGGAGAGGGAGTAATGGTGGAGTGGAGGAGGTGGGGTAGTAATGGTAGAGTGGAGGAGGAGAGGGAGTAATGGTAGAGTGGAGGAGGAGGGGGAGTAATGGAGAGGAGGAGGGGGAGTAATGGTGGAGGAGGAGGGGAGTAACGGTGGAGTGGAGGAGGAGGGGGAGTAATGGTGGAGTGGAGGAGGAGGGGGAATAATGGGGGAGTGGAGGAAGTGGGGTAGTAATGGTGGAGTGGAGGAGGAGGGGGAGTAATGGTGGAGAGGAGGAGGATGGGGAGTAATGGTGGAGTGGAGGAGGAGGGGAGTAACGGTGGAGGAGGAGGAGGGGAGTAACGGTGGAGTGGAGGAAGAGGGGGAGTAATGGTGGAATGGAGGTGGAGGGGAGTAATGGTGGAGAGGAGGAGGAGGGGGAGTAATGGTGGAGTGGAGGAGGAGGGGAGTAATGGTGGAGTGGAGGAGGAGGGGGAGTAATGGTGGAGTGGAGGAGGTGGGGTAGTAATGGTAGACTGGAGGAAGTGGAGTAATAATAGAATCACATTACCTTTTCTTTCTTTCCACTTTCCTCCCACTATCCTCCGCTTCACACTGCTTCTATCCACTAACCAGAGATAGACTGAGGGTTGGAGGGAAAAGAGGACAGTGTTACAGTGAAAAAGAACACAAGAGAGCAAGTGGTCTGAAGATAGAGAGAAGAGGGGGAGGGATGTGTGAAAAGAGCAAGAGAGAGGGATGAGGGGAGGTAGGAGAGGAATTTAAAAGAGAGAGAGAGAGAGAGATTAAACACATTCAATAAGGCAAATTAGTGAGAGCAGAGCTGAGTATAGTGTTATTAGTGAGAGCAGAGCTGAGTATAGTGTTATTAGTGAGAGCAGAGCTGAGTATAGTGTTATTAGTGAGAGCAGAGCTGAGTATAGTGTTATTAGTGAGAGCAGAGCTGAGTATAGTGTTATTAGTGAGAGCAGAGCTGAGTATAGTGTTATTAGTGAGAGCAGAGCTGAGTATAGTGTTATGTTCAAATTGTTTTGTTGTGTCTCACCCAATATTTCACTGCAACTTCATATTTCATTACTCCAATTATATTCATGCCCATATATTTTGTCTGTTCATATTTCAATAGCCACTGCATTAATATATTTAAAAGTAAGCCTTGAGTTCGTCATGCACAATATAATAATTTCAGTTCTGGACAATTTGAATATGAAGAGCCGAAATCGCTCTAAAATACATAACGGTGAATTCAGTTGGTGTCCTGGTTTCATTAATATAAGTGAAATAAATACATATAATAGAATTATCATGTTGGTGTTCAATCACTGGTGTTTGCCCTAATATGAAAATATTTAGCGCCGCATATACAGTATTGCATGTTATTTTAACGTTTTCGTTATGTGAGTGTGATGCGTATGATCAATCAACCTCGTATTTACACCCACCAAACCCCCATGTACAGTATATAATATATATATATATATATATATATATATATATATATACTGTATATGTGTTTGTGTGTGTGTGTGTGTGTGTGTGTGTGTTTATATAATATGTATTTATGTATGTATATATTTATATGCTAAAGTCCTTCAAGATAGGGCATTCCACAATAATTTATAAATCTGTCGTACCATTATGTCAATGCTCAGCTTACTTCTCTCCGCCATTGTAACATTGAGAGGTGCTGTAAAACGTTGAATTGGTTCCTTTCACGCAAATGTTGGTTTAGGAACAGTCTGGTGAAGTAAGGTAGACTCGAATAATCTGATTTTTTGTTTCTTGGGCTGACTGGAGCTACGCAGTGTAGTGTATGTGTATAATATTAAATGTATCTGAATATCAACCAGGGAATGGAGTTCTCGTAAAGAAGCTCCAGTTCTGACGCTATTCTTGACTTGCAGTGTGCTGGCTTAATAATCCAGAAGGGTTGATAGCCTCTGAAGCGCTATTTAAACTAACTAACTGAATTTCACTACTTTGATTTGAACACATACTAAGTAGTGCACCGGTCAAAGTATAAGTGTACCGTAATATTAGCTGTTTTATTTACAACCCATAAGATATATATATATACTATTATTACTTACATCCTGTGCTGTATATTGTCCAACATAACCCACTAGACCAAGACGCCCACGTTCATATAAAGCCGGTATCACACGAGATCTTTTATAGCCAACATTCTATGAACAAAAATGTTCTGCCAATATTTATGTAATGTACTGCACTGGTATCGGAAACTAAACTGATGGTAGATGGATTAAGGTGGCAGAGATGTTTTAGATGTTGACCTCATAAGCTGCCAGACCAGTGTTGAGGATAAATGTTAAGGGAAAAAGCACTCGTGTGATATCGGTTTAATGCCAACCTCGGTTATCTGGTCCTCTATACAAATTATTCTACTCTGTTACTTAACCCATAGAGTACCGGTGACGTCCCTTTCATTATATGGTGGCAGCTATAAGACAATTGTATGCAGATTAGGAAGGACCTCTAGCAATATCCAGGCTTCAAACCATCTCAACCAACCCTTTTATCTACCACAGGTCCTCCTTAAGTTCCATACAATCGTCTAAATATAGCTAGAATAATAGAAAACACACGTCGCTGGTGCTCAAAGGGTTAAATCCAGCCATTAACCCTTTGAGTACCAGTGACGTGTGTTATGTTCCATTCTAGCTATATTTAGACGATATTTGCAGCTTGGGAAAGATCTGAGGTAGTTAAACAGGTTGGTTGAAATAGTTGAAGCCATAATATTGCAACTGGTCCTTCATAAGTTGAATACAATTGTCTAATAGTTGCCAGAATATGATAGAAAGGACGTTCCTGGTACTGCACAGGTAGAGTCCAGGTGGTGGGTGGTGGATGTAACAGTTGGAGCGGGGAGGAACTAACTGTCTTGATAACCATACACGAGCAGATGGCCCGTTATTCTGGACCCCCTTCTTCCTCATGTTTTGTCCCAAAAATTGTCAGATTATAAGACATAGGTTTGGCGATTTTAAGACCTTTCGCCCTATTTTTTTTTTTTTTTAATATTAAGACTTTTCGTGTCATTTAGGTGTCGATTTTGTCCTGGCGAGCAAGAGCGAGCCTCTAATATAAGACAAATCGGCCTACGGCCGACACATTTTTTCTGGCGATTTTTTTTACAAATCTATCTTGGGCGGATGTTTTTTTAAGCTTGATGGCGGTCTAGCCAGGAAACTTATAAAACAAAAACAAATATATATATATACATATATATATATATATATATATATATATATATATATATATATATACCGGTATCATATTATAATTATATTAACCTTTTCACTATAAGACCGCTCTTTATATTGTTCTGTCTTGTCACAATTTTCTGTTTGCACAACAAATAATATATACTAAACAATAATTACTGGAAGGAAAAACTATCTATATAGCCTATATTATTAATTGACAAAGCTTTGGCCTCTCTCTCCGAAGAAAACAATACTAGACCTATTTCCATCCCTTATATATCACTATTAAAATTCAATACCGCACTTAGTTACTTAACTATTGTCACTAGTCACCATTCCATAATGGAAAACAAACCATAATCCTCGCCTAACAATATATATATATATATATATATTTATATATAATGACCCAATAAGAGACAAACTATATCCCTCTTATATTTGTTTATGTGGATGAGGGTGAAAAGTCAGAAATGTCTGTGAAGAGTGCCTCCCCCAGAGTTGAAAGAGTGACAGGGCCAAAACCAAGGAATGTTCGAGCCAAAATGCCAGGACACACGGAGCTCGAAGCAATTTAGGTCGTAGGATGAGAGGAAGATGGATTCAGGAAGAGAGTACCATAGATCAGCTGTTGAATATAACTGTAGCCTGTAGGGCGGGTGCCCGACCCCGAAAGGGGTTGAAATAGGTGAGCTATCCCCCCGCCAAAGGCGGCTTTCTAAGGCCTTTCCTAGCTGATGCTGAGAGGATTGGGTTCTAGTCATGTGGTGAAGGGTTGGTCTATCAGAGTGAGAACTGAGCGATCTCTGCCATACCCATAGCTTACTCTGACTGTTCCTTTAACTTATATATTTTCTAGATCTCAAGTGACGGCGTCTTTTCCGTGGATTGACCTCCCAATCTACCAAGATTGGAAGCCAAAGCGTCACATTTTTCCCTTGCCCCTTAACTTTCTCTTCATAATTGCTGAGGGGCGCAGGGCCCTGGGTGGGGCTTTGGTTTCCCGGGCGTTTCTGCACCCTCCTCAGCTCCCCGCCATGGAGTGGCTTCGGTCACCCAGGCTTTGTTGTGGTCGGCGGGGGGGGTTCTGTGGGGGCGCTCGGTTGTGGCCTTGGAGTTGCTCGGGGCCTTGGGGCTGTTCGGCCAGGCAGCTTGGGGAACAACAACAACAACTGTAGCCTATATTGAATACGTGTGTATAAGGTAACATATATAATTATAAGGGCTCCTTAGAATTAATTTAACAAATATTATACTGTTATTGCCTGGAACTGATAATAATAGCAAACTTCCTCGCAGAAATCTATCTATTCTATCTATATGCTCAGGCCCAATCCCCATTTTGGGGGTAGACGACTCAAGACAGAGCAAGAACAGGGAAAACACAAAAACAACATAAAACAAAAAATAAACACAGATAAAAAACACAAACTCTCACACATCCAGGTCACCCAGGAGAAGACCCAGAGACCAGGGTTACCAAGGTCGCTCCAGCACTCCCCCGGCCCCTGACCACCAGGAGAGGTTCCGATCTCGGCAGGCAGACATGCAGCGGAGCCAAAGCGACAAGCCCTCCCACCACACTTCCAGGCACACCCTTCATATTAATCGTCTCCCCGGGCCAGGCGCCTGATGGACTATTATCTATTCCAACTTGCGCCCGACCCCTTACTCCAAATGACCACGTGTTCACTCAACTATTCACAAGCATTCTCCATTCACTCCTGTCCACCACCACTTCCCCTGCCTGATCTATAGTCATTCCTCTATCATCCAAAGCCTTTCTTACACAGTCTCTCCATCTCAATGGTGGTCTTCCTGCCCTTCTATCTCCCCTTGTACCTGACTCACATATTCTCTTTGTAAGCCTTTCATCTCCCATTCGTTCAACATGACCATACCAGCTCAGCACCCTTCTGTCCACTCTGGCTGACAAATGTTCCTGCTGCCCCACTCTCCTACGTATCTCTTCATTTCTCAATCTGTCTCTACGAGTAGCTCCACACATACTCCTCAAGCAGCTCATCTCCATCACATCCAGCCCTCTTTTCTCCTTTTTCTTCAGAGCCCATGTCTCAGCCCCATACATCACTGTTGGCACAACAATTCCTTGATACAGTGCACTTTTTACTTTCACTCCGAGATTTTTCGTCTTCCACATACTTCCCATTGCTCCGAAAACCTTCCTTCCTTCACACACTCTCTGTTTTACCTCCACTTCCATACCTCCACTCCTGCTTATTGTTCCTCCTAGATATTTAAAACACTCTACTTGTTCCAATATTTCCCCATCCAGCCTCACATCTAGATTCACTCTATGCTCTCCCCTATTACACACCATTACTTTACTTTTATTGACGTTCACCTTCAGTTTCCTCCTTCCACAAACCACACCAAACTCTTTGACTACCCGCTGCAGTTTCTCATCAGAATCCGCCACCAATGCTGTGTCATCAGCGAACAGCAACTGATTCAACTCCCAATCTCTACCATTCTTTCCTACTAAACCCAATCCTCTTCCCATAGTTCTCCTTTTCACCTCCCTCACCACACCATCCATAAACATATTAAACAGCCATGGTGACATTACACAACCCTGTCGCAAACCTACCTTTGCCTCAAACCATTCACTCAACTCACCATTTCCTACTCTCACACATGCTCTGCTCCCTTCATAAAAACTCTTAACTGCTTCTAACAAATTTCCTCCAATTTCATAAATCCTTAACACCTTCCACATTGCTTCACGGTCCACACGATCATATGCTTTTTCCAAGTCCATAAAAACCCAAAATATCTCCTTATGCTTCTCTAAATACTTCTCGCATAACTGTCTTACTGCAAACATCTGATCCACGCACCCTCTTCCCCTCCTAAAACCGCACTGTTCTTCTCCTATTGCAACTTCCGTACACTTTATTATCCTCTCTATCAACACCCTGCCATACAGCTTTCCAACCACTGACAATAAACTAATACCTCTATAACTTGAACACTCCTGCCGATCTCCCTTCCCCTTGTACAACGGCACAATACATGCACTCTTCCAGTCTATTGGTACCATTGACACAGCAAAGTACACATTGAAAAGTCTCACCAACCAATCTATTATCACATCTCCACCCTTCTTTATACACTCCACAGCAATACCATCCAAACCTTCTGCTTTTCCCACTCTCATTTGTTTCACTGCTTCTTTCACCTCATTTTCCTCAATCCTTTCATTCATTCCCTGCCACCTGGGTGGCCTGGGATCCATCCACCTCTGCTTCAATCACTGCTTCTCTTCCATCTCTTGTATTTAACAAAGATTCAAAATACTCGGCATATCTTTTCCTCACTTCAACTGGTTCCACTAGTAATTCTCCATTTTCATCTTTCACTGACTCTTCCCTCTTTTGTCCTCCTTTCCTTACTTTATTTACCTCCTTCCAGAACATCTTCTTTCGTTCTTCAAAATTCTCACTCAGCCTTTGGCCCCACCTTTCGTTTGCATCTTTTTTCGCTTCTCTAATTTTCCGTTTTGCCTCTCTCCTTTTCTCCTTGTACCTCTCCCATACCTCAACACTACCATCCTGTAAAGCAGAAATAACCTTCACAAATAACACCGAACGCAAAACAAATTTCAATTTGCTGGTAAAACCGTGGGAATTGAAATATGCTAAAACTTCACCCTGTGCTTTTCCAATGTTCGTTTCATTCCGTATCGGCATTTTACTCCACTTTCGATAGGCAGCATAATACGGGTAATTGATTTAATGTATCTATTTTATTTATCTATGTTCTTATGTATTAGTTTATATACTCCCAGCCAGACTCGAACCAGCGGCAATCAGGACGAGTGTCCATGCTGTAATCCACTACACCATGGCGTGATTAAAGCATAGACACTCGTCCTGACTGTCGGTGGTACGAGTCCGGCTGGGAGTATATAAACATTATCTCACGTGTATTTGTGAGATATACTTGATACTATTTATTTATTTATATATTTTTGTCATTGTTATATACGTGCTGCCGATTCTGTCTATCACTTTGCTCCACATTTTCGCAGATTTTGTTTCCAATTACCCCTTCTGTACCGGCGACGTCTTTTTATTTTTATGCTAGCTATATTTAGACGATTCTGAGCAGTGTAAGAAGGATCTGTGGTAGTAGTGAAATAGTTTGAAGCCTGTTTATTGCCGGAGGCCCCTCTAAAACTGAATACAATCATGTAATAGTAGCCACAACAAAGTATAAAAGGACGGCACCAGTATTGAATGGGTTAATATTTAAGTGAATTGATCTGTCCGAGGGTCTGACGTGGGTGTTGTTACCCTTTGTGGCCTTTGTCTGGTCTGAAGGTCATCTGCCACTTGGCTTCCCAGTCTTCAAGGACTGTCAATTCTTCTTGAAGTCGAAGGCAATTGTCCCTATCAACTATTGGTCGGTATACTAAGCTATCGTCTGCAAAAAGTCTAGTAGTAGAAGTTAAAGATGATGGACGGTCATTGATGTATGAGAGAAAGAGAAGGGGATCAAGGACGGTGCCTTGGGGTACCCCCCAAGTTACAGGAACTGAAGATGAGTGGGAGCCATCGAGAACAACACATTGTTCTCAATTGGTTAGGAAAGTCTTAATCCAGTGAATAATTGGTCCTCGGATTCCATAGTAATCCAGTTTAGCTAACAGTCTATGGTGGGGGACTTAGTCGGAGCCTTTGGCGAAGTCTAGGACTATGGCGTCAACTTGTTTGATTTCAGTGTCATTTAGGAACTGTGATATGTCAGGAGCCATTACAAGTAATTGTGTCTCGCACGAGCATTTAGGCCGAAAGCTGTGCTGTGAGTCAGTCAGTATATTTTGGTTGTTGAAATGGTCCATTATATGTCTATGGAGGATGTGTTCTTAAATTTTGCAAGGAACTGAGATTAAAAAAACAGGCATATAGTTAACTGGGAGGGTTCTGTCTCCGGATTTTAAAATGGGGTCACGTTCGCCAAAAGCCAGTCGTGTGGAAGTTGTCCTGTACTAAGAGTCTGTGAGAATATAACCTGCAGGATAGGGGCAAGAATGGCAGCATTCGCCCTAAGTATCCTGCAGGGTATATTGTCTGGTCCAGTCGCCTTGTGAACGTCTACCTCAGATAAAAGTTTCTCGATTCCACTGCTGTGTATAGTCAGTGGGGATATAGTCAGGCCTCTCTCTCTCTCTCTCCTTGTGTGTGTGTGTGTGTATTAATATACTTTGTTTTATGGCTACTGAACGAAAACAAAATGTGTGTGGGTGTGGCTACATAATTAAACTTACAAGTGTTCAACTAAAGATTCGCGGCCCAGTGGACAGCATATCTAGTTTGGGCACCAAGTTTGTGAAAACATTCGTGGACAAAATATTTATTCCTATTCCATCATAAACATACAAAGCTAAATGGCTAACTGAGTATGTTATGAGCATGCTTCCATTTTCATCATATTGAGAGAGAACTTAACCAGTAGACTTTTTGATTTAGCAGTTCTTAACCATCGTCAGCTCAATCAATTAGGCTAGATTATATTACATTTTGTTAGGTCATATCTTGAAATTGGTTATACCAGGTAAAACTGGTTGATATTTAATGGTTGAAATGATCTAATGGTAGAGTTGACAAGTATCCTTCTGTTGATACATGAATAATAATAATAATAAAGTAGACGTGCCGTTTTGCCCAAAATCAAAACGGCATACCCAACTCTACGATGGGTTACCATCATCACTACTAATACCATCATCAATCACAATCAACATAATAACTACTACTGCCATCATCACTACAACTGCCATCATCACTACAACTGCCACAATCATCACGAGTACTGTCATCATCATCATTATTATGATCATCATCACTACATCATACTACAATTACAATTATAACCACTACTACTCTCACCATCATCACTGTCCATTGTCACTAGCATCTTAATCACTACTATCATCATTGATACTACAACTATCAACCATCATTACTAATATCATCACCACCATCTTACAATCATCATTACTACTGTTAACATCATCACTACTACTATAACCATCATCATTACTACTGTCACAAATATTACCATAATTTATTCTAATGTCACCATCATCACTACTACTGCCATCATCACCATTACTATGAACTTCATCACCACAACTATCGTCTTCATCACTACAAATTTCACCATCCTCACTACTACTCACCATCATCACTTATACTCACACCATCGTCACTACCATCAACACTACTGTCATTATTATCACTACAACTATCATCATTACTTATCACCATCATCACTACTATTATGACCATCATTACTACTACTGTCACCATCATATCTACTACTGTCATCATCATCACTACTGTCATCATCATCAATACAACTACAACCATCATCACTACAATTATCACCATTATCGCTACTATCACCATAAATCCAAATATCACTACCATCACTTCTAATGCCAACTAAACTAACTTAACCTAGCAAATGCGTAGCAAGATGTTTTCACTCCCAGAACGCCATCATTGCTGGGGGGGGGGGGGTTCCTGGAGGGTTGGGGGGGGGGGGGGGGGTCCAGGAGGTGGGGGACAAAACCATATTTTGGACCTAAAATCATAACTATTGCATAAATTCAAAAAATCTGTTTTGACTGACTTTTGCATTCACGCAACAAATGTTTGTGTGAAATTTGGTGAAAATCCGTCCAACGGTCTAGGAGGAGTTCCGAGACAGACGGACGCCGACGACGCCGACGACGACAACGACGACGACGACGACAGACATATTTTTCGTGTGGTACCCACTATACGGGGGGCGATACCAAACTCTGCTTACACAGAGTTGATAATACTAATAATAATAATGATAATAATAAAAAATACCTGGATTATAAATGGTTCGCACGTCACTCAGGCTTCTATACAGTATATCACAATGGTGTTCGAAATATCACCCAATATAAATCCAGTTAATACAAAGAACTAAAGTATATGAGTTATTATTAACCCGGGAGTTGCAGGGAGACTCTTAAGAGTTCCCCCGGCGGACTGCGGGAAGACTCTTAAGAGCAGAGCTTTTGAACGCGTACCAAAACCGCGCGTTTATAGCCAGGCGGCTGAAAATTGGTGTGGGTATAGTACTACATGTCAACTCTCGACACCAACCCGCCAAACGCTCGCCCCGCACTCGTGCAAGCACCACCGCGCCAGTAACCAAGCACTAGTCATGGAGCCCACACGTCCCTCACGCTCGCTCCCTGATGACACAACCAGCCCTCCTTCTGGTGGTGTTAGCCGCCGTGGAAGGCAGAGGGTGGCTGCTAAAGACCCTAGCTACCAGTACGACACGCCCTACAGCTCGGAGGACGAAACACCAGCACCCAAAGCACGAAAAACACGTGCAAGCACGACAAAGGTACAGAGGTTATTGGTGTTTCAGGACACTGCCACCACGACCCAGGCCACTGCAACAACCACTACCACCACCACTGCCACCCCTGCCACCGGTACCAGCGATGCAGGAGGCCGCCCTAGGGCTGCAGAACCTGCGGGGGCAGGAAAAATTACAGGCACGGGCGTAGGGAAGAGAACCCGTACGCCAGCCACAGTGACCCTACCACCACCACCACCACCAGCCGTCCTTGGCCCGGCTACCCCTGCCGCCCCTGCTGCCCCTGCCCAAGGAAAAGGGAAGGGGAAGGGGAAGGGGAAAGGGAAAGGGAAAGCGACTGCTGGCCCTGCTGGCCCTGGTGTCCCTGCTGCTCCTCCTGCCCCTGCCGCCCCTGCCCAAGGAACAGAGAGAAGGGCGACAGGCACCACCATCATCTTGCCTGCCTCCAGGGCCACAAGACCACGCACCACTGCTGCCCCTGCCGCCGCCCCTGCCGCCTCCCCTACCACCGCCTCTGCTGTCCCTGTCCATAAGACTCCCGCACGTGCTAAAGGAACCCGGAAAACTCTGACACCATCAAAGTATGCCGCCCTGCTGTTTGATGGTGATTCGCAGGGCATTGCCAGCCCGGGTTTCGACGACGAAGCCCTAGCACGGGACCAAGGGTGGGGGGATTTGGGAGTGGACAGTGGGAGTGAGTCCAACGTCGGTGACAAGAATGAGGAAGGGCATCGTCTGTCAAGTGAAGAGGAGGGTGATGATGATGCAGTGCTGTATCGCGACCATGGAAGCGATATTTCAGACGCTGAAGGAGACGCAGACGACATTCCGATCCCTGGGCTGCCTTCGTTCGATTGGTCTGACGGGGTCAATTTTGTACCTGACGTGCCCTAGTTCAATCCTGGGACGTCAGGAACAACTGATGACTGGCCCTGTGATGATCAAGCGAACGAAAGCGACTTCTTCCTCGCTTTTTTCGATATGGAGGTAATGACGTACATCGTTGCCCAAACAAACGCCTGCTACAGGTGGGTGTTTGGCAGATTGGACGTCATTTCTCCAAAAAAGAGAATACGAGGCTGGGTGGATACGACTGTGGAAGAATTTATGACGTTCTTTGCCTTGTTGTTCCTCATGCCTCTGATCAAGAAGCATGTGTTGCAACACTATTGGAAGCACGACCCTCTCATTGCCACCCCAACTTTCAATAAGTTCATGACTCGTGACAGATTTTTGTTGCTGCTAAGATTTATGCACTTTGCAGACAACGACAATCCTAACAGGATTGACAGGATATGGAAAGTTCGGGATGTGTTCACCATGTTGTTGGAGAGGTATAGGAAATACTTTTACCCCTTCCTCAATTTGGTGATTGATGAGTCGCTCGTGCTCTTCAAAGGACGTCTTGTTTTCAAGCAGTATATCCCCTTGAAAAGGCATAGGTTCAGAATCAAGCTCTTCGTTTTGTGTGACTGTCAAACTGGAATAGTGCTTGACATGATCGTGTATACAGGCACTGACATTGACATACCGAAAGCCGCTGCCAATGACCCCATGGGCATGTCAGGTGCCATCGTCAGGAAAATGTTGGCACCTTACCTGGGCAAAGGCCACATCATCTACACTGACAACTGGTATACTTCTCCTGCTCTCTGCCAGTTTCTTCATGACAACCAAACGGGGTCATGTGGGACTGTCAGAAAGACAAGAAAGTTTATGCCTAAGTTCACCGGTAATGTCATTCCTCTTACAGATGCCTCCTCCAGTGACACACCTTCAGAAGACGACCTGGCCCAGGAACACCGCGAGAGGCATGTGCGAAGAAGGCGACGAAACGGGCAGAAAGACAAGCAGCTCGAAAAGTGTGGGAAAGTGATAGCCATGAAGTGGAAGGATAAACGAGACGTCCACCTGCTTTCCACCGTCCACACAGGTGCCCAGGTGGATTCTGGCAAAATCCACTACCGAACCAGGAAGACCATCTACAAGCCCGACATGGTAGTGGACTATACCAAGAACATGCGCCTGGTGGACAAGTCTGACTGTCAGCTGTCAGGCATTGAGTGTCTGAGGAAGACTGTGAAGTGGTATCACAAGCTCTTCCTCCACCTAGTTGATATCACGATGCTCAACGCCTACAACTTGTGGTTGCTGAAGAAGGATATGTCCCCAAACCAGAAGCTGAAATTCCGGGAGTTCGTCTACAACGTCTCATACCAACTCCTGGAGAAGTATGGCACCACCACTCACAGACGTACGGCATGGCGTGGGGATCACGTTCCTGACCGCATCCAGCTGGGTGTCGAAAGACACTACCCAACCAAACACCGAGCTGATTGGCACTCGTCACAGGCAGGCGCAGTGCACCATCTGCAGCTCCAGTGTCAGGAAACCCCATGTCACCAAAAGAGTCACCTCAATGTGCGCCGAGTGCAAAGTTCCACTCTGCCTGGGTGACTGCTTCAGGGACTACCACACCTTCAAGAATTATTGAGTGTCGCCCCCTGCCCTGCCCTGCCCTGGACTCGCGCCCTACCTTACCTGACCTAACCTAATTGATCACGCTACCTCATAATGTAACATATATATTATATAATGTATAAGTTCCAAAGATGTCCCTGTAATATAGCTTTTACATTATATAATGTATGTTTCATTATTTAGTTTATAAGTTTCAAAGATTTACATGTAATATGCCTTTTTTTTTAGTATATCAATATATATGTTTGTTATTAGCCTAAGTAATGTGTATATAATTATTTTGTTACCTCAAATGAATTGTACATAAATAAATATGTTTCAATAAATCCTGTCAAACCTACTAAGATAATAAAATAAAACAATACAAAAAAAAAAAAAAAAAAGGTCATGTCATTGTATTCTTACAATATGATATATTCTATGAATATTTCATATTGTTTGAATACAATGACATGATCTTGTAAAAAATCAAAAATATAAAAAAAATCTAGACAGTATAAAACCTTCCCCATAACCCCCTCCTAGATTCGATCCCACTACCCTACCACACTTTGAGTTTTCCAGTCCGCGACCTTACCAACCATGCCACACGAGCTCATACCAAATATCACTCACAACTTCGTGTCTACAATCGAAATGACAATATACAACAAAAAATGAATTATCCCACCAATTTACGTTTGTAAATTGATGGGATTATCAATTATATCATGCAAAGGTTTATAAAAGTTTGTCTCTGTCATGAATTAGTAATTATATAACTGTATTCTGTCAAAAATTGCCCAAACACTCAGCAAAATTGCCCCTCTCAGTGTGACTCCACTCATTTTCACACGGTCAAGCGGTCACGGGGTGACCCTTGCCGCTCCTTGATGCTCCAGACACAGCAGCTCTGTCTGGGAACAAAATTTGCATAAATACAATAATGCATAAAATACTCTTCACAAATACATTTGTATTGTATAATAGTGTAACTAAAAATGAATAATAACTGTGTGGGTGTCGAAAATTACTCAACCAGCTTTCTTATGTCTCGCCTACGCGCGTATATTGGATTATACATAGTCATGACTGTCATACAAATACTTGCAGTAGGTCTCGAATATACATTTAGATTGCATATTACTTGGAAATAAATAAATATAAGTTTCTCTGGTGGCAATCTACCCTTTCGCAAGTGTAAGGAGACACCAGTCTATATTTAGCTCTCTATCACAAAAGGCAATCTGCCTGTGTTTACTGACCACCCTCGTTGCTGGTCTATAATATAGTACTTTATTTACAGTCAATGGCCTACATGTTTCTGTGTTACTTCACATGTGTCTAAAATGCAATGTCTGCTTGCATAAAAATGCAATTCTGAAGTCCATTTATACGTACGACATACGCATGTCTCAGTTTCTCTCTCTCTCTCTCCATTCCTGACTCATGTTATTGTAGACCTCTTGGTGGCAACGAACACCAGACATCTGGTAGACAGACATCTGGTAGACATAAGGTTCAAAATACCATGACATCCATACGCCTCAGGCGCCTCCACAATTATCACAAAGCTGGCTATCTATCTAGAGATCACCCTGCCTGCCTTCCCTCTCTCCACGACCCACTCACTCCCTGCATGCCTCCCTCCCACCCACCCAACCCCACCCACCCTTTCAGGCTTCCGTCTGCTAGAAACTCATTGATAATGTGCGTAAATATCGCATGAATTGGTCTATATGCGGTATATATTTTGATATATGGCACGTCTACATACGTACAAGTCTGTATTATAGCATGACAGTGCTCTAAGTACAATATATAAGTTATATTTATGGCGTAACACACCCTCTCCCCCTTTCATTCCCAGCACAACTCACTCACACCTTGGTTCACGCATAGAAACTCATTGATAATGTGTGTAAATATCGCATGAATTAGTCTATAATTATGCGGTATATATTTTGATATATGGCACGTCTACATACGTACAAGTCTGTATTATAGCATGACAGTGCTCTAAGTACAAGATATAAGTGATATGTATGGCGTAAACCACACTCTCAGCTCATAAATTGCCGCCAAACCTCCAACACATCTTCATTCCCGCCTAAAAATTCTCTTATAATTCCCTTATATTTTGCTATTTTTGGTCACTATGAGGCATATTCATTGTTATATGGGTGGCCTACACACATATACATACTCTACATAGCCTAAAAGGGCTCAAAAAAGGAGATATACGTGATAATACGCGGTAACCCACCCACTCCTCCCTCTCCTTCTATCCCCTGGGCGCATGAAAATTCGGCAGGGAAATCTCGCCGCTCGATGACAATCTAGCCGCGCGGTGCCATTCGCTCCACATTTTTCAACTACGGACCGTTCCCACCCCCCCCCCCAGATTTTTTTTTGGGGGTCAACTATATATGGGCCCGATGCACGCAAACATTCCCTACACGATGATGTACTTTTTATCGAAATTGGGAATGGGTCCCAAAATCATCATACATGCGCACAGTCTTACCCTGTAGAAAACCCCCTGTGTGCACGTCTTAGGTTAAGCGTGAGAAGAATGGAGGTTTTAGGCCTAGACTATTCCATCATGCTGGGGGACATAATGGTCTTTAAACTTTTCAAGGCATAATGCTCTTCAAAGTTTATACTCTCCTATTTTCTTCAGCACCTCTTTTCCTTTTTCGACATGACCGTGTGTGTGTGTGTATGTATGTGTGAGAGAGAGTGTGTGCGTGTTTGTGAGAGAGAGAGTGTGAGTGTGTGTGTGTTTGCTTTCATTGTGAGAGTATAATATTTTCTAAGCATTTTATCATAAACGAATAAGCTTCTCTGTTTAGTTCACTTTGCATTAGAAACGTGTATTTGCATCAATTATACATCAGACTATAATCGTGTTTTAAACTTGACAGCAAGTACCCTGAACTACCAGGAACTGTGGACCTTAGTGGTAGTGTTAAGTCGGTATCACACGAACGCTTTTTCCCTCAACATATATCCTTAACACTGGTCTGGCAGCTTATGAGGAAAACATTTAAAATATTTCGGTTACCTAAATGCATATATTATCAGTCTAGTTTCCGATACCAGTGCACAATATTCCCCAAAAGCTGCCAGACATATTTTGGTCATCGAATGTTGACTATAAAAACTCTCGTGTGATACCGGCGTTATGATTATGTTTGTAACGTGTCTTGAATCTGAGTCACCTTTAGTGATTAGCATGACTGGAAAGGCGGTATCACGTGAGATTGTGTGTGTATGTGTGTATTGTGTAAGACAGGGTGGGTATGTGCGGTTGTGTGCGTGTGTGTAAGTCAGGTTATGTGTGTTTGAGTGTATGTACGTGTACGCGGATTCAGATAGGTTGTGTAAGTAAAAGACCGGATGTGTATGTGCAGTTGTGTTTGTGTATGTGTGTGTAAGTCAGGTTATGTGTGTATATGTGAGTAAATTAGGTTGTGTGTGTGTATGTGCGGGTAAAGCAGCAGTTCGTGTAAGTTATTAGTGATCGTCTGAGAGCTGTGACGCACATCCCGTGACGTACACTGATTCCTCCATAAGGCCTTCACCATTAATATAAATGTCGGATTATTTTTGGGATTACTTGGAATCTGAAGTCTTTCAGATTCATTGTTACATACATAATAATATATGTTTTATTAATTTAACTCCCAACACCTAACACCTCGCAATTAAATCAATGAAAGCATGTGATCCTCCTGGGATTCGAACCTGAGTTACAACATACAGACAATAAACACTCGAACCATTACACCATCAAGGCAGTTAAAGGTTAAGTACATGACTTTATCGAATACTGGATATAAATATAATCATAATTATATTCAGACCCAACTGCACACTCAATAGATTAATGTTTAAGTGAAGGGAAAGAACATTTTATGGGGCACAGATTTCTAGGGACCGACCTCGCTATCAAATATATCTAATTCTTGGAGTAAGGGTTCTCACAATTCTCAATATTTTCCGCGATCGACTTGAGCTTTGTGAACTAAATTTCACGAGAAAATACGACCTAAACGATTTTACGAATTTGTTCTTTGTTTTTTGTTTTTGTCTATATTCTAACTACTCCCTCTCGGGCATAGGCTGATAGCCTTTATACTCAACCGCTGAACTCGGTGAGGCCCTTGAGGTCTTGCTCCAGTCTAGGGAGTGAGACATATGAAGCTTTTACGGCTCAAAGCAATTCCATCTCTGAAGCCGCCTCGAGGGCCTCTGTGCTTCACAGTCTCATCCCCCACACTCGGACCCTCACTCTAAGAACGCCACCTATTGAGCAATTAACTCACTATTCATTGCCCCCCTGTAGCATATTTTTTAATATGGGAATATTCATACAATGCTATTTGATCAGGGAACAATGAGGGTATTTTGGGGGGCATTTCGGTGTGCTGTGGTAATGCACTGATACTCTAGGTACAGCACAAATTCCATCCCAATAATATCATCCCATTGACATATTGGGATTCGAACCCGGGTCCATTGGATTACCAGTCCAGTGGCAAGACCACTCCGCCACACCTCCCCTAATAGGATGGGATGGGCTGTATTTGTGTAGCCCCCTTCTCCTTCGTGTTTAACCCAATTGGGCTTTAGATTTTAAGACGTTCAGCCCATTAGTTTGGCGATTTAATTACTTTACACCCCATTTTTTGTCAGTATTAAGACCTTTCGTGCCATTTAGCTATCGATTTATTCCTGGCGAGCGATAGCGAGCCTGTTACTTTTAGAGTAACCGGCATTCGGCCAGGACAGTTTTCTACCGAACAATTTACAAATACATCTTGGAGGGGGGTCTATAGGGTGTTTTTTTACAGGTTGATGGAGGTCTAGGGGGGAAACTATAAAATAATAAAGAGATAAAACAATAATCAAATACATATGCCCATCTCACCTCAACCCTTTCAGTACACCTGGACGTACTCTGATATTATATCCGGTAACACTTTAACCCGTTCAAGATCCCATTACCAGTTTATTTTCTGCTTTATGGATATTAGTATACGATATTATTCAGATTAGGAAGGATGTATGTAACTCAAGAGGGTTAAATGAGATGGTGTTTACCCTTGCGATTCCTACAGATCCTTACCCAACTGTATGCAATCTTCTAAAGATGGTGTTTACCCTTGCGATTCCTACAGATCCTTACCAAACTGTATGCAATCTTCTAAAGATGGTGTTTACCCTTGTGATTCCTACAGATCCTTACCAAACTGTATACAATCTTCTAAAGATGGTGTTTACCCTTGTGATTCCTACAGATCCTTTCCAAACTGTATACACTCTTCTAAAGATGGTGTTTACCCTTGTGATTCCTACAGATCCTTTCCAAACTGTATGCAATCTTCTAAAGATGGTGTTTACCCTTGTGATTCCTACAGATCCTTTCCAAACTGTATGCAATCTTCTAAAGATGGTGTTTACCCTTGTGATTCCTACAGATCCTTTCCAAACTGTATGCAATCTTCTAAAGATGGTGTTTACCCTTGCGATTCCTACAGATCCTTACCAAACTGTATGCAATCTTCTAAAGATGGTGTTTACCCTTGTGATTCCTACAGATCCTTACCAAACTGTATACAATCTTCTAAAGATGGTGTTTACCCTTGTGATTCCTACAGATCCTTACCAAACTGTATACACTCTTCTAAAGATGGTGTTTACCCTTGTGATTCCTACAGATCCTTACCAAACTGTATACACTCTTCTAAAGATGGTGTTTACCCTTGTGATTCCTACAGATCCTTTCCAAACTGTATACACTCTTCTAAAGATGGTGTTTACCCTTGTGATTCCTACAGATCCTTACCAAACTGTATACAATCTTCTAAAGATGGTGTTTACCCTTGTGATTCCTACAGATCCTTACCAAACTGTATACACTCTTCTAAAGATGGCCAAAACACACTGCCAGAGATCAGAATAGGGATAACGAAAAACAATACAAAAGAAGACGAAAGTAAACCATAAAATGATGGAGATATCTTGAAAAATATATATTCGTAATATCACCAACCCACAAATTACCTTACACATATACTGTTTTGTCCTATGTTGGTGAGGGAGACAAAAGGCAGAACTGCCTGTAGCGAGTGCTTCCCCCAGAGTTGAAAGAGTGACTGTTCCAAAATCAAGGGACGTTCGAGCCAAAATGTCTGGACACGGAGTTTGAAGCAATTTAAGTCATAGGAAAAGGGAAAGACTGATTCTGGGAGAGAGTTCCAGAGCTCAGCTGTTGAATAGAAGAAGGATTGGGAGTATCGTTTCACTCTTGAGTTGGAAAGTTGCAGAGTACGGGTGGGATTGTGTTGCAAAACTGGTACTACGTACCCTACGTAGAGGAGGTGATATACACTGAGAGAGCTCTGAGGAACACTGATTGTTGTAGTAGCGATAGAATAGCGAGAGCGATGCAACATTGCGGCGAAGAGAGAGAGGTTGCAGAGAGTTAGTGAGTGGACGGGAGTTAACCCTTAATTAGCGGCTCACCACATAAGTCGTATTTAATAAAGCTGGACTATGTGGCGGCGCTCGACATAGGTCGAGTGGCAATTTCAGCACGTAATGTTGCTGAGAGAGAGAGACAAGTGGTGGCAGGAGACTAGCGAGCGTATGACTGCTCCAGACCACCGCGGCGAACCTACTGACACGAATCTCAGCTCCCTCCTCCCTCTCTCACTCGCTACATACTGAATTATATGGGGAAAGTACCGAATTACATGCTTTTTGCACTCGCGTTGCACGGTTATTGCAAGAAAACTAGCCATCATAAAAGGATCGTTATGGTGTCATTCAAAAGCTCTGTTTATGCCCTTTCAGGGATAGGTACTTGTTTTACGTTCTGGGTCTTATTTAAGCATGAAAATGATCACGTAAACAGCCCTATTTTGGCTAAAAACACCCCGCTGGGCGGTACATATAAATAAACCGCATAGGCCGCTCTTAAGGTGTTAATAATAAGAGAGGCTTTCCTTTCTTACTTTGTCTAGGAGTGTGGTGTTTAAGGATCCTCCCCACACATGTGAACAATACTCAATACAAGGACGCACTGTGCCCCTGTACAGAGCAAAAAGCTGTGCAGGGGTAAAGAACCCCTTAAGGCGGTTGAGCACATCCAGCTTCTAGAAGGCTGCATTAGCAAGATTGGTAATATGGTCCTTCCAAGAGAGAGCAAAAGAGAAAGAGACACCGAGAAATTTGAGAGAAGATGAAGGATTAATTTTTGTATTTTTGAAGTATAAGGGATAGTCCTCTGAGAGTTCCCGATGGGTAGTACAATTGAGAAATTGCGTTTTGGAAGCATTAACGGCTACAAGGTTCTCTTTGCCACAATTGGAAATGGTAGTTAGATCAGAAGATAAGTGTTGTATGGCTTCATTACGTTTGTTTTTGAGGTATTGCTGGCTGGGGCGTTCTGGAAAACTAAATGTGTAGACTAGTGTTAGGTAGAGTCGTCTGCATATGAATGAATGGGACTGAAGGTACAGTAATAATTTATGAAAATTAGAAAGAGAATGGGAGATAGCACAGAGCCCTGAGGAATACCAGAATTGATAGGATGAGGAAATGAGCGATGGCCGTCCACAACCACAGCTATGGAACGGCCGGAAAGGAAATTAGAGACAAAGGCACCGATGGAGGGATAGAAACCGAAGGAGGGCAGTTTAGAAATTAAAGATTTGTGCCAGACTCTATTGAAGGCCTTCGATATGTCTAGTGCAATAGAAAAGGTCTCACTGAAATCCCGAAGGACGATGACCGAGAGTTATTAAGATATGAAAGAAGATCACCAGTAGAGCAACCCATAAGGAAGCCATACTCGCAATCTGAGAGTAAATTATGAGAAGAGAAATGTTTAAGAAATTTGGGAGCAAAAATAGCTTCAAAAACTTTAGAGATAAAAGAGACGAGAACAATTGGCCGATTGTTGGAGGATTGAGAGCGGTCACCCTTTTTTGGGACAGGTTGAATTAGAGCAAACTTCCAGTAAGAAGGGAAGACGTTAGAGGAGAAACAGCGACGGAAGAGTTTGCCTAGGCAGGGAGTCACCACGGAAGCACAGTTTATTAATATAACAGGAGGAACACCGTCCGGACCATACGCCTTCTTAGTATTAAGCACAGAGAGGGTAGAAAGTACATCTTTAGAAGAGATTAAGATATTATGCATAAGTAGAAGAGAGGGGGGTCGAGTGGGAGTAATAGGAATCATCCAAGATGGAGTTTCTAGCAAAAGCTTGAGCGAAGAGTTCAACTTTGTCAGAGGAAGAAGTGATGGTTGTGCTATCAGAATGGAAAAGGGGAGGGAGAGACGAGGAAAACAAATTGTTGGAGATGTTTTTGGCTAGATGCCAGAAAGCTTGGGAAGAGCTAGAGTTGGATAATTCAGTGCATTTATTATTGATGAATGAGTGTTTGGCAAGTCAAAGAACAGACTTGGCTTGATTCCGGGCAGAAACATAGGAAGAATGAGATTCTTGAGTCTTAATTAAGGTGTTGGTACCGTTTGAACGCTTTCTCCTTGTTGCGGACAGCAGTAGAACAAGCGTGAGTAAACCAAAAAAAAAATGCATTAGACTGAGAGTAAGACAATGGAATATATGCTTTCATGCCCGAAAGGATTACCTCGGTAATGTGTTCAGGACTCTCCGAGGGTCCCCGGGCATGGAAGCAAAAGTAATTCCATGGGAAATCAGAGAAGTACTGCTGAAGAGCCTACCAGTCGGCAGCACCAAAGTGCCACAAGCGCCGACGGCTGGGAGGATCGGGTGGCCGTATTGGAGAGATAGGACATGTGACAGATAATAGTTTATGGTCGGAGGAGCCTAAAGGAGAGAAAAGATTTACAGTATAAGCAGAAGGGTTAAAGGTTAGAAATAAGTCAAGAATGTTAGGCCGATCTCCGAAGCAATCCGGGATACGGGAGGGTTGCTGGACTAGCTGCTCTAGGTTGTTTAAGATAGAAAAGATGTAGTCTTGTTCAACAGGTTTGTCAGTGGAAACAGAGGAGAGCCATTGCTGGTGGTGAACATTGAAATATCCTAGGATGGAGATTTCTGCGAAAGGAGAGATGGATAGAATGTGTTCCACTTTGAAAGTTAGATTGTCAATTTTTTTTGGGATAGTCAGTAGAATTAGGGGAGAGATAAACAGCGCAGAAACATTTACTTGGAGAATGACAAGAAAGCTTTAGCTAGAGAGTTGAGAATTCAAAAGAATCTAAGTTGGGAACATGCGAAAGCAAGATTGTTTGCGTACATAGACGCAACATCCACCTTTGGCTCGAAACTGAGGATAGAGATAGTAGGAGGATACAGAGAAGGGCTTGCTGTCAGTAGTCTCAGACAACTGTGTCTCGGTGAGAAAGAGACGATCAGGGTTGGTAGAGGAGAGGTGGTGTTCCACAGAGTGGAAGTCAGAGCAAAGGCCACGAATATTAATTCAATCAACGAAATGAATCAACATGTGTGGCACTCCCAGGACTCGAACCTAGGATACTCACACATAAATCTAGTGCTATCAAGACAGATAAAGGTTTAAGCACACGCTCACGATATATTATCCATTATCGAATGCTGGATACAACTTGAACCGAGGACAGGCAAGCATAAAAAAATAGATTTTTTTGTATAGCAACAGCAGAAAGTGGAACTAAAATGAGAACCCAAAGAGACCAAGATCAAATTTGCATTCCATGAATAATAAACAGCCTGAAGATAGATCGGCGTCACACGAGAACTTGGTCGGTAATATTGGTGTGGCAATTCTCATTAAGGGGAGACGAGTCGTTTGTTATGGTCCCCCTTCTTCCTCATGTTTAGCCCAGTTAGTTATCAGATTTTATGACGTTCGGCCCACTAATTTGGCGATTTAAAGACATTTCGACCCATGTCTTTGTCAATATTAAGACCTTGCTGGAGACCCCTTTTTAAACTGAATATAATCGACTAATAGTAGCCAGAATAAAGTTAAACGGACAGCACCGGTACTGAAGGGGTTAACACACAACCTAAAATTGAATATAAAAGCTAAATTACCATATATTTCTGACACCAATTATAATATCTTCAGTATAGTTTTAGACACCAATGCTAAAGAGCCTCTAAATAGTGTTAGGAAATAGTTGCTTCTGGCTATCATTAGACGATTTTCTATAGTTTATAATAAATCTCTACGACTCCAATGGGTAAATATGATCTAAATATACCCTCTGAATAACATTAGTTCTTCTTCAATTGCATACAATCATCTAATTGTAGCCAGAATCAAGGTTAAAAATGCGTCATATAAAATTGACGGAGAAGGTGCTCGTGTGAATCCCCTTCCAGACAGGTAAAACTATATCCCAGTTAGTGAGGACGGCTTGGTATTTCTGGCCCCCTTTCTTCCTCATGTTTAGCCCCATTATTATTCAAATTTGTAGACGTTGGCTTATTAGTTTGGCAGTTTTAAGATCTTTCGCCCCATTTTTTTTGCCAAAATCAAAACTTTTCATGTCATTTAGGTGTCGATTTTTTCCTGGCGAGCGATAGCTGGCCGGGACATTTTTCTACCGAAAAATGTACAAATAAATATAGCAAGAGGATCTTGGGGATATTTGTTTAAGATAGATGGAGGTCTAGAGAGAAAACTAAGAACGTCAAATAATAGAAATATCGACCATAAAGCAAACCCTTCCCCCCTTAAGCTAAGGTTATAATCCAGTTAGTTTCAGTTATCATGATTACTTCAGTTATATTATTACTTCTCTAGTATTTTTTTTTCTCTCCGTTGAATAAATTGAAATTATGTATATTTTTCCTTATAGCCTCTTGAAGATTATGAGGCGTTTTAACAGTATATTTTGACTATCATTAGACGATCATATTCAGCTTAGGAAGAATCTATGGAAGTCAGAAGCCTAATTGAGTTGGTTATGACTCTAAGATTACCAGAGGTTCTTCCTAAACTGCATAAAATCGTCTAATGATAGCGAAAATAAACTGCTAAAACGCATCATAATCCTCAAGGGGCATGATTATTACATACTGTACATACTGTAGGTCAATGTATATATCTTGATTTATTTATGTTTTTTTATTATTATTGTGTTTTCTATTTTTACATAACTTGTGAATCTTAGCCCTTTAAAAACGGGATGCCCTTCCAGAGCCTAACATAATCATCTAGTGTTAAAGTAAAATAAATTAAAGCATAATTGTACTGAAGGAGTTACTCGAGGTAGCCTGAAGCCCCTTGTATATGAGACGCCCTTTCCTGAACAGCATACAATCGTTGAATGTTATCCAGAATAAAATATAAAGATGGCACAGGATCAGAGGTTAACATTAATAACCCTAGTAAAGGGCCTAGTTATTATTATATTGCTCACGTCACGTACCTTATCTGGAATTTCGGGTTCAAATCCCGATATGTCAATGGGAAGATATTATTGGGATGGAATTTGTGCTGTACCTAGTATTAGTGTATTACCACAAAGCCCACCGAAACGCCAAATAAATACCCTCATTATTCCCTGATTAAATAGCAATGTATGAATATTCCCATATTCAAAATATGCTACAGGGGTGCAATGCCTATACTCTATTTTTTCCAGCTGATCGTAAATTGAATATCTTATTAGCTGATTTCTCGATACTTAATGGAAATATATGAAACTACTATGGCTGTGTGTCATATTAATGGCAAGTTTTCATAATTAACAGCATATTTTGCTACAAAATTTACGTTATAGCTGAGTAATAACGATAGAAACATGACAATTTAAGCTCAGCTGGAAAAAAATAGACTATAGTGACTTCATTGCTCAATAGGTGGCGTTCTGAGAGTGAGGGTCCGAGTCTAGGGGATGAGACAGTGAAGCACTGGAGCGAGGCAGCTTCAGAGTTGGGGCTGCTTTGAGCAGTGAGTGAGCAAGTAAGCCATGCATCCTGCGAAGGCAAGATGGCAGGGGCTGGTTGCAGCTAAAAAGTGCTTCACATGTCTCACCCCCTAGACTGGAACGAGACCTCACGGGCTTCTCCGTTCAATGTCGAAGGGTTGAATGTTCAGGCTCTCAGACTATGCCCAAGAGGGAGTAGTTGGAATATGGAAAAAACACAAATTTGCATTTAGGTTACACAAGCTATCATATATTTAAACAAAATACTTATTAAAGATACCAAATAGAACATTAAATATTAGCAAATACATAAACTCAAAAGTATAAACTAACCAGTCAAACCGAACCCAAATCTTTGTACGCCTCTCACTGCTCATATTTTTGTGTACAAGATTTGTACACAGTTCTTCTGTTTTTGTTTTTTGTTCTAGACTTCTCGTTATCCCGCTCTCCCCTGGATATTTCTCCAGCTTTTGAAAGTTTTGTAACGAGTGTACCCGTGTCAGGAAATATCCGAACATAATCCTTCTATTGTTTATTTTTTGGACTTGCGAAATGTTCTGAGATTAAAATAGTTACTATTTCTAATAACACATTTCATTAACTTTCCTCTATGTTGTTTATGTAGCGAGTATATTACATAAATATATGGATGATGTAGAGTCGTGGTCAAGGATACATGTAGCCACTTATAATAAACAGAAGACGGTTGGCACTAACCCCTTCTGTACCGGTGACGTCTTGTTCACTATATCTTGGCAAACAAATAGACTATTTCATTCAACTTAGGAATAACATCTACCAATGGAAAGGCTACAGACTATCTCAATTAATCCGTTTTGCTATCATATATCCCTCTCAAGCTTCATAAAATCGTCTAAATGTAGCTGAACATAAATGTAAAAGACGTTACCGGTACAGATAAGGGTTAACTGGTCAATCTCAGTAATTTGATCTGTGTCGGGAATAGGGTAATGATCCCGACAGGTTTTGGTCCAATAGGACATTTGAATTTGGCGGTATCGTATCGCTTGTACGATTTCGGCTGGTTCTTTGTGTATTGTAGTTTATTCTTAAGTTAGGTTAAATATTAACTGTAATGTATAAATATCTACATCAGCTCTAGATGTATTATGAAACCAAGTTATGGGTTATAATTATTATGAGCCGGCAGCCATATGTAATTTCGCGAAGCGATCGGACGCCGGCCCTTTAGTCTCTCAATCAACACCGTACAGCCAACATCTCCTCCCCCGGCTCTGACTCAACCCACAGTTCACCATGTGCTACAAATACTAATTTATAACAACAGTCCTACATCACCAGTCCTCTAAGCTAAGTTCATTGTATCGATATTGTATTATGTGAACATTTCTACATGTCCTGCAATTGAACTAGCCGTGTGTGGGGGACTGGATTACACCCATCGACGAATACCTCGTTGGTAATTATATTATAACTATTTGTTGGGATATTTCATGTACCAGTGATATGTAATTTAACCTTTATCTAAATTCCCGATAAATAATGGTCCTTCGTGCCCTAAAGCTTCCATACCGTAGTACCGTTTTGTTTGCTTCCTTGGCGCTTGTGGGCTTACAAATGGCTGCCGCCTCACGCGTTGTTGGCCGACTGCCGTTCCCTAGTTTACACCCAGCTTCTTCCCCCATGTTTTTTACCATTTAGGCGCCGTCTCTTATCTTTTTTGGGACTAGTTTCCAGGGTTTTTTGGGCGTGTGATCCTTGACGTTTTTTGGTGGGTTAGCTGGGATGGGGATTGGGGTAGGGGTAGTTTCGTCGGTCGCCATTTCGCGCTCATAGGCTAGGCTAGGCAGTCTAGGCCTGCAGGTGTCTGTGGTGGCTTTTCATTTCGCTTTGGTGGTGTGCCTGTGGTGTTGCTTGTGTTTTGTCATTGTGGGACTCATTATTAATTATGTTAGTGGGGAGGGTTCTCATGTGACCTTTTATATTTAAATTTCATAATAGCCTAGGCCTAGTTGCTTAAAGTGGCGGTCATGAGTGTCGGTCTTTGTTAATTCCTAAGCGATTGACAGTTAATAGTCAGACCTCATGATTGTAGCTTAACCAACTAGGCTTACCTATAAAGGGCTTACAATAAATAGTGCTTCACCTTACCCTTTCTTTTAATGGATTTAGTATTTAATTCTTTTGTCTAGTTAGATTATTTCCTTTCGATAGTTTATATTAAGGGGGATGTAAGTATTATGTAATTCTTTTTGAGTAAATTTCTTAAGTAATGGGGGTTTGCCGCTGTTGATTCCTAAGCGATTAACGGTTTGTAGTCTGACCTCATTGTAGTTTAAGTTGCTTAAAATTAGACCTTAACGATGACAGATTTAAAGAAACTTAAGATTCTTAAGGGAGGGATGAAGGCAAGTTTAAATAGATGTTTAAGAGATCTTGATGGATTTTTAATAAGTGCTACGGCTGATCAAATTAAGGGTAAATTCGCTACTGTTACTAAATCGCTAGCTACTTATGATAGTTATGCTCAGCAGGTATATGGTTTATTGACAGTTACTGACGATGTGGAAGAAGAAATGTCGGCAGATCTTGAGTACTTTGAGGATGTTAATACAGCCTTAGCCAGACTATCTTCCACCCAAGAATCAACCTCTGTTAAGGATACCGGTACACCAAAGGCGACTGGTTTTAACCTGCCTAAGCTTACTTTGCCTACCTTTTCCGGAGATTCGGCTACCTGGACTGGATTTTGGGATATTTTTGAGTGTTCCGTCCATCATAATAAAACACTCACATCCATCCAAAGGTTCACATATCTCCGTGGTCAATTGAAAGGGGAGGCATTGAAGTTAGTCGATGGGTACAAGCTAGAAGCTACCAGCTACGAGTCTGCAGTGGAGTTGCTGAAGAGAACTTACGGGAGAGTGGAAGTCATCAAGACCGCGTTAATTACTAAGTTCTTCACGCTAGATCCTCCATCCTATGATGTGATGTTCCTAAAGGAGTACTATGCCTCCTTTGAGAGCCTCCTCCGATCTATGGAGACAATGGCCGTCACCAAGGAGGAGATATTTAGTGTGAATATCTTGAGTAAAATACCCTCTCCCCTAAGGGAAATCTTAAGACGACAACTAAGCGACTCTCCACTAAACTTGGAAGCGTTGGTGCAGGCGTACCAGGCTGAAGTCTTCAATATGGATACCGGAATCATGAATCAGGACGATATCCCCGATACGAGGCCATCGTTGATTCGTCCCTTTGATCTTATGAGAGTGACGCTCGCGAAGAGACAGCAAATATTCTTGGGTCCACCGTTTCCATAGATCGTCGGACACCTTGTTTACATACTGGAAGCGACGACGTGTGGCGTCAGCATTGCCGAACGTAGGGTCATGCAGATCTTCGTCATTTACGGACGATCTAGGAAAGGTATTAAGGGTTCGTCCACGTGTTAGCATAGAAGGCGAAATGGGTAAGAGGTCATCAACATCTGCCGAGGTATAGGTCAAGGGCCTGTCGTTGACTGACATCTCAATTTCTATTAAGATGGTTTTCAACTCCCGTCTGGTCACCAGTGCCCTTCCTAATACCTTCTTCATGGCAGATTTGACGATACCGATAGTTCTCTCCCAAATCGCCCCGAACCATGGTGCATGTGCTGGTATAAATCTCCACTGACAACCCTTTCCAGTGAGGGTAGCCACAACCTGCGGGTCATCCATTAAACTCTGGAGATATTTAGAGGCCCCGACAAAACAAGTCGCATTATCGCTCATAATTATTTGAGGGAAACCATTGCGGCCTGCAAAGCGTCGTAGAGTATGCAAAAACCCCTCACTGGATAGGTCGTCAATCAATTCAATATGAATCGCTCTGGTTACCGCACATGTGAATAGGACGGCATATACCTTTATGATATTACCGGGCGATTCTCTAACATGAATCGCTCCGGTGTAGTCTACCCCGGTTACCTGAAATGGTTCAGTCATTTGTACCCTGAACTCAGGCAAGGGAGGTAGATCAACTGGGGAGTAAGGCTTACCCTGTAATCTTTTACAGATAGTACAGCTATTGTGGATCCCTTTAATTGCTTGTCGCATCTTAGGGATCCACCAACGTTGTCGCATATACGCCAGAACATAATTTACGCCAAAATGTAGGCAGGTCCGATGGCATTGGCGAATCAACATTTTGGTAATCAAATGAGAGGTGCTAAGGAGGACAGGATATTTAGCAGAATCAATAACGTCCGCCTTTTGTATCCTGCCTCTACACTTAATTATGCCTCCTTCCATATATAATCCTAGCTGCCTCATTAAGTTTGAGGGTTTGGCCTTTGACTCCTTGCTCAGGATTTGATGTTCAGTAGGATAAGATTCCCTTTGTACTAAACATATTAGTTTTGCTTCTGCTGATCTAAATTCATGGAGTCTGATATGCTTCGAATCTTCACTAAGGAAAGACCCGTGAGCCCGACTTCTCATGTTGTTAATGAAACGGTATATGTGGCCCAAGTAGTTTAATAATATAGTTCACCCAGTTTGTCAGTGTCGTACCTCCAAATATTGTCCTGAATGTCCTGTTCACTAACTTGCATAACATAATATCAACATTATAGTTATAGTTCCATATATTAGAGTTAAAACGTTACCCCGCGGTTCCTTTGTCCTTAATTTATAAACCAGGACCAGCATATTATTCCCAGAACATTATTTCCCTCTGATATTCACAGCCTAATTAAATATATCGTCATTCTAGCTCTAATATAACTGAAAACCAAGTAACAACTGTATAATACTACTTATTATATATTATTTTTGTTTTAGTATTAATTTATTTTTGTTTGAGTATAATGACGTGTTGATGTGTTGTGCAAGGAACAAGTTGTCGCTAACATTTAACAAATTTGAATGTGTCCAGCCCAGATCAATGGTACCAATATTGTGTCAACATTAACCTATACAAATACTATGAACATTAACCAATACAAATACTATAAACATTAACCTATACAAATACTATAAACATTAACCTATACAAATACTATACACATTAACCTATACAAATACTATAAACATTAACCTATACAAATACTATAAACATTAACCTATACAAATACTATAAACATTAACCTATACAAATACTATAAACATTAACCTATACAAATACTATAAACATTAACCTATACAAATACTATAAACATAAACCTATACAAATACTATAAACATTAACCTATACAAATACTATAAACATTAACCTATACAAATACTATAAACATTAACCTATACAAATACTATAAACATTAACCTATACAAATACTATAAACATTAACCTATACAAATACTATAAACATTAACCTATACAAATACTATAAACATTAACCTATACAAATACTATAAACATTAACCTATACAAATACTATAACATTAACCTATACAAATACTATAAACATTAACCTATACAAATACTATAAACATTAACCTATACAAATACTATAAACATTAACCTATACAAATACTATAAACATTAACCTATACAAATACTATAAACATTAACCTATACAAATACTATAAACATTAACCTATACAAATACTATAAACATTAACCTATACAAATACTATAAACATTAACCTAGCCACAAAACTATCGTAACAATTGCGTTGTAGGGAAATATAATCACAATCAATATTTATATTATTACTGTAGCCTCGACTCCTCTAATTATTAACGGATTTAGTATGGATATCACCGACTCTGTCATAAATATAAATTGTAATAATGTCATCGACTTAATTTGATTGAAGACAGCTGTGCTATTATTATACAAAATAAATTTGCATTGTTAACATCGTTTTTAACACCAATAACACCCCAAATGACATTAATGAAAGCATATGATTCTCCCAGGATTCGAACCTAGGACATCACATACAGAAATTACACGTTTTAACCATTACATCATCAATACAGTTTACATATACGAGTAACATAGCATAGTGATTTATAACCAGAGAACAATGGTGGAGCCGCTACAACATTCTTAGTTTAATAATCTAATGAAACAGAACATGATTTGCATATAATTTATGAACAGGTGTAGTTTCGAACAAGAATTTCATACTAATTGTTATGCCACGTTGGAAACCAACTTGCAATAATATTTTTTTTCATAAGCTCCTTGCTTAAGATAACTTAGAATATAATCTTGCTCGACAGGAACACAACTTGTATTACTAATAAGGTTTCTAATTTACTCAATCACGCCCCAAACACAATAAACACACAGAGTAAATACAAATAACTTTTTATTACTTAATTACTAGGTACAGTTGTGGACAGATGAAACAGATACAGCCTTGGTCTGTCCAAGACCTCAATAGAGGGCAGCACAATTAGTGCCCATACATGATCTGGTAACATTGATGGTGTGGGGGTAGTAGGAGAAGGTATGGGGTGGAGGAAGGGAGGCGAGGGAGGGGGAAGGAGGGCACAGGAGTGGGAGGGGTTCAGCAACCCACCCGTATCCCGGATCGATCGCATCGGAGATCGGCCCAACATTCTTGACTTGTTTCTAACTTCTAACCCTTCTTCTTATACTGTCGACCTTTTCTCTCCTTTGGGCTCCTCCGACCATAAACTTATCTCTGTCAACTGTCCTATCTCTCCAGTACGGCCACCCGATCCTCCGCTTGTGGCACTTTGGCGCTGCCGACTGGGAGGCTTTCTGGCAGTACTTCTTTGATTTCCCATGGAATGATTTCTGCATCCGTGGCCGGGGACCCTCGGAGAGTGCTGAACGCATTACCGAGGTAATCTTATCGGGCATGGAAGCATACATTCCATTCTCTTTCTCTCAGACTAATGCTAACAAATCTTGGTTTACTCACGCCTGTTCTACTGCTGTCCGCAATAAGGAGGAAGCATTCAAACAGTATCGACGCCTTAAAACTCAAGACTCTCATTCTTCCTATGTTTCTGCCCGGAATCAAGCCGAATCTGTTCTTCGACTTGCCAAACACTCTTTCATCAATAATAAAATGCACTGAACTATCCAACTCTAGCTCTTCCCAAGCTTTTTGGCATCTAGCCAAAAACGTCTCCAACAATTTATCTTCCTTGTCTTTTCCTCCCCTTTCCCATTCTGATGGCACAACCATCACTTCTTCCTCAGACAAATCTAAACTCTTCACTCAAACTTTGGCTAGAAACTCCACCTTGGATGATTCTGGTGCTATTCCTCCCTCACCACCCTCCTCTCTCTTAATTATGCCTAATATCCTAATCTCTTCTAAAGATGTACTTTCTACCCTCTCTGGGCTTAATACTAATAAGGCGTACGGTCCGGACGGTGTTCCTCCTGTTGTTCCGTGCTGACTCCCTGCCTAGGCAAACTCTTTCGTCTCTGTTTATGCTCTTAACGTCTTCCCTTCGTGCTGGAAGTTTGCTCACATTGAACCTGTCCCAAAGAATGGTGACCGCTCTCAAACCTGCAACTATCGTCCAATTGCTCTCATCTCATGTCTTTCTAAAGTTTTTGACACTATTCTTGCTCCCAAATTTCGTAAGCATTTCTCTTCTCATAATCTGCTCTCAGATCGCCAGTTTGGCTTCCTTATGGGTCGCTCTACTGGTGATCTTCTTTCATATCTTACTAACTCTTGGTCATCCTCCTTTCGGGACTTCGGTGAGACTTTTTCTATTGCACTAGACATATCGAAAGTCTTCGATAGAGTCTGGCACGCATCATTAATTTTTAAACTACCCTCCTTCGGTTTCTATCCCTCCATCTGTGCCTTTGTCTCTAATTTCCTTTCTGGCCGTTCCATAGCCGCGGTTGTGGACGGCCATTGTTCACTTCCTCACCCTATAAAGTCCGGTGTTCCTCAAGGCTCTGTCCTATCTCCTATTCTTTTTCTAATTTTTATAAATGATCTCCTCAAGTGTACCTCAATTCCCATCACTTCATACGCAGACGACTCAACCTTACACTACTCCATTAGTTTTTCAGAACGCCCCAGCCAGCAATCCCTCAACGACAAACGTAATGAAGCCATAGAACTCTTAAATTCTGATCTAAATACTATCTCCAATTGGGGCAGAGAAAACCTTGTTACCTTTAATGCTTCCAAAACCCAATTTCTCCATCTATCTACCCGTAAGGAACACCCAGCGGACTATCCCTTATTCTTCAACAATACAAAAAACAATCCTTCATCTTCTCTCAATATTCTTGGTGTCTCTTTTTCTTATGCTCTCAGTTGGAAGGACCATATTACCAGTCTTGCTAAGGCAGCCTCCCAGAAGCTGGGTATGGTCAACCGCCTTAGGTTTTTGTTTTCCTCTGCACAGCTTCTTGCTCTGTACAGGGGCATAGTGCGTCCTTGTATTGAGTATTGTTCACATGTGTGGGGAGGTTCCTCTCACACCGCTCTCCTAGACAAAGTTGAAAGGAAGGCCTTTCGTATCATTAACTCCCGTCCACTCACCAACTCTCTGCAATCTCTCTCTCTCCGCCGCAATGTTGCATCTCTCTCGCTATTCTATCGCTACTATAATAATCAGTGTTCCTCAGAGCTTTCCCAGCGTATACCAGCTCCTTTACGTAGGGCACGTGGTACCCATCTTGCAACTCAATCCTACCCCTACTCTTTGCAACTCTCCAACCCGAGAGTGAAACGTTACTCTGTCTTTCTTCTACTCAACAGCTGAGCTCTCGAACTCTCTCCCATAATCAGTCTTTCCCTCTTCCTATAAGTTAAATTGCTTCAAACTCCGTGTGTCCAGGCATTTTGGCTCGAACGTCCCTTGATTTTGGCCCTGTCACTCTTTCAACTATGGGGGAGGCACTCGCTATAGGCAGATCTGCCTTTTGCCTCCCTCAATCACATAGAAAAAAAAAAAAAAAAAAAAAAAAACCAGCGGCGAGGTGGGAGCAAGTGGGGGTGAAGGGAAGTGAGTGACCAAATACTTTACTGTGAAAGAATGATTAATTTTGTGTTTTCATCATTATGTGGGATTATGATTGCGAAATATTGGAGTCGTGAGGTGTGTGTAGCATAATAAACGTGCTACAGGCTGCTAACCTGCTATTGCTCTCTCTCTCTCTCCATATGCAATATATATGTGACATATAGGCATTCAAATATATGATATATTAAATCTCTAATGTAGTACTACTTCATATTTTATCTCTGCTTAGAGCGCCTACTGAGCTGTGATATCGGGAACGTGGTATTGTTCAAACATGGGAGCGTCAGATACAACTGAACTGCCTGTTGGTTACCTAACAAAGGGGAAATATAGTAATTGTTATTATTTGTCAGTTGGTGATTCAGTCAAACTTAAAATATTATAGTTAGTGTTTCAGCATAATGGATAGTGTATAGGTCATAGTAGTAACGAAAGTATGCAATGCATATATGGTGTATATAATACGGTATCAATGACACGCCAATTAAAGTGTTTTCCAAGTTTACCGGAGGTGTTATAAGTGTTGGCATTACCTCGGGTATATAATCGCTTTTCATTATATACGTCCATAAGAATTTAAACAACATAATAATATAAATTAATTAAACATTATTCAATGTATCTATAAATAATCTATCTTTACTAATTTTACTCCAAAGCAGAAACCAGGAAACAAAGGATGACTAATATATAGTTACATAGCAATACACCTGTTCAATAAAAACAACCAGTTATATATAATGTGTCAATACAATCCTCAAAGTTTCGGTATAGAGGCGCAAAAGACCATGTTATAAAATAATATCCCCACATTAAAAACTAAGTTATGTTTATTGGTCAAACCTCTTGGTAGATATTATGCTCAACAATAATGACGCAAGGGTGGTGGTGGTGTAAGCTTAATTAATATCAAATGAAAACATAATTATGCAGAACCTTTCCGGTATACCAGGTATTTTTGGTTACGTTTTCACGGCATCAGTATTAGTGAAGGCGTTAAATGAGATAGCGTCAGGGACATTCCTTGCTACGGGCTCTATTAAGCTGTATACAGTTGGTTAGTGCCTCAGAGATATGAGGATACGCTTCTTCACCTATTATGGCATATAGTAAATCAGTTCATTAATTGTTGGCGGGACGTCTTGTACTTGGAGGAGTAATTGAGATAGCCACTACCGATTGTATAGATAAATAGCATTCCAAAACTGAGGAACATCCTATAATGACCGTGAAATTAAAGTGAAAAAACTACACGTATTAAGAAAGGGTTGGGAATACATTAAAATTAAAATACTGAATAGGATTGTAATAATTATGGTGAGCAAAGATGCATAGTATATACAACTAGTAACACGAAAATAATGCATTGTGCTGCTTTATGATATATAATTGTGTTAAAGATAATTAGAGAAATTCATAATATCATGACATAGGCAAAAGTAGACTTAGAAGGTTTGAGATATAACTACTAACAATCTAGTGAAAGATGAACCAGGAGAGATACATAAAGCTTGATAAATCAACTTTAACAGATTACAGAAAACAGGAAGAGATTAAAGGCGCAAAAGATAAACGGGAGCATCGAATTATCAGTCCTCATTAATAATTTAATCCCATCCTCAAAAAACAGGGTGAATTTTCATGCATGTGAATATATGACCTGTGATTTCGTTACATATTTAACAGTAAATTGTGAATAACAAAGCTTAACAACAAGGTCAGTATCTAAAAGCTGATTGAAAAGGAGGAGTTGCAGCATTTCCTACGTGATTATTGTTGTCAGAATTAGTGTACGAAAAAACACACTTTGTATGGAATATATACACATATATTTAATTTATGGGGTTTTCAAACTATTGCACGTAACATAACATTTCTTAATTCAATATTTCTTTCGGATACAAATAATTCAATTTTGACAAATATTGCCAATCAATAATATAAGGTCCATTGATTTCTTAATATATTTAGTTACAATCCGACTTACAATAGCATTATTGGTAACTCTAGATTTTATACATTCTTATTAACCAATAAAGAGGGTAATCTTAATCTTACTAAATAATTGACTCACCCAAAAGCTGTAGTGCGAGACTGAAATAAAAGCATGGTCATTTTATAGTTAGTAGATCATTTGTCTATGTGAGTTAGTGAGACGAACGGCAGAACTGCCTGTGACGAATGCCTTCCCCATAGTTAAAAGAGTGACAGGGCCAAAATCAAGGAATGTTCGAGCCAAAATGCCTGGATACACGAAGTTTAAAGCAATTTAAGTCATAGGATGAGGGGAAAATGGATTCAGGGTAGAGCGTTCCAGAGCTCATCTGTTGAATAGGGGAAAGATTGGGAATATTGTTTCACTCTTGGGTTGGAGAGTTGCAAAGAGTAGGGGTGAGATTGTGTTGGAAGACGGGTTCTACGTACTCTTCGTAGAGGAGGTGGTATACATTGAAAGAGGGTGAGGAACACTGATTATTATAATATCGGTAGAATAGCAAGAGAGATGCAACTTTGCGGCGAAGAGAGAGAGATCACAGAGAGTCAGGGAGTGGACATGAGTTAATGAGACGAAAGGTTTTCTTTCTACTTTGTCAAGAAATGCTGTGTGAGAGGATCTTCCCCACACATGTGAACAATACTCAATACATGGACGCACTGTGCCTCTGTACAGAGCAAGAAGCTGTGCCGGGGTAAAGAACCCCCGGAGATGATTGAGCATACCCAGCTTCTGGAAAGCTGTTTTAGCAAGGGTGGTAATATGATCTTTCCAAGTGAGATCAGGAGAAAAGGAGACACCGAGAATACTGAGAGAAGATGAAGGGTTGATTTGTGTATTGTTAAAGTATACGGTAAAGTCCTGTGGGAGTTCTTGATGGGTAGATACACTGAGAAATGGGTTTTGGAAGCACCAAAAGCAACAATATATTTTCTGCCCCAAATGGGAATTGTTGATAGGTCAGAAGATAAGTGTTTTATGGCATCGTCACGTGACTTTTTGAGAGATTGCTTGCTGGGGGGTTCTGAAAAACTAGTTGAATAGTCATCAGCATATGAATGAATAGCGGATAATTGATAGGTGGAGGAAGTGAAAGATGGCCGTCCACTACTGCAGCTATGGAATGGCCAGGAAGGGAAATAGAGATAAAGGCACAAATTGAGGGACAAAAACTAAAGGTGGGTAATTTAGAGTTAAGAGATTTATGACAGACTCTATTAAAGGACTTATATATGTCTAGCACAATAGAAAAGGTTTCACTGAAATCATGAAAGGAGGATGACCAAAAGTTAGTAGATATGAATCAGATATGAAAGAAGATCACCAGTAGAGCGACCTCTAAGGAAGCCATACTGGCGATCTGAAAGTAGATTATATGGGCAGAGAGATGTTTAAGAAACTTCGAAGTAAGAATAGTTTCCACACCTTTGGAGATCCAAGAAATGAGAGCAATTGGACGATAGTTCAAATAAAATTCAAAATAAAGCTATTAGATTAATCAATAACCCTGCACTCACACAGGACCTTCCTACATTATCCATACAAAGAAACGTTGCATCCCTTGCATTATTCTACAGATATTTTCACAGCAATTGTTCCGAGGAACTTGCTTCAATTGTGCCGCCTCTCCACATCTTTCCCCGTAGAACTAGGGCAGCTGAGAGCGCCCATGAATTTACACTTTCTCCTCCACAATGCAGAACTTCTGCTTATCAGAATTCATTTATCCCCAGAGCTACTACTCTTTGGAATTCACTTCCCTCGAATTGCTTTCCACAAACTTACAATCTACAAATGTTTAAATCCAGTTGTTACAAACATTTTATGAATGGAGAATGCCTTTAGGCACATGGACCTTTTTGTTTTATCTGTGTTTTTCCTTCCTCCGTTCATGTCTCTTTAAAAAAAAAAAAAAAAAAATTGGAGGGTTGAGAGCGATCATCCCTTCTTTGGGATAGGTTGAATGAGAGCAAACTTCCAGCAAGAAGGAAATGCATTAGAGGAGAGACAGAGACGAAATAGTTTGCCTAGGCAGGGAGTCAGCACGGAAGCACATTTTATTTTAGTACAACAGGAGGAACATCATCACGGCTTCTTAGTATTAAGCCCAGAGACGATAGAGAGCACATATTTAAAAGAGATTAGGATATTAGGTATAGGTTGGAGAGGGAGGAATAACATCAGTATCATTCAAAGTTGAGTTTTTAGCGAAAGTTTGGGTGAAGAGTTTAGTTTTGTCAGAGGAAGAAGTGACGTCACGGTAGTGCCGTCAGAGTGGAAAATGGGAGGGAAAGACGAAGGAGAACAATTGTTGGAGAGGTTTTTGGCTAGATACCAGAAAGCTTGGGAAGAGCTTAGAGTTGGATAGTTCAGCGAGAGGTAACCTGACCAAGATTCGAACCCACTCACTCCAGGTATATTTGGAAGAGGAGCTGGGCACCATAACCACTCGGCCATGAGCCTATGGCTGAGTGCTTATGGTTCTCAGCTCTTCCAAATATACCTGGAGTGAGTGGGTTCGAATCCTGGTCAAGATACCTCTCTCCCAACTTGTCCAACATTAGCATTAGATATTGGAGAGTTCAGTGCATTTAATATAGAATCGATGAAAGAGTGCTTGGTGAGTGGAAAAACATATTTGGATTAATTCTGGGCAGAAACATAGGAAGAATAAGATTCTTGATTTTGAAGGTGTCGGTACCGTTAGAATGCTTCATCCTTATTGCGGACAGAAGTAGAACAAGCGTCAGTAAACCAAGTTTTTTTTTACATTAGTCTGAGGGAAAGAAAATTAAATGTATGCCTCCATGCCCGAGAGGATTACCTCGGTAATGAGTTGAGCACTCTCCGAAGGTCTCCGGCAACGGAAGCAAACGTAATTCCATGGGAAATCAAAGAAGTACTACCGGAGAGCCTCCTAGTCGGCAGTGCCAAATTGCTATAAGTGCCGCTGGCTGGCTAGTTCGGCTCAATCGGGTGGCCGTACTGGAGAGATAGGACAGGTAAGAGAGATGGTTAAAAGGAGCCCAAATAAGGGAAAAGATCGACAGTATGAGAAGAGGGGTTAGAAGTTAGAAACAAGTCAAGAATGTTAGGCGGATCTACGAAGCTATCTGGGATACGGGTGGGTTGCTGAACCAACTGCTCTAGGTCATTTAGGATAGAAAATATATAGATTGTTCACCAGGTTAGTCAGTGGAATGAGAGGAGATCAATTGGTGGTGGTGAGCGTTAAAATGTCCTAATATGGTGATTTCTGAGAAAGGAGAGATCGCTAGGATGTGTTCCAGTTAAGTGTTTAAATACTCAAAGAATTTGGGAAAATCAGTAGAGTTAAGGGAAAGATAGACAACACAGAAGTATTTAGTATGAGAATGACAGGATCATTTGAGTCATAAAGTGGAGAATTCAGAGGAGTCAAAATCGGGAACATGAGAGCCAGTGAGTTTGTTGCATCCGCCTTTGGCTTTGCAAGTAGGATAGAGAAAGTAGGATGATACAGAGAATGGGCTGCTGTCAGTTGCATACAATTATGTCTAAAACAATGTGGTAGTATTTATTTTACAAAATAAAGGAACTGCACTGCAAATAAATATATAGTGTAGTGTGTAAATATAATCACGGTCGACCCAGTTTGCTATAATGGTAAAACTGCAGACTAAAACATATAATGAATATAGCAAAGATAAATAGGTAGATAAAGCTTGCTTAATTAACTGTAATACATATATATATATATATATATATATATATATATATATTGTTACGAATCTGGAGTTCAGTTGTTTAGAGACGGTATACAAAAATAATGCCTAATGCCAATGCACGTTGTCTCTCTGTCAAACAACACCACGACGCAACAGGTAAGAGCTTTATGAACGTTCCAGGCTCTTCTCAGGGCTTAAGGTGCACACTGCCCTGCTCCTACTCTGAATAATCAGTAGAACAGAAATAATCATGTAACTCACTAGCTACGAGAACTCGAAACCAACACCGGGATTAGCAATACTGGGTTGGATAACCAACACAGTTGAATACATATAGGCTACCAGCAGACAACAACGAAAAGAGGAGTGCAGGTGTACTTCGAGCATAACAGGCTATGCGCGCCCTCGACAATACTATACCGTGCGCAAACCAGCCAACGGTAATCCACTCTCAACCCAAGAGAGTTGCACATAATAATATTGCATACATATATTGAACTAACAATACAAGGCAGTGTCCTAATATGACTACTAACCTCGGAGTGATATTAGTGGAAGCAAGTTGCCCTGACCACCTCTAATATCACACCAATATATCCTGCTTCAACATGGGCCCCCCAGTGAGTAACCGCCCGAAACTATGAACTCTTAGAGTCCACCTCCCACACTCACTTAACTATGGAGGGGGGGGCGGGGGGTCCAGACTGAAGCTGGATTCCTAATTAAATATTAAACACTCAGTTGCCTCAGTTCGAAAACCGAGATAGGGAACAAACAAGAGCTGGGGCAGAACCGTCAAGGCTGTTACCGGGTCCTAAGCACGAACACTGGGAAAAGTATGTAGGGATTATGGATGTGTGTGTGTGTGTGGACTGTCTATGGGATTAACAGTGCTTATTAGTAAGGACCCCGGCAAACCTCCCAGCTCGTCCCCATTACGAATTCCGAAGTAGCCACCGAAGGTTCAGAATCTATAATGAAAATGGAAAGATAGTAAAATGCTGATCAGAGGAAAGGAATAATATAAAAGGGAGAACTAGATGTCTAGGATTCTCTGTTAATTACGTTACATTACTCTTATGCAAGCAAGGAAAAAATAAACAGGGGCAGACTGGTGTACCACTAGAGAGGGCTACCACAACCTATACTGTCTGACCGCCCACGAGAGAATGGTGAGGCCTGGCCCTGGCGATGCTAGTGGGAGCCAGCCTCAAACTAAGAGAGTTGCAATATATCACCACACGATATGATAACACTAAGGAACTTCACAAGAATAACGTCTACTAAAGTATTCCTGATTTAACAAATTAACTAAAACAGTGTGGCAGATAAAATAAAGTACATCTTGATATTGCAACACAACTAAACTTGCAATGGTCACATAATTAAATGAAACTGATGGGGCAGGCAAGCTAGCTGCCCCCTCCCTCCCTCCCCAAGACAGGAGCAACGTCGCCCCCCTCCACTTCCTACCTTACCACGCCTAGCATCAAAATTACAGCGTTGCCCCTAAAACATAACTTGATACACGAAACTAATAACACTTTATTGGCCGAGTCTACCCAAATGTTTATTGAGACAAAAATGCTTAGAGGCATGGCAAAACTAGGCATGAGTAATTGGAAGGGTATCGGAGTGAAATCACAATACCAGGTCATTCTAATACTAGACTTGGCACAGCTGCTTTAATAAGTCAGACGCCACTAACGTAACCGTCTAGTTACTCCTAAAAGACCCTGGTCATTGTGAAAATATATATATATATATATATATATAAAATGTTTCAAAGTAAATTAGATATACAACCGACAAACAGTTTGTGCTTATGTTCCAACTAGGAGGGGTATCCGGCGTTGCCCGGGTTTAAATTCTACTACCATAATCACCATCATCAATCACTACTACCACAATCATCACAATACTACTACTACCATAATCACCGGCCTCGACCTCCCTGTGCCTCATTAAACGGCGACCTTGATTTCGGCCGCTAAATGACCTCCGATTTTGGATCTGACCTCATCTTTACCCCCATTTTGGGGAGCTGCGAACAACTTTTATTCCATTCACCTTTTCGATCGGAGGCCTCCTTCTGCCCCAAACGGTAATTTGTTTCGCATTTTTTTCGCTCCCGTATACTACATAAGTTCTGCCAAAAATTTTATTAAACAAAAGTATCTCTGATTTCCACTAAACTCGCCTAAAATCATCTCCAAAGCCAGGGCTTTCCAACGGTGCCCGACACTCCCACCTGGCACCAAAACTGTGGGAGGAGTTTAGTAACAAAGGTCGGGTAACTATTAAGTTCTGCCAACATTTTTATTAAACAAAAGTGTCTCTGATTTCCACTAAACTCGCCTAAAACCATCTCCAAAGCCAGGGCTTTCCAACGGTGCCCCACGCTCTCACCTGGCACCAAAACTGTGGGAGGAGTTATGTAACAAATTTCGGGTAACTGACAAACAGACAAAGATTGACCTTTATTTATTAACCCGGCAAGTTCCGCATGACTGAGAAAGTTTTACTGGTGGGCTGTGGGAAGCCTTATATAATCCAAGGCCTAAAAAAAAAACATTTAAATCAGCCCAGTAAACATTGTTTTTTGTTTTTTTAATTTTTTTAATTGCCCCTTGGCCATGCCAAATATCACTCCTCCACATCCCCTCCTTCCACCCTTTCCCCCCCCCCCCCTTCAATTATCACCTTTTCTCCCTGTTATTCCCTTATTCTTAGGTATATATTCGTGCTAACATTAGCGAGTTGCTAGCAGGGCGTGGTCATATGTGTTACCAAGCGTGGGAAAGAGCGAGAGAGACTTCCACGCAACAGTGTCTCTCCAGCCGTCTTCACGGCTGGCTGGCTGGCAGGCTGCCTCAGCCATATGTTATGTAACTCCCGGCCTCTATCGCCGATATTGACCATCCAAACGCTGTTTCCACTTGTTTTATTGCTGTAACAGGTTATTACCTTTATAATCAACGTAAAATAGGGGCATATGGATAAGTATTTATGATATTTAGGGTACGATGACGATTTGAGTGAAGAAAACAGCTAAATACCTCCGCACAGAGAGGGGTGGCCACTACCCCCCCCCCCTGCGCACTTAAGAGGTTACGATAGAGAGAGAGAGAGATTTGATTTTGCCCCGAGGGGCGAGTTTATTGAGCAGCGCCCCCCATCCTGTGAGGGGACAACCACTAGTAAGGCGATACATACTGCTCAAAGAGCCATTATTCCACTGAAACAACAGCATCGTCGTCTGGTTACATTCATATTTGTGTTTATAAGTCAGGTTGGCATTATTCAGATGCGTTATTATAGTTTCCTCATTTAATTGTCACATGGTCTGTATATACGTATTTCATTAAAAAAAAAAAAAAAAAAAAAAAAAAAAAAAAAAAAAAAAAAAGCAAGCAAGCAAGCAAGCTTGTAGTGACTGAATTATTAATTGACAGGTTGTAAATAATAGCACTACAGAACTAGTGCAATCGTATGAGGAGACTATTCATATTTTCATTACATCAATGATTATTGAGATCATAGTTAGCTGAATACAATTATTACAAAAATAGGCAATGGTATAAATCAACATAATACATAATTTAATACAGGCGGACATAATCATGATCGGGTTCGTTGTGCACTGGGAGCTAAGGTGTCTTGAGATCGCCTCGTACCCACACACAACGAACGTATTATAGTCTGCATGGTTGGTATCTAATTGAATATACTTAGTGGGTATTTCAAGAATGTCAGGGGGTAAGGAAATGTGATTTGTATATTAGAAGACTGTGATTAACGAGACGTGTAACATGTGGAGGGAGGTGGTAGAAAGAGAGGGATCTCGTTGGGGGTGGAAGTTTCGCTCCCAGGAATTTTCGTTCCTGTGGTATTTCAATACATACATACATACATACATAACATTTTAAGACTGAGTGTTCCACACATAAGTGCAGTTTCAGTCTCTTGTCCTAATGGCGGCGTTCCAGGCAACCCTGTTAAGGGCTGCTTCACTGTCAAGTTCTGGATTGAGATCGGCGCGTATAGTCCGATCCCAGGTCTTCCTCGGTCCACCCCTTGGTGCAGCTCCCTCCACAATCACAGACCTGCATTTTGTCACCCAATTTTGTTCATCCATTCTCTCCACATGTCCATACCATCCCAGTCTACTTGTACGCATCACCTCGCTAATACTCTTTATACCTAAACGTCTCCTCAGCTCAAATTTGTTATTCTATCCTGTAGCCTGGCCCAACACATCCATCTCACCATTCTCATTACGCTCCATTCTGTTGACATCCTCTACTTTAACGGCCCATGTTTCTGAGGCATACGTCATTGCACTTCTAACACATGAGGCATACACCTTTCCCTTCAGGGGGAGAGGCATTCTTTTCATGGTCAGGATTGGCATCAATTCTCTGAACTTCCCCCAGCCACACCTAATTCTAGCAACAGTGGCAGCCTCGGCCCCACCACCGGCAGAGATGGTATCTCCTAGGTAACAAAACTTGTTCACCAGCTCCAAAGACTCATTTCCAAAATTCACAGCCACATCATCACTTAACACAAGCTCGCCTTTGCACACTACGCACTCAAATTTCTCTATTTCTGACTTATCCTTCGGCAGGGGCCCCTTTATTCTACTACAGCGCTTACTCCCATGGTGTACCCAACATCGACAGATGCTACATTGAATTGAGTTAACGCCCACTCCCTTTCCACACACTGCACATGGGTATGCACCGCTCTTTTCCACATTGCCTCGTCTCAAACTACAATGCATAACCTTGGTTTTGTTAATATTGACTCTTAAACCCTTGCTCGCCATGCCCTCTCTCCACTTTCTGAATTTGGCCTCAGCATCCTGCATAATAATAATAAAATAATAATAATAATAAGGGGACAACCACTGGTAAGGCAATACATACTGCTCAAAGAGCATTATTCTACTGTAGCAACAGTATCGTCGTCTGGTGTTATTATAGTTTCCTCATTTGATTGCCACATATGCTGTATATACGTGCTCATGAAAAAAAAAAAAAAAAAAAAAAAAAAAAAAAAAAAAAATGACTGAATTATTAATTGACAGGTAAATAATAGCACTACAAAACTAGTGCAATCATATGAGGAGGCTATTCATGTTTTCTTACATCAATGGTTATTGAGATCATAGGTAGCTGAATACAATTATTACATACAAGATGTGACTAATATTTCGAACTACATTAATTATTATGCAATAATAGTACCACAAATATATTACAATCATATGAGGGACACTTCACATTCTTCATTACATCAACGGTTATTGAGGTCATAGTTAGCTGAATACAAGAGTCACATACATAATGTGACTAATATTACCAACTACCGAAGTTATAATGGAATTATAGTAATACAAATATTTTACAAAGATGAGTTACATGGTTCAAATTCTTATTACAATAATGGTTATTGAGGGGATAGTTAGCGCAATATGACCAGTGGAGAAGTTTACATGCCGATAGTAATATATTTAGTAGGGTGTGTGGTTATGAGAGAGAGGGAGGGGGGTTGTAGGAGGTAGAGGAATGGGTGGGAGAGTAGGGGGGGGGGGGGGGGGAGGAGGAGGAGGTAAGGTACTCCAGGGAGGAGGAAAGTGTGAGAGGGGAGGTGTGTGAGTGTGTATGTCCCTTCTTAAACATCCTAGAGGGACCCTACCCGTCGTGACCCAGTCACCAGACCCCAGCCAATGCCTTCTCTATACATAATTACGTATAGAGAAGGCATTGCCCAAAACACACAGTCACACAGATTCAGATTCATATTCAAATTACTTTATTTCCATAAAATAATATTCGGAGGGAAGGTGCAAGTGGTCCTCCGGGAGGGACAGTGCCGCATATCCGGAGGTACTTGTACATCAAGCCATTAGCCGAGAATATTGAGGACAATACAGCAGTATGGTTAGGGGTTCTGTAGGAGGTAGAGGAATGGGTGGGAGAGGAGGAGTAGGGGGGGGGGGGGGGAGGAGGAGGTAAGGTACTCCAGGGAGGAGGAAAGTGTGAGAGGGGAGGTGTGTGTGTGTGTGTATGTGTTGGGGAGGGTGGGACATACTATATATAAATAAGTTGTTTAAGGCCAGCGATAGTACTGAAGATAAATATGGTAGTACAAAAAAAAAAAAAAAAAAAAAAAAAAAATCTTAAAAGGGAAAGTTTGAATTTCAACGCAAGTCTACAGATATCGGCAGTATCGTTTCATCGTACCTGACACAACACATCAATAAGTAGGGAAGGAAACTGTATACGTGCAATGAATGAATGAATGAATGAATATAGAAAAGGTGGGTGAGGGTGAAAGAAGGGAAGTTTTTATTGGTGTAGTAAGAGAGAAAGTGAAAAAGTAGGAGCATAAAGAGTGTCGGGGCTTGTCCCAACTTGCGTGAGTTGTTGATTTTAGAGAGAGAGAGAGCTAGCAAGAACAAGTTGCCTATAGCGCGGTTATCATGCTACACACACCTCTACCTAATATTATCAAGGTTTATGGTATTATGAGTCTATGCAAAGATGTTTTTCATAGTTGAATATTTAATGCATAAGAATTCGTTATATTACTATCACAATCGAAGTTGTGTAAGTGAGATGTTAGACAACTTTTTGATTATGCCATTACCAAAGTTTAAAAACATTGTTCTTCATAAAGTAATTCACTCTCCAGCTACAGGTTTCTTTGTAATCCACCACCACCTACCCCTATCCTGCACTAGTGCTAGGTTGCCCTGTATAGTTTGTCACCCCGCACTTTGTATCTGGATCTCTTTATGCATTTTCTGTCTCGTGGTCGTCTTTTACCTTTCTGTAACGTTTTTTTCCCATAGCCTTGTATCTTTCTTGAATTCGCCTAGCTTACCTCTGCCGTTTTAATTATGAGTGTTAGTGCCACATAGTTTTCATGGGCTTGGTGCTAGTCCTTATCATAATAATAATAATACCTTCTCCCCTCCCCCATCTATGATTATTCAGGTAGAAACACACAGTTGCTTATTGGAGGGTGCCTCTATTTCAATTTGCTACAACTTTAGCAGTATTATATGTTTCATTAAAACCAGCAATCCAATATTGTGCAATCATAATACCACATAATGGTCAAAACACAAAATTAATTATTCTTTCACAGTAAAGTATTTGGTCACCCACTTCCCACCTGCTCCCACCTCTCCGCTAGTTACCCCTCCCACTCCTGTACCCTTCTTCCCCCTCCCTCGTCCCCCTTCCTCCATCCCATACCTTCACCTCCTACCACAACACCATCAATGTTACCAGATAATTTATGGGCACTAATTGTGCTGCCCTCTATTGAGGTCTTGGGCAGACCAAGGCTGTATCTGTTTCATCTGTCCACAAATGTACATTAAGTGGGCACATGCGGATATTAACTATCAAGTATAAGTCCAATGATTAATCAAAGGTGACTGGGAAAGAGTCAACTATGTGTTACTCAATCATGAAATATGATGTCACTTACAAAGCATCAAACAAGAAACATATACAGTATAATACACAAATACACATATACAGTATACTACACAAATACACATATACAGTATAATACACAAAACAAAACATAAAATATGATGACAATATAAATGTGTGTTAGTGTATGCAGAGAGAAGTAAAAATGAACAAATATATACAACTGAGGTAATCGACTCGGTGGTATAGATGTAAACGTGGCTGGGGAAAGAAAAGGTCACCTGACCAGGTCAGCTATCAAAGGGGTGCCACGCGACAAGTAAGGTCAAGTTTACTGCGGTCACCTTGAATAAATACATGATTTAATGCAACGTTAAATCGGGCGGAGAAGATAGAAAGTTATAATTAACACTGGTGACAGGACAATTTAAATTGTAATCTAATTATAATAAAATACTGGGGAATAATCACTCGCACGATCTATGAAATATAAATATAGACGTAAATGAACTATGATCACAGTTAATGAGGAATTCAGATTCCCAAAAAGTGTAGCGAATAAATATAGCTGAAATAGTAGCTAGATATACAGTGTGTTTATATATATATTAGTAAACCACTGAAGATACAATAATTGCACAAAACGAAGTAGTGACTGATTATAGCCAAAAGCAGGCCGATGAATTATGCTTAAAATAAACTACGCCAAATAACGTAGTGAATTATAATAATCCCATAGAGGCAGATGAAATATAAATTAACTCAAAAACACAAAACGACGTAGTGACTTGTAACAGCCGAAATTAAAGGCTGATGATACACGGAGAGGTACGATCTTAATCATATATCGTGGTGGATCAAATTATTCACAAGAACTATTATAGATAAGAAATAATGATTATAACTTTAATTAAACTCGACGGAACGGGTTTTCACTTTGAACACAGAAGCAATTATATTAAGAATTAATTACTATGAAAATTAGATAGAACACTGATTGATTATAATAGAATAATTTATTCTCTCTTCGTACATTCCACTACGAACTTGGACACTCAATAAATAGAGAAACAAAAGAATAAGATATGCAAGTGTTCACAAATAATTATGTGTCGTGTTGGGTATATATTGTAGTTATAAAATATATATAACGTTTGGTATGGAATTTAAACCCGTTAAACTCAGAACATTATATATATAATTAACTGGCACACATGTGGTTTGTTCTCACAATGCGAGAGAAATTTGGGCGAGGGGAGTCCAGAACAGGCCTCTAGGATAACGTTGTATTGAACACTAACAGATCTTATATATCTTCACAATAATACCCAAAACTCAAGAAACACAGAGACACTTATTGTGGTAAACAATCAATGGAAGTAAAATATTACTAAGCTATAATGAATCAAATAAATAAATCTAAATGAAAACTACTCCATATCTAAATTGAATTCAATCTGAAACAAGCTCATTTATATCCAAAGGTCTGGCATACTAAATTTATATATAGGGTAAGGTTATTGGGGTTAATATTAGCCAGGAATGAACTCACCAATAGTTCCACGTGGCAATGAGGCAAGGGAGAACCTTTTACCCAGTATGGCGGTGGACAATGGGGATCGAGACTTCGGTCCCGAGACACGAGTCAAGTTAAAGAAAGAATAAATGATTACATGGGATTGGACATGAATATTATGCTTATCTGTCAGTCGGTCATGGCGTCGATGAGAGCATCGTGCTGGTGTAGCTGTGTGTATTGCTGTATGTGTATTGTGATTAGAGGCACAAAAGCACGATCAACTGAGGGCGGAAAATTAGATGTTAACTGGTTGGTGTTCGTGAAGGCTCTGGTGATCCTCGAAGGCACACCTTGCTGCCTTGGCAAAACGCCAGGAGCCCAAATTATCGTACCGCATCTAGGTTGCTCTATACGATAAATTATATTAATATATACGATAAAATCATATATACTACATAAGACCATGGCAATATTGCTTAATAGCATATTAGGCCTTTTATAACTTAGCTTATTTACAATCTTATAATACTACTCGTCTACTCTACTCATCCAATCTACTCGTCCTACGTCGTGCTGTAGGAGCGATCGTGACGTCACAGAGACATATGAGATCACAAAAGAGTCATATTCTATTGTATTTATACGATACTCCCCCCACAAAAAAAGACCTGAACCCCACCTTAAACCTAAAGTTGCCCAGAGGCTATCTTCTTACGCCACAAGTCGACGGCGCCAGCAGCAGCGCGTCTAGGACGCGTCCTGGTCCGAGAATGATCACCATCAGTAAGAGGTGAGTCGTTCCTTTGAGAATCCTCGGACCCAGCAATAACAGGTGGAGCATCAGATTGCAATGCGGAATCGAGCTCCCAAGCGTACAAACGTGCGATAGAACGAGCAGTAGTTCCAGTGGCTGTCTTCAATAGCACCACCCGCTCTACAGAGTCTGCCCCCTTGTATACCTCCAACACGCGGCCTAATTTCCAGTATAAACCAGGACTATCTTCTTTAATTAAAACAACTTCACCAACTGTAGGTGCCGTTGGTCTACCAGAGGGAGTAACACTCCTTTCCCTCAATGCTAGCAGATATTCACTAATCAACCGTTTCCTAAAATCCTCTATTATCCTGGATATATACTGGTATCTCTTAGACACCGCTACCTCATAGTACAATGAGGGATCCTCTAACTATACTATGGACTGAAAATCAGATGGAAACGCAGTCAATGGTTTTCCTTATAGCAAGTGAGCTGGCGTTAATGGTAGTGGTTCTTGCAGGTCGGTGTACACATATGTATGCGGGCGATCATTCACGACTGCCTCTATCTCTGTGAGGACTGTCGTCAACTCACTCTTCTTTAATAGAGCACGTCCTACAACCGCTCTGAGTCCTGACTTTACTATGCCGACACACCGTTCCCACATTCCACCAAACCAAGGTGCCTTAACTGGAATGAACCTCCATTCGCACTTTTTCTCTCCCAAAAAAGTGATGATAGTAGGATCACTACTCATATCCTTTAAATATTTTGATGCTTGGACATAAGTGGGAGCATTGTCGCTAAGAATGAGTTGATGGAATGAACGACGGGCACAAAACCGTCTGAACGCCAGCATAAATTCTTCGCTAGACATATTATCACATAGTTCTAAGTGTACCGCTCGAGATGTTGCACAGGTAAACAATAATATATACACCTCATGCTCCCTCATCTTCAATGCCCCTGTGTAATCTAATCCTACCACTTGGAAAGGTTCTACGTGCTTTACACGGCATTCAGGTAGGGGTGGAGCTGGTCCAGTTGCATATGGTTTACCCTTTAGTCTCTGGCATATTACACACTTTCTTACTACCTGTCGAGCTACTTGTCGAACTCTGGGTATCCACCATGTGAGACGTAAATTTGATATAATATGACATACCCCGTAGTGTTTTACTTCCCTATGTGCACGTATGATCAATAGATCAGTAACGTGATGTCTTGTTGGCATAAGTATAGGTCGGTTTGTGCCATCTGGTACACCCGACCACTTCAGGCGACCCTCACACCTGATGAGGCCATTGTCTAGGTGCAACCTTAGTTGACGCACTATATTAGGCATTAATGTCTTATTCGAGCTTTTCAAGGATTCTAATTCATTGGAAAAGGTTTCTACTTGAACCCAATTGATCAAAGTTACTTCAGCTGCTTTAAATTCACGAGCATCAATGTTGTGACCCTTGTTGCAGAGTTGGCCCGTTACTTTAAGCTTGAGATTGGATACATATCGCAATACCCAAGCTACAACTCTGACTAGTTTATTATAGTCACCGAATCTTGCCCACTCTATGATAGGACCCGGTGGCTCATTTGGTTGGGCTGTACTACCACTGTTTCCAGTGGCCGAAGTCCCTCACCAACAGCATGCCAAATCGTCCATTCACTTTCATGGAGCAGCCACTTTGGACCATGCCACCACAATTCGGACTTCACTAGCTGGCTAGCCGTTATATAGTTATGAGATCACTAGGGTTTTCCTTTGTACTTACATAATGATATGCAACATCTGGCAAATGGGCTCTAATCTCATCTACCCTATTCCGCACATAAACTGGCAGAGACTTCTTGCTATGTATCCAGTTGAGTGCGACCTGACTATCGCACCAAACGTGAACGATTTCAATATTTAATTCGCTCTCGTATGCTGCGCGTACATGTTGCACCAGACGTGCTAATACCAGCATGGCATTCAATTCCATTTTAGGGATAGTTACCTTTTTAACCGGGGCTACCTTGGCCCGGGCTGTAACTAAATGTGCCCCAAATGAAGTAACAACATATATGGCTACCCTGTATGCCGTGGCGCTAGCATCGCAAAACGTGTGTAACGTAGCGTCACCGAACGCCGCCACTTTACGAGGTATAGGTTTAGTACATAGGATAGCATATTCATTCAACAACAATGTCCCTTAGTCATTCAGGTCCTCGGGCAAACTGTCATTCCATCCTATTTTACGTCTCCAAACTTCCTGCATTAGAATCCTACCTCTTATGGTATCGGGTAATGCTAGACCCAAAGGATAAAAAAATTGAGCAACTTTGCTCAACAGACTTCTTTTGGTGTGTGCTCCTGTCTGCTGAGCAAAAGACCTTGTTTGAAAAGTTAGTATGTCATGTTTAGGTTGCCAGACCATCCCCAAATTTCTGGACTTTTCCTGGTTAAGAGATGCCGTACCGTCCACCTGTATCAAACTCTGAAGATCTTCACTATTAGTAACCCACTCACGGAGAAATAGATGTGCATCCGTAAACAATCTGCGTGCTTGCCAATATGCATATAACAAATCATCCTGACTATCGCTAGAACCCTGCAAATTGTCAATATATAATCCGCGAGATAGTTTACTTGTGTCCTCATGAGTGTCAGCTAGATGTTTTCTGATTATGGCATTTAACAAAAACTGTGAGCACGTGGCCCCAAAGAGTACAACCCGAAAACGATATATTATGATTGGACTCTCAGAATCGCTAATGTCGCTGAACCAAAGAAAGCGGGTAACATCTCTATCTTCCTCCTTGAGCTTGACCATCAAGAATGCTTTCTCGATGTCACTGGTATAGGCGTACTTCCCCAGCCTAAACCGCAATAGATGTTGAGACAGGTACGACACCATGGACGGACCTGTCAACAGGCAGTCATTTAGACTGAGTTGTTGACCTTGGTGGGCAGAACAGTCATACACCACCCGTATTGGTGTGGTGACGCTGTCTTTCCTTACCCCATGATGGGCCAGATAGTGAACCCTACCCTTCTTAAACGGTTCCTTGACATCAACTCTCTCAATAAAGCCCCTATCTTCATAACTCCGAAATACATCGTCATACGCCTGGCGCATGCTCGGTTCATTAGACAATATACGCTGTAATGCGCGCAAGCGACCTAATGCCAAACCATAGTTGGTAGGTAGGCTTATCTCACTGTTCTTCCAGAGTAAACTAACTTTATATTGCTTGTCTGAGGCCCAGTAGCACACAGACTCGTCAAACCTTTGTAGCGCAACTTCCGAGTCATAATCAGTCTCCATAGGATTAATGCCTATGTGATCCAATCTCCACAGTCGTTCCTGGTCGAACTCGGCAGCCATCTTAGGGTCACTAGGTTGGGAATCCTCCCTTCCCAACTCCTCTGCCGTGGTTACATTGACTCTATATATCGAGACCGTGTGTACCAGGACCTTTGACTGTGTAGTATGCACCTTTCCGCTCATGCAATATCCAAATTTAGTGGGGATTAAAATTACACCACACATCTTTTTAAATCCAGGGTATACTACATCATAATAATGATCCACACCAAGTAGAACATGCACCTCACTCTGATTTCCCATGGGATCTGACAAGTTAACCCCCTTGCTATGTAGTGCGTGTTCCACCTTCTTCACATCTACAGATACATATTCTGGTAGGGTGTCTACTACGATACAAGTCATAAAGTACCGGTTTTTATGGTAGAAATATGAAATCTCCGCTATCTCGTAGTCTTGCTTATCAGTAACCCCTGTGAAGCCCTGTAATCGAAGAGTCTCAGCCCCTACGATTCGGTGCTTCAGTCCCACTAGTACGGACCTCATTATAAAGGAACGTTGAGACCCCTGATCTAGAAGTACCCGACAAACTTTGTTACTGTCATTACCTTCCATGGGAATCTGTATTGTGGGCAATATAGTGGTGTCTTGCGTGCTACCTAGTGCCACAGTTGTAGTACCCTCTGTTTTGACGTCTTTGACTTTATCTGCTGTAGGACACAACTTATCAAAGTGATGTCCTTTGCAGTGGCGACAGGGCCTTAAATATGTAGCAGTACATTGTCCCTGCTTACCATGTTCCCCTCTTATACAACCCACACATAGCTTCAATCTTTTCGCCTGTGTTAGTTTTGTCTCATTTGTTGGGTATTTTACGCAGAAACTCCATTTATGTTTGTTGTTACATAGTTTACATAGAATCTGAGCAGGTTTCTTATACGCACCCTCTTTCTTTTCTTTAGTCCCACTGTCATGCTTACTGTTCCCCTCTTCTCCACATTCTCACTCCCTCCCGACACATACATTCTCCCTTTGTTCAACTGTAGATTATTGATTTCCTTACTAAACTGAGTTTTGAACTCCCACAGCTCAAATGATCTTACCTTATCAAGTATTGCCATAGGAAGCTTCTGACGCTAGATAATGACTATCATTTCCTGCGTGGTAAGCCCTAGGGTGTCTAGCGATTGAGTATGGCACTCCATATTTGCCCTGAAGTTTGTCAACTCATCAACCTTATACTGTGGTTCTGCGAGCCCCAACAAGGCAACGACATGGGCCATCTTCAACTGCTCTCTATCCCCGTATGTGGGGTCTAATAAGTGTACTGCCTCAAGATAACTACCACCCACTACTGCAAAACCCTCTATTAAATGTAATGCCTCTCCTTCCATTTGTCCCTTCAGATAGTGAAACTTGCGGACATTATCCATAGAGGATTGATGAACCGTAGATCGAAATACGTCCCAAAAAGATAACCACTCAGTCAACTTGCCCCCAAATGTAGGAAGATTGAGCTTTGGGAGGTGTACAGTATGTTTTGGGTCAGCCCTTCTATGGGCCTCATTATCGCCTCCCTTCTTACTCGCGACAGCACGCTGTAATATGTACTTCGCTCTAAAGACAGGTTCATCATAGAGGGCGCGATTATCACACTCTGTAACTATCTCTTCCTCCTCTATCATGTCAGCCACAATCACCTCACTCAGAGCTGTAATACGACCGTGGGTAGCTTGGACGTTTTCTAATCTAGCCTCCAATTCCTCTAGTTCAGCAGTAGTGATGAAAGTGTTGACGTCCACAATTAGCCTATTTAATACTCCCCTTAGTCCCGCCCTTTGATTTTTAGGGGCCTTGATCAGCACCCCACTAGACGGTGTCTCTTTATTGTCTTAATTCATTTTGCATGTGAGCCTATAGGCTATGTATCTAAATGTTACGTTACAAAGACAACGGCCATATTATAATAGTCTAATTAAGAGACGCCGACCGGCGGACTTCTATGTTATGGAGAAAAAATAGTACACTAAGTAGCAATACCTACCAATGGATCATATTGAACAAGAAAAAAAGCTAGGTCAGGTCATATGTCATAGGAAGTCTGAAACGGAAAAGAAAATTATTGGGGAAAGATGGGTGGGATGCAGGACTTAGGCAGGCGCAACGATGTGACCCTGCATTCCGGCTCTAATCATCGCTTGGCTAGCCTTGCCAGTTTATCATAGAGTTGTTCCTGCATCCTGTTATATGTCCCCTTGTTCATTGCCTTAACCCTTCTTTGACGGGGCGCATCATATGCCGAGTGAAAGAAATTTGGACTATGTGGCGGCTCACATCATAAGTCGTGTGGCAATTTCAGCACGTAATGTTGCTGAGAGAGAGAGACAAGTGGTAGCCGGAGAGTAGCGAGCGTATGACTGCTCCAGACCACCGCGGTGGACCAACTGACATGAATCCCACCCTCCTCCACCCTCTCACACTCGCTACATAGTGAATTGTATGGGGAAAGTACCGAATTACATGGTTTTTGCACTCGTGTTGCGCGGTTGTTGCAAGAAAACTAGCGGTCATACAAGGATCGTTGTGGTGTCATTGGAAAGCCATGTTTATGCCCTTTCAGGGATAGATACTTGTTTTATGATCTGGGTCTTATTTAGGCAGGAAAATTATCACGTAAACAGCCTTATTTTGGGTAACAACACCCCGCTGGTGGCTACATATTATTTACCGCCTAGGCCGCTCTTTAGGTGTTAAAATCCCTTACTGGTAGCTAAATCCCGGGTCTGGGCACCAATGTGGTAAACTATCAATGGAAGTTAAATATTACTAAGCTATAATGAATCAAATCAAAGAATCTAGTTTCCTTTAATGCACAGAAAACCAAGTACATTCAATTTTCTAACCGACAGAATCTCACTGACTCCCATATATTTGTTAATGATGTAAATATTCCCACTTCCCCTAGTATTGACATTCTCGGTGTAACATTAACTACTCACTTGAGCTGGACACATTATGTTAGAATCATTGCTAAGAATGCCTCTAAAAAACTGGGACTCCTGTACAGAGTTCGAGAATTCTTCACTGACGAGCAGTTGGCCGTAATATATAAAAGTCATGTGCGTTCTCAGATGGATTACTGTTCACCTCTGTGGAGTGGAAGTGGAGTGGTTGCATTGAGGCAGTTGGACAAAATTCAAAATAAAGCTATTAGATTAATCAATAACCCTGCAATCACACAGGACCTTCCTACATTATCCATACGAAAAACGTTGCATCCCTTGCATTATTCTACAGATATTTTCACAGCAATTGTTCCGAGGAACTTGCTTCAATTGTGCCGCCTCTCCACATCTTTCCCCGTAGAACTAGGGCAGCTGAGAGCGCCCATGAATTTACACTTTCTCCTCCACAATGCAGAACTTCTGCTTATCAAAATTCATTTATCCCTAGAACTACTACTCTTTGGAATTCACTTCCCTCGAATTGCTTTCCACAAACTTACAATCTACAAATGTTTAAATCCAGCTGTTACAAACATTTTATGAATGGAGGATGCCTTTAGGCACATGGACCTTTTTGTTATATCTGTGTTTTTCCTTCCTCCGTTCATTGTCTCTTAAAAAAATAACAAAATAAATATAAATAAATATAAATGAAAACTACTCCATATCTAAATTGAAATCAATCTGAAACAAGCTACTTTATATCCAAAGGTCTCACATACTAAATTTATATATAGGGTAAGGTTATAAGGGTTAATATTACCCAGGAATTAACTCACCAATAGTTCCACATGGCAATGGGGCAAGGGAGAACGTTTTACCCAATATAGCGGTGGACAATGGGGATCGAGACTTCGGTCCCGAGACACGAGTCAAGTTAAAGAAAGAATAAATGATTACATGGGAATGGACATGAATATTATGCTTATCTGTCAGTCAGTCATGGCATCGATGAGAGCATCGTGATGGTGTAGCTGTGTGTATTGCTGTATGTGTATTGTGATTAGAGGCACAAAAGCACGATCAACTGAGGGCGGAAAATTAGATGTTAACTGGTTGGTGTTCGTGAAGGCTCTGGTGTTCCTCGAAGGCACACCTTGCTGCCTTGGCAAAACGCCAGGAGCCCAAATTATCGTACCGCATCTAGGTTGCTCTATACGATAAATTATATTAATATATACGATAAATTCATATATACTACATAAGACCATGGCAATATTGCTTAATAGCATATTATGCCTTGCATAACTTAACTTATTTACAATCTTATATTATACGATCTACTCGTCCTACGTCGTGCTGTAGGAGCGATCGTGACATCACAGAGACATACGAGATCACAAAAGAGTCATATTCTATCGTATTTATACGATACTTATGTTAGGGGGTGTTGAGGAGAAGTTAGGTCCATGAGAGGGGATCTGGTCGATGTAGGACTCGTCGTTCTTCCTTCTGTTTGGCACCGGAGGGAACTGACGCTCTCACACACAACTAGAGAATGTCCATTCTAGTTCCTCTAGCCCTGCTCCCTGCAAATATGGGTTTATATTCATCCAATCACATTAGAGCTAGTAGATTATATTGCCTGTTTTATACCTACCGTCCACCGATCATATATTTCGGTCATGTAATATTCAGAGGATAATTTACTTCTTGATTTATTCATTTCGGAATAGTAGGGACATGGGTATTTTGATCTTGTAATTATTGTGAAGTTAATAGTTGCCTTAAAAATACAATTGACATAGGAATACATGGATAGGGTTATTCTATATTTCTTAATATTAAACTCAGTTTAGGAAGCTTGCATGGTTGTAGGATAATTGATTTTCATTAATTGCTCTTTTCCTCTATTCTTCAGGTGGTATGCAAGGCTTCCTTTATTCTTTCTTGAGCTGCCATGATTTATATATACCATTTCTGCACTGTATATTGGGTTATTGTGATCACAACTATTAAAGTAGAATGTTGGATCTTGATGAGCAATAAACATAACATCTTCTTTCCCGGGTTCGAATCCCGGTGGATCATATATACTTTAATTAATTTCACTGGGGGTGTGGTGGTGAGATTAATAAAAAATAATATTATTGTAATTCAATTTCGTTGTACACTCCTTTATCTCGTATTTCGGACCTTGTGATTGGCCCGGACGAGACCCCGGTGATTGGTCTAGAAGGAGTCCAGGTGATTGGTCCAGAAGGAGTCATACAGTTCTCGTAGGACTCGGTAGGTGGCGTTGATCATAGAGGACGTAGATATATTATGGTATACTTCTTGATGTTGGCTGGTTCTTGTTGGTCGTGTCTCTCTGTGGTTTGTGAGGACATCTGATGGGGTTGCTAACTTGGTTGTTTGCATCCCCGGCATCTCACTAATTGTGTAACCTGTGCCGAGTTACTTGATCTGGATGTATTAGCGCTACCGTTATGTGTGATGGGCTTAACCTCTCTCTCTCTCACACACACACACACACGGTAGGGTCTGAGAATTGGCTTGATTTATGTGCGTATGGAGGAGACAAAAGGTACGTTACCTGTAAGGAGTGTCTCCCTCAAAGCAAACAAAAGTGACAGAGCCCAATTCAAGGAACGTTGGAGTCCAAATGCCTGGACACACGAAGTTTAAAGCAGTCTAAGTCATAGGATGAAGACAAGATTGATAGAGGGAAAAAGTTCCAGAGTTCACTTGTTGAGTAGAGGAAAGACTGAGAAAATTTGCCAATTCTTGGGTTGGAGAGCTGGACAGAATATGAGTGGGACTGTGTTGAAAGGCGGGTCCCTCGCACTCGCCGCAAGTGAGGGGGTATACACTGAAATAACTCTGAAGAACACTGTCCTATAATGTAACACAAAATGTCAGATATTACAAATAGGCTCTATAATCCATAATTATACAGTATGTCATTATATTATGTGTTATCCATGTTCCAAAAGTTTCCTTCACTTCTGAAGAGCCAAAAGACATTGAGAATGGTGTGTCTTTGCTTGGCTACCAGTATAAGGATGATTAGTTGTCCCTGTACAGTACAAGTATATTGGTAAATCATTGAATATACGTATAACATTACATTACTTATAAATATATCACACCCACACTGGTATCCCGCCATATTTGTGACCATCAAAATCTATGACTAAATTATGGGTAATGAGAAAGTACGTGAAGTTTGTTAATTTAGCTAAAACTGTGAGACGCTGCGGCAAGATCACATATATGGCAAGAGTCATTGATTTGGCTCGACACCGGCACCCCTTCACCAGCCAGCCCTACACTCAGACAGTCATTGTATATTTGGTCGTAGGGAGATTAATGCATAATTATTCAATAATGTGTTTTTAATGGCAAGAGGAGGAGGGCTCAACTAATGGAAGCAGGTGGGGCCTTAATGACGCTACTTACATTGTGGAAACTAGTAAACTGGTCCGAGAAATACAGAATGGAGTTCAACGTTGAAACAGTTTAAGAGGAGATGGGTCACTTTTCTGGTCCCTCTTTGTCCTCATGTTTAGCCCCATTAGATTTCAGATTTGTTGACGTTCGACCCATTAGTTTGGCGATTATAAAAGCTTTCGCCTCATTTATTTATCAATATTAAGACTTTCCATGTCATTTAGGTGTCGATTGTTTTCCTGGCGAGCGATAGCGAGCCTGTATTTTATGAGGAACCAGCCTTAATTTTTCTATCAAAAAACATACAAATTTATCTTGAAATAGGTTCTTGGGGGGGGGGTTTCTTAACCTAGATGTAGGTCTAGGGAGGAAACTAAAAATATACATAAAAATATACATAAATTAACAAATATATACCCCCATCCCCCCTTAAAATCTACTGTATAATGGAGATAATAATGAAAATACACATCTTAACATAGTTGTTGGACATTATCTACTTTCAAAATTCGCTTCGATACATCTATCAAACCATTATCTACATTAAATCATTGCTGGATACATCTATCAAACCATTATCTACATTAAATCATAGCTGGATACATCTATCAAACCATTATCTACATTAAATCATTGCTGGATACATCTATCAAACCATTATCTACATTAAATCATTGCTGGATACATCTATCAACCATTATCTACATTAAATCATAGCTGGATACATCTATCAAACCATTATCTACATTAAATCATTGCTGGATACATCTATCAAACCATTATCTACATTAAATCATTGCTGGATACATCTATCAAACCATTATCTACATTAAATCATTGCTGGATACATCTATCAAACCATTATCTACATTAAATCATTGCTGGATACATCTATCAAACCATTATCTACATTAAATCATTGCTGGATACATCTATCAAACCATTATCTACATTAAATCATTGCTGGATACATCTATCAAACCATTATCTACATTAAATCATTGCTGGATACATCTATCAAACCATTCTACATTAAATCATTGCTGGATACATCTATCAAACCATTATCTACATTAAATCATTGCTGGATACATCTATCAAACCATTATCTACATTAAATCATTGCTGGATACATCTATCAAACCATTATCTACATTAAATCATAGCTGGATACATCTATCAAACCATTATCTACATTAAATCATTGCTGGATACATCTATCAAACCATTATCTACATTAAATCATTGCTGGATACATCTATCAAACCATTATCTACATTAAATCATAGCTGGATACATCTATCAAACCATTATCTACATTAAATCATTGCTGGATACATCTATCAAACCATTATCTACATTAAATCATAGCTGGATACATCTATCAAACCATTATCTACATTAAATCATTGCTGGATACATCTATCAAACCATTATCTACATTAAATCATTGCTGGATACATCTATCAAACCATTATCTACATTAAATCATTGCTGGATACATCTATCAAACCATTATCTACATTAAATCATTGCTGGATACATCTATCAAACCATTATCTACATAAATCATTGCTGGATACATCTATCAAACCATTATCTACATTAAATCATTGCTGATACATCTATCAAACCATTATCTACATTAAATCATTGCTGGATACATCTATCAACATTATCTACATTAAATCATTGCTGGATACATCTATCAAACCATTATCTACATTAAATCATTGCTGGATACATCTATCAAACCATTATCTACATTAAATCATTGCTGGATACATCTATCAAACCATTATCTACATTAAATCATAGCTGGATACATCTATCAAACCATTATCTACATTAAATCATTGCTGGATACATCTATCAAACCATTATCTACATTAAATCATTGCTGGATACATCTATCAAACCATTATCTACATTAAATCATAGCTGGATACATCTATCAAACCATTATCTACATTAAATCATTGCTGGATACATCTATCAAACCATTATCTACATTAAATCATAGCTGGATACATCTATCAAACCATTATCTACATTAAATCATTGCTGGATAAGATTATGAAATGAGTTCTGCAAATACAGGTGATACTTTTCCTGTACTCAACAGTATAATGTAATGAGAAGCCATGTTAGTGTATTGTTGTTCACATTCCTTTATAACACAGTTATATACAGTATAGAAACCTGAATTACTATATTTGTTGACCTCAACCGCACTTACCATAACACTCAAACACAAACATTTGTCAGTGTTAGTACACATCAGAGACAAATATACTAATATCATTTATAACAAAAGTAACTCTATAACAGATTTGAAAACCAATGCCTGAGATGCAGGAGTTTATATTATCTGTTTACTTTATATATCAAAGTTGCGTGATCTCTTTTAATTTTTAGAAATTGGCTTGCACAAGGACATATGCAATTCAAAACACAAATTATGGAATAAAAGTGACATGGTATTTATAAGTTACACATATTTACCTGATTATAATAAGATATATATATACTCTCAACATTATCCAACACCATATGCAATACTTGGTGTGTAAATTATTCGTCTCGACAGTTACAGATATATATACTCTCAACATTATCCAACACCATATGCAATACTTGGTGTGTAAATGATTCGTCTTGACAGTAACAGATATTAACGTACAAACTTGGAGAAAGTTGTCAACAGACTGTTGGCGCCGGAGACTGTATGATTTATGTGGAAGCTTTTAGTGAAGGTCGTTAGATTTTACTGAACGTTTGGTGCTGGTGAGCCGAAAGGGAAGAGAAACAATAGAATCAGAGACAGTGGTAAATATATAAAATACAAGAAAAAAAGCTTTACTTGTCATTATCTCCGCCTAAAATAAGTTTTATTGAGATTATGTGATTATTATGTTACATGGTTCTGTAACCTGTGTGTCTGTTTGTAAGCAACTTTTCTCAAAGGCATGTGGATAAATATGAATCTTATTTGGTAGTTATCTGTATTGGTCCTCGAAAAATAAATGATTAACTGTTAGCCAATATCGGATTGGTCAGCTTCCATCCCTCCTAGCTCTCCCCACCATCCAAATAAACACCTAAACGCCGCCATGGCAATTTTTTGCTCAATGTATACGATATTCGACGTGACACTTACTGGACACTCAGGAATTAAACACACAACATTTAGTAACGAGAACTTATAATAACATTTATCTCAATAACTGCACACAAGGCTGGTGTATGTGCTTTACTGAGTGTTGCTGTTATGACTGTGTTGTTGTTGATTATAATGGTGATGTTGATGTTAATATGGATTGTGATGTTGGTAAGGAGAATGTAGAAGTTGTGGTGGAATATGAGAGCCATATACATGCATAATAATATCTAATTACACAAACAAGAAACTAGGGCAACATGGACAGAACCCTCATAGAATTGAAACTACACATCTTACCGAGAAAGACACTAAAAACATATAGCTTAAATGCTAAAGAGAAATAAGTTTGCAATGAGAATAAGGGAATGATACAAAAAAACTAAACAAAACATATACAGATCGATTCACCAGCCAACAAAAAATGTAGGCAAAAGAAGCAACTAAAGACAAACAAAGACACGGAAACCAAAGGAGAGACTGAGGGAGAGAGGCAGGGATAACACCAAATCCAGTTGGGAAGAATATTGGATTGTGTGGCAGAGAGTTAGGATAACCCCTTCATCCAGATGGTGGCAACTCAAATCGGTCACACTCCGAAACAGCCACGACCAAAATGGCTACATTTACCTAACTTAACCTTATTATGTTTAGCTTAACTAAACTAAATCTAATTTAACCAGACTTCACCTAAGCTAACCTAAACGAATCTAAAGTAACATAACTTCACCAGGTCTAGGATAATGTAACCTAACATAACTTATACTGTTCATGATTTTGGCTGTTTGGGTTGTGGCCGTTAAGGAGTGGGGCCTGTTTGGTTGCCTCCCAATCAAATGACGTCAGACTAAGTACCATTTGTGTTCATAACAAATAATATATTTTATTCGAAAACGACACATTAGAATGAAGGTTCCATGACGATACTTGTTACTATTCTGGTATATAAAGGCCCTTCCTAAGCTGCATACTATAACATATAAATTAATAGCGTTAACCGGAGAGAAGGTGGCTGGAAAAGAGAACAGAAGCACATCGTTTGTCGGAGTAGCGAGCTGTGGCGGAAAAATGCGAGAGAAATGTGTGAGAAATGGAGCTTACAGGAGATGTGGGTGGTTTAATGTGAGAGAGAGAGAGAGAGAGAGAGAGAGAGAGAGAGAGAGAGAGAGAGAGAGATAGACGGAGAGTGAGTGAGATATAATGAGAGTGAGTACAAAGGAGTACAAAGGAGTACAAAGGAAATCAAGCAACAACAGATCTAGTGACCCTTCTAGGTTGCTTGTCCTCCAAAACACTGAGGATCAAGTGTCCAAACAGTGGTTTAGAGTGGGTAAGGGAACATTGGAAAGGGAACTACTGCCCTGCCACTAACGTGGCAGGACTAGGAAGTTAGTAGGGACAGATGGGTTAGTAACTGAGGGGAGGATAAAGTTATTCATTTACAAACGCAGTCAGTCGCGGGTTTGATGCGAGATATTTGTCTAGGCGGAATTTAAATGAATCAACGGTGCTGCAGTCTATAACGTCTCGGGGAAGCCCATTCCACAAGTTGACAACTCGATTGAAGAAGAAATTCTTAGATTCGTGCGAGTTAAAAGATTTACCAATAATTTTGCAACCGTTTCCCCGCGTGTAATTAGATTGGTCGATAGTGAAGTACTTACTACAGTTCATATTGTCGATGCCTTTGATGATTTTGAACACTTGAATTAAGTCGCCTCTTAATCTGCGCTGGGTTAAAGGAAATAGATTTAATTCTCTAAGACGCTCTTCGTATGGTTTGTTCTTTAGGCTAGGTATCATTTTGGTAACTCTACGTTGAACTCGTTCTAGCTTGTTTATATCTTTTTGGTAATAAGGGCACCAGGATTGAACGCAGTATTCCAGAAGAGGGCGGACTAAGGAATTGTAAAGGGTTAGGATAACTTCTTTGGATTTATGCTCAAATGACCTGCCTATAAAGCCAATTATTTTGTTTGCCTTCTTAACAACTTCTGAACATTGTTGACTCGGTTTTAGGTTACTCGATATTGTTACTCCCAGATCAGTTTCTCTAAGTGAGAGAGAGAATGAGAGAGAGGGTTCGAGTGAGTAAGAGAGAGAGAGAGAGAGATTCTGACGAAAGGGATGTTTTGCTTTGTCAGGTAGATCTTCCAATATTAAAAGTGATCTAACTCATGTACAGGTTAACTAACTCCGATATCAAATGTTTTCATGAAAGACAGATTTTCATTGAATTTTTTTAAAGTTTGTGCTATAGTGATTAGACAAAATATATTTACAAGGAAAGGTACTGAAGAAAGAACACACCACAAACTACTTCTATAATAGCCAACCTACATGTCTACCTACTTCTATAATAGCCAACCTACAAGTATATACCTAATTATATAATAGCCAACCTACATGTCTACCTACTTCTATACTAGCCAACCTACAAGTATATACCTACTTATATAATAGCCAACCTACATGTCTACCTACTTCTATAATAGCCAACCTACAAGTATATACCTACTTATATAATAGCCAACCTACATGTCTACCTACTTCTATAATAGCCAACCTACAAGTATATACCTACTTATATAATAGCCAACCTACATGTCTACCTACTTCTATAATAGCCAACCTACATGTCTACCTACTTCTATAATAGCCAACCTACATGTCTACCTACTTCTATAATAGCCAACCTACATGTCTACCTAATTATATAATAGCCAACCTACATGTCTACCTACTTCTATAATAGCCAACCTACATGTCTACCTAATTATATAATAGCCAACCTACATGTCTACCTACTTCTATAATAGCCAACCTACAAGTATATACCTACTTATATAATAGCCAACCTACATGTCTACCTACTTCTATAATAGCCAACCTACATGTCTACCTACTAATATAATAGCCAACCTACATGTCTACCTACTTATATAATAGCCAACCTACATGTCTACCTACTAATATAATAGCCAACCTACATGTCTACCTACTTATATAATAGCCAACCTACATGTCTACCTACTAATATAATAGCCAACCTACATGTCTACCTACTTATATAATAGCCAACCTACATGTCTACCTACTAATATAATAGCCAACCTACATGTCTACCTACTTATATAATAGCCAACCTACATGTCTACCTACTAATAATAGCCAACCTACATGTCTACCTACTTATATAATAGCCAACCTACATGTCTACCTACTAATATAATAGCCAACCTACATGTCTACCTACTTATATAATAGCCAACCTACATGTCTACCTACTAATATAATAGCCAACCTACATGTCTACCTACTTATATAATAGCCAACCTACATGTCTACCTACTAATATAATAGCCAACCTACATGTCTACCTACTTATATAATAGCCAACCTACATGTCTACCTACTTATATAATAGCCAACCTACATGTCTACCTACTTATATAATAGCCAACCTACATGTCTACCTACTAATATAATAGCCAACCTACATGTCTACCTACTTATATAATAGCCAACCTACATGTCTACCTACTTATATAATAGCCAACCTACATGTCTACCTACTAATATAATAGCCAACCTACATGTCTACCTACTATATAATAGCCAACCTACATGTCTACCTACTAATATAATAGCCAACCTACATGTCTACCTACTTATATAATAGCCAACCTACATGTCTACCTACTAATAATAGCCAACCTACATGTCTACCTACTATATAATAGCCAACCTACATGTATACCTACTAATATAATAGCCAACCTACATGTCTACCTACTAATATAATAGCCAACCTACATGTCTACCTACTAATATAATAGCCAACCTACATGTCTACCTACTAATATAATAGCCAACCTACATGTCTACCTACTAATATAATAGCCAACCTACATGTCTACCTACTAATAATAGCCAACCTACATGTCTACCTACTAATATAATAGCCAACCTACATGTCTACCTACTAATATAATAGCCAACCTACATGTCTACCTACTAATATAATAGCCAACCTACATGTCTACCTACTATATAATAGCCAACCTACATGTCTACCTACTAATATAATAGCCAACCTACATGTCTACCTACTAATATAATAGCCAACCTACATGTCTACCTACTTATAGCATAGCCAACCTACATGTCTACCTACTAATATAATAGCCAACCTACATGTCTACCTACTAATATAATAGCCAACCTACATGTCTACCTACTAATATAATAGCCAACCTACATGTCTACCTACTAATATAATAGCCAACCTACATGTCTACCTACTAATATAATAGCCAACCTACATGTCTACCTACTAATATAATAGCCAACCTACATGTCTACCTACTAATATAATAGCCAACCTACATGTCTACCTACTAATATAATAGCCAACCTACATGTCTACCTACTAATATAATAGCCAACCTACATGTCTACCTACTAATATAATAGCCAACCTACATGTCTACCTACTAATTTAATAGCCAACCTATATGTCTACCTACTAATATAATAGCCAACCTACATGTCTACCTACTAATATAATAGCCAACCTACATGTCTACCTACTAATATAATAGCCAACCTACATGTCTACCTACTTATATAATAGCCAACCTACATGTCTACCTACTTATATAATAGCCAACCTACATGTCTACCTACTAATATAATAGCCAACCTACATGTCTACCTACTTATAGCATAGCCAACCTACATGTCTACCTACTAATATAATAGCCAACCTACATGTCTACCTACTAATATAATAGCCAACCTACATGTCTACCTACTAATATAATAGCCAACCTACATGTCTACCTACTAATATAATAGCCAACCTACATGTCTACCTACTTGTATAATAGCCAACCTACATGTCTACCTACTTATATAATAGCCAACCTACATGTCTACCTACTTATATAATAGCCAACCTACATGTCTACCTACTAATATAATAGCCAACCTACATGTCTACCTACTTATATCATAATAGCCAACCTACATGTCTACCTACTAATATAATAGCCAACCTACATGTCTACCTACTTATAATAGCCAACCTACATGTCTACCTACTTATAATAGCCAACCTACATGTCTACCTATCTATATAATAGCCAACCTACATGTCTACCTACTTATATAATAGCCAACCTACATGTCTACCTACTTATATAATAGCCAACCTACATGTCTACCTACTAATAATAGCCAACCTACATGTCTACCTACTTATATAATAGCCAACCTACATGTCTACCTACTTATATAATAGCCAACCTACATGTCTACCTACTAATATAATAGCCAACCTACATGTCTACCTACTTATATAATAGCCAACCTACATGTCTACCTACTAATATAATATCCAACCTACATGTCTACCTATTTATATAATAGCCAACCTACATGTCAACCTACTAATATAATAGCCAACCTACATGTCTACCTACTAATATAATAGCCAACCTACATGTCTACCTACTTATATAATAGCTAACCTACATGTCTACCTACTAATATAATAGCCAACCTACATGTCTACCTACTAATATAATAGCCAACCTACATGTCTACCTACTAATATAATAGCCAACCTACATGTCTACCTACTAATATAATAGCCAACCTACATGTCAACCTACTAATATAATAGCCAACCTACATGTCTACCTACTAATATAATAGCCAACCTACATGTCTACCTACTAATTTAATAGCCAACCTATATGTCTACCTACTAATATAATAGCCAACCTACATGTCTACCTACTAATATAATAGCCAACCTACATGTCTACCTACTAATATAATAGCCAACCTACATGTCTACCTACTTATATAATAGCCAACGTACATGTCTACCTACTTATATAATAGCCAACCTACATGTCTACCTACTAATATAATAGCCAACCTACATGTCTACCTACTTATAGCATAGCCAACCTACATGTCTACCTACTAATATAATAGCCAACCTACATGTCTACCTACTATAATAGCCAACCTACATGTCTACCTACTAATATAATAGCCAACCTACATGTCTACCTACTAATATAATAGCCAACCTACATGTCTACCTACTAATATAATAGCCAACCTACATGTCTACCTACTAATATAATAGCCAACCTACATGTCTACCTACTAATATAATAGCCAACCTACATGTCTACCTACTAATATAATAGCCAACCTACATGTCTACCTACTAATATAATAGCCAACCTACATGTCTACCTACTAATATAATAGCCAACCTACATGTCTACCTACTAATTTAATAGCCAACCTATATGTCTACCTACTAATATAATAGCCAACCTACATGTCTACCTACTAATATAATAGCCAACCTACATGTCTACCTACTAATATAATAGCCAACCTACATGTCTACCTACTTATATAATAGCCAACCTACATGTCTACCTACTTATATAATAGCCAACCTACATGTCTACCTACTAATATAATAGCCAACCTACATGTCTACCTACTTATAGCATAGCCAACCTACATGTCTACCTACTAATATAATAGCCAACCTACATGTCTACCTATTTGTATAATAGGCTACCTACATGTCTACCTACTAATATAATAGCCAACCTACATGTCTACCTACTAATATAATAGCCAACCTACATGTCTACCTACTTGTATAATAGCCAACCTACATGTCTACCTACTTATATAATAGCCAACCTACATGTCTACCTACTTATATAATAGCCAACCTACATGTCTACCTACTAATATAATAGCCAACCTACATGTCTACCTACTTATATCATAGCCAACCTACATGTCTACCTACTTGTATAATAGCCAACCTACATGTCTACCTACTTATATAATAGCCAACGTACATGTCTACCTACTTATATAATAGCCAACCTACATGTCTACCTACTTGTATAATAGCCAACCTACATGTCTACCTACTAATATAATAACCAACCTACATGTCTACCTACTTATACTACAGCCAACCTAGATGTCTACATATTTACACAATAGCCTACTTACATATTTACTTACTGACTTCACTGTTTCGTTTATGTAGAGTGACCAATCAAGTTAGACCATAATATTAAATGGCCATCTTTCCATGACGGACGTGAATACATTGGGTGCATAAAATATAATGCCAAAGAGAACATAATGCATGTGTAATAGACACATAAAACAAATGTATATATGAAACACAAGTAGGAATTTATACATATTACTTTTAAGTGAAGAGGACTCACTTCTCCCTCATGCTTGACCCCATTAGTTATGAAATTTTAAGACGTTTATCCCATTAGTTTGGCGATTTTAAGACCTATCGCCCCATTTGTTTGTCAATATCAACAACTTTCGTGCCCATTAGATGTCGATTTGTTCCTGGTGAGCGATAACGAGCCTGTGATTTTAAGGCCGGGATATTTTTCTACCGGAAAATTTAAAAATAAAAATCGTAGGAGGGTCTTGGGGGGTCTTTTTAAGCTTGATGGAGGTCTAACGAAGAAACTAAAAAATAAATATATAAATGGATCCATAGACCAACAAATATACCCTACCCTCCTTAACCTCTGAAGTGCGCATGGGGGTAATTGGAAACGTCCCCCTGTGCTGACGTATTTGAGGTGTTTCCGTCACTAAAATATTCATTGTGCCATTAATAGCATTAATACTTATCCATATGCGCCTATTATGGGTTGATTATAAAGGTATTAACCTGAAACAACAATAAAACGAGTGAAAACAGCGTTTGGATGATCAAAATCGGAGATATAGCCCGCGAGTTGTATAATGTATGGGTGAGGCAATCTGCTTTCCCGCCAATTTCCCCCAAGGCCACTGAGACGCAGTCGATCGATACTCTCTCTCTCTCTCTTGCACTCGCTTGCCATCAGTGATGACAACACCCTGCTTGCAACTCGCTAATGTTAGCACGAAAATATACCTCAGAATAAGGGAATAACAGGGAAAATAGGTGATAACTGAAGGAGAGGAGGAAAGTGGGGAAGGAGGGGAGGTAGAGGACTGAGATTTTGCATGGCCCAGGGGCCAACAAAAAATAAAAAAATACAAAAATAAAAATATATATTTTTTTTTTTCGATGTCAAAAGTTGATTTTTTTTTCCACTCACTCATAAGAGTCTCCCCGCAGTGCGCCGGGGGAACTCTTATGAGTCTCCCCGCAACTCCCAGGTTAACCTAAGATGTACGCATGGGGGGTATGAGACACCACACTCCTGTGCGCACGTATTTGAGCTTTTCCCATCATTAACATCGTTATTTCACCATAAATAGCATTAATACTTATCCATATGCGCCTATTATAGGTTGATTATAAAGGTATTAACCTGTTACAACAATAAAACAAGTGGAAACAGCGTTTGGATGGTCAAAATCGGCGATACAGGCCGGGAGTTACATAATGTATGGCTGAGGCAACCTCCCTCCCCTCCAGTTTTCCCCACGTCTGGAGAGAGACTGTCGATCGATCGATACTCTCTCTCTCTCTCTTACACTCGCTTGGTAACAGTGATGACAATGCCCTGCTTGCAACTCGCTAATGTTAGCATTAAAATAGACCACAGAATAAGGGAATAACAGGGAAAATAGGTGATAACTGAAGGAGGTGAGGAAAGTGGGGAAGGAGGGGAGGTGGAGGAGTGATATTTGGCATGGCCCAGGGGCAAAAAAAAAAAAAAAAAAAAAAAAAAAAAAAAAAAAAAAATGGGGGGTGTTTTAAATGGATTTTTGGAGTCTTCCCGCAGTCACCCAGGGAAACTCTTAAGAGTCTTCCCGCAGCTCCTGGGTTAAGAGTGAGTATAACGATGATAGACATTAGGATTGGAACTGGTATAGTTTAAGATAGAGAGCAGGAGCTGCAATATTCTGGAGTGACAGTTCCAGGAATTGTAGTTTAGAATGGAGATCAGTGAAAAGGTATTTGACGGGCAGTGTGGTGCGGCTTGGGAACTTAATTGGATATGCCCCAGACCAGGGTTACCAAATATAGGCCGCTAGATAGTAAGTATAAGCCCATAATCGCTAGAATAATGCTACAATCTCTAGAATATCGCTTTAACCCTTATTTAGAGGCGAGCAACATAAGTCGAGTTAAATAAAGCTGGACTATGTGGCGGCGCTCGACATAACTCGAGTGGCAATTTCAGCACGTAATGTGGCTGAGAGAGAGAGACAAGTGGTGGCAGGAGACTAGCGAGCGTATGACTGCTCCAGACCACCGCGGCGAACCTACTGACACAAATCTCAGCTCCTTCCTCCCTCTCTCACTCGCTACATACTCAATTATGTACCGAAAGTACCGAATTACCTGCTTTTTGCACTCGCGTTGCACGGTTATTGCAAGAAAACTATCCATCATACAAGGATCGTTATGGTGTCATTCGAAAGCTCTGTTTATGCCCTTTCAGGGATAGGTACTTGTTTTACGTTCTGGGTCTTATTTAGGCATGAAAATGATCACGTAAACAGCCCTATTTTGGCTAAAAACACCCCGCTGTGCGGTACACATAAATAAACCGCATAGGCCGCTCGTAAGGTGTTAAAATGACTCAAATCTCCAGAATATCACTAGAATAACACCATAATCTCTAGAATATTGCTCTAAAATGACTCAAATCTGCAAAATATCACTAGAATAATGCCACACTCTCTACAATATCGCTCTAAAATGGCTCAAATATCCAGAATATCACTAGAATAATGCCACAATCTCTACAATATCGCTCTAAAAATGGCTCAAATATCCAGAATATCACTAGAATAATGCCACAATCTCTACAATATCGCTCTAAAATGGCTAAAATCTCACGAATATCACTACAATAATGCCAGAATCTCTACAATATCGCTCTGAAATGGCTAAAATCTCCAGAATATCACTAGAATGCATGCCGGTAGATGTAAAAATGTGCCTCTAGATAGAAGTAAATACCTCTAGATCTAGCAGGAGAGTAGCTAAATTGGCAACACTGCAACAGACTCCCATATTGGAAGAATTGCGGAGTACCATCCAAGAAATGAGAAAATATCCAGAAACCTTAATGTCTGCTTTATAGTTTTTTGTTTATATTTATAGTTATTGTAGAAACAGAAATACCATGGACATTATACAACTAATATAGAATGTAAAACATGAATGCAGAGTTATATGTGGGATATATCCGTAAATGTTATATCATTTATAAAAACAACAAATATAACTGGTAACTTTCATTATTCAAATGTTCCCAGTGACATTCGACTCGGTCTTGTGGATTATCTGATAATGCTTCCTCTCACTTAATCATTATACTATGCATAGTGCAGTTGGGTGCAATATATGATTAGATTAATATCCAGTATTCGATAAATTAATATTAATCGTAGTCATGTGATTTACTTATAACTGTCTTGATAGTGTAATGGTTAGAGCGTGTAAGTTCTGTATGAGATCTCCTAGATTAGAATCCTGAGAGAATCACACGGTTTCCTTAATTTAATTTGGGAGTTATTAGTATTAAGAACGATGTTAAAACTAATTTGAATATAATTATGTAAAGAGATGAGACATTATACCCATGGGAAAAAGTAAAAATTAACTTGTCTAAAACACAAGGACAAAATCGTTGGTGAGGGTGTTGGTGTTGTACCCTCTGGCTATATTATAGGTTTGAGTCCCGGAGGGAAGAATGAAAACCTAATATTTAGTAGTGGCCCCAAAATCATTGACAATATGCCTATTAGTATAATAGTCCACTTTCAAGCGCCCGCGGTCCGCCGCCAGTTTAAAACTACCGCCGCGGGGAGAAAGAGTCCTACGTCATAGGTGCAACGCTAATTATCTTATGGAATCGTCTTATGATTGGGTTACTCACTACGAAAAAACTTTGTAAAAAATAAAAAATAAAAAATAACTTAATACTTGTTATACTAATGCTTTCCATCTCGGTGGATTTCTTGCGTGGATTCTATCCCTGACGTTGCTCTCGGAGACGCCATTCCCCCTTCAATGACATAATAAGACTAAACTCAAGACATCAAACGAATGGGAAGGGGATGGAAGGGAGGGCCCTACATCGTCAATGATTTCGGGGCCACTACTAAATATTGGGTTTTCATTCTTCCCTCCGTGACTCAAACCTATAAATTATTAGTGACCCCTCCATCATTGACGATATGCCTGATATCTCAAGACTGGAGGGGGACATTCGTGACAATATCAAACCACTTAATAAAATAACATAGGTAGAGACAAATAATCATATAACAATTTAAGTCTTTATTGTTTACATACAATAACAGTAAAACATTTGAAAGAAAGCAGTGCGTTTCTTCGAAGAATATCTGCTTATACTTGACCGACTAGGAACAATGATACGATCTTCACATTGAGATTCATAATAATTGTTGTCTAGGAACATACTTGTATTCCCGTTCAACTAATACACAGACCCATTATATCCGTGAAATATATCTTCTGTCCTTAAAACTATTTGTACATTTCATATAATTTGTACACTTTGTTTATACTATATAGCTGTAACTATGATAGGTATCTTCAAAAATATAAAAAAATATTTTAGAGCTGTAGAACCAGCTCGACATATTAAGTATCACAGCTCGTGATCTTATCACAATATCCGGCGGAGGGGCTCTAGGGGTCTTTGGGCTTTCCGGCCCCCCCCCTCCCCCCCCCCTCCTTTTTCTCCTTTAAGATTAAACTTAATTTGTAATAGCACATGGACTAACTAGACTGCCGCTGCCGTAACGCCACACAGGTTAGTTTTGGCTTATCCAGAGCCACAGACAGGTATTGCGTCAAGAAAGTATGATTAGAAGCTCACAACTTAGTGTTAGCTAAGTCATCAATGAATAATTTTCTAAGAATCTGAGAGAGACGGCCCACTTTCTTATGTCATGGGCTCTGCCCACTACACCTGGGTTACTTTCCTTAACACCTTACGAGCGGCCTATGCGGTTTATTTATGTGTACCGCACAGCGGGGTGTTTTTAGCCAAAATAGGGCTGTTTACGTGATCATTTTCATGCCTAAATAAGACCCAGAACGTAAAACAAGTACCTATCCCTGAAAGGGCATAAACAGAGCTTTCGAATGACACCATAACGATCCTTGTATGATGGATAGTTTTCTTGCAATAACCGTGCAACGCGAGTGCAAAAAGCAGGTAATCGGTACTTTCAGTACATAATTGAGTATGTAGCGAGTGAGAGAGGGAGGAGGGAGCTGAGATTTGTGTCAGTAGGTTCGCCGCGGTGGTCTGGAGCAGTCATACGCTCGCTAGTCTCCTGCCACCACTTGTCTCTCTCTCTCAGCCACATTACGTGCTGAAATTGCCACTCGAGTTATGTCGAGCGCCGCCACATAGTCCAGCTTTATTTAACTCGACTTATGTTGCTCGCCGCTAAATAAGGGTTAATGACATCTACAGGTAAAGAAGCTAATTTCCTTCTTGTGACGCGGGTACCTGTACTGTTAACCCATAAAAAGCCTGGTTGTTGAGGTTGTGCTACCCTCATAAACTTAAGTAAAGCCTGCACTGGGCACAAAATGTGATGTGTATGTCCGTGTTTCAGTGACGGAACTGTAAATTCTGAAAATACGTTATCACAATGTTCATTTTTTGCTATGATCGTGGGACACGGAGCGATTTGTAAGTATTCATTCAGTCTCCCAAACCTGAGGCAATTAGGTTCGTTGCTCATTGCCGCCAGCTCCGATACCCTGTTTCCTGTCGCCAAAGCCATAAAAAACACAGCCTTCTTTAATAATGAGTCAAAATCCGGCGCATGACTATATTTGTGCGAATGAAGCAAAGATAAAGCTTTGTCCAGCGACCAGGTAGACAAGAGCTAACGGGGTGATGGGCGTAGTTTAAAACATGCCCTCATGAACCCTTTCTCCTCTGCCTGTGGTATGGATAGACCAGTATGGTCGTGAAATGGGTTTCTAATGGCAGACAAGTGATTTTTGAGTGTGACTACAGAAAAGAGCTTTTGTTCAAACAAATAGTTCAAGTACTTAAACACCAAAGCAACTGATATATCTGTTTGCGCTGTTTCCACTATCCAGGCTGTGAACGTTTTCCAATGTGATTGGTATTGTCTCCTGGTAGACATAGTATACTGATTAGGAAATTTATTTGTAACACTCTCTCCGTACTGAGTTAGCCATTTGGCATTTGAATGTCCATAAGGCAAAAGTTGCCAATTGTCTCCAAGTGGAAGTATGAGACCGGGAGTGGCACCGGGTTCTTGCACCACGTTTTCAATTGGTGGTACCACACCTGAGCCGGCCAAAGTGGCGCGATCATCGAGACTAAGCCCCGGTAACCGGTAACCCCGTACTTTTGTGAACTACTTGACACATGAGTGAATCGTCTGGAGGCGGAAAAAGATAGATGGAATTCCATTTGTTCTAGTCCTCCAACAATGAGTTTGGATCCCCCGCCGAGGCCATTTCCCAGCGGGTTAGGAAGAGAGGGAGTCTGTGGTTTCCCTCGGACGCGAATAGATCCACTTGTGGACGGTATGGCTCTGCAATCATCTTGTTGAAGATGTTTTGCTTGAGTGCTCATTCTACTGTGGTGCTCTGTCTCCAAGACAGAGCGTCTGCCCAGACGTTGGCCACGCCCGGGAGATAAGATGCATGTAGATGGATGCTCAGCTTTTCGGCCAGAGCAAAAACCTGTTCCGACAATTCTAGAAACTTTCGAGACCTCGTTGACCCTTGCTTTTGAATGCAGTGTACCGCGTTCAAATTGTCCATTCGAAAGGCAATTGACTTTCCCTGTAACGAAGAGCCGTGAGTTTGAAGGAAAAACAAAGGGACTAGAAGCTCTTGTTTGTTGATATGAAAGTTCTCGTCTTGGTACCACAGACCTTGACCCTGGTGGCCTAGGCTCGACTGATATCCCCAGCCTATAGTCCCTGAAGCATCTGTGTCTATCCGTACTGTAGGTGGGGGAGAAACCCACGTCATTATCGAGTGCTATGTTTCCTTCTTTGCCCAGACCGACAGTAAGCTGTGAATTAATGGAGGAATTGTCCATAATTTTCCCTCCGGCAAGAGTGGGAAAAATGTGTTGCCTTGCAAGATTAATCTCTTTACTTTCAACCGGCCCAACTTCACAGTTAGTTGAATCCAGTTGAGAGAACCGACCAGGGACTCCCACGTTCTCCTCGTCGTGTTCAGACTGTGGAGAAACCGAAACAATTTCCTGCGAAGTCTGTTGCGGTTGTCCACACTCTGACTGAGAGTAAGATTGGCTGTGTCCCAGACCAACCATATCCACTGAATTACCCGTGTGGGAACAAGGAGCGACTTTGCCAGGTTGACCTTGAACCCTAGGGTTTGTACATGATTTATCACTTGGTTTACATGGATATGACATAAACTCTCTGACTCTGCCACTACTAGCCAGTCGTCTAGGTATCACAATACCTCGATCCCCTGAGCTAACATTGGCATAAGGGCCTGCCAGACTAAGTTTGTGAAAATTCTCGGTGCCAGGTTCAAACTGAATGGTAATCTCCGAAAGACATAGGTCTCTTGCCTGATCCTTAAGGTGAGGAATTTTTGGAACCTTTTGTTTATGGGGACATTCCAATAGGCGTTTTTCAGGTCTAGTGAGCACATCCAGCCTTGCGGCGGGAGTGTGAGCCTGATTTGATTCACAGTGAGCATCCTGAAGGGTAAATTGTGAATGTGTGTGTTCAGACATGAGATATGTACTACTGGTCGCATCTGTAAACTGTCCCTCTTTGGCACTAGAAAAAGTCTGGACGTGAAAACATGGCAGGTTGGATCGACTAGGACAATGACATGCTTTGTAATCATTTCTTGGACTAGTGACTCCACCTCTAAAGAAACATAATTGAATTCTCGAGTTTGACGTAAACGAGGTCGCCGGAGCCACCTCCAAGTGATGCCTTTGCTTACCACTGTCCGAGCCTAAGTCCGCCGGGGCCAGGCCCTGTGACATGCTTGGAATGACCCAGTCGCTTGACTGGGCTTGTCCGGCAGAACTACTCTCGAATCCAACTCGCCTGCGGTAGGCCCCGGGAGAGAGAGAGTTTGATTGACTAGTTTTTTGGTGGTGGTGGGGCAGAGGTAGACGGCTGACTAGGTTTGGCAGATGTCGTTCCCTGCTGAGGCTTGTGTTGTGACGTACCCTTGTTATTCCACTTGCCTGATTGTTTGCCCTGCTTTTGCTTGTGATGAGTACCTCCCTGCTGTTGGGGAGACTTGGAGTCCTGAAAAGACTGTTTAGCACCGGTATATTGGGACTTAATTCCAACTTTTGGTTTAAAGAATGGTTTCTTGAAAGACTCCTTCTTAGGCTGGGAGGTACTCGTCTTCAAGCTATCTACCATTTTATATACTGCCCTCCATGTGTCTAAATTTAGCAAAGAGGAATTTAAGACAGGAGAAAGCCTTACCCGGCGACCAATGTCTTCCGGTAACTTCTTCACCATGTACACTCGTAAGTCCTGTCGTGCACGAACATTATTATTATTATTATTATTATTATAGAAGCTGTCTAAGCCTCCCAACAGGGTGCAGATACACCTATAAAAGATGAATCCCCACAAAATACCCGTAAGTACTGGAGAGAGACTAAGACAACTAAGAAAAAGGAAAAGGGCTACAGTAGTTAGAGAGCCCAGAAGAAAAGATCAGTTTGTCAATTAAAACACCATTCTAAAAAGAATAAAAGCAAATCATGATTAAAACAAAAAATTACTGCTGTAATAAAACATTAACTCTGGACTTAAAAGCTGAGATATGGGTTGACTGTACAACCTCGTTTGGCAAATTATTCCAAAAGGGAATCATTGAAGGAATATAACACCAAGAAAACTGAGATGTAGAAACATTAATTGGAGTCATGGCAAGGTCATTAAGACTCCTCGTAAATCTTGTTGCGCGAATTGGAATAAAATGTTCTGGTAAAACACTATGCAATGGATGCTGAGTATTGTTAAATTTTTTAAATAAAAGACTAAGGGCACCAACCCGACGCCGATGATGAAGATCAAGAGATAGAGCAGGGAGAATAAATTTAATAGAATTAAGAGCTTTATCAAGCAATTTCAAATGACAGTCAGCAGCCGAGTTCCAAACAGGAGAGCAATACTCAAAATGAGGCAAAATAAAAGCATAAAAAGATTTTATGACTGTGGTTTCAGAAGCGAATGTTTTGTAACATTTGCGAAGTAAACCAATCTTTTGAGCAATAGTAGAAGACAAGGAACGAATATGCTTCTAAAATGTCAACTTAGGATCGAGAGTCACTCCAAGCAAACGCAAACCTGACACATCCTCAATTTGTTCACCAGAAACATGCAAACAAGGATGAGGAGGAGCCAAAGTACGTGATCTACTGATTATCATGGAGTGAGTTTTCTTAGCATTAAGCTTCATACCCCAAAGTTCACACCAAGAGGTAATCCTAGCCAAGTCCCTGTTTAGAGATGCTGCAACTTCGATTCTACTCTCTGGAGATGGAATTGATGAGTATAAAGTTATGTCATCGGCATAAGAAACTAGTCTATTTTCATGCTCAGAGCACAAGCAAGCAATACAAATAATGAAAAACAGAGGTCCAAGCACACTGCCCTGTGGAACACCCGAAACAAGAGGCACAGAAGCAGAAGTGCACCCATCAATGACAACATGCTGAGACCTGTCTGTCAAAATATCTTTAAAAATAGATAAAAGACTACCACCAATACCATTAAGTTGCAGCTTATATAAAAGGGCTTTATGATTAACAAGATAAAAAGCAGAACTAAAATCAATAGCCACAACACGAGATTCATACCCTTTGTCCAAAGAAGACTGAAGATCATGAGATAAAGTTAAAAGCGCATCGCAAGTACCCAAACCTTTGCGAAAACCAAACTGTGAATTGGGTATTATATCAAGACGATTACAGTATGAAGAAAGGCGTCTAGCTAAAAGCCTCTCAAAGATCTTTGAGAGAATAGGCGTTATGGATATAGGACGATACTCAGATGGGGATGACGAAGCAGTAGCTCCCTTCGGAATTGGAGTGATGCTAGCTTTTCGCCAGCAAAGAGGAAAACTACCAGATTTCAAGAGCAACCTAAATACTATAGCCAATTTAGGTGCTAAGACAACAGCAATCTTCTTAACCCGGGAGCTGCGGGTAGACTCTTAAGAGTTCCCCCGGCGCACTGCGGGTAGACTCTTAAGAGCAGAGACTTTGAACACGTACCAAAACCGCGCGTTTATAGCCAGGCGGCTGAAAATTGGTGTGGGTATTGTACTACATGTCAACTCTCGATACCACCCCGCCAAACGCTCGCCCCGCACTCGTGCAAGCACCACCGCGCCAGTAACCACGCACTAGTCATGGAGCCTACACGTCCCTCACGCTCGCTCCCTGATGACACAACCAGCCCTCCTTCTGGTGGTGTTAGCCGCCGTGGAAGGCAGAGGGTGGCTGCCAAAGACCCTAGCTACCAGTACGACACGCCCTACAGCTCAGAGGACGAATCACCAGCACCAAAAGCACGTAAAACACGTGCAAGCAGGGCAATGGCACAGAGGTCATTGGTCTTTCGGGACACTGCCACCACGACCCAGGCCACTGCAACAACCACTACCACCACCACTGCCACCACTGCCACCCCTGCCACCCCTGCCACCGGTACCAGCGACGCAGGAGGCCGCCCTAGGGCTGCATTACCTGCGGGGGCAGGAAAAATTAAAGGCACGGGCGTAGGGAAGAGAACCCGTACGCCAGCCACAGTGCCCCTACCACCACCACCACCACCAGCCGCCCCTGGCCCAGCTGCGCCCCTGCTGCCCCTGCCGCCCCTGCCGCCCCTGCCGCCCCTGCCGCCCTGCCCCATGCCCAAGGAACAGGGAAGGCCAAGGGGAAAGAGAGAGCGAAAGCGACTGGGAAAGCGACTGCTGGCCCTCGTGTCCCTGCCGCCCCTCCTGCCGCCCCTGCCGCCCCTGCTGCCCCTGCCGCCCCTGCCGCCCCTGCCCAAGGAACAGGGAAGGGGAAGGGGAAAGGGAGAGGGAAAGCGACTGGGAAAGCGACTGCTGGCCCTGGTGTCCCTGCCGGCCCTGCTGCCCCTGCCGCCCCTGCCGCCCCTGCTGCCCCTGCCGCCCCTGCCGCCCCTGCCCAAGGAACAGAGAGAAGGGCGACAGGCACCACCATCATCTTGCCATCAAGGCCACGCACCACTGCTGCCCCTGCCGCCGCCGCCGCCCCTGCCGCCGCCGCCGCCCCTGCCGCCGCCCCTGCCACCACCTCTGCTGTCCCTGTCCATAAGACTCCCGCACGTGCCAAAGTGACCCGGAAAAATCTTACACCATCTAAGTATGCCGCCCTGCTGTTTGATGGTGATTCGCAGGACATTGGCAGCCCGGGTTTCGACGACGAAGCCCTAGCACGGGACCAAGGGTGGGGGGATTTGGGAGTGGACAGTGGGAGTGAGTCCGACGTCGGTGACGAAAACGAGGAAGGGCATCGTCTGTCGAGTGAAGATGAGGGTAATGATGATGAAGTGCTGTATCGCGACCATGGAAGCGATATTTCAGACGCAGAAGAAGACGCAGACGACATTCCGATCCCTGGCATGCCTTCGTTCGATTGGTCTGACGGGGTCAATTTTGTACCTGACGTGCCCCAGTTCAATCCTGGGACGTCAGGAACAACTGACAACTGGCCCTGTGATGATCAAGCGAACGAAAGCGACTTCTTCCTCGCTTTTTTTCGACATGGAGGTAATGACGTACATCGTTGCCCAAACAAACGCCTACTACAGGTGGGTGTTTGGCAGATTGGACGTCCTTTCTCCAAAAGCGAGAATACGAGGCTGGGTGGATACGACTGTGGCAGAATTTCTGACGTTCTTTGCCTTGTTGTTCCTCATGCCTCTGATCAAGAAGCATGTGTTGCAACACTACTGGAAGCACGACCCTCTCATCGCCACCCCAACTTTCAATAAGTTCATGACTCGTGACAGATTTTTGTTGCTGCTAAGATTTATGCACTTTGCAGACAACGAAAATCCTAACAGGATTGACAGGATATGGAAAGTTCGGGATGTGTTCACCATGTTGTTGGAGAGGTATAGGAAATACTTTTACCCCTTCCTCAATTTGGTGATTGATGAGTCGCTCGTGCTCTTCAAAGGACGTCTTGTTTTCAAGCAGTATATCCCCTTGAAGAGGCATAGGTTCGGAATCAAGCTCTTCGTGTTGTGCGACTGTGAAAACTGGAATAGTGCTTGACATGATCGTGTATACAGGCACTGACATTGACATACCGAAAGCCGCTGCCAATGACCCCATGGGCATGTCAGGTGCCATCGTCAGGAAAATGTTGGCACCTTACCTGGGCAAAGGCCACATCATCTACACTGACAACTGGTATACTTCTCCTGCTCTCTGCCAGTTTCTTTATGACAACCAAACGGGGTCATGTGGGACTGTCAGAAAGACAAGAAAGTTTATGCCAAAGTTCACAGGTGATGTCATTCCTCTCACAGATGCCTCCTCCAGTGACACACCTTCAGAAGACGACCTGGCCAAGGAACACCGCGAGAGGCATGTGCGAAGAAGGCGACGAAAGGGGCAGAAATACAAGCAGCTCGAGAAGTGTGGGAAACTGATAGCCCTGAAGTGGAAGGATAAGCGAGACGTCCACCTGCTTTCCACCGTCCACACAGGTGCCCAGGTGGATTCTGGCAAAATCCACTACCGAACCAGGAAGACAATCTACAAGCCCGACATGGTAGTGGACTACACAAAAACATGCGCCTGGTGGACAAGTCTGACTGTCAGCTGTCAGGTGTTGAGTGTCTGAGGAAGACTGTGAAGTGGTATCACAAGCTCTTCCTCCACCTAGTTGACATAACGATGCTGAACGCCTACAACTTGTGGTTGGTGAAGAAGGATATGGCCCCAAACCAGAAGCTGAAATTCCGGGAGTTCGTGTACAACGTCTCCTACCAACTCCTGGAGAAGTATGCCACCACCACTCACAGACGTACGGCATGGCGTGGGGATCACGTTCCTGACCGCATCCAGCTGGGTGTCGAAAGACACTACACAACCAACACCGAGCTGATTGGCACTCGTCACAGGCAGGTGCAGTGCACCGTCTGCAGCTCCAGTGTGAGGAAACCCCATGTGACCAAAAGAGTCACCTCAATGTGCGCCGAGTGCAAAGTTGCACTCTGCCTGGGTGACTGCTTCAGGGACTACCACACCTTCAAGAACTACTGAGTGTCGGCCCCTGCCCTGCCCTGCCCTGCCCTGGACTCGCCCCGTGCCCTGCCCTGGACTCGCCTCCTGCCCTGCCCTGCCCTGGACTCGCGCCCTACCTTACCTGACCTGACCTAATTGATCACGCTACCTCATAATGTAACATATATATTATATAATGTATAAGTTCCAAAGATGTCCCTGTGATATAGCTTTTACATTATATAATTGTATGTTTCATTATTTAGTTTATAAGTTTCAAAGATTTACATGTAATATGCCTTATTTTTTTAGTATATCAATATATATGTTTGTTATTAGCCTAAGTAATGTGTATATAATTATTTTCTTACCTCAAATGAATTGTACAAAAATAAATATGTTTCAATAAATCATGTCAAACCTACTATGATAATAAAATAAAACAATAAAAAAAGAAAAAAAGAAAACAAGGTCATGTCATTGTATTCTTACAATATGATATATTCTATGAATATTTCATATTGTTTGAATACAATGGCATGATCTTGTAAAAAAAAAAATTTATAAAATTTTTTCTAGACAATATAAAACCTTCCCCATAACCCCCTCCTGGATTCGATCCCACTACCCTACGACACTTTGAGTTTTCCAGTCCGCGACCTTACCAACCATGCCACAGGAGCTCATACCAAATATCACTCAAAACTTCGTGTGTACAATCGAAATGACAATATACAAAAAAAAATGAATTATCCCACCAATTTACGTTTGTAAATTGATGGGATTATCAATTATATCATGCCAAGGTTTATAATAGTTTGTCTCTGTCAAGAATTAGTAATTATATAACTTTATTCTGTCAAAAATTGCCCAAACACTCAGCAAAATTGCCCCTCTCAGTGTGACTCCACTCATTTTCACACGGTCAGGCGGTCACGAGGTGACCCTTGCCGCTCCTTGATTCTCCAGCTACAGCAGCTCTGTCTGGGAACAAAATTGGTATAAATACAATAATGGATAAAATACTCTTCACAAATACATTTGTATTGTATAATATTGTAAATAAAAATGAATAATAACTGTGTGGGTGTCGAAAATTGCTCAACCAGCTTTCTTATGTCTCGCCTACGCGCGTATATTGGATTATACATAGTCATGACTGTCATACAAATAATTGCAGTAGGTCTCGAATATACATTTAGATTGCATATTACTTCGAAATAAATAAGTAAACGTTTCTCTGGTGGCAATCTACCCTTTCGCAGGTGTAAGGAGACACCAGTCTATATTTAGCCCTCTATCACAACAGGCAATCTGCCTGTGTTGACTCAGCACCGTCGCTGGTGGTCTATAAATATAGTACTTTATTTACAGTCAATGGCCTACATGTTTCTGTGGTACTTCACATGTGTCTAAAATGCAATGTCTGCTTGCATAAAAATGCAATTCTGAAGTCCATTTAGATGTACGACATACGCATGTCTCAGTTTCTCTCTCTCTCTCTCTCTCTCTCTCTCTCTCTCTCTCTCTCCATTCCTGACTCATGTTATTGTAGACCTGTTGATGGCAACGAACACCAGCCATCTGGTAGACATAAGGGTCAAAATACCAAACATCAATACGCCTGGGGCGCCTCCACAATTATCACTAAGCTGGTTATCTATCTAGAGATCTGCCTGACTTCCATCTCTCCACGACTCACTCACTCACTGCACCCCTGCATGCCTCCCTCCCACCCACCCACCCACCCCCAACCCCCCCTTTCAGGCTTCCGTCTGCTAGAAACACATTCACAATTTGCGTAAATATCGCATCAATTGGGCTATATGCGGTATATTCCTTGTTATATGGGACGCCTACATATGTACACGTCTTTATTATAGCATGAGAGTGCTCTAAATACAAGATTGACGTGATATTTATGGCGTAACACACCCTCTCCCCCTTTCATTCCCACCACAACTCACTCACACCTTGGTTCAAGCATAGAAACTCATTGATAATGTGCGTAAATATCGCATGAATTGGTTTATATGCGGTATATATTTTGATATATGGCACGTATACATACGTACAAGTCTGTATTATAGCGTGACAGTGCTCTACGTACAAGATATACGTGATATGTATGGCGTAAACCACACTCTCAGCTCATAAATTGCCGCCAAACCTCCAACACATCTTCATTCCCGCCTAAATATTCTCTTATAATTCCCTTATATATTGCAATTTTTGGTCACTATGAGGCATATTCATTGTTATATGGGTGCCCTACACACGTATACATACTCTAAATAGCCTAAAAGGGCTCGAAAAAGGAGATATACGTGATAATACGCGGTAACCCACCCCCTCCTCCCTCTCCTTCTATCCCCTGCGCGCGTAAATATTCGGCAGGGAAATCTCGCCGCTCGATGACAATCTAGCCGCGCGGTGCCATTCGCTCCACATTTTTCAACTACGGACCGTTCCCCTACCCCCCCCAGACATTTTTTGAGGGGTCAAATATATATGGGCCGATGCACGCAAACATTCCCTACACGATGATGTACTTTTTATCGAAATTGGCAATAGGTCCCAAAATCATCATAGGTGCGCACAGTCTTACCCTGTAGAAAACCCCCTGTGCGCCGCGGAGAGGTTAAAGAAGAGAGGGAAAAATCCATCTGGGTCAATCCCACCATAAGTGTCAAGATCCAATAAATATTGTCTCAATTCAGCTGATTTGAATGCTATCGACTTTAGATTAGGACTAGGGAAACATGACAAGGGCAATTGCAATTCCTGATCACTCTGCTTACCTATGCAAATATTTGAAAGCATATTACCCTTAGTTAATGGATCAAAAGAGATAGGACCATCAGAATCACGAAGTGGAGGCATGGTGGAGTCAATTCCAAATAGTGAGGTCTTAAGTGAGGCCCACCATTTATGTGGCTGAGTAGCACCTGCGAGAACTTCCTGCGAATGGGAATTGTAATCCCTCTCGGCTGTACTATATACTCTCTGCGCAACTGACCGAAGATGTATATAGTCATTCCAAAGCAACTGGGTTCGATTACATCTCCAGCGGTGATATGCAGCCTGCTTGTTATTATATGCACGCTTACAGTCGTCATTAAACCAAGCTTTATCTTTAATACAGGATTTGATTAACTTAGAAGGGACTCTTCTTTGCAGGATGTCTAAGAGAGAGTTATTGAGGGATGAAACAGGGTCATCAGATCTTAGTATGTGATTCCAGTGGATATTGGTAACATCATCACATACATTTTCCCAATTAATTCGAGATTTAAGATAGACTTTACGAGATATAGTGATATCTGGCACAGTAAATTCAAGATTGATTTTACAGGTTACAGCATTATGGTCAGAAGTACCTACAGGAGCAAGAACTGCAGTCTCCACAACACCAGGAGCATCTGTTAAGACGAGATCAAGACAGTTTCCAGAAATATGTGTAGGTCCAGCAATCAACTGTTCACACCCCGACAAATTAGCAAAATCCATGGCAGCGTGACCATTTCTATTTGTTGGAGAGACCGAGTTCAGCCACTCTTGATGATGTGCATTAACATCTCCAACAAAAATGCCTCCATTAAGACTATTCTGATATCACCTAGGGACTGTATTGAATTTTGCAATAGAAGCCGCCGGGATAGTTCCGTGGCCTTCTGTACATTTTGATCAGAGATGGCAGTTATAGTCCTCGTGAGCGACTGGGCTATTTGGCGACTTAAGAGAAATTGTGAGAAAAGTCTATATTCTCTGTAACGCAATTTGAAATCTCTGTCTAAGTGGGCTGGAGGGGGAGTTGAGAAAGGTTCCTGTAATTCATAAAGGGATAGTTTGGGAGCCGCCAAAAAATCAAACAAAGTAGGGGACACCCCTCCAGCCTTATTAATGGGTAATGAGAACCAGGAATGGGTTTCCTGAGGAATTTGTGGGGAGGATTTTGAGGTAATGGTGGCTGCAAATTGTTGCGCCTCAGCTTCCCAGTCCACCCACGGGCCCACACCTACCTGCCCCACCTGCAGGACTGGGTTGTGACTCTGATCGAGCACCGGGATTGTATCCAATTCTGGTGTCAGCGAGTTTAGTGACTTTGTCATTCACGCCATCAGATCGTGACCAGTCCGCAAACAGTCGTGCAGCCGAAGCAGGAGGTAAAGCCGGAGTAGCAGAGTATACAAAGAAATCAGAGGAATATACATTAGGTATAGCCTTAATTGTAACATCCAATAGTTGTCCTTGCGCGTCTTTGGCTCTCAGTTTCTTGCTCTTACTCACTTCAATGGTCCAGTCAATAGGGACCGGAAGCTCCCCCGATACCATAGTTTGTGCCATATGTGGGTTCTGTGCGATAGCTGGTACCCATGAACAGTCTGGCCCGTACAGGAGAGGCATAGGGCCTCTCCTCTGTGGGATTTTATCTAGGGGAGGAGGAGTAATGTCCGTGATCATCCGCACTTTTGTGGTTGTCAAAGAGGCGGGCACTGTCTTGCCACTTGCCGTGATATTCGCCGGATTGACGTTAAGGGGAGGCAATGACTTATTGGGAGGCTTAACTCCGGTCGGTTCTAATGGCCGCAGTGTTGACTCGATCGGGGGAGTTACCGGAGTAGTAGTTGAAGGACCTTGGGAAGTAGGAATATGATACTGGTGCATGACTTTATGTAAGATCTCATTTAGGTCATCTGTCGTTAAACATTTACTATGGGACTCTCTGGAGGACTCAGAACCCTCCTCAGATACGTACTCATTAGGTCTTGGTTGAGCCGAGGACAGAACGTCCTCTGACTCCTCCGGTAGTTCCACAATTTCAAGCGTTGATTGCTGTGGTTCCGGCAACTGATCGTTTATCGGCCAAACTAAATCTGGGACTGACGAGGGGATTGTTTGTACATTATCACGTTCCTTAGTTGTGTCCTGAGTCTGAACTAAAGGTTGTACCTGAGAGGGCTCTGACTGTCTCCAGACACCTGTACCCTTATCAGCGGGTGGTTGGGAGTCTGGTATCACCTCGTTAGAATGATCACCACTTTGGTGTGTACATGTCGAAAAACCCTGGTACTGTTCTGCTAGTACCCTCTGTGACACTACTGGGGGACCCATACGTGTTGCAGCAAATTTTATTTAGGTATAGCAAAGGTAAAATCCTGTGGTTCACTTAAAGATTCCCTAGGTACATCCCTGGGATTCAACTCAGTCTCCTCTGTCCCTACCTCCGAGCTGCCAGATTGGACGGTAGGTAATGTGGAGGAAATTGGCCGAGACCCCAGTGATGGCCGCTGCCGCAGCTGCGCTTCATCCGTGTGGGCACTTTTAAGTCCTGTTACTGATTTGGGGGTCGAGGTAACTGACTAATTTTTCCGTCGTTTGGTTGACCTAGATGATGACTCGACGGAAGGCTGACGGGCCTGTCTACGAGGGGACCTAGATCTGGACCGAGACTTGGTCCTCGGTAAAGGTGAACGTCCTCGTTTCCGCCGGCCTGGGGGGGGGGGGGGGGTTGCCTCAGAACTGTCGCTACTCTCACTAATACTTACTAGCTCTTTAGGTACTACTTTCGATTTGGCTTTCTTTTTAGGAGTTGACTTGGACGGCGTTGATTTTACAGATGGAGATTTGATAACCAGATGATCCCATAGGGCTTCGTTATCACAGTGCAAGGCCTTATGGGCAACCTCTTTATCGTAAACATTATTTAAGTTCTTAATCTCCTTCAGTGCCATGAGGCATGACTGATCTCTCTTGTCGAACACCGTCGCTCGCAGTTCCGAACACACGGTGCATTTCTTCGACAACCAGAGGCCCTGTGATCTATCAAGGCACTTTACACATCTTACGCATAGTTTTTGTGCGAATACTGGTAAAAGAGAGCAGGTTGGAGTAGCGCATAGAGTGAACAGAGGCATGATGGAGCTAAACAAACCCCCCCCCCCCACCGTGATCGGCCCCTCACCTGCTGCCTGTGCTGCTGTGATCTGAAAATAGAAAATTTCAAGGAATCAATGCTCATTAGGATAATCCGAGAGGTTTTACACATCCTACCTTAAGTCCTCCGGAAAATTAGCTATAGCCACAGCTACTCTAACCCTCCGCTGGACCTGAAAGTGAAAAACTTAGGTTTTTCAATTCTAGAACTGCTTACCTGTGACAAAGTGTCACTGGCCCACTAATACCTTAGCTCTTTACTATCACTGACTATTTGGACTAGAAAGATAGTATTTCCACACTTGACTGTTGCGCCGGGCGTTCAAAGTCATGCCACGTGAGGCTATCGGTCTGGGCGAGTTCGCTCTGCGGGCCAAGATAACTCCCTTAGGAATTAGCATTTCCGCCGGGAGGTTCGTGGTATAGCACACCACGCCGGGAAATTTGGTTTATTCCTTACTCGTCTGCGAGACGAGAAGATGGCGGCAATACACAGAAAGCCCGCCGGAAAAACAAATCAAAATATTCAGAGGTGTTAACCCTTAATTAGAGGCTCACCACATAAGTCTAGTTAAATAAAGCTGGACTATGTGGCGGCGCTCGACATAACTCGAGTGGCAATTTCAGCACGTAATGTTGCTGAGAGAGAGACAAGTGGTGGCAGGAGAGTAGCGAGCGTATGACTGCTCCAGACCACCGCGGCGAACCTACTGACACGAATCTCACCTCCCTCCTACCTCTCTCACTCGCTATATAAGGAATTGTATGGGGAAAGTGCCTAATTACATGCTTTTTGCACTCGTGTTGCACGGTTATTGCAAGAAAACTAGCCATCATAAAAGGATCGTTATGGTGTCATTCGAAAGCTCTGTTTATGCCCTTTCAGGGATAGATACTTGTTTTACGTTCTGGGTCTTATTTAGGCATGAAATGATCACGTAAACAGCCCTATTTTGGCTAAAAACACTCCGCTGGGCGGTACATATAAATAAACCGCATAGGCTGCTCTTAAGGTGTTAAATTACATGGGAAAGTCAGACATATATATATATAAATATATATACAGTATATATATTTATATATATACATATATATGTATTTATATACTGTATATATATATATATATATATATATATATATATATATATATATATATATATATATACAGTATATATATATATATATCTTTATATAAATATATACAGTACAAATACGTGTGTGTCTGTGTGCGTGTGTGTGTTTATTTGTGTATGTGTGAGTTACAAATAATATAAATCCCCTTGTGAACGAGCTAATATTATTCCCTGCAGTTTCCGCGCGTATGTGAAACCCGGAGAGTTAAGATATACAGTATACAGTAGAGGTCATTCTCACCGGAACAAACACTTTATTATGGCCTTTAATTGTCTGTCTAGATTTATTCAATGGAGATGGGGCGTTTTCTGGACCCCCTTCTTCCTCATGTTTAGCCCCATTATTTTGTATTCTAAGACATTCGGCCCATTAGTTTGGCGATTATAAGACCTTTTGCCCCATTTCTTTGTCAATATTAAAACTGTTTGTGTTATTTAGGTATAGATTTTTTCCTGGCGAGCGATAGTGACCCTAGAATTTAAGAAGAACTGGCCTATGGCCGGGATATTTTTCTTTCGAAATATGTATAAATTTATCTTGAAGGAGGTGTTATTTAAATCTTGATGGAGATCAAGGGAGGAAACTAATAAAATAATAAAAATATACATAAATGAGCAAATAAAAACTACCCATCTCCCCTTAAGTTATTGTGTTTATATTCTGTCTACAGTCGGTCATCACAATCAAGGACCTCTGTTGATTTGCTGTTGGCAATATTCCCGTCTGAAGTTTATGTGTGAGTGTAATATAATATCAACCAAATGTTCTATATTGTTTATACTTGTATCCAAATAGAATCCTTTTGTATACTAAATATATTGCAACAAATGAGGAATCCGTTATATTATATACATCAGCTTTAAGAGGGATTGGTACACTTTTTGATCCATTTATGTTTCTAGTGTCATTCGTAAACTTCCGTCAAACTTGAACAAACTACCCCAGGATCCCCCTTTAAGATATATTTGTACTTTTTTGGTAGAAAAAATTCCCGGTCGAAGGCCAGTTCCTCCTAAATTACAGGCTCGTTATCGGTCGCCAGAAGAAAGTTAACACCTAAATGCCACGACAAATCTTAATATTGGCAAAGAAAAAGGGCAAAAGGTCTTAAAATCGCCAAACTAATGGGCTGAACGTCTTAAAATCTGAAAACTAAAGGGGCTAAACATGAGGGAGAAGAGTGTCCAGAAAACGAGCTATCTCCCCTTAATAATGTTTTTGGTCTGACACAAAATATATAATCCAGCGCTCTATGCTTCAATGGTTGTGTGTGTACTGTGTAATATATAATCCAGCGCTCTATGCTTCAATGGTTGTATGTGTAATATATCATGCAGCGCTCTATGCTGCAATGGTTATGTGTGTAATATATAATCCAGCGCTCTATGCTTCAATGGTTGTGTGTGTAATATATCATGCAGCGCTCTATGCTGCAATGGTTATGTGTGTAATATATCATGCAGTGCTCTATGCTGCAATGGTTGTGTGTGTAGTATATCATGCAGCGCTCTATGCTGCAATGGTTATGTGTGTAATATATCATGCAGCGCTTTATGCTTCAATGGTTATGTGTGTAATATATCATGCAGTGCTCTATGCTGCAATGGTTGTGTGTGTAGTATATCATGCAGCGCTCTATGCTGCAATGGTTATGTGTGTAATATATCATGCAGCGCTCTATGCTACAATGGTTGTGTGTGTAATATATTGTGACGTCTACCAGCGTTTCAGAATCGCCTCTCGTTAGCCACTAGCGCTCGCCAGGGACATCGAAATGGGCTACAGTTATCCGAGAATGTTGTTCTTTCTCTCCTAGTACTCGCATTGTCACAGACAGTCCAGTGTGGTCTTTATTTTCGTCTGTGACAACGGGAAGTATTTTATATCATTAATAGAATATAAGATGCATTGTGTAGAGTTAAGGAGAGAGAGAGAGAGAGGTGAGAGCGTGGTGGTAATATGTGCGTGTGTATGTATCTGCTGCCTCGCTCGGAGGAGTTTTCCCGCTCGCGCGGGCTTTCCCTCGCCTTTGATAGGCTGGTGGATCCTGGCGCGTCCTAGGGGCCTGCTGCCTTGTGATGTCTCGGCCCGTGATTGACCGACCATCGCGCCCTTGCGGGCTCCTGTGTAACTAACCTCCTCCATGAGGGTTCCCAGGAGCTGCCCTCCTCAGGGCAGGCTTGGCGTACATGCTTCTAACATCCCTTTGCATACTCTCTCCCGATCACCCCCTTTACCACTGTCTCTCTCTCTGACCTTCTTCTTTTCCATTGCTCCTCACCTTTATTCAATTACTTATCCCCTTGGGTTCTGCATACGGTTTCCATAGCCGGCCCATTGTATTGCATGCGCCATCCTCTGAGATATTTACATGTACTTAGAATAGGATTGAGGGTTCTTAGTTAGTAGAGGTTAAGAACTCTGTGTGTGTCTCCATTATTGATTTAGTGTTCTGCTCTTTTATTTAATGCTAGACTGGGATAAGGTTACTGTAGTCGCTGTCTCCGATATGTGTATGGATTGTTTATACCTACACGACTTCGACCGGTCCTGTGGTAGCCTAGGTTGTCTTTTCGGCTGCGTCTTTTGCGAGTGCAGCATTGTGTTGACTGAGGGCTTTGGCCTGTTCCAGTTCCACACTTTGCTGCCTCTTTGCTTGTCTTTTGAGGGTCGCCAGGATAGAACCAGATACTTGTGATCTGGTTCTATCAAGAGAGCACCCCAGTCAATTAACGTAACTTAAAGGATGCAGTCTTAAGGACATCGCTAGGCTACGAGCCTGCCTTGCTCAACCCCAGTTCCTTACCTAGAGTATCCCAGCTTGACATTATTAATTGAGTAGACACTTGTTAGTATTTAATATAAGCTCTTTGATATGTATTCATTATTATTCACAGCATTTATTAGTCTAGGTTGTTGCTACAACCATAGCAGACTGTTTCGTTGATGAGGAAGTACTTCTTTTATTGTCGAGCATTACTACCATTGCGCATTTAAAGTATTCTCGTGTCAGTTAACATTATATGTCCTATCTTTTAGTGTATTCAGTCTACACGTGTGGTGTCCTGCCTCCTGCCTTTATATAATTTAAGATACGAGCATCTTATGAGCATCAGACTTTCTTCAGAAGTTTCCAGGTCTATGCTGTAGGACTATACTTCACTTTCTTTCAGATATGAGTGAAGAGTTTATTGTTGTTTAGAGTAACTGTATTGAAGCATCTTTTTATTGTATTAATTCTTGCAGTGATTTAATTGATCTTTCCATAGGTTCCTTTTTTATGCATTTTAACGTAACTTGCATCTTGTTTGTTATCAGGCTATACCAGTGTGGGTTAGCCTGAAGTAGAGTACATTTATGCCCAGTTAAGGATACCCCGTTATCGCAGATTAACTCTGGAGGGTATAGGTGTTTTTGTTCGCCGGCATATAAGTTCGACGGTTTGGATCTAGCGTACCATTGTTGCATAGTGCCCTATTACTAGTCCAATCATTAAGTGCCCTTGTATTATTCATAGCCCCCGTCGTAACAATATCATGCAGCGTTCTATGCTGCAATGGTTGTGTGTGTAATATATCATGCAGCGTTCTATGCTGTAATGGTCGTGTGTGTAATATATCATGCAGCGCTCTATGCTGCAATGGTTATGTGTGTAATACATAATCCAGCGCTCTATGCTTCAATGGTTGTGTGTGTAATATATGATGCAGCGCTCTATGCTGCAATGGTTTTGTGTGTAATATATGATGCAGCGCTCTATGCTGCAATGGTTATGTGTGTAATATATCGTGCAGCGCTCTATGCTGCAATGGTTTTGTGTGTAATATATGATGCAGCGCTCTATGCTGCAATGGTCGTGTGTGTAATATATCATGCAGCGCTCTATGCTGCAATGGTTATGTGTGTAATATATCATGCAGCGCTCTATGCTGCAATGGTCGTGTGTGTAATACATCATCGTTGATATAACAACACTGGTGCGCATAATGAGTGGGCATATTATAGTATCCGGTACTCGTTATTGCATAACAATTAAAATGTTTTGAAAGACAATTTGAATACATTTATGATGCATATTAAATATGTTTGACTTGAGGTTAACACTTCATATTATTATATCGAACAATGTGTCATTTGTCGCTAAATAGCATAACTTGCGAAGTAAATTCATATATGCATAATGGTGATCAAATCATGGAAGAAAATTGGTTTATATAAACATATGAGACTTAGCTACATTGCAATCGTGATATGAAATGCATGTTACAATAATAAGAAAAAGCAAAAACAAAAAACACACAGACACACATACACACTGTAAATAAGAAGCATAATGAAAATATTAAAAGACTAGCACAAACGTCTGTGGTAAAATAAGAGCTTAATTTAGTCCTCGATAATATCACCTCGCAAACTGTGATAGGATTCTTGTTATATACTAAAGTGAAAACACCAACCATGCAATCTACATGACATGCAGAAATAGGTTCGATGCACATTAAGTCAAAATAGTTTTAGGACACAGAAATATAAAACAAATTTAGAAAATATTACGACCATTTCTAAAAACATTTACGTGCACATATTTTGGTCGTTCATTTTACTTGTTAACATTGTGTTAGTAAAAGTAAACATACACGTTACTGAATAACTGAAATGTAAATTATTATGATTATTTGTGTTATTTCTTGCCTTGAGTGAACGAACTAAATAGATATTAGTATTGTATATTTGAAATTGATTACAAATTAGTATTCGACATACCAAGAATACAAAACCAATACAATTCGATGAAGTACAAATATCAACTAGCGGAACACAGTAAACGAACCATGATACTTACCAGCATCATAACAAAAATATAAAAGGCTGTGAAAAATGTCAACTAACTGCTAACTAAATTGAAATTTAACAAGTGTGTGTTTAATACAGATCCATATGGGTGCATCGCTATTAAGGGGAGGTTTTTAGTTTGCTCCCAAGACCTCCATCAAGCTTAAAGAAATACCCCCTAGAGATAAATGTGTACATTTTTCGGTAAAACAAATCCCGACTGAAAGTCCGGCTCTTTAATTACAGGCTCGCTATCGCTTGCCAGGAAATAATCAATACCTAAATGGCACGAAAGCTCTTAATATTGACAGAAATGGGGCGAATGGTCTCAAAATTGCCAAACTAATGAGGCAAAACTTCTAGAAATATAGAATCTAATGGAGTTAAACATGAGGGAGAAAGGGGTCCAGAAAAAAGACTCTCAAGCGAAAATCTCCCTTAATGCTCCCAACCGTACGTCCGTTTATCGATTAACAATTGACAAAGCAGGCAGCCGGACAGACATTTACAGTCTCCATAACAACAGAGTTACTCACCAACTGTTCTTAACAGACAGCGAGGGGTGAGGGAGAGAGGCGGGGGGGAGGAGGAAATAACAAATAATTATAATAAAGAGAGAGAGAGAGAGAAATAAGAAAACGTGCATTTCTTACATTGATATTATTAGAATAAAGGCGTAAAGATACAAAGGCAAATAAATGCTGTTAAGGGGGGGGGGGGGGTAGCTGTTATGCCTCCCTTATGTTTACTACCATTATCTTTGCAATTTTAAGACGGTTGTTCCATTAATTTGGCGACTTAAAGACCATCTGTGCCTTTTAGGTGTCGATTTGTTCCTGGCATACGATAGCGAGCCTATAATTATAGGAGAAACCGGCCTTAGGCCGGGCAATTTTTCTACCGAAATATGTACAAACCTATCTTGAAGGTTGGTCTAGTGGGTGTTTGTTTAAGCTTGACGGATGTCTAGCGAGGTTACTATATAATAGATATATGTAAATTAATAAATAAACCACAAAATAAGCACTACTCTCTTAAATTACAGATAGCCTACTACCGACTCGTACAGATAGCCTACTACCGACTCCTACAGATAGCCTACTACCGACTCGTACAGATAGCCTACTACCGACTCGTACAGATAGCCTACTACCGACTCGTACAGATAGCCTACTACCGACTCGTACAGATAGCCTACTACCGACTCGTACAGATAGCCTACTACCGACTCGTACAGATAGCCTACTACCGACTCGTACAGATAGCCTACTACCGACTCGTACAGATAGCCTACTACCGACTCGTACAGATAGCCTACTACCGACTCGTACAGATAGCCTACTACCGACTCGTACAGACTCGTACAGATAGCCTACTACCGACTCGTACAGATAGCCTACTACCGACTCGTACAGATAGCCTACTACCGACTCGTACAGATAGCCTACTACCGACTCGTACAGATAGCCTACTACCGACTCGTACAGATAGCCTACTACCGACTCGTACAGATAGCCTACTACCGACTCGTACAGATAGCCTACTACCGACTCGTACAGATAGCCTACTACCGACTCGTACAGATAGCCTACTACCGACTCGTACAGATAGCCTACTACCGACTCGTACAGATAGCCTACTACCGACTCGTACAGATAGCCTACTACCGACTCGTACAGATAGCCTACTACCGACTCGTACAGATAGCCTACTACCGACTCGTACAGATAGCCTACTACCGACTCGTACAGATAGCCTACTACCGACTCGTACAGATAGCCTACTACCGACTCGTACAGATAGCCTACTACCGACTCGTACAGATAGCCTACTACCGACTCGTACAGATAGCCTACTACCGACTCGTACAGATAGCCTACTACCGACTCGTACAGATAGCCTACTACCGACTCGTACAGATAGCCTACTACCGACTCGTACAGATAGCCTACTACCGACTCGTACAGATAGCCTACTACCGACTCGTACAGATAGCCTACTACCGACTCGTACAGATAGCCTACTACCGACTCGTACAGATAGCCTACTACCGACTCGTACAGATAGCCTACTACCGACTCGTACAGATAGCCTACTACCGACTCGTACAGATAGCCTACTACCGACTCGTACAGATAGCCTACTACCGACTCGTACAGATAGCCTACTACCGACTCGTTTGAGACAATATGTGAAAGTGTTCAGAGCGAGAAAATTACCCGTGTGAAGTTACGGAGCATAAATGAGCAACGTTAAAATTAGGCTCTGAAAAATCTAGAGTGTTTACCCGCCATGAAACAGGCACCCGCTGCTCTGAATAATAATGTGTGTTTGTTTGTTGTAGGAAAACTGTTACATGTGTTGGTGGTGTAATGGTTTAGATGCTTATGTTCTGGGTGTGGTGTCCCGAGTTCGAATCCCGAGAGGACCATATGCTTTCATTAATGTATTCAAGTGTATTGGGGCTTGTAATGGAGGATTAATGTTAAGAACTGGGTGTTCCTTAATATGTGTTTTTCTCCTGTCATCTCATTTTCCTTTCTCGTGTCTCTTGTTGATCCTCCCTACCTCAAGTGGGCGTAAGGCCTGGCTACTAACTGACTGAGTAACTTGAGCCGGTATCAAACGAGATCTTGTATAGTCAACATTCGATGACCAACATTTTGTTGGCAACATTTCTGAAATATTTTGCACTGGTATCGGAAACTAGACTGATGGTAGACGAATTTGTGAATGTGTGTTCATTTGTGTAACTTGTTATCATCAAACTTAAAGAAACACCCCATAGACCCTCCTTCAAGATATATTTGAACATTTTTCGGTAGAAAAATTTCCCCGCCGAAGGCCGGTTGGTTCCTCTTAAATTACAGGCTCGTTATCGCTCTCCAGGAAAAAAAATAGACACCTAAATTACACGAACAGTATTGATATTGAAAAAAAAAGGGGTGAAAAGTCTAGAAATTGCCAAACTATTGAGTTGAACGTCATACAATCTGAAAATTACTGGGGCTAAACATGAGGTAGAAAGGTATCCAGAATAACGCCCCATCTCCCCTTAACAGACAGACGGGCAAACATTGACGCACTCGGCTACACTGATCTGTTTACTGTGTATGTGTCAACAATGTGCTACATCAACACCCTGCATCTTGTTTAAGGGGAGATGGGCCTATATACAGTATTTAAGGGGGGATGGGCCTATATACAGTATTTATGGGGAGATGGGCCTATATACAGTATTTAAGGGGGGATGGGCCTATATACAGTATTTATGGGGAGATGGGCCTATATACAGTATTTAAGGGGGGATGGGCCTATATACAGTAGTTAAGGGGGGATGGCCCTATATACAGTATTTAAAGGGGGATGGGCCTATATACAGTATTTATGGGGAGATGGGCCTATATAAAGTATTTAAGGGGGGATGGGCCTATACAGTATACAGTAGTTAAGGGGGGATGGGCCTATATACAGTATTAAAGGTGGGATGGGCCTATATACGGTAGTTAAGGGGGGATGGGCCTATATACAGTAGTTAAGGTGGGATGGCCCTATATACAGTAGTTAAGGGGGGATGGCCCTATATACAGTAGTTAAGGGGGTATGGGCCTATATACAGTAGTTAAGGGGGTATGGGCCTATATACAGTATTTGCATATTGTTGTATCTATCTTGAAGATAGATTTGTACATTTTGTACAAATGTACCGGCCGGATGCCTGTTACTCTTAAAATTACAGGCTCGCTATCGCTTGCCAGGAGAAAGCGACACCATAATGGCACGAAAGGTCTTAATATTAACAAAGAAAGGGATATAAAGTCTTAAAATCGTCCAAATAATGGGCCGAACGTCTGAAAATCTGAAAACTAATAGGGCTAAACATGAGAGAGAAGAGGGTCCAGAAAAACGACCCATCTTCCCTTAAGTTTAAAATGAACTGATATTGATACCTGGAGGGGAGATTCCCACTTGAGGGATTTTGTTCTGGACCTCTTTCGCCCTCATGTTTAGCCCTATTGCTTTTGAGTGTTTAAGATGTTCGCCCAATTAGTTTGGCGATTTTAATAACGTTCGCCCCATTTCGGTCAATTTTAAAACATTTCGTGCTGTTTAGGTGTCGATTTCTTCCTGGCGATCGCTAGCGATCCTGACATTTAAGATGATCCGGCCTTCGGCCAGGACATTTTTCTACCGAAAATTTTACAAATTTGTCTTCGAAGGGGGTCAAGGGAGTGTAATTCTAGGCTTGATGGAGGTCTAGGGAACAAATTAGAAACCTCCCCTAAACACACACACACACACACACACACACACCTACACACACACACACACACACACACACCTACACGCACACACACACACCTACACACACACACACACATCTCTATTAATCAAGGAGGTCAGTACAATCTTAACTATCCCATTAACCCCTTCTGTACCGGCGACGTCTTTGTATTTTATTCTAGCAATATTCAGATGATGTTGTGCAGTATAAAAAGGATCTGTAATAGTAAAAAAAAGGGCTAAGTGAGATGGTTCGAAGCCTGTTAATTGCTAGTTACCCTTTTTAAACTGAATAAAATCGTTTATTGGTAACCAGAATATAATTAAAAATACGTCGCCGGTACAGAAGGGGTTAACCCAATTAAGGGCCATTCCTTTTAACTTCGTAAAAGTTTTTACTACGACCTTTCCCGACCTAGATTGATCCTTATACAGATAAACGATTAGGGTCAATCTGGGTCGGGAAAGATCGTAGGGAAAGCTTTTACGATGTTTAATAAAGGAACGGACCTAAGTGATCTGGGGGGTATACGAATCGTCTGGGGATAGACTCACAATCCCTAGAAACTAGTCCTCAAGGGTCGAGCTTATAATTTAGACCAGAGATCTTTGAGGTCTTTCTGAACGCCAGGTTACTGTAGTTTAGTCGTCAACGCACACACTAAAGGCGGTGTCACACGAGCCCTTTTTCCTTCAATTTTTACGGGTAATTGAAGTCTGACATCTTCAAAATGTAAGTTGTATCATAAGTCAGACAACTAACATAATCTACCTTCAGTCTACATTCCGATTCCAATGTGAAAAACCTCAAAATACTACAAGAAAAAAACTTGCTGATTGAAAATTACCGGAAAAAGCGCTCGTGTGACACTGGCTTAACACACAATGTAGCAGAATACTTCATTTTCCATTTTGCTTTTTTGTTTTCATATAATATATACTGTACTGTATAATTATACAGTATATATTAAGCTAAGTAAATATACTGATATATTGAAAATCATAACATATTTCACGATACACTTAAGTGTAATACCCCTTTACTATAATGACTTATAATAATTATTGTAGTAAAAGTGATTACAGTCAGTTAGTCAGTCAGTAGCCAGCCCTTACTCCCACAAGGGGTAGAGAGGATCAGCAAGAGACACGAGAAAGGAAAGAGAGGTGGCAGGAGAAGAACACATATAACAGTTTGCCCACAAAAAGCAAGCACACAAGCATTCAAAAGCACCATTTGAAATGATCAGCAAGAGACACTAGAAAGGAAAAAGAGGTGACAGGAGAAGAACACATATAAGAGTTTGCCCGCAAAAAGCAAGCACGCAAGCATTCAGAAGCACCAATCACTGCTACTACAATTACTACTTTGCATATTAATGAAACTACTTGATATCTTTATTTGTAACAATTATATTTCCTGAGCAGTATTAAAACTTGAACAAAGATTCGTTGTTCATGTTCAGCTTTCACCCCCTCCTGTATCCCCACCCCCTGTCTACCTCTCCACCTAAAGCTCGGTTCACACATGCACGAATTAACGTCACGTCCGTCCCCGACCAAGAAAATAGGCAGGATGGCATCAATCTGGAGGCCCCATGTTCCATTCCAACGTTCCACCTGTTCCAACTTTTTTTTGCCGCCATTCTCATCCCGTTATATTCGTCGCCTAGACGCCGCTCGTCGTCGTCTAGACGCCGCCAGGCTGCGCCTAGACGACGATTGCTCCCGTGTGTGTCCGTGTGTGTCCCCTGGGTGTCCCCGACATAACAATTTTTCTGGCAGTTGCCCCGACCCATACGGACCATTTTATGCATGCATAAAAAGGACGACGCCCAGGCACGGCGAATTAAGCATCGGGGACGGACGGGACGTTAATTCGTGCATTTGTGAACCGAGCTTTAAGCTCGGTTGACGCATGCACGAATTAACGTCACGTCCGTCCCCGACCAAGAAAATAGGCAGGACGGCATCAATCTGGAGGGCCCATGTTCCGTTCCAACGTTCCAACTGTTCCAACGTTTTTTTGCCGCCGTTCTCATCCCGTTATATTCGTCTTCTAGACGCCGCTAGGCTGCGCCTAGACGACGATTGCTCCCGTGTGTGTCCGTGTGTGTCCCCTGGGTGTCCCCGACATAACAATTTTTCTGGCAGTTGGCCCGACCTATACGGACCATTCTATGCATGCATAAAAAGGACGCCGTCCAGGCACGGCGAATTAAGGGTCGGGGACGTATGGGACGTTAATTCGTGCATGTGTGAACCGAGCTTTAAGGAGGGATGAACGTATTTATTTGCTCATTTATGGATCTTTTAATTTTGTTTTTCGTTTGCCCCCTAGGCCTCCATCAAACTTAATATAACAACCCCAGGATCCCCCATCAAGATATATTTGTATGTAGAAACATTGTAGGTAGAAACATTTCCCGGCCAAAGGCCGGTTCCTCTTAAATGACAAGCTCACTATCACTCGCCAGGAAAAAATCGACACATAAATGGCACAAAAGATCTTAAAATTGACAGAAAGGGGGCGAACGTTCTTAAAATCGCCAAACTAATAGCCTTAAAATCTCAAAGGCAGTGGGGCTAAACATGAGGTAGAAAGGTGTCCAAAATAAATCCCTCAGGTGGCAACCTCCCCTTACTGTCTGATGTGTTACCCTTGTTACGACTGAGGTTTAAATATATCAGGGCTCTTATTCATTGGACTAGTAATGGCATAAATGCTACAACGGAAAGCGCTAGATCCAACCTCTGATGTATATTCCCAGTGAACAAAGAACACAAATACTCTCCAGAGTTCTATATGCAACAATAGGTTATCAAACTCTCAATAAATGTGCGTCTACTCTAGGCTTAATGTTATGTGAAAACAGCCTATTACTACATATAACCGAAGGTGCTTGGTTATGGTATGCAAAATAAGGTGGTAAGAGAAGTTACAGCTTACGTTACATAAATAAATAAATGTCAGGCACTCCTGCATGAAAGAAAGTGCACTAAAGTCCTTCAACACCAACAAGGAATGTTCTTTAAATGTTAGATGCTATCAAGATGCTCGAATCGGAAATGGAACCCAAAAAGGCAGGCAGCGGAACAATGCTCGTGCAGGCTATGCACACAAAAAGGCAGGATATATAATGCAGTCGGAGCCAAGAATATCCTAAACACTACAACAATAATAATAATCGCCACGACAATGCAGTATTCCTATCAACAAAAAGAGCCTAAGTCATTTGTGTCTCAATACATCAAACTAGGCTGCGAAATGCTTGTGTAATCATAGACGGGTATGCATAATATGAGTAATTGGTTTAATATACTTAATGTCTACTATGACTGATAAAGTCTAGCTAGAGTCAATGATACGAGATACTGGTGTGCATGGCATGCCGCATAGCCTAGTGCAAATCTCAAGTCTGTGCGTCAAGTATTACGTTATAGTAAAGGGTAGCTCTCTTGAGAAACCTTAATACCGAAGTATTAAGCGTTCTCCTGGCGTACCTCAAAGACAAACAACCGAGCTTAGAACAGTGCAGAATGGTATAGGCAAAAAGCCCTCGTTTGTGCATGCTCCACTCTCAATGGCACACAGACTAGAATTTACCTAATCAACTCCAGTTCTCAGGTATGTCGTGCAGCTTTTAACTAAAGCCAGGACCCATTGGAAACAATACCAATATCAGACTTCTAGTCTAGCATTATCTAATCCAGCAGAACACTAATAATTATAGGAAGCGGTACTGAACAATATGAATGCCAACCAATGCTTCATGATCAACTTCTCTTCACAACTAAACATACATGGGTTATATAAGACCTTAACGCACAATACAACTGGCCAGCATGAAGCTGATTATGCAGAGTTAACCAGAGGGGGTATAATATTAATAAAAGGTGATGAAAGATATGGAAAATGAGAGAGATAGGCAGAGGAAAAGGTTCTCAGGTGCAGGGAGGGAGACAGATATCAAAGGGATAAGAGGGATGCATTCTAGAAACCAGATCTAAGGGAGAGAGTGGCAAGAGAGCTGTATATATACTAGCACTAGCTCACACTGCGTAAGCAAAGCGGTAACAAGTCCTCCAGCCAATCCCAAAGAGGCCAACCAACCATGATGTCACCAAGCATGGTAAAAAACTCCTCCAACCAATCCCCAAGAGGCCAGCCAGCCGTGACGTCATCGAGCATGGCAAAAAACACTGCGCGCCTCCTCACACTCTGTTCTACTCTCTCTCTCTCTCTCAAATCTTATCATTCCTACTAATGATAAAACTTATACTTTGCAATTAAATATATAAAGCCTTGACATGGTTGAAAACAAAGAGCCTTTCTGGACTGCCCATGACACTAGCTTTCATATGAAATAAAGAACACAATAATACATCAACTGTAGCCACATCCACTGCCCTGGCGATCCTAGCGAGTCACCGTAGGACAAGCCATGCGGTTCTAACGTTCTAACGGAGTGGTTAACGTCACCCCCCCCCCCCAAAGATTTTTTCTCAGAGGCCCAAAGCTCAAACAAAAATCTGATGGTTAGAACCCATGCTATATCTCTACTTCCCATCACCCAGCGGCAGTAAAATATCTGGCACAGTTCCCAACAAAACATATTACAAAATTATAACCCTCCCCAACACAATAGGTTAAATCATATATAGTTATGCTCCTCAAGAGCGAGCTTCTCTAGCCCAGCATTCTGAGAGGAGTGCAACTCAGAATTACTGCTATAACATACTGACAAAATTCAACTATCAAAGAAAGAGTTTTTATTTGATTTTTATGTTTTTAATTTGTTTATTTCGGCTGCACTATAGGGGCAAGCCTATTTTTTCTTCTAAACCAAACGCTCAACTCCTGCTTTACGACCCAATACGCTGGGCTACAATCGCGAGCCAACAAGCACCAAACGCAAAATACTATTCAAACTAAAGCAGGAGGCTACCCGTGTGTCAATCTACCCAGGATCATATACCCTTGAAAGACAATCTGTAACCACGTTGTCACAACCGGCAATATGGCGTATGTCCAGGCTATACTCCCGTAACACCAGCGACCACCCGGTCAGCCTCATATTCCGATTGTGAAACTGGTCCAAGAACTTGAGAGGGTGATGATCTGTGTAAACTACAACGACCGGACCATAGGCTGGAACATAGACCTCGAAATGCCCCAGCGCAAGCACAACCGCCAGCAGCTCTTCCTCGACAACAGAGCAGCTCCCCTGGGCCGAATTGAACTCTCCGAGCAGAAACTAACAGGATGCTCCAGCCCATCATTGTCCTTTTTCACAATGACGGCACCAGCCCCCACACCACTAGCACCCGCTGCCAGCTTGAAAGGCAGGCCAAAGTCAGGGGCCCTGAGGATCGGGCGAGTGCACAACAGGTGCTTCACCACTCCAAACGCCCTCTCACACTCAGGCGCCCACTCGAATTTCTTATCCTCCACCTGAGCTTGACTGTCCCGTTCTCCTTCTCCACCTTGACTGCTAAACATCATCACAGGCACAGTGAGAGGCTCAGGAGGGTGCCTCACATACTCCTTCATGAGATTAACGTGACATAACTGATTGCGCTTCCGTCTGTCTGGAGTGGCTACCAAGTAATCCAGGTCCGATAGCTTCTCAACCACCCTATAAGGACCAGTGTACTTCGCGGATAAGGGGTGACCTACAAGGGGCAGTAGAATCAACACCTCCTGACCCACGTGAAACTCCCTGAGTTTAACCTTGAGGTCGTACCTGTCCTTCATGAGGGCTTGAGAGCTAGTCAAATTACGGCCAGCCAACTCCAGACTGCGCAACATCCGTTCTCGACTGTCGAGGACATACTGGAGCATAGAACAAGGTTTTTCTGCGCCTTCCCATATTTCTTCAACCATATGGAGAGGCCCTCTGACACAGTGTCCAAAGACGAGCTCATAGGGCTGAATCCCAAACTTTCCCCAGTTACCTCCCGTACAGCAAATAAAACATATGGCAGGCCAAGATCCCAACCTTTCCCACTCTCAAAGCAACAACAACGAAGCACAGATTTTAAGGCTGAGTGCCATCGCTCTAACACACCCTGGCTCTCCGGATGAGACGCAGATGACACAACCGTAACAATCCCATGCTGCTGCACTGCTTGAACAAAGAGGTTAGAAGTTAAGTTGGATCCTTGGTCTGACTGAATCCCCTGCGGGTAACCATACCGGGAAAAATACACTAGCAAGCTTCGGACCACCGTCTTCGCTGACCCATTTCTCATAGGGTATGCGTCAGGATACCTTGTTGCTACATCTCCCGACTGTGCATCACTGTCCTCCTCCAACTCGACAGCACCGGTACCACATTCAAGAACCTCCGGGTCTTCTAATTGCAATTTACGAATGTCCGAAGGAGCAAGCTTATCTAAATGTTTGCGAAACAACTCATGCCCCCCTCCTACATTGAATTTAGCCTCCCGTTGCTCTCTCTCTGTGTATCGTTGCTGTCTCTTCGTCTTTTTAAGCCCATCCTCTGCCTTCTTAGTAACAGTTAATGGGTCTTCTCCAGACTCGAAAATCGGTCCTAATAATGAGTCCCCGAGAATGTCCGTTGATACTAAACTCTCAACCGCATCAACTTTCAACCCCTTCTCGGTACCTTTCCTCCGCTTGTCTAAAGACTGTTAACCAGAATGTGACTCCCTGGATGCAAGAGATCGGGTGACAACACACGACATAGGTTGCACCTGACACTTCTCAACCCCCTCCTGCTCCTCCCTACTCGCGTCGGCCGGCTTCTCGGCAACGACCAAGGGTGGAGCCTCAGAAGTAGGCCCCGCAAAGTTGATGCCGAGAAGGAGGTCGACGCCCCCAACAGGCAACTTCTCCACAATTCCTACATCCAGGTCACGAGTCACACCATCAACTTCCATCTTCATTCTTACAAGCGGGTATGACCTTGTTGAATTAACTCCCTGAACCACAACCACCCGCGCCGTATTTACAGGTTTACCAGTGAAATTCCTCAACAGTGTTTGCGATGCCCCAGTGTCACGCAAAATTCTCACCCCATGTCTTCTACCCCCCCACTCCACACAACCGAGTCCCCTATGGTCACTAAAGGCATCACGGACAGGGAATAAGCCTTCCGGATCCTTCTGCACTGGCAGTGTATTTACCTCGGAAGAATTGCCTCTAACAAACTCCGATGTCCTATTGAACACTCCAATGCCGTGAGCAAAAGACACGGCTGCCGGAGGAGGTCGACTAGGGCACTCATTTGCTTTATGACCCTCCTGGTGGCACTTAAACCACATAAATTTCGGTTTCGGCTTATACTGTGATGTAAAAGGCCCCTGACTTTTCTTATACGGCGTGGTGTCAAGTTTGGATTCAGTTTTAGTTTCATTGCTCTTTTGTTTAAATGTGTCATTGCTACGGGGAGGGGGAGGATAACGGTCCCTAGCACTTGCATCGTACTTCTGTGAGGACCCGCAACCCCGAATCAACGACAGCCGTCGATCAGACATTTCTGCTGCTTCGACTAGAGTTCTTGGGATTTTCTCCTTTAAGTTCAAAGTTAGATCACTGCCCGTGCTCTTAAAGAACTGCTCCAACATCATTAACTGCTTAATTCCATCAAATGTTGTTACCTTCTCAGATCGGAGCATATCCCCATAGCATCTGACAAGTCCCGGGCGTGTTCCAAAAAGGTGCTATCTCTTCCCTTAGTTACACCCCGGAACTTCAAACGGTACGTTTCTGGTTGCAGTTCGTAAGCCCTCAGGACAGCCTCCTTGAGATCCTCATACACAATACATGACTCCAAAGGTAACGCATCATAGGCTTTAAGACCCTTGCCTATTAATCTAGAGGATACAAGTGCTGCCAATTTATTCTCTGGCAACTGGTGTTCCTGGCACTTCTTCTCAAAGCGTGCGAAAAATTCTGTTACCCCACTCTCATCAAACACCGGAACCAGTTTCAATAATTGAGAGAGGGATTGATCATGAACACGGTTACCAGCCCCAAGTCGCTGTCCCGTTGCCTCTACCCGCAACTTCTCTACGTCCTTGTCGGCACAGTACCTAGTCGACTCTAAATCAGCTTGGATTTTAGCTTGACTGATAGTTTTTCTCTCTTCTATCTTGGCTAATTCTATTTGCTGCTGAAGCTGAAGCTCACATGCCCTTTGTTGCTGTTGAATCTGAAGCTCACATGCCCTTCGTTGCTGTTGAATCTTAGCTAATTCGAGCTGATACGATAATTCTGGAGTTAACCCTGGAGGAGGTGAAGGTGCTATAATGTTTGAAATTACTGGTGGTCCCCCCAGGGGCAACCCACACTGCCAGTCACCACCCAACTGTGGAAGCGTACCCGGGGTCGGCAAACCACTGTGATAGCTGGGAGTTGAGTGTAGGGGAAGCATGGCCGAAGGGCTCAGAGCACTCAACCCATCTCGCTCACCAGTCACCCTGCCCAGTACACACGATATCAAGTTATCCCTGGTCATGCTGCTAGTACCCGCATGACCGATAGCTGTGGCCAGGCATTGAAGACCGTACCAATCCATACCCTCCAACCGCTCGGCAGTAACAGGCCATTGCAAAAATATCCTAGCATCCTCCTCACAGTTCACCTGATTAACCCTTTCATCATGCTGCTGTTCCTCAGTTTTGACATTACGTACTGTGTCTCCATTCTCCTCTGATCCGGTATAAGACATGATGCTCACAAAAATTTCTCACCTCAATATTCAGAAAAGAAGCACCCCAAACTCTTATATCTCAATATACACACAAACATTCTCGGAAATACTCAAGGGCTATACTATGTTGCAAAACAAAATTATTCTTGCTGATCCCCGCAAAATAAGCCCCAAAACAGCAAATGTTCCCTCCTAATAAATGTAGGTTCACCAAATCCTAGGTAAGGTCGCCATTTGTTATGACTGAGGTTTAAATATATCAGGGCTCTTATTCATTGGACTAGTAATGGCATAAATGCTACAACGGAAAGCGCTAGATCCAACCTCTGATGTATATTCCCAGTGAACAAAGAACACAAATACTCTCCAGAGTTCTAAGTGCAATAATAGGTTATCAAACTCTCAATAAATGTGCGTCTACTCTAGGCTTAAAGTTATGTGAAAACAGCCTATTACTCACTATAACCGAAGGTGCTTGGTTATGGTATGCAAAGTAAGGTGGTAAGAGAAGTTACAGCTTACGTTACTGTAATCAATAAATGTCAGGCACTCCTGCATGAAAGAAAGTGCACTAAAGTCCTTCAACACCAACAAGGAATCTTCTTTAAATGTTAGATGCTATCAAGATGCTCGAATCGGAAATGGAACCCAAAAAGGCAGGCAGCGGAACAATGCTCGTGCAGGCTATGCACACAAAAAGGCAGGATATATAATGCAGTCGGAGCCAAGAATATCCTAAATACTACAACAATAATAATAATTGCCACGACAATGCAGTATTCCAGCATGCCGCATAGCCTAGTGCAAATCTCAAGTCTGTGCGTCAAGTATTACGTTATAGTAAAGGGTAGCTCTCTTGAGAAACCTTAATACCGAAGTATTAAGCGTTCTCCTGGCGTACCTCAAAGACAAACAACCGAGCTTAGAACAGTGCAGAATGGTATAGGCAAAAAGCCCTCATTCGTGCATGCTCCACTCTCAATGGCACACAGACTAGAATTTACCCAATCAACTCCAGTTCTCAGGTATGGCGTGCAGCTTTTAACTAAAGCCAGCACCCATTGGAAACAATACCTTATAATATCAGACTCCTAGTCTAGCATTATCTAATCCAGCAGAACACTAATAATTATAGGAAGCGGTACTGAACAATATGAATGCCAACCAATGCTTCGTGATCAACTTATCTTAACAACTAAACATACATGGGTTATATAAGACCTTAACGCACAATACAACTGGCCAGCATAAAGCTGATTATGCAGAGTTAACCAGAGGGGGTATAATATTAATAAAAGGTGATGAAATATATGGAAAATGAGAGAGATAGGCAGAGGAAAAGGTTCTCAGGTGCAGTAAGGGGGACAGATATCAAAGGGATAAGAGGGATACGTTCTAGAAACCAGATCTAAGGGAGAGAGTGGCAAGAGAGCTGTATATATACTAGCACTAGCTCGCACCGCGTAAGCAAAGCGGTAACAAGTCCTCCAGCCAATCCCAAAGATGCCAACCAACCATGACGTCACCAAGCATGGTAAAAAACTCCTCCAACCAATCCTCATGAGGCCAGCCAGCCGTGACGTCATCGAGCATGGCAAAAAACACTGCGCGCCTCCTCACACTCTGTTCTACTCTCTCTCTCTCTCTCAAATCTTATCATTCCTACTAATGATAAAACTTATACTTTGCAATTAAATATATAAAGCCTTGACATGGGCGAAAACAAAGAGCCTTTCTGTACTGCCCATGACACGAGCTTTCATATGAAATAAAGCACACAATAATACATCAACTGTAGCCACATCCACTGCCCTGGCGATCCTAGCGAGTCACCGTAGGACAAGCCACGCGGTTCTAACGGAGTGGTTAACGTCACACTCTGTTTACCTCTTTACATACAGGTTCAAATACCAGATGTTACGACCGGGGCTACGAATAAAACAAGGGCACTCAATGATTGGACTAGTAATAGGGCACTATGCAACAACGGCACGCTAGATCCAAACCCTCGAACTAATATGCCGGCGAACAAAACACCTATACCCTCCAGAGTTAATCAGCGATAGAGGGGTATCCTTAGCTGGGCATAAATGTACTCTACTTCAGGCTAACCGGCACTGGTATAGCCTGATAACAAACAAGATGCAAGTTACGTTAAAATGCATAAAAAGGAATCTATGGGAAGATCAATTAAATCACTGCAAGATTTAATACAATAAAAAGATGCTTCAATACAGTTACTCTAAACAACAATAAACTCTTCACTCCTATCTGAAAGAAAGTGAAGTATAGTCCTACAGCATAGACCTGGAAAACTTCTGAAGAAAGTCTGATGCTCATAAGATGCCTTGTATCTTAAACTATATAAAGGCAGGAGGCAGGACACGACACGTGTATATCGAATACACTAAAAGATAGGACATATAATGTTAACTGACACGAGAATACTATAAATGCGCAACGGTAGTAATGCTCGACACTAAAAGAAGTACTTCCTCATCAACGAAACAGTCTGCTATGGTCGTGCGGCTCAGCAACAACCTAGTCTAATAAATGCTGTGAATAATAATGCGCACATATCAAAGAGCTTATAATAAATACTAACAAGTGTCTACTCGATTAATAATGTCTAGCTGGGATACTCTAGGTACGAAACTGGGGTTGAGCAAGACAGGCTCGTAGCCTAGCGATGTCCTTAAGACTGCATCCTTTAAGTTACGTTAATTGACTAGGGTGCTCTCTTGATAGATCCAGATCACAAGTATCTGGTTCTATCCTGGCGACCCTTTAAAGACAAGCAAAGAGGCAGCAAAGTGTGGAACTGGTACAGGCCAAAACCCTCAGTCAACACAATGCTGGTCGAAGTCGTGTAGATATAAGCAAACCGTACACACATCGGAGACAACGACTACAGTTACCTTATCCCAGTCTAGCATTAAATAAAAGAGCAGAAACACTAAATCAATAATGGAGACACACAAAGTTCTTATCCTATACTAACTAAGAACCCTCAAACCTATTCTAAGTACATGTAAATATCTCTGAGGACGGCGCATGCAATACAATGGGCCGGCTATGGAAACCGTATGCAGAACCCAAGGGGAGTGGTGTGCAGTTAATAAAGGTTAGAGTATGGAAAGAGAGAATCGAGTGAGAGAAACAGTGGTAAAGGGGGTGATCGGGAGAGAGTATGCAAAGGGATGTTAGAAGCACGTGCGCCAAGCCTGTCCTGACGAGGACAGCTCCTGGGGACCCTCATGGAGGAGGTTAGTTACACAGGAGCCCGCAAAGGCGCGATGGTCGGCCAATCACGGGCCGAGACGTCACACGACAGCAGGCGCCACAGGACACAGCCAGACACTACCTCCTCGCTCTGAAAGTCTTTCTCATTCCCACGCTGGTACTATTATCACTATTGTTGATATAAAATATAACCCGTTGTCACAGACGAAAACAAAGACCACCACTGGACTGTCTGTGACAATGCGATTACTAGGAAAGAAAGAACAACATTCTCTGATAACTGTAGCCCATTTCGATATCCCTGGCGAGCGCTAGTGGCTAACGAGAGGTGATTCTGCCAACGCTGGTAGACGTCACACAGACTATCTTTATGTCTGTCTGTCTGTCTTTTCACTCAATTGTCTGTTATTCTTCAGCCTCGTCTATTCTACATTGTATATTCTATCTATCTATCTGGGGGTTTTTCACACACCTAGACTCTGGGAATTGTTTTACATATTAACTGAAGGTGTTAATATAAACAAATTATCATAGTTTTATATAAATAATAAATACATTCGCCTCCAACATATAGTTTGCTAATAATAATGACGTGCTTGAAATGCATCCATTCAAACGAATACTTGCATTAATTATTTTGCCATTGCAATTGTCACTGTCTTTCCTCACGACTCAACCTTGGGAATAATCTGATAATGGCGGTAATTTGGATAATTCCAACGAGACATTATTGTATCCCCAAGAGAAAATGTGGTAATTAACTTGCAATAAGTGTGTTGGTAATGTTGGTGGCGAGACTATTGGGAGTGTGTCGACTAACATTCATTACAAGAATTACTACCTCACCTACTTTTCATGCAAAGGAATTATATTGTTCGCTGTTTGGACTAGCGACTTGAGTACTAAGGCTTGGTGGGTCCAGCCACTATATATATATATATATATATATATATATATATATATATATATATATATATATATATATATATATATATTTATATATATATATAATTATATATATATATATATATATATATATATATATATATATATATATATATATATATATATATACTGTATATATATATATATATATATATATATATATATATAATATATATATATATATATATATATATATATATATATATATAAATTAATAAATATATATACCCTATATATTATATATATATATATATATATATATAAATTAATAAATATATATATACCCTATATATTATATATATATATATATATATATACATATATGTACATATATATATATATATATAAATATATATATATATATTATATATATATATATATATCAATGCATATATGTACATATATATATATATATATATATATATATATATATATATATATATATATAGAGTATATACTGTACTGTATATATATTTATATATACATATATGTACATATATGTATATATATATATATATATATATATATATATGTACATATATATATACATATATGTACATATATATATATATATATATATATATATATATATATATATATATATACAGTATATACTGTACTGTATATATATTTATATATATTTGTACGAGGGGAGCCTGGGGAAAGCAGATGCTCTATTAGCCTAGCCCACAGCACTGTCAAAAAGGAAACGCCGAAACAAAATGACACCAATGCTGTAGTCAATGCACCCAATACTGCCCACCGTACTACACTACCCTGCAACAGACACGCTCTTAATATCCAACTCAAACACCAAGACACGCAGGTTCTCTAGGAAAAGGGGTTATCTTCTTCTTTGCTCTACTAAAGCATAATACAAGTAGACACAAAAATATCTACTGTCTCCGAGTCTGGTCGTTATTTTATTTTGATTTTTTTTTCTATATTCCAACTACTCCCTCTCGGACATAGGCTGATAGCCTTTACACTCTACCGCTGAACACAGTGAGGCCCGTGAGGTCTTGTTCCAGTCTAGGGAGTGAGACATGGGAAGCTTCATGGCTCGAAGCAACTCCATCTCTGAAACTGCTCCGCCTCTGTGCTTCACAGTCTCAACCCCCAGGCTTGGACCCTCACTCTGAGAATGCCACCTATTGAGCAATTAACTCACTAGGCATATCCCCCCTTTAGCATATTTTGTTTTAATATGGGAATATTCAAACAATGCTATTTATTCAGGGAACAATGAGGGTATTTATTTGGCATTTCGGTGTGCTGTGGTAATGCACTGATACTCTAGGTACAGCACAAATTCCATCCCAATAATATCTTCCGTTTGACATATTGGGATTCGAACCCGGGTCCATTGCATTACCAGTCCAGTGGCAAGACCACTCCGCCACACCTCCCCTTTTAATATGTCAAGAGAACTTCTACAGTAATTTTAAGCTTCACAAAACAATGGTAACTAACATGCTGTTAAACTCCCAGAACAAACCACATAATGCCCAATCGCTTAGGAATTGAGAATCATATGAACAAAAACCATGGGAAAGTCCAATGCAATAACCTCTGTGCCAAGCCTATTATCCTACCTAATTCCCTAACAATACACCGAGTGACTCTCTTCAGCACAGCACGGCGGTGCTGTTGTAAGGGATAAATAACTTAAATAACTTATCTCTTACAACACCATCTGGGGTTACCTCAATACACCGGAGTGCAATGGGGACACCACACCTGTTAACGGTCTCCACCCCTTTGTCCCAAACTTCACCAGATGTATTGTTGCTAAAAACTACACAAGGCACAAGGGTAGATATCTTGGGAGGTTGGAGACTGGCTTTCACCCATCAAGGGTTGGATAAGACCCGAGTTAAAGGATGCTGTGTGGTGGAAGATCTTGGCCTTAGACTACTACAGCCCACACCCAGCAACCTCGATCCTCAAAGGCCTGGCACAAATAGATATAAACAGTCCAGTCACCCAATCCCCCAGAGATATCAACCATGAATGATATGCAAATATAATAATTATAAACAATGCAGCAGAATAAAGGAAAGAAATAGTGTGAAGGTTATACTTGAGAAAGTCATGGAAAAAATGCAGTATTTATATTTAACAAATGCAGAAAACTCATATATGCAAGATAATAAAGATATTACAATATTGTTATAGTTAAATGACTCCTAGACTTGCTCTGCTACTATTCAATAAGGAGCAATTGAAAAATATGCAGTATTTAGGGAAACAATGAAGCAAGCCTGGGACAGACTCCACAGCATGTGTGCTCAGTAAATGGTCTGTTGCTCGAGTGACAATCCTGCGGCCACGAGAGTCCCGTGCCCACGCAGGAGGGAAGGAGAGCTCAAGACATTGCTAGACTAAACAATTATTCTAAGCACCTAGGCTCTCATTAACTATGCAGAAATAATCAAAGAAATACAAGACATCATTGTGTAACTTATAATAGACTAATACAACTCGCCTCAGTGCTGAACAAAATAGATAATTATACTCATAGCAACAATCAACATGGTTGCAAGGCAGTGGCGCGATCATGACGTCACCACTGGACAAGAAGTACACACGTGAGAAGGGAGAGAGAAGGAAAGACAGAAAACCTCCCCTTAAACATACAACACTTTGCAATTGAAATAGGCTTTTGTATAAGTCATAACAAACACTTACAACTGAAATATCTGGTGGAAGTGACAATATATATATATATATATATATATATATATATATATATATATATATTGTTACGTATCTTGATTTAGAAGTGGTTAACTAAAAAAATAAAGATAGAACAGTTAATATGAAAGTGTAGCAAACAGCTGAAGGCCAATAGAACGTAAAATATTAAAGTTTGTTCTGTTGTTACTTGCTTTCCTTTAGTTGTTGGGACAGTTATCCTTTATACTCTGATACACTTCAATTATATTTAATCAGGAAACTATTTAACCCTTAGCTGGCGGCGCCCGGCTATAGTCGAGTGAAATAAATGTGGCCTATGTGGCGGGGCCCGGCTATAGTCGCATACAATTTTGAGCACGTAATGTGCTCTGAGAGAGAGCGGAGTGGTGGGAGGAGCGTAGGTTGCCTCATGACCGCTCGCCACGGTGGCTGTGGAGCTTCTGAGATGTACTCCACCCTACTCCACCCTCTCTCACTCGCTACACACGTAATAATGTAACGAAATGACCCTATTTTATCGATTTTGCCCTTCGGTTGCACGATCGTTGCAAGACAACCAGTGATCGTAGAAGGATGGTGCAGGTGTCATTGGAAAGCGCAATTTACGCCCTTTCAGGGATACATACTTGTATTACGCTTTGGCTCTTGTTTATGCATGAAAAAGAGCACAGAAACAACCCCATTTATGATAAAAACTCCCCGCTGGGCGGCACGGTGAAATATACTCCACCACCCGCTCTTAAGGTGTTAAAGTTACATTGAATGCGTAATATGATTAATAGGCTATTAATTAAGAATACTAAAAGTTTGATATGTAAGCAAGGGTTTTAAGTCACTAGAATATAATTATCAATTAATCTTGATTATCAGCAAAGTATTAAGATTAATTTAAGTTTGTTAACCCTTTAAAGATTGTTTTACTCTTTCTATGTTATCTCATTATTCTTAGTTTATTATTATTCTCCCTTTAGTATTTTATCTTATATTTTCTTATTACTGAAAGACATATGACTAAATACAAATGGTAAGGAAATATTAGAAAGTCACATATAAAATGGTAAGGAAATATTAGAAAGTCACATATAAAATGGTAAGGAAATATTAGAAAGTCACATATAACATGGTAAGGAAATATTAGAAAGTCACATATAAAATGGAATTGTATTTAAAAACGTAAATAAGATATTTTACAATTAATCAAAATAATAATCAATGAAAGTTATGATAGATTTCAGGATCGTTTTGCATACGTTCTGATTTCACTAAAGTACAAATTAAAGTTTAGTAGGCTTAAGTAGACAATATAATGTATACGACTTTTACAATGTCTATTCCGAATAATAGCTTTACATAAAGTCAGGTAAGTATTTAACTTATACAAGGCTTAATCATTTATTATGAATGACAATAGCTTTTATATCAAGTCAGTTAAGTATTAACAGGTAAAGTTTTCAATATTCAATCACAAATTATCTCGGAGTCTAACATTAATTCTAATCACCAAAAGTAAACAGTAATTCAAAATATATATCTCTCTAATTAAACATATATGATTCTCCAATCACAAAATCCTACATCAAAGGAGTGTATATTTTCGACATACCTCGGGTTAATTAATAGTCATAGGTTTCCTACCGGGTAGAGGTGACAAGTTACGCCCTACAAATAAAAATAAACCCTATACAATAATTATACAAGCCTGTGCTCCATGCCGCTGTCCACCACCCAGCTAAGAATGTGTCTAATTTGAATTATCAAATCTCAGGCTTATATATCGTTTCCCGGACCATTCTAATTCAATCAGAAGTCAGGATACACGTGCCTAATCCAATCCGATGCAGGCAGGGTGAGAGAGCCAGTTACTGACGAGAACAGGTGTGCGGGAGCCAACCAGGTGTTAGAAGTGGTGGGGGAAAGTGGGGCTGCTCACCACGTCACAGGTGCCCCGCCCCTCTCGCTCGCTTTGGCGGGAACTTGAAGAATGTGTGAAATGTCACGTCCACACCAGCTAGGCTGCTTTCTCTCTCTTTCTCTCTCTCGTCACGTAGGAAAGAAAGAGGGATCGTTTCTTGCAGTTGTAGGTGTAAAGTCGCGTTCAACAGGTTGGCCTGGTCACACGTCACATCTTGGTTATCTTCCAGATGTCACACCTCCACCGCTAGAAAAGAGTTCAAGAGGAGGAAAGTATTTGACAAATTTTCAGACTCTTGACAAACAATCTGCCAATACATTCTGGACCCCCTTCATATGTTTGACATCTAATGCCCCTTTCACACATACAGGACTAGGGCGCCGCATGCAGCAGAGTAGCTACTCTGCTGCATGCGGCACCCGAGTCGGCACCTAGTCCTGACCATACGGCTGTAGTCGTCTGTAGTCTGGTGAAGTCCTGGCAATGCGTGTCAAGTCGTGGCCCCAGAACAAAATGTTTGTGAGTTTCAAAATTTGGTCCAGACTTAAGATTTGTCTGGTGGATGCGGGGAGTAGTCTGCGCTAGTCGGCGCTAGTCGTCACTAGTCTTCTGTATGCAGCTGTAGTCCTTGAGTATAGCGTAGCGAATTGTGTGTCATGTGTAGCATAAAGACTACAGCCGCATACAGGCGCATACACCCGAGTACAGCCGACAGACACGAGTACAGCCGCATAGGTCTGCCTTCCTTCTTCCATACCTAGCTCCCTCCCTCCCTCTTTCCCATACCTCTACCCCTTCTTTCCCTTCATATTTGCCTTCCTTTTCGTTCGTTTCCTTTTTTCTCTTACCTCATACTTTCTCATAACTTCTCCATATCCCTCCTTCCTCCCCTCCCTACACATATGAAGCCGATTGGTGAGGTAGTTTCGCCACCACGGATTTTCGTTTTTTTCCTTTTCTTCGTACGGATACGCTGGAAGTGGGTGGTGGGAGGCGGTTGGGGGTGTGGTGGGGGGAAGGCAGAAGGGTAAAGGACTTGTCACACAAATATGGAACCGATTGGTGCAGTCGTTTCGCCGCCACAGATTTTCCTTTTTTTTTCTTCTGACGGGACCGACAGTCAGCGAGTGGGTGGGAGGAGGGATTTGGGATTTTTGTGGTGGGTAGCCAAAAGGGTAAGGTACACCCAGAAGTGAAAGTCCCTGCATAGGGTTTACCCCCTACTCCTACTACCCCAGAAGGTAGGAACGGGGTGGGCCCTGCCCAGTCCCCCTTACTACTCCTACCCCAGGCAGAAGGGACGGGATGGTGCCAGTCCGTCACCCCTTCCTTCCCCTACCCTATAATGGAGAGATTAAACAAGCAGGCCCCCCACTCACACCCTACCCCAACCCCACACAGGAGGAAACCGCCGATTACAACCATTGTTTTCCACGAGCACAGAATAAAGAAACCTTGCAACGAGGCCGAGACCATGTCAGTAATTGGTAATCTACAGTATATATGTTCTATATATGCCAGAACAATGTTGCAATATATTATCTGATTTTACAGAATGAAGATCATTTACACTATCTGTCACCTATCCGTAGCTTGACACACAAACACTTATGATTTATGCGTAATTAGTATTGTATCATGTTTGTATTTATAATGTAAATTTCCAATACCATCATCCCTTCTAGTTATTTTAAAAATTATTGTATTCACCCGTGGCCAACCCTTCGGGGATCATGGCATCAGGCAATAGATAAATAGATCGATAGTATTCACCCACCCGCGCAATATGCATTGGTATTTAATGGATTTGCACATTGAAATGGTAATTTTGTTATTTTTTTAATACCTTTGAAGAGAGCGCCCTTTATATACCTCCGTTGGCCACAGAACCTGTATGTGTCGGCTTTATGCGAGTGTATGCGGATCGACTCTGAAGTCGATCGTCTGTAGTCTGGAGTCGATCGTCTGAAGTCTTATAGATGCGGGTGTAGTCGGCATGTATAAATGACCGTTATTTCCATTGTTGGTTCGAGTCTCAAGACTTCTCCGGAGTCAAGACGACAACGTCGGCTGTATGCGGCTGTAGTCTGGTGAAGTCCTTTGGATGCCATAATGGAGCCAGCTCCACCAAGTCGGGGAAAAAAACTGCCATGACTAGCTACTCTGCTGCATGCGGCACCCGAGTCCTGTATGTGTGAAAGGGGCATTAGGCATACTCCTGCAGCAAACAAGCACCACCGGGTCAGTCTTTGATTTTTGTTTTGGAACTTGTGCAAAATATTTAATGGGTGATGGTCAATATATACAGTAATGGAACCAGGGGCAAATTGAACATAAACACTAAAGTATTGGAGTGACAAAATCAATGATAACAGCTCCTTTTCTATTATAGAGTAATTACTTTGAGCAGAATTTATCTTTTTACTAAAATAGGAAAACAGAATGCAATACAATACAGTCATCCTCCTGGAGTAACACGGCTCCGACCCCAGTATTACTTGCATCAACAGCTAGGGAGAAAGATCTGGTGAAATCAGGGGCACGGAGAACAGGATAGCTAGATAGAATATATTTAGTAGCACTGAAGGCCTCCTCACAATCGGAGGACCACTCAAACTTCACATCCTTTCGGAGAAGATCTGTTAAAGGTGCTGTTAACCTTGAGACATTTAAAATAAACCTCCTGTAGTATCCAATCATCCCTAAGTATCTTTAGATTTCTTTCTTATTGGTAGGCGTTGGACAATTTGAAATTGACTCTACCTTAGCTTGAAAAGGTGCAACCTGACCCTGTCCTACTATATTTCCAAGATATTGGACAGTACTCTTAATGAAAGTGCACTTTTTTAGGTTCACTACAAGATTTGCTTCAGCAAGGTTAGCAAAAAGCAGTCCGATTTGTGGGAGATATTTTTCCCATGTATGGGAAAAAAGAAGGATATCATCAATGTACACCACACACCCAGGTACCCATTCAGTCATCTGATTCATTAGGCGCTGAAAGGTAGCTGGAGCGTGTTTCAGGCCAAAAGGCATTACTTCACAGCAGAAGGCTTGATTATTGACCACAAAACATGAAATCTCCCTTGCTCGGGGTGTAAGAGGTACCTGCCAATATCCTTTCATAAGGTCAATTTTACTTATATAACTGGTTGTGCCAATCTGGTCAATACAATCATCAATCCGTGGCAGTGAATAAGTATCATTCTTTGTTACGGCATTGACTTGTCTGTAGTCCATACAAAATCTATGACTCCCGTCTGGCTTAGGCACAAGTGTGACCGGACTACTCCACTGGCTTAAGGCTCTAGTAATTATGGCATTGGACAACATGAAATCTAATTCAACTTGCAGAATACTCCTGCGCTGTGGTGAGACACGGTATGGGGATAATTTGATGGGTGCTGCATCCCCGACATCTATGTCATGCATGGCCAATGAGGTGAGCCCTGGAGTATCACGGAACACACTGGGAGACTGTGATAAAACCTGGATTAGTTTGTTAGCTTTCTCTGAGGGAAGATGTCATAATTTAGTTGGTAATTCCCCCCATGCTACTGAATTATATTTAAAGTTGGATAGACCACAAGACAAGTCAAAATCGATACCTTCAGGATCTGGGACAGTCTGCTGCAGGATCTGTGGGTAAGGACTACAAACATCACCCGCACCAGGATGTCCACAGGTCCTTATTACTGCCACAGCAGGAGAATCTGGAGGAGAGGAGTCAGGGGACCTATGATAGGGTTTTAACATAAATATGTGAAATAATTGCTTAGGCTTCCTCCTGTCTGGGGTAGCCACTAAGTAGTCAGTAACACTCACCCTTTTAACTACTTTATACGATCCTCTAAATTTTGGTGATAAAGGTTTGCCGAAAAGGGGAAAGAGAACCAAGACCTCATCACTGGGCTGAAACTCCCTCACACAGGCTCTTTTATCGTACCATACTTTCATGGTGTCTTTAGCCACTCTTAGATTTTGTGCTGCAAACTCGGACGAGGATCTAGCCGGGTTTTGAACTCTGACACATACCTGAGGAGATTTTGGTTCCGTTCCTGACCAACTAGGCTGTCCTGCAATAGCTGCAAAGGGCCACGTACCTGGTGACCGAAAACTAATTCATTGGGTGAGAAGCCTAGAGATTCAGTTGGAACCTCACGGGTGGCAAACAACAGAAAAGGTACCCCCTTGTCCCAATCACCTCCAGTTTCCTCACAATATTTTCTTAACATAGAGTTTAGAGTTTGGTGGCATCGTTAGAGGACCCCTTGACTCTGTGTGGTAGGAGCTGGACTTCACATTCAAATTCAAATTCAAATATTCAAATATATTTATTTAGCCTTCAGATATACAACAAGTTCAGAATTTTAATACATGGAAGTCAACTGGCTAAGCCTTATGAGAGAAAACTCTCTTTAAGGCACCTTGATTTTTCCCGAATTAATTTACATTTTTACATACATATAATATATACTCTTTCAATTCGCACCCATAAACTTACACCACATAAACATATTCAGCGCAAAAGTAACTTACAATTTGACGGATGTTTTAATATTTACTCAATAAAAATGATTTGAGGGACATCTTAAAACTAGACAGGGAGGGTTTATCCAGAATATGCCGAGGCAGTGCATTCCAGACCTTTACACCATGATAATGAATCGATTTTTGAGATTGATTTGATGCCAATAATGGAATTTCTAAATATCTTGTGTTTCTTAAGGTATATCTTTCATTTAAACGAAAATTAAATATATTTATGGGATTGTAATTATTAATGGCTTTATAAACAAAGATAGCAGTGCAATATATGTTTATGTCTTCCCATTGTAATTATTAATGGCGTTATAAACAAAGATAGCAGTGCAATATATGTTTATGTCTTCCCATTGTAATTATTAATGGCGTTATAAACAAAGATAGCAGTGCAATATATGTTTATGTCTTCCCATTGTAATTATTAATGGCTTTATAAACAAAGATAGCAGTGCAATATATGTTTATGTCTTCCCATTGTAATTATTAATGGCTTTATAAACACAGATAGCAGTGCAATATATGTTTATGTCTTCCCATTGTAATTATTAATGGCTTTATAAACAAAGATAGCAGTGCAATATATGTTTATGTCTTCCCATTGTAATTATTAATGGCTTTATAAACAAAGATAGCAGTGCAATATATGTTTATGTCTTCCCATTGTAATTATTAATGGCTTTATAAACAAAGATAGCAGTGCAATATATGTTTATGTCTTCCCATTGTAATTATTAATGGCTTTATAAACAAAGATAGCAGTGCAATATATGTTTATGTCTTCCCATTGTAATTATTAATGGCTTTATAAACAAAGATAGCAGTGCAATATATGTTTATGTCTTCCCATTGTAATTATTAATGGTTTTATAAACAAAGATAGCAGTGCAATATATGTTTATGTCTTCCCATTTTAAAAGCCTTAGAGATTTAAATAATTCATTTGTGTGATCATATTTTCTTTTGAAAGTGATCGTCCTAATAATTTTCTTTTGCGCTAGTTTGACTCTATATATCTTTGTTTTACCTGCGGTTGCCCAAACTGTGTGACAGTATGAAAAGTAAGGGTACACCAAGGAGTAGTAAAGTTGTTTAAGTACATCCGAAGGAAAGCAGTTACGAGTTAGATATAATATACCACATTGTTTATTTATCTTGTTTGTTAATATTTGTATATGTGACTGCCAAGTCATTTGCCTATCCACTACAACACCAAGACATTTTATATTTTGCTCTTCTATTAACATTGAATTTCCTATTTTAATGGAATCTACATTTGGAGGAACATTCTTCTTTCTGTGATGAATAATATATTTTGTTTTGTCGATATTTAAGGTTAGCTTATTTGCGGTCATCCAACAATAGACATTATTTAGTTCATTATTCACTGATTGCACTAGAGTATTTAAATTGCTGTGACTGTCATAAAGTGTGTTATCGTCTGCAAACATAATTGTTTTAAATAGTACATTTGTGTTAATTAAATCATTCACATATATAATAAACAATAATGGGCCCAGTATGGACCCCTGTGGAACTCCAAAGGCTAAAGATTGTTCACTAGATTTAATATTATATTCTACATATTGTTTACGGACCTTAAGGTAAGATTCAAACCACCTAAATGTAGTATTTCTTATACCATAATGATTGAGTTTCTCTAATAGAATGTGGTGGTCAACTGTGTCAAAGGCTTTTGACAGATCTAAAAATACACTAATTGTAAACAGTCTATCATCAAAGGCTGCAAGTACGTCATTACTAAATTTTATTAGCGCAGTTTCCGTTGATTTTCCACACCTAAATCCATACTGGGCATCAGAAATGATACGGTTCGATAAACAACATTCATTTAGTCTATTATACATTAGTTTCTCTAATATTTTGCTCATAACAGGTACAACTGATATGGGCCGGTGATTATTAAATAGCGTCTTATCCCTAGATTTATATATTGGTAACACCTTCGCAATTTTAAGATGATCGGGAAAAATACCTGTGAAAAAAGGACATATTACAGAGGTATAAAACAACTTATGACATAGAAGGCGTCACGATTCGTAATATGTTCATAGGTATCCCATCACAGCCTGGAGAGGAATCCCGCAGTTGGCTAACTGTATTTAGTAATTCTTCTGTAGTAACTGGAGGCATTAAGAATGTTGATGCTTGTGGATTAGTTAAGTATGAATTAAAGGAAACATTTGACTCTCTGATGTTTTCAGCTAGATTTTTCCCGACTTTGACAAAGTATGAATTAAACTGGTGTGCTATTACATCTGGTTCTTTAATTTCATTGTTGTTATGAATAAATGTATCACTTAATTTGCTGTAATTTTGTCTTCCTAGAACTGAGTTAATTATATTCCAAGCCTTTTTACCGTCACCAGCAGCTTCTTCCAAATTGTGTTTATGGTAGTTTCCTTTGGCTGTTCGTATAGAGGTCGTAACTTGATTACGAAGCCTATGGTATCTCTCTCCAAACGTGATAGGTTTTATGGCATATTTTTTCGCTAATTTATTTTTTTCTTTGATCATCTCTTGTATTTCCGGTGTTATATAAGGCTTATATAGATGATTTACCTTAATTCGTGTTGTAATAATAGGAAAATGTTTGTTAAATAAAGCTGTAAATATTGTCATAAGATTACTATATATTACATTGGGGTTATTTGAACTATAAACTATTTCCCATGAAACCTCTTCTATTGCTTCTTTAAATTGGTTAATGTTATCAGTACTGTAGTTTCTATAGGTAATATCTTGTTCTTCTTTTTCAGCTTGCTCTAGTGATGATTTTGTACTAGTATGGACACATGCAAATACTGGGAAGTGATCTGTTATTCTAGAATAAACTATGCCACTCATTATGTGCTGGCTGAAATTGTTTGACCATAGTTGGTCTATAATAGTAGCTGTTGTTGACGTCACTCTTGTAGGTTTAATAATTGAAATAAAGAACAATTTTGAATGAGATAGGGAAATGAAATAGTCTACACAATTATAATTTGCGATCTTCAATAAGTCAAGGTTATAATCACCTGCAATATAACACAGATTATCCTCTTCACTCACCTTTGAAAGAATAGTGTTATATTTATCTAAAAAACTACCAAAATCAGTATGGGGCCTTCTGTATATAATACCAACAACAGTATTTTTTGAATCCTTATTATGAATTTCAATGAACACAGTTTCAATGCTATGGTACTGAAAAGTTAAATCGTTTCTTATGGTATATTTATATCCTGTTTTTATAAACATCGCCACTCCACCACTGTTGCGTGTATAGTTGTTAGTAATCTTTTCATAATTAGGAATTGTGTACAATTGCTCAATTTTGTTGGTTAATTTGGTTTCACATAAACCGATAACATTAAAATTGTATGCAAGAGGACTCAGACAGTTCTCAGAAAATTCCTCAAAATGTAGTGGTACACTATTTATATTATAACACATTATGTTAACGCTATTTTGAGCTGGGAGCTGAGCTTGAGGAGTATTAAGAAAGAGATAATTACATGAAGGGAAATTATAGTTCAGCGAATTTACCAAATAATTATCAGGGTCTATTTCATTGTCATGCCTATCTTCATTTATATTTAGATGATTGAATGTAAGATTGTCCAGAATATCAAAGGGTATTATATCATTATTTTCTAAAGGATCATTATTTATCATTAGGAATTGATGGTCATTGAGATTATGAAAGGGAAATACATCATTATAAGGCATGACTGGAAAATAGTACTATATTTATCAAAACGTAATATAGTCTCGATGTTGAATCTACCTAGTTGCGGCACCTGACCCCCTGCGATACTGGGCCTACCATGAGGGGCCGAGTTAGGAGGGCCACCCTGCACTAGGCCCACGGGTAGGTCACCACCCTCTGGTCGCTGATGGAGGGTGGTTGGGAAGGCAAACTCCCCACGTTGTGGTGTTAGTGCAGCAGTAGAGACTCGGGGGGGGGGGGGGGGGATGTAGGAGATCAGGGGAGATGGTGGTGGGGTGGATGGTGACTGACGGGGATGGTGGATGGATCGGGGTGGGGTAGTAGTGCGGGGTGGGTTGGCTGTGCTGGGTTGGGTGGCGGTGTGGGGCGAGGTAGTGGTGCGGGGTGGGATGGTTGTCCGGGGTGGGGTGGAGATGCTGGAGGGGTGGTAGTAGTGGTGGCGGGCGGTAGACTGTGTATGGGTGAAGCGTTGACGACGCCTGGCTCCCTCACCCACACCGTGGGGCTCCTTCACGACCAGAGTCCGGTAATTCAGAAATGATATTTTTCCATTGTTTCTGGCTTCAAACATGGCTGGGAGATGGTTTCGACGTATTTCGATGGTAGATACACAAAAATCCTCCATGGTCCACATGGTCGATACCCAATTCCTTCAGGGAATGCTGAAATATATTGGAAGTGAAATTAGTACCTTGATCACTCTGCACCTCATGGGGGAAACCCATTCTGGTGAAGAATTTGAGCAGTTCTTTAATAACTGTTTGGGCTGAAGTATTTCTTAATGGTATTGCTTCTGAGTATCGAGTTGCCATGTCCATTATAGTTAACAAATATATATGTCCCTGGCATGTCTTTGGAAATGGGCCAACGATATCCACTACCACCCGAGTGAAAGGGTTCTCGAACACTGGTAAGGGCACCAGAGGGTGTGCAGGCACCTTTTGATTAGGTTTTCCTGTCATCTGGCAGGTGTGACACACTCTACAGAACTCCACTACATCCGCACGCATTCCTGACCAGTGAAAGTGGGCTCTAATGCGATCTAAGGTTTTCCTCACACCTAGGTGCCCTGCTAAGGGTATACTATGGGCCATTTCTAGTATATCTCTACGACAAGGTTTAGGAACTACTACCTGATGTACGTCCCATGCCCCGTCATCAATAGGTCTATGTGGCGGTCTCCACCTACGCCACAAAACTCCATTCTTCATATAAAAACATTCACCCTTCTCCTTCTCGCTCTCCTCTTCACTCACGGCACTGGCAGCTAACTCCTTACACTCACTGTCATCTCGCTGCAACTCTACCAGGCCACAAGGACAATTAGGAGGGGTTTCATGACCATTTGGCTCAAGGTTAGCCATAAAAGTTTCAGACAGATCTACTTCAGTCTCCGCATCAGCCACAGTTAGAGCATCATTCACTACTCTTTCATCCCTTTTATCTAACTTCACAGTTGGTACAATTATATCTGAGGGAACTGTTACTTGGGCCATAGATCGAGTGACAGCACACACTGGGAAAACCTTTGGCATCTCCTTCTCGAGCTCACCGGTCAGTGGCTCGTCAACAGGGGAAAGTGACAAAATGGGGTCTGGTCGGATCCTCTCACCAGCCACATCATTCCCCAAAAGGAGTGTTACCCCAGGCACAGGGATGTCCTGAGGCCTACACAAAGCTATACAGGCTTCACCCTTCAGCAAATCACACTCAATCTCACCATTCACCAAGTTAGCAGAAAACTGACCTCACCTCTCATTATTACTGATTCGCCAGTTGGGCATTCAGAATAAGGATTCACTATGAGGGTGCTAGTAGAATCAGAATCTCTCAAGATGTTTACCTCATGTACACAACCATTTATTTTCACACATCCAGATGAAATAAAGGGACGGTAGCTATCCTGAACTGATGGGGACACTAAGACAGGCTTAACCCATGCGGGTTGTACCACACACGCTACTACACCATTTACCGTCTGATTTACGTTAGCTAGGTACTCCTGCGGTCGGGATTCCTGCATCAAAGGCACATTTGGGTGGTTTTGGTTATTTGGAGAGGCAGTTACTGCGGCTACTGTCTCCCGCGGTCTCTCTGCTCTCTCTTTATCCCAACACTGATAAGCTAAGTGGCCTCTCTTGCCACAGTAGGTACACACTTTCTGGGATACATTCCCCTTGTAAGCATTATTATTATTGGTTTGGGCCCCACCTCTGTTACCATTACCAGGAGTCACATTCTTAGTTGGGGGAGCAGTTTTTGTTTGGCTGGCATGGAGAGCCGTTACAGGCTTTTGCGAGTGACTAGATTTATCAGATTTGTGATTGGAGAACTTATTATTATCATAGGGCTTTTTCCCACGCAATTTGTTGTTTAGTATATACGTATCAGCCATGTCTGCAACTTCGGCAAGAGTTTCTACCTTTCTCCCTCTCAAATGATAGGCTACTGATGAATAGGAAGTTCATAGGAAGTTCATAGGAAGTTCTCAAGCAAGATTAACTCTTTCAGACCCTAAACTCAGTGACATTCTTACTTGTTAGCCAGTTATTTAAAGCTTTGTTCATGGTCCTGGCAAACACGGTATGAGTTTCCTCGATTTTGTTATGAGTCTTTCTGAAAGTCTGTCTATATGCTTCAGGCAGCAGTTTGTAGGTTTTAAGAATGGCTGCTTTGAGACGGTCATAGTCTTGCCGAACCTCAGACTCTACTGAAATGTAAGTTTCCCGACCTTGTCCTGTCAACACCGTTTGCAACATAAATGGCCACCGATCTCTTGTCCACCCCATACCTGTAGCAACCCCCTCGAACAACACAAAAAAGTCCTGTACATTGTCTTCGGTGAATGGAGGAATTATACTCGTCATGGTTAATCCCGGAGGGAGAGCAAACACATTGTTTTTGGACTCTGTTTGAGCAGCTAATTGGGCCATGCGAAATTGATGATCTAGCTCTAGCTGAGTTTGTCGTGCCTGTACTTGCAGCTGAGCGTCTGCCTGGGCAGCATTTAACCTAGTTAAATCCAGATAATGTTCAGGGGTAAATCCCTCTGGCAAATTCTCACAAAACCGCATCTGCATCCCATTACCGAGTCCTCCACCAACCGTTCCGTTATGCTCTCCTCCCATACCCTCGTCTCTGTGAATCCCACCATTCGCTCTGTTAGGCTCACCGCCCTCGTGAATCCCCAAAAATTCAGACTTTATGATCTGTGCTATTTCAGGTTTTGTCATGTCCGAGACCGTTAGCTTAAAATATGAGGCTAGTACTATTAACTCTGCCTTGGACAAGAGATCGATGTCATCGGCAACGGGTGTCGATTCTAAGAAATTCTTAACATCTTCCTTATTAATAATTTCAGGCATGATTATGATATGATATGAACTTAGTGAAACTTATGCAAAACGTATCCTGGCAAGGTCGCCAGTTAATCTGTTATGTATCTTGATTTAGAAGTGGTTAACTAAATAAATAAAGATAGAACAGTTAATATGAAAGTGTAGCAAACAGCTGAAGGCCAATAGAACGTAAAATAATAAAGTTTGTTATGTTGTTACTTGCTTTCCTTTAGTTGTTGGGACAGTTATCCTTTATACTCTGATACACTTCAATTAAATTTAATCAGGAAGCTATTTAAAGTTACATTGTATGCGTAATATGAAATAGGCTATTAATTAAGAATACTAAAAGTTCGATATGTAAGCAAGGGTTTTAACACCTAACGAGCGGCCTAGGCGGTAATTTTTATGTACCGCCCAGCAGGGTGTTTTTACCCTAAATAGGGTTGTTTACGTGATCATTTTCATGCCTAAATAAGACCCAGAGCGTAAAACAAGTATCTATCCCTGAAAGGGCATAAACAGAGCTTTCCAATGACACCCCCGCCATCCTTGTACGACCGCTAGTTTTCTTGCAATGATCACGCAACACGAGTGCAAAAACCATGTAATTAGGTAGTTTCCCTACATAATTCCCTGTGTAGCGAGTGCGTGAGGGTGGGGGAGGGTGGGATTCATGTCAGTAGGTCCGTCAGTGGTCTGGAGCAGTCATACGCTTGCTACTTTCCTGCCACCACTTATCTCTCTCTCTCAGCAACATTACGTGCTGAAAATGGCACACGACATAAGTTGTGAACCGCCACTTAGTCCAAATTTCTTTCACACGACATAAGTTGCGCGCCGCTAATAAAGTGTTAAGTCACTAGAATATATCAATTAATCTTGATTATCAGCAAAGTATTAAGACTAAGGGCAAAGGGGAAAGAGGAGTGTGTGGTAACCACCGAGGAATATGTCTTCTATGCATAGTAGGGAAGGTATACAGTAGGGTAGTGATTGAGAGAGTGAGAGTGAGAACGGAGAAATGGATAGGCGACGAGCAGGGAGGTGTTAGGAAGGGAAGAGGATGTGTAGATCAGATTTTTAACCTGAATTGTGTTGTGGCGAAGTATCTGGAGAAGAAACAAAAGGTGTATGTTGCCTTTATGGACTTGGAGAAGGCCTATGAC